>OY744481.1:19305726-20010834 GCA_963556165.1 Tipula helvola | reverse complement strand
TTCAAAAAAAAAAAAAAAACTTCCAAAAACACAACTTTTGATATATGTAGGTAACACGCACATATATCTACTTAACATTGATAATGCAAAACAAACTATAAAAAGAATAAAGAAAAATAAAACCAGAATTTTCGATTAACACGGTTTTGTCAGGAAATTAAGTCTCGAACATCAAGCATCGCATTTCGATATTCCAATAATCTCGGGAAATTTAAAAAAAAAAAATCAAAAAAAGATGAAATCCGAGACAAGGGGATATGAAACAGAAAACCCGCCAAAAACACCATTACTAATTGCAAAATGAATTTGAAATTTGCAATTTCCTTTTATTTAAAATAGTTTTTCAAACTAAACCGGGTTTACCTTTGGCAAATGGCCTAATTTAATTTGTAAAACGGTTGAATTTAAAGTACAAAAGAGGTAAATTTATGGAGTGCAAAATGTGTTTTAAAACAAATCAACCCATCAAATACTAACATCTTTAATTTATTTGAAGTTACTATTTCCGAAAAATTGTAAGAGAACTTAATCCAGTTTCGAACTGATGAGCTTATGATTATGAAAAAATTAATTTTCTTATCAGGCCGCGGCGACTGGGCTGATTGTACCACAATTTACATTCTATATATACAGAATGTACTGTGCAGGTTGTATTAGCGAATTATATTAATACAACAATTCTTAAATCGCCCTTAGATTTTACTTAAAGCAGGTATTAAGAAAAACAAGAGAAATTGTCGAATTATACAGAAGTTAAACTAGGTTTGATAAATGACAAATCGTTTACATTAAATTAACCCAACAATTTAATAATAAAACATAACCTCGAACGTTTAAAACGGAAAACAAATTATAAAATGATGTAGAATGTAAATTAAACCTTCAGTAAAAAAACAAACAAACAAAAACCGTCCTAGTTTTATGATGGGCCTTTGACGGGAATTTTTACCAAGTTTTAATTTTTTTTGCAACTCAATGTTGTACAAAATACGAATTAGCCTCTTCCTAGTCCACCTCTGATTAGCTGAAATATTTTCAGGATTAATTTAAAAGAAATTTGGAAGCCACTGGTACATTTCACAGTTCAACTTTAGTATTGTTACAGCTTTTATGCGAATTTATAGATCTGATAAAACATACACCGATAACCCCGTGGTTAGGCAATATTTTATTTGTTTTTAATCTTCTATGTGTATTTGTTTTTGCTTGTTAGCTTTTTTCACGATTAGTCAAATCATCGACAATCAAATAATATCGTTAAGTCGATAACAAATGTTTAAATGTGGTTGTGGATAATGAGATAAAATTTACAGTTGGCAAAATTCACAAAAACAAAATGTGATCTTGATAAGAGAAACGTTCGGGTTAATAAATATTTTGTTATTAGTGGGCAAATGCATAGACTTTATACATTTTAATGATGCAATTACATAGTTTGTCGGAGAACGGAAAGCTACGATCATTGGCCTACTTTTGTTTATCATTTTAATTTCGCAAATCGACTAACAGAAAAATTCAGAAATACAGTGCATATAAATTCATAGCAACTATGTATAACTACCACCAAAAAAAAATAAAAAATCGTTTCCTAGAAGGCAGGCCACTTTCCTCGCTGTATCATGTAAATCATTTGCCTTTTTTTGTAAAATGGTCGAAATTGAAATACATTTTGTAATTTTCTAGATTAATATTCAAGAGAACCCTCATCATGCTACTCACACACGAAAATGTTTACGAACGAATATACTTTACAACTGAAAATATTCCCCTTATCAGAGTAGTCGTAGTAGTCGCCTACTAGATTTGAAAAATATCAAAACGAATTTTGAATTTGCGAATTTTATTATGAAGCTGTTTTTTGATTTCGTTTGCTGATCGTATATTTTGTATGCGGTTGTTTATTTAGTTTTTATGAACTGAAGTGATAATATATCAAGAGAGGATGAAGTGGCTCTAAGAAGATGTCTGCGAGATAATTCCAATCTTTGAGTGTATCTCAGTCAAAATATAATTGGTAAAAAATTTTATAATTGGTAAAGTTTCTATTATAATTGGTTTGGAAACTAAATTGATTGAATCCGTAGTTTGAATGCAACACTTTTTAGGCTTCCTTAATAATATTATTATTACCCATAAAATTAATTAAACATCAAGTAAAATCTTCGTTACGTGTGGAATTTTTATTTCGTCTAAGTACTCGTAGTATCGACATTTTTAGTTAGACAGCCATTCCATTGACCGCCGAACAATTAATTAAACGAGACCAATCTGAGGTTTTAGAAATACCATATACAGATTAATTTAATATCTTTAATCTAAAATCATTGTAATCTTATAGTTCTCGCATTTAAAAAATAATAGAAATCCCATAGCAGAAATAAAACTGTGGTCAACAATTCCAAGAAAATCTTTACGAATCTATGCCACATAAAATCTTAACAAGAAAAGATAAAAAAACTTTATAGACGTTTATGTTATACGAGTATATTATTTATTATACTGACAACTTACAATTTCTTGTCAGCCATTAATCCGGTCGATTTACAAATAGTAGTCGAATATTATAAAACAAATACGTCCGCTTTATTCAATTATGCAGAAATCCATGTGATTTTTAGATGAAATTACCTATAAAAAAAGAAAAGAATCTATTAGTATACAAATAAAAAAAAATTTTATTAATAAAAATATTTGCCATCACTTTTCGTTCAGACTTCATGCATTTGAACAAATACCTAAAACAAAAAAAATTCCATTAAATTTGAGTTTGCCTTTTAACGAAAGTGGTATCTTTGAACCAAATTTCAGGTACACATGAGCACAATTATTGTACTCCAGCTACTGACCATAAAACAGATCAACCGAATTATTGACGGTGCGAGTTAAGTAGCTGAGGTGCGAATTTTTAATAATAACCGAAGCGATTTTTCAATATTCTAAAAGGACACTTCTTGTGCTGCATCGCTTTTCGTGTTTACTATGTGCTTACCATAACTGTCGTGCCAGCAACTTGCAATTTTTTGTTTTACTGTTTACTCGCCTTTCCTCCACCAACAAACTTACATGTTGTACGAGTGAGCCCTCCCCATGAGCGCTCATTGATCAATCAGAAGGCAAATGGGACGTGAAAAATTTTGTTTGTCAATTTTCGTAAAATTTTATATAACTACAAATTTATATTCAAAAATTTAAAATTGAATGCAGTAGGCGATAGAAAAAAATATCAAGAAACTCTAGCATAAAAATGTCAAAATTTGTCTTCTTATTTGTCGTACATGCGTGAAATACACAATTGAAGTGATATTAAATTTTACATACCCACAAAAATGACACAAGCGAAATCGAAAATGAAAATTTCACCGGAAAACTGGCGTTTTCTTATTAGTATACAGAGGTGTCTATTTTATTGTAGCGGGCACTTGTCATTCTCCGTTACCAAATATACCCAATACAAAATAACTATACAAACTGCCACCCAACGAGTATAATTGCAAAAAAGTGTTGCGATTTAAACATTTCTTGCAGCTTTTATTAGGAAATGTGCGTTTGCTAAAAAAATTGTCAATGATATTACATTCGGAATTGTTTACTTACTATTTTTCAAGAGACTAGTTTTAATTTTATTATGTAATTTAAGAGAAATCGTTGAATCATTTTTACTCGTACGAGAAAAATCGCGATTCATGTGTAAAGACCATAAGATATATTCTTCACCAAAAATCTAATGATAATGTCCGGGCGCAGTTACAATTTCATATTCGTTATTCAGTTGTTATATCAAATTTGTTTGCACATGATAAAACAAAGTACATAAATCAAGTTTCATAAACAACAGATGAATAAATGTAAATCAACTTTTTCCTATCGGCACGCGTCACATAAATTAGATTTCATTTACGTTTATTTTCGAATCACAATAAAAGTGGGCACTCAGGCTTCAGTAAATAAACATAAAAATATTTTTCTTAACCAATATTTTTTTTTTTGCACTTATTCAACTGGGCACATTTTCAACCAGAGTGAATGCATGTGGTTGCACATATTTTTAAAACGTGTATCATCTTGCTGTTATTATGTACACTTTTAATAACCAACCAAAATATTGCAGGGGTAATAATACGATTTTTCTGTTGGTTTTGTGAGGAAGAGAGCATTTTTATGTTTTGATCTCCCCTTAATCAGTCAACTGAAAATTGTATAACAACTTCGACAATTTTCTTTGATTGAACAGTCTTTTGTGTGTTTGCTTTGATTAAGGTTTTTTTGGAGTTTCGGACATCTACAGTAGCAGATAAAAAATAGAAAAAAAATCAAGGTTTAAGTTTTCTTTACCAGCTATGAAAAAAACAGGTAAATATGTTCCCAACTATGTGGGCGACTGAAAAACATAATAAGATACTCAAATGATCAAATGTCAAAATTTAGCTTCCCATTTACCACATCCCAAAAAGCTCGTGTCATTTTTAGTGGTTTAAATTTAAACTTTATTGTTAAGAAAATTTAGTTTGGATATAAAAAATTATGAGCCAATTAACTGTTTCAGTAAAAATTTAACAAATAAAGAGAAATGGAGTTAATCGATTTGGCTTCTGAACGGCTCATTAGCCTAGTGCGCACTTGACGTGAAATGAAATATTTCATATAAAAATGACACAAGCAAAATAGAAAATGAAAATTTCACCGCTGAATTTCACTTTGTAGTAAGCAGAGTAGCTAGCAAAAATGAATTTTTCCTATTAAAACTTAGATGTCTCTATTTTATCTCATCACATTTTTCAATGGGTCTTTATTCTCATAAGCCGTATGCAGTTGAAGCGAAATGAAATTTTCACTGGTCTCCAAAAATAGGAAGATAAATCTGACGTGACAATTTAATTTGACGAGTTTCCTAAATATTTTAGTGCGTATAACTTCATGTTGTCTCTGTCGACATATTTTATACAACAAAATTCACTTCGATAGTTGATTATCCTCCAAACGCAAAAACAAATGAAATTGTCAAAATTTATCTACACATTTATCGTCCGAGAAAATAAAAATGAAGTGGAAAATGTGTAAAGATAAAATAGAGACATCTGTATTCTAATACGAAAACTCCCATTTTGCTAGCTAAACTGCGTACCGCAAAGTGAAATTCAGCGGTGAAATTTTCATTTTCGTTTTCGCTTGTATCAATTACAATTTTATATGAAAAAAATTTTTTCACTTCAGCAGCGTACCGGTCTTAAACATATAAACTAGAATGCGTTGGGCGATTGAAAAAAAAACAAGGAACTCAAATGATGAAATGTCAAAATTTAGCTTCACATTTATCGTGCTTGAAGATAAAAATGTAAGTAGTAAAATATGTGTAGAGATAAACAGAGACATATAATTTCTAATCCGAACAATTCATTTTCCCTAGCTAAACTGCTTACAATTGTGAAATTCAAACTTGAAATCATTTTCGATTTCGCCTTTATCTCACCACGCATAATACAACTGAGTTGTAAATGAATTCGTTTTGTTCAAGTTTGTTTCCTGTTTCGGGCATGCGCATCATGATAAAATTAACCTGCAAGTAACTGGCTATGAGTGCTGTGTGAATAACCGAGGAAAGAGGTTTGTGCAGCTAACTAGTTATTAGGGAACCAGTTCCTATCTTACTGGCTAATTAGTTACTCAAGCCACTTCAAGTAAACTAATGGCCTGCACTTTTCTATTTTTAGAAATCTATATCGATATACCTTTTAAGTATAGAGATATATTGTACAAATATAACAGTTAAAATTGTGTTTTCTATATTACGAAATATATCTATGAAATATAGTTTGTACTGTTATTACTCGAATTATAAAAGAAAAATAATGCTCAATATAGGACAGTCAAACGAACCAGATTTATTATAAAAAGTCTTAAAATCAGAAAATCTTAATAAATGAATTATACTTTTTATTCTCCATTAAGAGTGGACAACTTTTATCTAGTGTATTTTTTAATTAAACCACGAAATTTGGTCGAAAAAAATTGGAGAATTGCAATGTCTCATTTTACGACCAAAATCGGTGTTCAGGCTTGTAGTTTTCAAATTAATATTTGTGTAAATTTTCAAATAAATACGGTGTCACAGGCTCGGTGAATTTCATTCCCTGTAAATACATTATGATTACAACATTGCCTGTTACACAGGTTAAGACAAATATTTTGGATATTACTGTAACTGCGGATATGTCATTAAAGTAAATTCGTTGATGATAATGTTCTTCCACTTCAACTGATATGAGGTTAAACCAGAAAATTTGCAATTTACATAATATTATTTATTGTTGTCTATATATACATTCACATAATAATAACAATGATAATTTATGTATCTTGTGTTTTATATGTTTATGCTCATATATTGTGGAATCATAAATTTCCCCATAATAATTTTATGCTTTTTAATAAACATAAAACAAGAATGAAAAAATATGTTAAAGTTCTATTATACATATTAAAAATATTAAACATAAAATTGCAATTACCAAAAAGCCACAATTTAATAGGACGTTTAGGAAAGGTAATTTTAGGTGAGGTAATACAAGATGTCAACAAAACAAAATATTATTTTCTCAATTAAACGTCTTAATTATTATTATTTATTATATTTTCGGTACAAAATTAATTATTTAGAAACTATCAAAAATAGTGATAAATAATTTATGTCATACATATGTATATGCAACAAATATGTCTCCTCCCCATCCCCTTAAATTTAATTTATTATTTATAAAGTTTCAATAACATAATATCACCTCCTCCACCTTAAATCCATATACATACATATGTACATGTACATACATACATACATTAAACAATTTTCCATTCATCCCAATGTAAGAATAATAATTAGAAAATAAATACGAAGAAGTTTTTAATTAATCTTAAATAAAAATAAGAAGAATAAGAAGAGTAATTTCTAGTGGTAAATACAATGTAGTATTATAGTAAGAAAGAAACATAGAACACGATAATAGTAATTAGGTCAAGAAAATTATGTCTCTGTATAGTGTTTCTTATAGTTTTCCCCTGCGTCTCTCTTACTCGTGTTTGTCTGAAAATATTTTCGATAATTTATTTCCTTTGTGTTGTTGTTGTAAATAATGGTACTTATAATTTCAAAATTATTATAAAAACAGACTTGCAATAGGTAATTATTATTATTTCAATTAATGGGGATTATTTCTCATGAATAGTGTGAGATGAGTATATTTCTGAAGAGTTGTTCATTTTAACTGTTGTTATTGTAGGATGAATGCATTTTTAAAGGGAGAAGTTTTTTTTACTCCATGATATTGAAATGTGGTACACAAGATACACTTTACCTCAATAAATTATTTGCTTTTAAATACCTTCTTAAATAGTTGTTGGTTTTGGTTTATTGAAGTTTTCATGAAATTTTGTATAGTCTTTTATTCTATTTGGTTATAAAAGTTAAATAAGTATTATAAAATTTCTGACAAACATAAACACGTAACGTTGGTTTTGCGAAGGTATGAAATGTCAATATAAAACTGTCGTTTAGTAGCTAAAATTTCAAAAGACTAGTTTAACGTTTGAAATTAATTGTGCGATAATAATCGTGGATTTCAACGGGCAATGCCACAGAGCAAAATAATATCTACAAGTTCTCTCTTCAAAATTCTTTTTGATAATATATGTAAATTAGCAAAATAAACCAAGGAGATTATTTTTATCAAATGTGCCTGAAAGTATGCTACCAATTCAAGACACATACAGATAATTTTTTTTGTTTCGTATCAATAAGGCGGAATTTAAAATAATGGAACAGGCCGAAAGGCGTAATGTGTCGAAAGGCCGAATAGATCGAAAGGCCAAATGTCGAAAGGCCGAACGCCGAAAGGCCTAATGTGTCGAAAGGCCGAATAGATCGAAAGGCCAAATGTCAAAAGGCCGTTTGTATCGAAATTAATTTTAATTTTTCATCTTTTTGAGTTGGTCATGAAACCTCGACGATCGTTATATCGAAATGAAAATCTAGAATTCATAATATCGAATCAATAAAATAGCGAGTTTCAAAATATCGAAATTTCAAAATGTCGAATTCAAAACCTCGAAAATATTATCTCGAATTTCGAATAATAAAAATAATTTTTATTATTCGTGGTTCAAAAATACAAATCACCTAAATTTATTGTTTAATACACGAGCGTTTCGTTGTGGTTAAACATGATTCTAATAATTAATATACAGCAACAATATAAATCAATTAACTTGGATCATATACAAGTAAGTATACTTGTGTATGATTAAAGTATACAAGTATATGTACTTGCGTATGATCCAAGCTAATTGTTTTCATATAAATACTTAATCCAAAAAAATTAAAACGATCAAGGAATAATTGTGAAATGTTACTGTACCTATACATATTCTATATATTTATGCTATAATAAAATAATTTTCTTTGGTTTTTAACTTAATGTTTTATTTATTTTTATTAATTATTTAATAAAAACCCGACGTTTCGACGGTACATTCCGTCATTCTCAGGGGCATAATTTTTACTACACAATTTGAAAGAAAATTTTATTTTTTTTTTAATAACGAATGTTTTCCTAATGTAACTAGAGTTCAAATTAAAATTTACGAATTACTCAGTTTAACCGAAAAAATTTAAAGTTATACAATTTGAGTGACAAAAAATTTTTTAAGAAAATCTACAAAATGTTGTCGTAATAATTTAACAAATATTTTGAAACTTCCTGGATATAGGAACCGTCACACAGTGCGTTATCGAATCATCTGCGTGGAAGTAACCACTCGTTATCTATAGATGACGCTAGGATACTTGATAGGGAGCAAAATCTCAATAAAAGGTTAATTTTGGAAAGCATTTACATCAAAAAAGAACAAAATTTATCTCAAAATTTATTAAATATCCAGGAAGTTTCAAAATATTTGTTAAATTATTACGACAACATTTTGTAGATTTTCTTAAAAAATTTTTTGTCACTCAAATTGTATAACTTTAAATTTTTTCGGTTAAACTGAGTAATTCGTAAATTTTAATTTGAACTCTAGTTACATTAGGAAAACATTCGTTATTAAAAAAAAATAAAATTTTCTTTCAAATTGTGTAGTAAAAATTATGCCCCTGAGAATGACGGAATGTACCGTCGAAACGTCGGGTTTTTATTAAATAATTAATAAAAATAAATAAAACATTAAGTTAAAAACCAAAGAAAATTATTTTATTATAACAAAAAAAGCTTAAAAAGTGAATTAAATATATTTATGCACAACAAAAAATTGTAATGAATTTACATCAAAACAAATTCAGTGTAATTGCGAATTTTGAGCTTTACGTTTATTTATTTAAAAAATAAAAATTATAATTCAGTGACTAAACTAAAGAGTAGCAAAACTAAAGAATGCTACGCTCAGTTTTTTGATGAACTATCTAAACTTGCTTGTGACTTAGAACATTAAACTAGCCCCACGCATGATAATTTCAGATTTCGAGAAAACGATTGAATCTGCCGCTGAAGAATTCTTTCCTACAACAGAGTTTCGTGGGTGCCTGTTTCATTTCAGCCAAATAATTTGGAGAAAAGTACAAAAGGCACGACTCGCATCAAAATACGGAACGTCGGAATTATTCATTGCAAATACGAATATTAAAATATTTAGCATTTGTACCGGCAAATGAAGTCTCCAGTTATTCTCATCGTTTTATTCGAGTGTCAAAGATAAGGATATCAAACATTTACCTTGTTGGTTCAAAGAAATATATATATATGTGGTAAAGGATCAAAAGGTAAACCATACTATGAACCTAAATTCTGGTCGGTTGCCGATGCTGTTGCTAACAATTTCCCCCGTACTCAAAATTCAGTTGAGGCATGGCATCGGTGCTTAAAAACAATAGTAGGATTGAAAAATGCTGGTGTTTACAAAATAATTAACGATCTTTCAAACGAATGAAAATAGTTGAAATGAAGCCATTAAATAAGAAGAATTTGATAAATTATAAAAAAATTAAAAGAATTTTGAAAAAAAAGGCAAAAAATTGATAATTTGGATTTTTTAAAAAAGCACATCTTATTTAGCACATCTTTTTAATTTTCGAGATTTTCGCATTCGAGATTTTCAATAGTAGATTGTTCTACAAGTAAAGAAAAGTGATAGTTTTCCAGCGAGTAAAATTGTTTAATTTACGAGCGAGCGCTAGCGAGCGAGTGGATTAATTATTTTACGAGCATGGAAAACCACTTTTCTTACGTGTAGGACATGCTATTTTTTCGTGTATTTGACGACAAATTAGGTAAAAATAAAAAAGGTAGACCCAGTTTGAATCGAAGTATGTATGCATGGCATGTACATAACAATCGCAGTAAGCAAATAAATAAAAGTCAAAAATTCAAAAATCATTTGGAAAAAAAGCGTTTCTATGAAGAAAAGTGTTTATAGTGAAGAAATGTGTTGCTAAGGAGAAAAGTAGCAGTTTTCTTTACTGTTTTCAGCCAAGAAATGACACTCTTTGCCATTAAGGACACGAAAAAATAAATTATGTATTTTGAAATTCGATATTCTTAAATTCGAGTTAATTTTTTCTTTCGATATTTTGTTCATTCGATATTTCGTTTGGCGAGGTTTTAAGACTATCCCCATTTTTTTATGAATGACAATTTTCAAAATTTATATTTTTATGAAGGGTTTGGCTACCTAGAAAAAAATAATACATAAACTGAAAATCCCGAAAAAAAAATCCAGAAACGCAATTATCAAAGTGCAGACAAAATTAAAATTAAAATTTAATAAAATGTCTATCGAATTTTACTTTTTCCGTAAAGTTCCTTATATTTACGATAATGGAAATTACTTCGTCTACCTTTCTGACACAGATCAAAGGAATCGTATCGCTCATATCGCTTCTACTGATAGTTCTAATGCTTCGTAAATGCTTGCCAACCATGCAGACACAGATCAAAGGACTTGTATCGCTCGTATCGCTTCTAAAAGCCTAAAAATGCCTATAAAATTGTATTTTTTTCATTTATTTTAAACAAAATAGTTTTTCTGGATGGTTTCACCAGTAATTTCTTGATTTTTTTTGTTTCGGGATTTTATTTTTCTGGATTTTTACTTTTCAAGTATTCTGGATTTTAAAATTTCTGGATTTTTTTTTTTTTTTTGAGGCTATTATAGTGATCCGATTTATGAGAACCAAAATTTATTTTTATCAAAATTTTTGTAGTATAGAAATGTTTAATAGTAAATCGCCTTACATATTAAAATCTTCTTACGTTTTTTTGTCATATAATTAAAAATTAATTAATATAATTTGTAATAAAAAAAGAAAAAGAAATAATTTTTTTCCGACAAAATTTGATCACATTAATATGTATGTTACATACACAGGATTTATTAGCACGTATTTTCAATTTATTTAAATCATTTTACTTTAAGAAATAAATTCAATGGTTTTAAATATTGATTTGAATCAATTAAGTGAAGGAAAATTTAATGAAAATTCGGTCTTTCGACATTCGGCCTTTGGCCTTTATTTTACGGGCGGTATTTTTCCCTCTATCGAATAGATTGCGGAAAGCAGCACAAAATTATAAAAGGTTTCTTCTTCGCTTTGTCCAATTGATTTTAAATATATTCCAAAAACAATATTAGTCTTCGTTTAATTCTGATTGAAAAAAATTACATCCGAAGACAAGAAGTTGCATTGATTGAAATTTATTTAATTTTGTTTCCTATATTTCGGAAATGGTTTCATTCAACTCGAAATTGGTTTCATTCAATTCGGAATAATTTTCATTAATTTTGTAAATAATTTCACTTAAATCGGATGTTTCATTTAAAGCAGAAAGGGTTTCATTTAAATTGAAAAACAGGTACGTCAAACCAAATTAATTAATACACTGTAAATTTAAATCGTAAGGGTAAAACATCCCTCCTCAATTTATTACTAACGGACCGTTAAATACAGTTTTCATGGTATAATAGCCGTTTTTGCCTGCCTCCTTAGGTTAAAGCGCATTAATGTTGCTGAACCCGTACACTCCTTTATTTTCGCGCCGTATTAGTAAATATAAGTCAGGTGGGCCAGTACAGATATCGGGGAAACTTTATGTTTACTTTAGCAATGCTGCAATAGTCTGTTTACGGTTTTGGTCGGACACCTATACGACGTTGAAATTCTTAAAAAAATTGTTTACCGCCAATAAATTAATTTAATATTTTGTAGACAATTTTTTGTACGAAATATGGGGAAATGCCATATACAGGAAATTTCATACGACATGAGACACGTACCACATATAGAGACATGTGTATTCGCTTTTCAACCGCTCGCCATTAGATAATCAAGATCTTTGTAACGACACTTCTATCAAGTCTCTGCGACAACTGCAAGTGACAAGCACACATTTTGCTCACACCGGCGCTATTACAGAGATTTGTCCAACTTTAGTGTCGAAGTAAATCGATGTAATAAGTAATATTATATTAATTCCTTTACAATTGAATAAAAACGAAATTTTTCACAAAGATGATGTATTCTTCAAGCTTGCTGAACGAGTTGCGGAGCCCGGAATTTATCAGTTTTTATTTTTACATTATATACTTGTATCAACGTTTGCTGCCTTTATTTCATCCAAATATTTTATGATCCTCTAGCTTCAAACAAACAAGAATACATTAGCATATTTATTAAATTCCAATTTCCCAGAATAATCATCTATAGTGCAAAATGTAAAAACTTCATTGAGTGCATCATAAAAATGCCGATCCACACCAGTGTAGTGTAAAATTGATTTATTATATTTTGATTCACACTGTGGTAATCAATATTTCATTAATTTTTATTATATTTTGTGTATTACAAAATATAAATATTCTAATAAAATAAAAATATTGAAAATTTTTAATATAACTTTGTAAATTTTTGTATGAATAATGAATTTTTAGATGCTATGTTAAGAAGGAATCTCTGGATATACGGGAACGCTGTTTATTATATGTTTGGAATTTTTGAAGTTTCGTAATTACATATATGAGTTTGTTTAGGATTTAAAATTAGTTTGCAAAATATGTATGAATTTTTTATAAGTATTCATCTTACTGAAGTTGGTATATAGTACATATTGTAAGATAAAGTTTAGGTATCAATGCAAAATTAAAGAAAAGTATTTAATTATGTGAGTGTAGAAGTTTTCTTCTTATGTTGCTTTTCAAGTAAATATTAGAAAATTTAAATATTTATTTAAATAGAGGATACCCTTTAAGAAATTATTTACTTATAAAAATTGTATAACTTGGATAAAAAAATTGTGAAGGAAAAACTTAAGAAGACTTCCACGGTTGGTTATATTTTAGGAAGTAACACGAATAAAATATGAGTAAGCTCTAAACTAAGAGAATCCAACCTTTTTTCTTTTCAACCAAAGTACGAATCACTAGAATATGATTAAAATAATCAATTCAAATTACTACACAAACTAATTGATTTGCATAATCAAAATTAACACAACACAATTATTCCACAATAACAACGCATAGTTACACGCACTATTAATGCATCATTCCACATTAAATGCCTGTGTTTTGTATGCCTAAATTAAGAACCTCCAAAAAATGAATCGCCTAAATGTTGATCTAGTTACAATAATTTGTTACCATGACTCTCTTTTAGTACACGTTGAGGTATTAGTGATTGTGATATTGTAACTGTGGTGTTACCATAACAATAAAATGGGTTTCAAAGTTTTATAAAAATGAAAAATAGATTTCATAAAAAGAAAAGATAGCTATGTAGTTATTTATTTAAGTTAAATTTCCCATTAAAAATTACGACACACTTCAAAAATCATTTATAACGGAAATTGAAGAAAAACAAATCAGACAACAACAAAAGAAAAAAAATCCCCCCTAAAATGGCGATTTCATATCTAGCATAAATTAGGGAGGTTTCTTTTCACAACAGCAACGTTTGAGGTATCGGCTCGGTATACATTTCAAGAGAACATGAAATATTAATTTAAAGCAATTTAACCGTAAAGGCGAGAGCATATTCTAAATGGATTTTGTATAATTGTTTACATGTAAATCAAAAATCTTTAGTCATTTTTTTCTTACTAGTAACAAGGATTTACAACATAACCTCTCGGGACTGCTCTCGAAATTGTTGCATAAGTAGTTGGAAGCAATTACGCTCAACTTCGCCTTACTTTACTTTATAATCACCAAACAAATTCAATGTTCTAATATCATAATTTCAATAGCTTCGACAAATATTTTCAATGACTATAGTTTCGTATTAGAAGGTACAGGAAGAAAAAGGAAAATAATAACTTATGTTTTCCTATTACTTCCTGTACTTTCCTTGTAATGCAAAACGATAGCCTTCGAAAATAGTATGACGAATGAAGGATTTGCCGCGTACTAGTAGAAAACAAAAAAAAATATATAATATAAATATTATATTTGGGGTCACCACTTGTAGAATTCTGCTATACTATAAAAGCGTTCTTTAAGTTTTTGGTTACTATAAACTATTGCGGATGTTTAGGCAAAATTGACAAGGTGTAGGACCCAAAAACTTAAAAATGCGTCTATTGTTTACCAAAAATCAACAAGCGGTGACCCCAAATATAATATATACTAAAGATTATAGGTAGGTAAGTATATTTAGACGTTACCATATGAGAACTCGCTTCTAACTTGCTTGTTCACCACAGCTAAGTTTGGGCTACTATTTCACTTAGTAATAGCAGCACCTCTGTTCCTATTAAAATATGTATATCGAAATGTAAAAGAAGAAGAAAATAATGTTTGAAGTTTTTGTCTGGATTTTTTTTTATCTCAGTTTGTTTCGAATTACAATCGTGTAAACATGTTCATGCTCCAGTCTCACAAAATTTGTCCGATGAGTCAGCGAAGAAAGTAATAAAGAATAAAAACGCGAAAACACGAGATAAAAATTCGCGATCATCAATTTTAATTTCGATCTCTCGCTTTAATTATTCTTCACTACTTTCTACGCTGACTCTTCGAACAAATTTCATGAGACCGGCATCAAATTTTTTAAACAGCTAATTGACCGATATGTACCGGTTTTTGCCTCAAAAACGGCCGTTTAACCGTTATCAAGATATACAAAAAAATGTCAACAACAACAAAAGTTTTAGGTTTTCCTATGCCTACCTAAAGAGCTCCATGTGATGCGTGTAACGGATTTGTTTCCCATTATATATTATATGTCATAATCTTTACAATTTTATAAATGATTAATCAAACTATTCTAATTTATATCACTTCTGATAAATCTGATAAGACCTGATTAATCATCGACGTAGCAGCAAGCATAAACCTAGTTCTACGTTCAAAAGTCGTTTCTCACAACGTGTCGCTTTTTTTTTAATTTAAGCTTATATTTTAATATTTTAAATGATTTAATTATTTTATATGTAATGTTGCTTATTTCTGTTTGTTTAGTTCCTTACGTTTCGATGGATCATTCAGAATATTCCAACATCTTCAGGAAGTAAATTATATAATCAAAAATTTCTTCATATCGTTTTTTGGAATTTTATAGATTTCTTTTCCAACAAAACAATTTAGAACATTAAATAATTCTTGTCGCCCGGTGGCACAGTGGTTGGCATGCTTGGTTTAAGCTCCGGAGGTCCCGGGTTCGATTCCCGGCGGGTGATGAAAAAATCACTGCTGGGTAATGTTGGATCAATGAATTAATCACTAATTATCTGTTAAAAAAAAATGTATTACGAAACTTCATAATGAAGCGGCCAAATCCCTCTATGGGATGTAGCGCCAGCGAAATAAATAAAAAATAAAACTTTACATAAATTGTAAAATGGTGAACCCAGACAATTTACAAATGAGGATTGCAAGTTTTTTGGGGTCACCACTTGTGAATTTTTGGTAAACCATAGATGCGTTTCTTGAGTTTCTGGCTACTATATACTGTAAAATTTGCCTAAACATACTGGATATGCTTAGGCAAAATTGACACTGTTTAGTAGGCAAAAACTTTCAAAATTCATCTATGATTTACCAAAAATCCACAAGTGGTGACCCCAAATATAAAATTTATATACTAAAGATTTTAGGTTTATTTGATTGCTTGTTCATCACAACCCTAAGTCTAGGTGATTATTTCACTTAGTAATAGTAACACCTTTGCTCCCATTTTTGGGAAAACAAAGCCAGATTGCCTATAGGAGCCTAATCTGTTTGAGGCAAATACATTCAGCTTCAGCTCAACAGTTGTAGCATACATTTGCTCCAAGACAACGTCTATTTAAGTTCACTTCATTTGTTTTATTTTTTTATATTATTCCAAATTAACTTAACTTTGTAGATAAATTCAATGAAATTGAGAAAATTATATCTGTTTGTTTTTTCTATCTTTGCAATCTTTTGAAGGGGACAAAGCACCAAATCACCAAATTTTTTCGAATTTCGCTTTTAACGTCCTAGCTTATGAAAAATTATGTCGTCTGAGTTGAAATTAGGATTAAACAACACGATATGTCCGTGTCGATACTAACGTTAACTCGAAAGTCTAGTTTCGCAACCCGTGATGTTGCAATTGCAATAGTATAACGGAAAGTTTTTTTGAAAATACAAGATACATGTGTATGAACATTATTTAAACCAAACCTGTTCCAGTTTCTCCGCAGTGGTAAAATAAGCAAATGCCATTTTTCTGATAATAATTTGACGAATGTGAATATAATTCATAGCTTATGTTCTTTGGCCAATGCTAAAGTATTTTTAATCACAGATTAAAATCATGATCGTTTCTATAGATCCGGAAAATGATTCAACAGCGGATTTGCTTGCTCATTAGTCTCTAATTACAGAAATATTTAAGCCCCCAAAAATCTATTTTCGTATAATGAATAGCTCAATCATCATATTTCAATCCAAACAAAACTCTTATTATTTTCTTGAATTTAAATTATAATTTCCACATATTGACCAAAAATTTCAAGGGCATTGTTTAAATTTAGTAAAATCTTGACAATTAAAAAAATCGAATGATTTAGAGGTCTAAATAGATTTTATGGTGAAATGTTAGTGTGGGGTCTAAAAGGAATATTTGGTGGTCTATACATTTTAGTTCTCCGCAAATATCTTTACAACTATATATTTTATAGGTAATAAAAAGACAGTTGACCTCATTCTGTACTTCAACACTTGATAGTATTTAAAAGCTAATGTAAGTGGTGGTCGAATTTGTGAATTGGTTTTTGATATGCTTACACACTTTATTTTGACAACATAAATTATTTGACAGTGAATAAATTACTATAAATAATATGAACGTGGGCACGTATCCAAAACATCATCATGTTGTAAATTTATCATTTTTTTTTATGTTTCACTACCGCATAATCACAAAATATGATTAGAATTTGGCTAATTTCCAAAATATCTTCGTTGAATTTAATATAATACCGGTTGTGCTGTTGAGTTTTAACATAGACCAAATCTTTCTGTCTCAGATCATATCAGATGATGTTTGCGAGAATAGTAACACATCTCAAAATATCATATTTTTGAGGAAATCGATTTTTTGGTATAAAATAGTTGAATTCGTCAAATTTAACGTCACATCTATTGAAAACTATGGGTAGTTTAGAAGTGACACTATGCCAGATTAAAGATTGTTACATTTAAAGGATTTTTTCCTATTATCTCAAAATTGGCCATTTTTGTGATGTGTCACTATTCTCGCAAACCGACGATACACATTAACTTAGATTAAGGTGTATAGCATCTGTGCTTGGAAACATGTAAGGTATAGTCCAAAGCGAGACCAATATTTACTATAATAATGAACGAAATGTAAAGGTATTGCCGAAAATTAGTTTTTCAGAAAAACCGAAAAAGGCTGTTAATTATCTAGATTAGATTATGTCATTTAAACGAGTATATAATGTATGACAACAAATTTAGAATATTACCGTATACAAAAATAAATGTTAATTTAAACATTAGGTGTGGATAAAATAGCCATCTGCATTTACATAATTATCACACAAATCCCCCTCCCACAGAAAAAAAAAAACACATCGAACACAATTAACTTCACCGCAAATATATCCACTCAATTAAGTTGAATGGAATATGGAACAAAATCCTAATCACGAAACTACGATACAATGTAACGTTTACAAAATTATTGTATTCACATAATCAATCAATAATTGATAATAATTAAAAATTATTACATTTTCACCAATATTACACGAATTAATTTAATTTCACATTTTACACAAAAAAAAAAAAAAATCGCTACATAGAACACCGGTGTAAAACATACCGCGGCACAATATTCACAAAATTATTTTTCGACACTAAATATTTAAAAAAAAAAAAAAAAAAAATTTTAACATCTCCGCTGAGATTAAAATAATTTTTATAATACACACAACATTTTTTTTTTTTTTTATTATTTTGTATACGCGATGATAATATACTTGTGATTACAGACAATAAAAACATAAAAAAAAAATTAACTCGAGAAAATTAATTTAATTAAAAATACAAAACACAACAACAAAACATCGTTTGAGTAAAGCGATCGTAGCGAATTAGAAAAACCAAAACACACATTTTCATTGGCGATATGCGCGCGCGAGTGAAAATTAAAGTGCCTGAGTTACGTCACCGTTTTAAGAGAGAGAAATAACAAAATGTATTAATTGGACGATAAAAGAAAATAAATCGGGTTTTATTCTTGAAATATATAAAAATAATTCGGAATTTTTATGATTTTATTTTTGGCCAATTTATGAGCAGCAACATGGTGTATATTTGAGCAATTAAAAATTAAAAAAAAAAAAAATAAAATTTAATTAAATTGATTTATAATTCGCTTTTAATTCTTAAAATATTTATATACAATTTCCGATTATCAATGAGTTTTCTTTATTTTGTGTGATTGTTTGTTTTTTGCTTCTGGTTTTGTGTTTTTATCGATAATGGGAAAAAATACACGTGGCCATGAATATTCGTGTGTGTTTGTTGTATCATATTTTTCTATGGAATAACGTATCGATGGTCTTAATTTATCCCTACTTCAAGATGTCATCGTCAAATGTGATTTATTAGTTGGTTAGATAATTTACTGGTTTGTTTACAGACAGTAGCGGAATTTTCAATCGATAAAAAGAGTTAGACTTGTATGGCAATTTTGAAAGAATCAGCATTTAAAATCTGTCTGTAGTGTTACTGGTGCCGTATGACTGCGACCAGTATTTGTTTCCATATTTTATTAAGGTTGAAACTAGGAATTAGTTCAAAAAGCCAAAATATCGAGTTGTAACATGACTGTAGGTCATGAATATTAGAATGTCGATCACGGTCGCAAGCATATCGATATTCAGGCGGTCATTGGTTATCGGCTAGAACTCAGGCTCTGCAGTCGGTGATTTCTGAATATCTAAATGATCCTTGATAGACCGCAAGAGGGAAGGAAATTTACCTAAAGGAAAACGGGGGGAAAATAAAAAACCGCACCAGCTGAAAACAACTCACCATACATATATGGACCATACTCACTTTGATCCCATAAACGTAATATTGGAATATTGGAAATAATTACAAATTATTAGGGGTGAACAAATTAAAACCAAGAAGAATTCAATGTTCCAGTTTAATGTAAATTGATAGGTGTGGCTGGAACGCAATAATTTCGTTACAGAGTTTTAGATGAGATTATTTTGTTTTTTGGGCATACTTCAGGTTCAAACAATTATTCCTAGGTAGTGTGCATGGTTAGATTTCAATCGACTGCCAAAAATCACTTTAAATTAAAAGGTGTCGTTGAAAAGTTATTAAATTTTGACTCAGAAGAATTACCGATTTGACTCTTTGGATTTAAGATCAATTTGTAAGGATACGTGTAAGTTAGACCAAAGAAGTTTTTCTGTTGTTTGGTTTTGTTTTGACCTGCTCCCCCGGAAATGAACTAAATTTGATAAAATCTTCTTAAACATTTTGTTTGTTTAAATGAAACTATTAAAAAAAAATTAAAAAGAATTTTGAACCAATAGAAATCATTTTATGCGTCTCCATTTTATGCGTTCCGCACCCAACTGAGAGATGTCTTTGATTTTAGCACGAAAAGTTCGCCCGAAATACATCTATTCTACATGCTGCGCAATTGGTAAACGTACTAATTATAAGTTGAATGAACTGGATACAATAAAATTTTTTTTGATGCGAATGAACAATTCATTTTTACCGGTTTTACAATTCATTTTCGTTAGTAGGACATATACCTGTGACGGCAGATAACTATAAACTCGCTTGGGAAGATTTATGTAATAAATACAATAATGAAAAAGCTATTCAAAGAATGGACAGCCTTGTATACGATGTCAATCTACTTGTAGAAAATTCATCGAAGTATATTCAATCATTTGTGGATCAGTAAAACATTACAATGCACTAAAATCTTTAAAGGTGGAACTTGATACTCATACATCATTTGCTTTATGTAAATTAGATAGTTCCACCAGTGTAGCTCTAATCAATGTCCTAATTCAGGACAGTATGCAAATCAATTCACTAATACTAATACAGTTGGAAAGGTTCAATCGTATAAATCCTCTACGTTAGTTTCTAATTCACACACCTTGTTACTATTACCATGGTAATCATAGCGTTTTGGAATGTCATTCATTTTCTGATATTAAATTAATTCCCAAGATGCGATTAGAGTTTATAAGGTCGAAGAAATTGTGTTTTAATTGCCTAATAGCACACCATAATATACGAGATTGTAATCATTCGCCTTGTGGTAAATGTTCATTGAAACATAATGGTCTCTTACAGTTTAAAGCAGAACCTAACCAAATTGTCCGAAAACTTCATCCACTTATCGAATGACTGCTGAACTTCAAATAAGGTTGATAGTAAAACAAAGATGTGTTCTAGTACTAACTATAGGTATTACTAGGCACTGTTATAATCAAAACAACAGCATCTAACGGATCTTTGATGTATATAGAAGCATTATTGTACAGCTGTTCACACTTGAACTTTAGTACCGACAAGACAAGTAGGTTATTTATTAAATATCAAACTACTAATAACGTCAAAACAAGTTTCAGGAGTAGGTGTTGATGTCACATCAATAAAATATAAGGTTTACATACCGGTAGCTTCATGAATAAATTTCTTCACAAATAATTAATGATCTAACTTCATCGCTTGTTAAATATGACAGGAAGTTAGTGCCGTCGAACTTCGAATTGGTAGATCTTCATTTCTTTGTGCCACATGGTAATGATATGTTAATTGAAGCTGAGTTATATCATGAATGGTTTTCTGGAAAGACAGTTAGATTTTTAACAGAACTTCCTCCATTTTATGAGAGCGGTCTTGGTTATATAGCCTATTGTCAGATCAATTGGGACAGAAGGTCTCAAGATTGTAATAGTCTAGTCAGTTCTTGTAATCAAGCCATAAGTAACCGCCAATTATTCGACCCACTAGGTTTACGGTCACCTAAAATTCTCACGGCAAAAATGTTTATGCAGAAGTTGTGGACATCAAGAAGTGGATTGAGTTTAAAGGTCAACTGATGATGCTTGCGAATTTCGTTGTGCTTCGATATATACTGCAGACTAATTACCATAGAATCGAACTCCACGTCTTCGGTAATGCTAGCATGAATAGGTTTGGTTGTGTGTTTTATGTTAGATCCACTCAGTGATGTACACAGTCATCACCGCGTAGGATTAGTATTTTCTAAGTCCAGAGCAGCACAAGCAACATCGAATATTGTGTGTTGGGGGTCGATTATTAAATGCTAAATTGCCAACATTCCTAATGAAATGAGCAAAAACATCCAATTTAGTTACCATCAAGTCATCATTTTTCCAGGTTGCCCGTTTGTAAAACGCATAGGCGATTATTCCATGTCGGACATCAGGCTTTATTGTACATGAACTAATACTGATACTGTTAAAGTTGCCAACCGAAAGAGTAAAATCGATAATGCGGATTGTATTACTCCATTCGGAAGTGAAATGCGGTAATGCAGATTGTTTTATCCCATTCGAACCTAAACAAAATCGGTATTACAGATTGTGTTATCCCAGCCGAAAATAAAAAATGAAGTCGATATCAATCGGTAGTGTTTAGCCTAAAAATAACTAAGGATGCATGAATAGCATCAAGACCTTTGTTAATATTCTTATATGGCAAAATCTCGCTCCGGTTCCTCGTGGAAAATTGTGGAAAACTCGCGAAACCCAAAAAAATATTTTAATTGGAATAAAATCAGCCTCTAGAGTGTTATGTCTGGAGATGGATTATTTTGTTATTATACCTGTCAATAGCTATCGGAAAAATATTCAGTTCTAGTTTCCCGTGGAAAATCTCGGAAAATTCGATTTTCCAAAAATCATTAAAAAATGTGTATAAAATCAGCCTCTAGAGTGTTATGTCTCGATATGGATTACATTGGACTTATCAATAGCTATCGCAAGAAAAATATTCAATACAAGTTTCCCATGGGAAATCTCGGAAAATTCTATTTTCCAAAATTCATTAGAAAGTCATCATTTAATCATTGACAAGTCACATCAATGTAGGTAATCAATTTCCAGCCGTTACACTCTAGTGGCTGATTTTAGACAAATTTTCTAATGATTTTTGGAAAATCGAATTTTCCGAGATTTCCCATGGGAAACTTGAACTGAATTTTGTTCCTGCGATAACTGTTGATAAATCCAATAAAAACGATTCAACTTTAGATATACACTCTTGCGGTTGATTTTATTCCAATTTTCTGAATTCTTCTGATTTTCCAATATTTCCGCGATTAGGTTAAACAAAGATTTCCACGTAAGACTATTTACAAAATTTTTTATTACAATTCGTGTATCCTATTTAATTTCGGTTAATAACTACAAAGTTTTTTATTTTCGGCTGGAATGTTAATAACGTAATCTGCATTATCGACATTTTACTTTCGGCTGGACACTTTCGGCTAACTTTAACAGGGTCTAATACTGCAATATTCGTTTAAACTATTGGATAATTAGCGGTAGTAATGTATGTCGAAAAATGTTGTGCGCGAAAGACCTAAATATATTAATGAAATAATAGCCAATACCAGGAACCCGAGTTCAAAGTTCTAAGCGATTCTGTGGGCCGCTCTTAATAAAGAACAATACTAGATCGAAGACTAGAATTAAAGTTTATATTTTCTATATTTATATGTTTTGCTTTCAAGGCAATCTGAAAATCGTTGCGGATTAAAGAACTTAGAGAATTATTTTGTCGCAAGCTTGGCAGTCTAAAGCAATCGAATTTTGTTCGTAGAATGACATTCATAACAATTCCACCGCGGTCCCCTCACATCGGAGGATTATGGGAAGTGGCAATTAAGAGTGCAAAGAGTACTTTTAATTATACTTTTAGTACAATTTAGCAAGAAAATGGTTTAAGTATTAGCTAAATATAAACAGTCGTGTCACGTCATTTTTCATGACTATAGTCACGTGTCACGTCACATCAATTTTGCCATTCTCTTAGTCGTTTATTGCGACTAAAATCACTTTATACGACATACATATGGCACTTGATTTTTTGAAGTGGCAGACAAATATGTACCATAAAATGGAAAGACGCAATTATTTTATTTTATATCTTTTAAAATGTTGTTTTTTGAAAAATTGTGTGCACTGTTTTACATATGTTGTTGTTTAAAATAATGATATTGTTGTTATCTAAAACGATTTTATTTCTAATTGCCTAATATATTTTAAGTTGATGTCGTGTCACTTGGTTCGCCTTCAAAAATTTCAATTTTCAAGTGACGTGACGCGACTATAGTCGTATCACTTGAAATGATACGACTATTGGAATTGGGATGTAAAACTTAATACGAATTATAGGCAGAACAATTAAAAAGTGTTAAACATTTGTTTTCAAATATTTTAAAAATAGAATAGAGAAATATCATTAAATTTAACTTTACTCGAAAGACCCGTCGAAAGTAGAAAGATAATGCAGAATTTTGTTAAAGTCAGCCGAAAGCAAAAAATTCCATAATGCAGATTGCGTTATCCTAGCCAAAAATAAATAATATTGTCGTTATCAGTCGACAGTCTTTTATCAACACTATAGTCATATATGGGAAAATCTCGTTCCATTTTCTCTTGAAAAATTGTGAAAAATCCATAGAATCCATAAATACTTAAAGTTTGTATAAAATCAGCCTCTAGATTGTAATGCCTGGAGATGGATTGCATTGGTGTAATTTTTCCATATACACTTAAAAATTTGGACTAATAAGCGATAGGTACTTACTTCAAAAGAACACTGTGATGGTTGAGGCTAAAATATTCACGCTATTAAAGCAAGTTTTAAACTAAGAAAAGCTAAATTACCCTCATATTTTTGCTCAATCAAATTGTAATTCAAACTCAATTTTTAATTTAAGTTGCCATCAAGATTATATTCATTTAAAATTTAGAACTCATTTTCTTTTATACTATACATCGTGCTCGCAACTCAAGTTTGGCACTTAGCGTATTTGTGTTCAACATATCACAAAATGTCTATCTATAATTGCAACCAAAATTTTGGAATTCAAACTCAACCTTTCTCATAATTTTGCCCTCACTAAACGTAAAATTTTGCTCAAATCTATTTTATAATTGTAACTTATTCTTTAATTTTTCCCTTACCAGTCCAATTCGAAATACAAACTCAACTTTTAAACTAAAAACTATACAGTTATGTCTCTGCCCAAGTCCAAATTACTATTCAAATTCAATTTCTACTCAACATTTTATTTAATTACTGCTTAAAATTCAATTACTTCAATACTTACTCAGATTTCTGCTCAAAAATCTGATACATATGTAACAAATCGTTTGACCCAAACTAGAGTTTTAAATTCTACTGTAATTCATCATTTCTAATAACACTAAAATTTTTCTTAAATGCATTTACAAATAGAGCTGAAGTTGTACTCCAAATTTATAACGAAGCATATTTAAATAAATCTAGGTTGGAATTTTCACTTAATTTGTAAACAAAATATCACAAAATTTCTAGCTTAATTTCAACCATAATTTTGTGTTAATTAAATTTGGAATTCAAACTCAGTTTTGAAATATTTTTTAATTAAATTGCATCCAATTTTTTGCTCAAACCCTCGGATTGGATTGCAATTGAATTTTTTGTCCAAACTTTTTTCAAATTTTGTTTTACCTACCTTTTGTTAGATTTTGCTCGAATAATTTTATTTAGATTTTTAAAATTCACTCAAACTGTTATTAAAGGCAGTCCGAATTCCAAACTTAAATTTTTAGCTATAAGCTTTTATTTGCTTAAATCAAATTGTAATTTAAACTCTATTTCTAATGTAAGTTTCTACTTAAGATTTCATTCAATTACCCTTCTATATTATTGTAAAACAAAAAGCATTCAGCTCGATTCCTGATTTTCTAGTTTAACTAAAAAATTTGTTGAAATCGTGTTTAGAATTTAAACTCAGTCACATAAAGTGCATTACATATTTTGCTAAAGTTCTTAACAAAATGTATTTCCCAAATGTAATTATAAAGAAGATAATTTCTCCTTAAAATTTCACTTATTTGACTAAAACAATATTTTACTAAAATTCATGTTTGAATTCTGAGTTATTTTCTATTCTAAATTAAATTTAAAATTTTACCTAATTATTTTACTTAAAATTTCATTCACAATCATTACGTCCAATTCAGAATTGAACCTTTTGGTTACCTTTAGATTTCCCTCTAATTTTGGTCAGATCCATCGTGTTTTAATTGTAATTCGAAATCAATTTCTAATCTACCATTTTGGTCAAATAATGCAGTTAGTAATTCACACTTCATAATCAACTTTACAATCAATATTTCCCTTAAACAACTTGGAACTTTTTGGATTAAAAATTAGTTTCCGTTCGAGCTCCTTTTGAATATGAATAGCTTTAATACTGTTGCTCAATTGCATAAATAGGGTACAATGGCAATTGCATGAATAGGGTACTTTTGCCAAGTTTTTATCGTTAGAGGAAGTTTAACGCTTGTTTGCTCAATTAAATTTCGATTTAATCAGATAAATTTCATTTTTGATGAAGACACATACGTTAACGAATCAAAACAATAATCACAAAATCTGCTTTTCTAGAAGAACCTCGGATCGTCAAATAATGTGCAGTAAACTATTGAGATATTTTAATTTGATGTTTATTTTTTTCTTAAATTATTTATCTTACTTAGTGGAGTTCAGACCAAAGCAAAACATTTTTAACTTCTAAAAAAATATTTGTTGGCCTAAATTTAAAATTTGGCTTAGAAAATAAAATAAAAAATGAAAAATATTTGGCAACACCATAAAATATGTGGTAAACAATTGAGCATTATATAATGCTCAATGTAAAACGTAAAAAAAGTGCAAATATGTAATTATGCAAAAATATGTGGTAACAGATAGGACTGATTCGCTTTTATTTGTTCTAAAAAGAATAACTAACCAACAAATTTTTGGTTTGGATTTCCCAAAAAAAAATATTTTTTTACATAAGAATCCTAAGCCTAGTGATTATCATCAAACATATCGATATGTAACATATGTATTATTGATCTTGCGCCACATATGGTTAGGGTTGTTACTTGTTAGCACAATTGGCAAACTTATTACTATAGTAAGTATCCTGAGTAAGTTCGATTTTTTGTTTAACATTTAACATCTAACAACATACTTATCTGGTTTAGTGCAGAGTGCAGCAGAAGTCCACGGTTTTATACAATTTAGAATGGAATCTCACTTAAATAATTACGAGTAACTTGAGCTTACTTGTCAATATTGCAATAGTGAAACCTTGTGAATTGTGTTACATTTTACACAAGAAGCCATAAAAGACACAAAAACCAAATGAAAACAAGTCGAAAAGACAAACTAGAAAAAAATGCCAACTTTTCATCTTTCACCAAGCCTTATGACTATGTGTATGTACAATATACATATATAATTTATTTACATAATATTGCTTTATTCCGAGATGTGCTTATTGTTGTCGCTCTTTATACTTACATATTTCCATAAAGTTCTATATAACGTTGAATTAACATTTTTGCTTCTCGCTATTGAATTTGATTTGGTGACATATTTTATGTTAAAATAAATATTTGCTAACAAAATTAAGTGATAAATAAATTTTTTGATGGTGTTAGTCTTGTTGCCCTATTATATATGTACGCCGTTTATATTATATGGATGGCTTTAAAGGCGCGCACACACACACACACAGTAGGAGCGTAATATAATTTGTGTACTATAAATCACTCTTGGAAGGAATTAAGATCGGACATTTATTTTTTTTGTGTTGGTTTTGCGTTAATCGTATTTTTAATTAGAAATTATGGATTGTCATTTAATATGATTTTGACTAAATACACACAACATAATTATGTATTAAGATGTGATGGTAATGGATTTGTCTGTTTTTGTTTTATACTCGTATATCGGATTGTGGTTTCGCCTTTCTCTGATCCTTTTTGTATATACAAGAGTGAATGAATGTAAATATTGTGTTCCTATGGCAAATTTATATCACACATACAGGGTGTATCTTTTATCGGTCCATACTTGTTTTTGCTCATAACATTCTAGTTTTTGTCCAAATTCGAAACAGTGGAAAATCGTCACGTATCCATAAGCTGATTAGTATAATCAAAAATAGGCCTTAATTTACATCGTGTGACTATGGAAGGGTATTCACTACTATAGTGTCGTTGTCTCAATTTTCTTCCATGAGGGAAATTTTCCGTGTTGCGATCAGATTAATTGAAATATTATTTCTTCATCGTTTTTATTATGAGCTGAACTTTAACAAAAAAGTGAGTTTGTACAAATAAAAAATACACCCTGTTCATTAGAAATAGATGGATATTTTAGATGTGTGTACATAATTCAACTAAATTTATGTCAATTTATTCAGTAAATTGAAATTCATAGAAAATGGAAAATTTTGTATTTAAAGTTCCAAAAAAATAAGAACTTTACATATCAATATGTATACGATATGAAATGGTATAATTTCGAGAGAATGAATTTTGCTTAAAATGCTTTTATATTTTTCAAATTCATTTCTTGGCTTAATAATTCTTTTTGTATATATGTATGTTTGGACTTGAAATTAGGCTGCGTATATACGATTGTCCGAATAAATAATCTGTCACATCTCTACACGTCCCTCCTAACTGTGAATGTCTATATATCATTGCCATTGACATTGTTAACAAAAAAATAAAAGTCGTATATTTTGGCAAAAAAGCCAATATTATAATGATTTGAAATAACGATGATATAAAGATGATGATGATGATGGTGAAGAACCACTACGAGTATGATGAGAAAATAGAAAAAAGCAGTACAGATTTGTATCATCAAATCATGTATAAAATGTCTTCTAATATAAAGAAAATTATTAGAAAAAAAATTTTTGTTGATTTTTTGACACTACACACACACAAAGACTTTAAGGATAGTAAAGAAGTTTAGTCCTAATTTAATAATATTTTTTGTATAGTAATTTGCGAATGAGATTAATGAATTCTTCTAGAAAACAATAAAGACATTGATTGCCAATTGAATACAATTTTCGAAATATCGGAAAAAATTTGTAATTTAACCAAAATTCTAAATGAAAGCAATCAAAAGAAATTGACGTGAGGTCACCACGATTTGCTGAAATTTAAAACGCTAACTAAGTCCGACAGTAGATAAGCAGCGCTCCAATTTATAAATGAAATAGAGTTTAATAAATTTTTATTTATTGTTTTATGATTTTATTGAAAATTATTTGAAATACTATCGCTAGATTCAAGGTTGTGAAATTTATAAAATTGCAAGTTTCGTTTATAGCAACACTATAATATGGAAACGGTTAGTCAAGGGATGATTTTATTTAAATGTGACAAAAATCCCGAAGAATGTTCAACGAGAGAGAGCAAATTTACAAAATTCAAAGAATTTGAAATTATGGAATTTTTACAACAAATAAAATTTGAGTTTGTAGAATTTGTAGAACTGACAGAGTTAAAAAAAGTTTAAAAAACTCATAGAATCTACAAAACTTACAGAATTTATAAAATTCATAAAATTTATAGAATTTCTAGATTTTTAGAATTTATAGAATTTATGAGATTTAAAAAATTTATCAGTTTATTCAGAAATTTTATAGAATTTATTGAGATTATCGATCGAGAATTTATCGTATTTACAGAATTTACATGATTTATGGAATTAAAAGGATTGAATTTTTAGACTAAAGAATGAAATAAAAATCTTTATAAAATTTATAGAATTTTCAAAATTTGTAGGATTACATAAAATTTTAAGAATTTATAGAATTTATAAAAGTCATAAAAAATGTATACAGTTTATAGACTTAAGTTCTCGTTCTATATTTACTGAACTTTTAGACATTACAGAATTTATGGAATTTTTACAGCATTGACGTGGTTCTATTTATTGCTAATTCAAAATATGATATATAAATTAAGATTTTATAATTTCAGACATTTTTAAGTTGTCGAATACTAATTAGGTTCGTGTCTGTTTGCTTTTTCATTCTTTCACGTCCACATGATTGTCAAACTAAATTAATTTGTTTAGTGTGTGACCTTTGCTCATTTGGGAGTTTGTAACTATGATTTTGGAATTCGATCTGTGTCGATATACAGCCAAATTTTGGGGAAAATTACAAAGTTCTTTTGGCGAATCCGAACAACAAAGTAAACAAATAGTACGAGGTTCAAACATCTTAATTAATAAAAATAGAGCAACCTACATTTTCGATTCATATATTATTTGCTAGAAATCTTAGGAATGAAGATGATGAATCAAAGATTGAATTCCACAAAATTCAATATTTTGATAATCACCTTTAAATAAATTACCAGTAATCATCCATAAATCAGCAAATTCTGAGCCAAAATAATCCGAAATCTGCAATTGTGCTCCGCCTTTTTCTCATCGTAGGGGAAAAAATTAATAATATTCGATTTTTGGGGCATAAATTGGGGTTCTACGGTTAAGTATTGTTCCTTTGATTACTTTTTCTTGGCATTTATTACTTTGGTTCGTTTTTTGTTTCTTCTCGTTTTTGATTTCCAGTGATTAAGATTCATTTTGGCGCTGGATGAAGCGTTTCTTGATTTTATTTGTATCAATCACGCCTATGTCGTATTTACGCTAAGTTTTGATTTTTAGTTTGGTTATGTCGCTTAACTATCCCAATCTAGTTCTGAAATCTATGTTAGTTGATAGGTCATTATTAAATGTAGTAAGTTTAAACGTTCAAAGTCTAGTCCCAAATATCACATTTGGTACATTTTTAATGGCGCTTCAGCCGACATACTTTGTTTCTCTGAGACCTTTAAAATCCCAAATATTCCTAATTCAGCTTTTGCCATAAAAAATTTTAATATATTTAGGAAAGATGGAAAGTACCTCCCCCTTAATTAAGGTGGTTTATGTATGTTTGTAGGTGATCACATTAAGGCATGCGTGATGGAAATAGGATTCTTAAATGATGTTTGGATAATGTTCTGGAATATGGCCAACTAGGATGGAACTTGGATAGTCCTGAACCGATTTTAGTGAAATTTGAAATTCGATTTTTAATGGTTGTTAGATAAAGTTCTCGAATATGGCTGAACCAAAAAAATCCAAAATCTGTAAAAAAGTGATCCGATTGCGGTTCTTGATATTTCTAAAGTTAGGTTTCAGGATATTTAATTAGCAGTGCCAACAAAATAGATCGATTTAGCACATCACTAACGCACATCTAGATTGCTTGATTATTTCCATACATTTCTTAGAAAATTGCCCATTATAGTCAGATGAGCAAATTATAAATAAAAGCAAAAAAAAAATGATTACTCAACTAGTTTAGTTGAATAGCCTTAACTTACAAACGATTGTATTACTGGCGAAAACCAGAAAACAACCATAATAAACTATAGCGACATATTAGGACATAACAGTATGCCAGTACTGGGTCTCTTATGGCTGAGATAAACTCGACGCGAACGACGTGACTAACTAAAAAAAATTGTTTAACTTTGAAATTTTGTAACTAAACAACAACAAAAGGTTAAAATTACTTAATGATTACTTTAGTAACATGTTCATGGTTTAATAATTTTTTTTACTTAGTCACTCAACGTCGATCGCGTCGAGTTTATCTCAGCCATAAAAAGGAAAGATACGTGTAACTATAATAAACTTACTATTTCCCACTCAGTTTTTATTTTATTTCAAATTTTTGGGACAGATTCATTGTTAGGAAAAGTTTATATTTAATTAGAAGAATTGGCTAGTTTTTATTTTAATAAAGTATTGGGACATAATTTAGTAAAATTCCTCTTAAAAGAACCAAAAGAGTTGGCACTGTTGTGACGAATATTATAATATCGGGATTCGTCACAGAAATCACTTTTTACTTGTATGGTTCAACTAAATATTTTCTAAATATAATAACCCAACTGGGCGTTAATAAACAATAAACAACACATCACGAACATCAAAAAAAATGGTAAATGTGAAATGTGTGTCACTAGTCTGTCGTTATTGTACTCGTACAACTATGCTTATGTCGTTTTTGTATTCTGCTTGTGCGATATTTCCACATAAAAATAGATGTGGTGATACATATAAAAATGAAACTTAGCGACTATCGCTTAATCATTCAGATGCAATAATAAATGATGGGTGTGAGATTGAAAGTGGTGTCACAGTGTGAGAAGGCAAAAAATGTCACGTCGGATTTTTGTCTGTTTTGTTACTCGCAAAAAGATTTATTTTGTTGCCTTATACGTATATACGCAGCAAAATGCTTATTTTATTCCAGGACGTGATGAATGAAAAATGTCATGAAAACGAAAAAAAAGACCAAGTATGCAATTTGTTTTGTACATCTGCGAAAATAAAATTCTGTAGAGAGAGTGAAAAACGAGATTTGGCACTAACTAGTATTTTCTTTTGGTTTACCTCAATACGAGTCGGCCGATGAGCCAAAATACATTTAGAAAAAAAAAAAAATATTCGTGTTTTCATCCGAATTTCTCCCGCCATATATTTCATGAACTACATCAGTCAAAAATATTAATTCAATTTCCACATATGAATACATATCATAAAAAAAATCAAACAACATAAAAAACTTACTGGAATAATTTACAATTAAATCGCCTACCGGTTTTCAGATTTCCTCTCTGGTTTTTGGTTGACAGAAACTATACAATAACAAAACACGAAACCAAAAATACATGAACCACAATTAAAATAAATAAATCCAAAATTAAGTTTGAATACCACCAAAAAAAACATAAAAAAAAGTATGTTTTGTATACATATCACATTTACACAACCAACATCATTCATCATAGCATACAAATCTCGCCGCTATAAAATGTACTGTTGGCTGCTGCTCTCTCACACACATATTATATAAAAATGTAGACCGACTAAATAAATATACATTTCAATTTCATCCTACTCAACTTTTTACTTCCTTTTTAGTTTCCTTTTTTGTTTCTTGTTTTCCCCCATTTTCCAGTTTTTTTTATTGTATTTAATTTCAATAATATAAAACATTTACTCTTCCTATTTTGCCATCATCGTTTTCCGTTTTTCCATTTTTTTTTTTGTTTGTTGCTGCTGTTTTTACCGAAAGATATTTTTTTGTTTGTTCTAAATGGGAAATACGGTTTACGGTTACTACTATACTGTCTATGTGTAATATAATATACATATGTACATGTATATAGCTCGTGTCGAAGAAAAGTACAAACTTTTTGTTTTGTAAATTTAAATAATTCGAACGATGCGGTGTTTGAAGGACATTCTGTTATTAAAATGATAAACCGGCAAATTCGGGTGTTTCGTGGAAGACTGAAATACAGTGTGATATGTAAAACTACAATCGGTGTCTTTGGTCACTAGAGGACTACTAAACGTGCTTATTATATAATACTCATATTTGTAAAATTTTATTTAGTCCGGTAGTCAGCCAAACAAAATATACAATTTCGGTTTCCGGGATATCATTGGATTCCTTCCGGCGTATCCTACTCTACGCACCATTTTCCCGAATAATAATAAACCAAGAGACTTCCGTTGGACATAGACCGGAACGTTCACTGAAGTAATGTAATAAATACAAGATATAATTATTGGATGCAGATTTTGTCACCTTACTAGACATTTTCACCATAAAAAATTAAATATGCTGTCGAATTCCTACTAAAATTATTTTAGTGCAGCCAGTCGTTTATAGTTTTTAAGCTGTTGTAAGGTTTTTTTGTCAATTTGTTACAAGCCTCACGCTGCCTTAAAAACTTTGAAAATATCTGAACGAATCATGAAAATCTCGAAAATATCGATAACTTCCGAATTAGCATGAGTATAAACTCGAAGTATACGTAACCACACAACCTTACTCAAATGCAACAAAAGTCGAAAATTTTCGAATAAAATGCAAAAAGCTCAAATATTCTACGCAAAGCTACGCAAACCGACAATTTCAAAAACCATGCAAGAATTTCGAAATATCTATATATGTTTGAAAAAACATCTTGCGTTTTCATTCACTCAAAACTCGTATAGTCTCAAAAATCTCGATTAATCTTGAAACACTTTCTAAAATCTGAAAAATCTCTGTTTCACATAATTTAAGAATTTTGAAAAATTTTCAAAATGTTTTATGCTTCTCCAATACTGTGAAAATCTCGAATAATCTTAAATAACCTCAATAATAATTCCAAATAATCTCGAATAATTAGGTCCTTATCAGGTGGTCCTATTATACGAAACGGAACAAAATTAGCTAATGTTATAGATGCCAGCATTTTGGACATGGTACAAGACAATGTCATGTGCTGAATGATGTATAAAATGTGGTAAAAATCACGATATATCCTCAACCTCTTCGTTGCTCCAAAGGTCAAGGTCACATTGCAAAATAGTGTAAAAAAGCTAATAAGGATACTGGTATGTCGATACCAGATAAATTCATGAAATGTGCTAACTGCAGCGGAAATTATACTGCAAACTTCAAAAATTATCCTAAACGCATAGATTACACCGTCAATATAGAAAAACAAATCATCCAAAAGCAAATAAATTGCCTAGTAATTTTCAAAATTCAGCCAACTTCAATGTAACTAAGGATTTTCCAAACTTGCTTTCAAATTCAAAGAGCCGTGTGTAAATATTTTTCACAATTTGAAAGACCATGCTGTGCCAAAAACTACAACCAAAAATAGTCAACTGTTTTCTTCAATCGAGATCATCAAAATCACGAAAGCGATATTCTCGCTTCTATCAACAGCCAAATCGAAATTGGATCAATGAAATCCCGGGAATGAAATCCCAAGAAATTGGTATTTTTTTATAATCTCGTTTCCCGGAAATTTTGTAAACCATCGCTGGATATTTGTTACTGGATACAACATAAATTCCCTATTAGCACTGGTCAAAATGGACTTCTAATAAATAATTGCTCTGAATCTTAAATCCTTCGGAAAAATTATGTCGTTTTCGATTCGTCTTCCACTCTTCTCTGAAAAAGCACACTATATTTATCTACGAGTCGAACACTACAACCGAATTGCCGTTTTTATTTATATATGCGTGTATTTGACGTCTATAAAAAATATTGTTGACGTTTTTGAAAAAGGAATTTTCCTCCAAATGACAGTACTGGTTGTTGGTAGTATTAGTAAAAGAGGGGTAAATCTGCCAAAAAATCGAGATTTGTAATCGAGCAAAAATGTTGCTCGATCGATTGCTTTTTGTTGACAAATCGAATTGCTTGACAGTACAAAATTCACTCTTTTAACAACGGACTGATTTGTTTGGGAGAATCGAAAACGACATTAGTTAGAGGATTGAGCAAAAGGAGTGTTGTACTTATTTCAGAAGTTATTATTCAATTTCTCTTAGATTTAATTTATGGAATACTTGGCCTAAGAAAATTTTAAGCCTTGCAAAAAGCTGCAAAGACATCGCAAAATTTTCGAAACCATCGAGAATCGCTAAATATGCAAATATTTTTGTAACAAAATATTTCAATTTATTTTTTGATCTGTGAGCTATTTTCAAAGCTTGTTTTGTTATACACAAATCTTGATTTGATTTGTAGCGTTTCCAAAGTTGATCTTTTTTTGAAGTTTTTATATTTATCGAGGGTTTTGTTCTAGTCTGGACTAGTTTGGTGGTTTGTGTCTTTCAGGTGTCGTGAATTTACGTTATTTTTTTACTAATCTTTGGATTTTGATCTTTATTGTGGTCAATTCTGCATTGAAAAGTATTTTTTCTAAAAATTGTTTTATATGTCCTGTACAAGTGGCGTTGCAATACTTTGAAGTTAGTAAAAAACATTTGAATATTTCTCTAAAGTTATGTTATGTTAAACTTTTTGGAAAACAATCAGTTGTTTAAACTTATTTAAAGAAACAATCAAATTTGGAGTACTTGCACGACGGTCGAATGATATATGTCTCCAAGTTGATCTAGATAGAATGAAAGGGAGGGGGAATAATTATGGAGGGCGATCAATGTTGGCTACAGGCTAAATCGAATACAGATTCAATCAATTTTGTTGAAGATTGTGCTTGGGCTTTCAATTCATATGGAATGCCCCAAATATCGAATATTTTTTTCAAATAGCTATACAAACTTTTTTACGTGAGGTTTGGTGTGGATTTTTTTCGAAAAATTATATGGCTGTGCGTTTCCATGAAAAGTCGGCTTTAATAAATTTTTGTGATTGACTTAATTTTTGATTTGTTTATGAAGGAAGTAATTTTCTAGGGATTATCTTTAAAGATGATCCCGGGTAAGGTTCAAAAGCTGATGCTTTTGTTAGAGCGGAGTGAGAAGCCTTGAACAAATAAAAAATGTTTTATTAATAAATATTTCAATAACCGTCACTATAGAGTCAAATTAAACCGAATATTTTTCCAGTCGCAACTGACCGTTCTCTAAATTGTCTCTAGAAAGACAATCAGCACTAACCAAAGATTTATATACAGAAAGTAAAACTTAATCAATCAAATTCAACTTCTATAATAAAGGAGATAGAAATTTATAATCTCTAGAACATTATCAAACGATTCAGCCAACTTCAACTGAATCCGAAAATTTTTTGAATGTTTCCGGCAATCATCACACAAAATAGTGTTGAGATCTGACCATTTGATCATTCATTTGTGGTTTTTAAAAGGCATACTTTAAAAGCCAAAAATATATTTATAAGTTTTGCCTAAAAAACCCGGGAAAACCCGGGAATTCCCGGGATTAAAAAAACATCCAGGAACAGGACCCGCTAGTGTAGAGATTATCCTAGGCGGTAAAATCATACTTATAAAATCGAAAGCTTTAAAAAATATTTCCGGAACGTTTGATCAAATTTTTTTGAATTTATTAAATGAAGTAGTGATTCTAAAAGAGTAGCTACCCCTAGCCGGACGATACACTACGCATATATGCTAGATAAAATTTAGTATCTCAAACGACAAACTCGAATGTCGAATAAGTATAGGAAATATACCAATCTTTTTATGGGGTTTTATGATTATTTGTTGTTGTACTCTATCATGATTTCAAAAATGTATTTTTTTAGTATTTTTTAAGTAATTGATTATTTCTCAATATGTATTTGATTCATAAAAAAAAAAAAAAAATTCGAGAAAATATTTTTTTTATGATTTTTATCGATGTCAATCATATCGTTGTTGGGATTTTTTATTTTCCTCTCGACTGGAAAATAATAAAATAAAATGTAGAGAAAATGTTATACATTATGCAGAGTTAAAATGTCATTAAGGTATAAGATTATTTAGGTTCAGTGTGTATTATGAATAAATCTATCGATAAGTGCGGTATGATAGGGTGATACAAAATCTTGTTTAATAACTATGTACGACAATTTTCGAATTTATTCACATTATAATATTTTGGGTTGGTCGTTTAAAAACTAAGATTGCTCAGATTTTTTTTTCGCAATTACTTTATCTAAAATTATTTTTCCTTTTCACAGTTTCAATTTGAAAAATGAAGAGAAGAAGAATCTGCACTTAAAGTTTAAACATTATTTAGTCTTGGCTGTTGGTTATGTTACTCATATGATTTTACATTACGTACTTTATTAATTGTTGTGTATCTAAATAGTTGACCTATGTTGTTGTATATTAAAAAATCGTGTACATTGCGAAATTGTAATTATGTGTGGGTGCGGGCTTATTGTTACGCGTCGCTAGGTACTACGCCCACTCCAATCCTTGTATTTTAGATAATTATTTTATGAAATTTTTCGGATTTTGTATTGCCATGCCTCTGGCACTTTATGTTTAATTTATATTTATTTACTTTTAATGTTGTTGAAATCAGCTATAGCAAATCTAATAAATTGTGATAAATGGCGGACGGAGCAAGAGAAAAAATAATTTGGGTACATTTTTTGTTTATAAAATAATATTTATAACATTTAAAGGGGGCAAAGGATAATATTGATTAGTCTAAAATTATTATTGATTATACTCTCCGCGTCATGTTGAACCATTAAAATAGATTTTTGTCTCTCGTCTCTGCAAAGGTGTTACTGATGATGATGTAAATAAAAAAAGAATTTGAGATTCAGAAACTTGGTTTGGTTCATTATAATAACAAAAAATAAATAATAATAAAGTAAATTATAATAACAAAAAAGGAATACAAAAATAACAAACAATAATAAGTAATTAATTGAAAATATAAAACACAATATTAATAAAAAACATAAAAGGCTTCCAAAAGATCATGATATATTTCTATTTTGGGAAACAATGAAAAATTCATCAAGTGAGTTTCGAAAGTTATATGACATGGCTATTTTGGTCTTATCAGTCCCTGCGACGAAAGTTACTGTTGAAAGAATTTTCTCGACCCTCAAATTTTTTCTGTCTCCGCTAAGATCATCAATTGATCAGGATCTATTAGAAGAAATTTTATTAATTACATAATTTAAATTCAAAGTTTAATAAATAATTATTATTTCATAGATTGAATTTTAATATCATAATATTTTTGTTTTTAATGTACTTATGTAAATAAATGAATTATTTTTATTTTTCCCATAAAAATATTTATTGTTTTTAAATGATTCCAAAACAAAACTAAAAGCGACTATTTTTTTTTTTTTTTGAGACCACATACCGTACCCGTACCATACCGGTAATATCAAATTATATTTCTGAGACTGCATTTACCCAAACCATACCATATAAATAAGTCAGAGTCATACCACAAACCATACCAAGCTTAATATTTCCAGGGTTACCGGCCCTGGTTTGTGTAGGTAGTTTTGAATCTGCCAAAGTGAACATTACAACTGCTGTATAAAATGAACTTATGTCATTATTCAAAATCGGTGTTACAAAAAATAAATTTAATCAGCTGTTGAGCTCATCATCATGCCATTCAGGGGTACCGATTAAATAATTTTTAATTTATCGCGGACAATCTTCGGACCAGTTTCACGTTATACGAATGGTGGTGGTTTGCGTTCAAATTCATCGCACTTATAACAAGTTTAGTTTTTCTATGAACAATTTTATGTCTCTTATGAGACCAAATTCCAGCCAGTGGTTTGAAGTTTCCAATTTTTTTTGATGATAATTATGTAACATACAGATATGATTGATCCTGTCTAACAAATGCTAAATCTGATAGTTTTGGAGTTCTTGAAGTCCAAGAATTTTGAAGTAGTCCAATTGATAACACTTGAATTGTTGTTGCATCCGTAAAAATGCTTACCATTTTCTATTGCATTGTAATAATCAGTATGTCCTGTGCAATTCAATCTCCCTGGCATAAGCTAGTGTAGAGTTTGTTTAATTTTTTTCTCGTGTTTCACTTTTTCAGATGATGCATTCTTTGAGTTTGTTCAGCTTTCGTTATAGAAATAATCAGCCATAAATTAACATTTTTCAACACAAACATTTCGCCCCTTGAAAGCCATTGAATCTCTGCATACAAAATAAGGTTTCTTTGAAAACTTTATGCTCCAGGTCCGGAGCAATTTTTCACTTACGAATGCTTTCCTATCATTCATACTTTTGATGTAGCTAAAAATAAATTTGGCAAATATAATTTTTGATTTATATCGTCCAAAACATTATTGGCATTGTTCCGGAAGACTTCTTGAATTTGAGCCACGGTTTATTTAAGTATCCGACTCTAGATTATGTGGCCGAAGAAATTCTCCAAAGCCGGAATTAATCAATTTTATAATAGGAACTACTGGTCCAAATGACTTAATAACTTAGATATAAAATTTCACTAAAATCAATTGACAAACGTGTATCGTTCCATTTGGTGCTGGGAATGTAGTAAAGACCTAAATTGACAAAACATTAATTTAGTTACATTTTCATATTTTTCAACATATTTTTCAGTTTAGCATTAATTTAGTTACATTTTCATATTTTTCAACTAATTATTCAAATTCTAGTCAACAATTTATGAAAAATCCAATAATTTAAATTCGAGCATGATAAGACTTCTTTAAAACCCTTAAAACTTAATTGATCAAAAATGAAAGATAAAAATGTAATTAAATAGCTGATAACTGTATAAATAAGATGGAAATTACTTTTTTGAAAATATTCGTCTTGAATAGAGAGAGTATCAATGTTACACCATACAAAAACTAATGGAAAATTGGAAAATTTATAAAATCCATCCTATGTGCAATATATAAATATAATCAACTAAAGTACATACATCTATATCTAGTTTAAATGACATATGCAATTAAAATGCAATTGGAAATTTTATTCAATTTTGTCTCGTCTCTATACTCTCGTTTCAACATTGCAAATATCATTTTCCATTTATAAGTAAAAAAAAAATTGAAAATTGTAGAATTTTTTTTTTAGCAACAGCATCAGCAACATCATAAAAATATTACAACAAAAAAACTTATATGTATCATTGATTTAACAATAAAATAAAATGAAAAATGGCAACAAAAAAAAAGGAAAATTGGAAGATTTTTTATTTTATTTTATGTGTGCACGTTTGTATATATTGTATTTGGTCAAAATAGTATAAAGATGAAAAAAAACATGAACACTTTTTTTTATTGGGATAGCAAACGATTTTTTGTTTTGTTTGTGGCTGAATGACAAATCTACATTTGTATGTATGTTCAACACTTGCAAGCGATCAACAGCTTCCAATAATTTAACAAGCAATAAATACTGGATGATATTTGTGTGCACTCATTTGAAGAAAATATTTAACAATTTTATATATTTTTATTGGAAATATTTGAAGCGAATTTGGCTCACCATTTAATCTGAATTATTATTTGAGGTACTCCCAAATCATATAAAATATGGGTGCAAACAATGATTTTTTTTGTTTCGTATTTACTGAAGTCCTACTAGTTTGTCCGATATATTATTAATTATAACGTTGCTTACCAATTTGTAAATTCCCATGTCTATCAGCGGCTTTTTCTCCCGATGTTCTTGTCGTTTGGCGAATGACTAGAAATACTTCATAACCTTTATATGCAATTCTTCTTGGCCGGAAATCAATTCAGAAAGGCAACCATTGACCGACATCGCATAATTGCTCAAGTCTATCGCTAAACACAAATTAAATTTGTCGGTAGCCATCGTCATGTTATCTGATACATGTATTTGATTGAGTGGTAAAAGCGAGGATTGCCACATTCGCACAACTTTATTTGGCTTCAAGAAACAATTCCACCAAATCAAATAGACGGAGTCATCAAGTCTGAATTTCCAAGTATGGAATAGAGCCCGAAGTCTACACAATAATTGTGAAAAACATGGTTCATGGTCCATGCGGCAATGGCATTACAACAAATGCATGAAACATTAACCGACATCATTTTTCAACGAGACTTAAATTGGCGAAGACAACTGTCCAAAATACAGACGCTGATCATCGGAACATAACGAATTCACGGCAAAGATTAAAACACGGAGCCATTGCAGGGCCACGGATGGTTCCATTGCATTACATTCACTGTACTGGAACCATGAAGTAATTTCATTAACGAATATATTAAACAACAAAGGTCCCAAAGGTGATAACCTAAAGGAACTCCGGAATAAACTTCAATCACATTCAGTGCATCTCAGCTCGAACTGCGGAGAGCCAAATGTTTTCGAAAAATGCGAGAAAATGATAAGAGTCAACTTTTTGGAATCAAAGGCATTGAATACTTTAGATGATTTTAAAGCATTAACAGCAATCCATTTAGAATCAAAAATTTCTTCCCAATCCACCATTTCGAAGAACCCCTTTATCCATCTATCCATTTGGAATCATTCTACAAATTTACGCAAGTTTAGAGATAACTCAAGTTATCGTCTCTTGTAGCATATTTTTTGTAAAAATATGGAATTAAAATGAACAAATTTCTCAGAAAAATCCAGAAAAGGTTTAATTCCCAAATGCAAGATTTTATTAACACAAATTCCTAAATCACCAAACCACACGTCATCGTATATGTAACCTAAATTATGTACATAAACTTGCTTGACGTCAACCGGTACACACAAATTTCTAACACAATTGTAAAAGTGACCATCAGATCTTATCATCTTCCTATCATAACCACTCATTTCTTTTTATACATTCATATGTACATACTTTGTTTTACTTTCAACTTTGTAAAATTAAAAAGACATAGACACACATACTTCCGCACTCCTACGTAAATATTTTGTATGGCTCTGTAATGGCACAAAAAAAAAAGCAGAGGAGCAAAAGAAAAACCCACATTTTCCATAAATTATTTTGTTATTTTTTTTTATATTTTGCTGTTATCCCTTCTTTATATATTAAATAAGTTCATTGCGTTGGTGGGTAATCAACTTCTTATTGTACATCCACAAGAAAACCGATACAAAAAAGTTCATAAACCGTTAAAATTTTTAAAATGTCACCGATGCAACAAACAAAACATAATTATATCCTTTAAAGAAAACTAAAAACCGAAAATTTTAAAACAAAAGATTTTTTTTAAGCACAACTTGTTTTTACCTTATCATATATCCATTTTTATCCTTAATTGTTGTTGTTTTTGATGTTGATTGTAATCTAAAATTCTCCATTTTATTGTATTACAAAACATTTTCTAGATTTTTTCAACTGTGATGCATACACAAAACGTTTCTTCTTCCTTGCCTTGTCTTTTTCGTTATAACGGTTTATTACTTTATTCGTTTTCGTTTTTTCCACTATAACAATAAATTTGTTCGGATCTGTTTGTGTGTATGTGTGCTTTTGGAAAAATTTATGTTGTTTTCCTTTTTGTTACTTCTCGAGTTTTTGGCTTAGAAGATAATCCTTTAACATATATCCATATACATTAACATACCATACATACATAATGTATATTATGTATTCAATATTTCTGCGAAAAGAAAAGCAAAAAAGAAAATTCAGATAATTTAAACAAAAGCTTTCTTGTTTTATTGTTGTGTAAAGTAAAACAGGTCAATTTCAATGAAATCAAAATACAACGGATGAAAAATGGAAGTGATTTGTTAAACGTTAAATAAAGACGCAGCGTTTTAATGTTAACGCTTTTTTATTTTTATAAAACGCCACCATAATAGTTTCGGCGTTAGTAACTTTTTAGAGTCTGTATAGGTTACTGGAGCCATTAATATTACTTGTTTATTACATAATTTGGTTGACCACCGAATTTAATAATATTAAGAACATTTTACCAAACCACTATCAATTTAGTTGATTCATTTTACTAATGTCGTATTCTATTGACTCACTAACCCGGAACCTAGATCAAAATTTGATCGAGATCCGTTTTTTGCGTCAATAGAATTCAACATAAATTACTCAAAACGTATCAGAGCGCGCCTACAATGTCTACATAACCTATAACAATTGTTCAATGATTTAATCTTGACATTTACTAAACTGGTACAAAATATATATAACGTTTCTATTTCTTAGAACACAACCTTTTATAAAGATTTCAAACTCAAATTTGACATTTTGAAATCCCTCTTAGAATCACATAGCGGAATTAAATAAATTAAATCACCAACACAAAACGTTCTTTGCACGTGAAATTTCCATAGAATTTTTTATGAAATATATTAGATTAGATTTTCGAACAAAATTGATGTTATGTTCATGTTACATAATTTTATTTTTCCGTTTTCAAATATGAATTTATATTGAAAAACAAAAATGAGGGAATATGTATAGTAAAACACAACGGATCTCCCAAAAGCGCAAAAATTTTTGAGTGTTCCTTTTTTTTGTTTTTCTTCTTCTGTGTCTGCGAGAACACAGGATTCTAGAGAATATTTACATACGCATAACACACATACACATTATGGTGGTGATCAGTCGAATTTATTTTTAATTTTGTCAGTTTATTTTAAATGATACATATTGTAGTAAGCTTTGATTTTTATAAAACGTAATATGTTTTCTTTGATTTTGTTTTCTAGAGAAGACGTATTTACTTGAATTGCTAAAATAGTAAGCCTGTTAAATCAGTCTATTTTGAGTCACTGGTACGAAATAAACTAATCAAAATAACATTAGACTGATAACTTCCCTAGGGAAATTATCAGTTATTATGGTTTTAATTGGAATATTTTGTACAGGTGACTCGAAATTGACCGATTTAATAGGCTTGCTATTTTAGCAAAACATGCCCTGGCTACTAGATAAAAATAATTCATAGTTTTATCATAGACAATCATAATAGATTTCTCATTTGACTAAAAACACAAAATAAAAATAAAAATTGTCCATTCAAATGTTATTGGTGTATTGCATATACGTATTATATTTGCAACGCATTAAAAAATCATTGCCTTATAAAATACACAACACAACGATACATTGGAATTATCAGAAGTTTTGTTTTTTTCCTTTAGTTATAATGAAATGAGAAATCTAGTAAGAATGTCTATGGTTTTATTTTACAATAAATACTGTTTGTCCACGACTAACGTATAATATGCTCATTATACGTTTGTTTCATAAATTATAATGATATCCATTATTCACTGCTAGTTTATCTACACTCCCGAGCAACTGAATCGACTAGACCATCAAAACTCATATTATTTTAATTAAAATGGCTGGATCGATTTTCGAAAAACAACCTTCTTTTGACAGCCTAGTATTTTATATTTTCAAGGATACCTTTATCATTAAAATCCATACAGTACTTTTCAAATTAAAGCAGTCTTACCATAATGCGATGTTTCGGTGAAAACAATTGGCGTGATGCAATCTCCTGTATAATGCCACGTTGACCGATATTTGTCGTCACTTATGAGTCAGACGTTGACCTGAACAAATCTCTACCAGTTTAATTCATTGTTTTCTTAAAATCATGGATACCACTCCAGAAAAATCCGCACAAGTTGTTGCTTTATTGCAAGAAGGACGCAATCAACAAGAAGTCGCTCGTCGGCTTAACATGAGCCAATCTGCTGTCTCAAGAGTATTCAGAAGGTTTCAGGAAACTGGTACCTTCAATCGAAGACCACAAACCAGCCGGTTTCGGTGTACATCAGAGAGGGACGATCGATTTATCGTCCTAACTTCACTGCGAAATCGCCATCTCACGGGCGTCGATGTGCAGCAGGAGCTAAGACAAGTTCGAGATGTAGCTGTTAGTCAATGGACAGTAAGAAGACGCTTAAAGGAAGCCAACCTCACTCCAAGACGGCCCGCTAGAGGCCCAAAATTGACAACACGCCACCGCAAACAGCGACTCGAATTTGCTCGCGAACACATCAATTGGAACATCGAGCAATGGACGTCCGTTCTATTTACTGACGAGTGCAGAATATGTCTCCATGGTAGTGATATGAGAGACCGGGTCTACCGGCATCCAGGACAGCGATTTTCGCAGTGCTGTTTTGCTGAAACAGTCTCATATGGCGGCGGTTCGTGTATGGTGTGGGCTGGCATATCGTTTGAGGGGAAAACAGATCTTGTTTTCGTACCTGGTGGAGGCCGTGAAGGAGGTCTGACCGCTGAACTATATATATCGAGGGCATTCTTGTAATTTAATTTTAAACACCCCCAATATTTTTTGCTTAATCATCAATTTTGGTTGCGTTTTCATTCCAAATTCATTACAAAAAAAAGTACTAAACCAATTTTCACAAAAATAGTGTCATTTTAAAGCAAAAATATCAGGCTTTCAAAAAAATAATGTCTTATGAAAATAGGTTTGACGGTTCTAACAAAAATCGCCCTTATGTGAGCGTTTAAGGTTTTAGTCGATTCAGTTGCTCGGGAGTGTAGTAGCCTCATCTTTCATTATTCAATATTTCCAAGTAAATTATTTAATTTTTGAAATTTTATCTAGTAGTCTCTTGCTATAATATTCTAATAAAAAATAGAATAAAATAAAATTGCAAAAAATTGTCTCTTCTCTTGAAAATCCCGCGAGCATTGATAAATACCTCATAATGTTATTATATTTTCCTCAAGCACGTTGCTTTTAGGTAACAGCCCTCAGCCTACGGCATCGGGCTGTTACCAAGCAACTTTCTTTCGAAAAATATAATAAAATTATTTCTGGAAATTATCAATGCCCTTGGGATGTTACTAGTGAAAATGTACTCAGAGGAATATTGTATTTAAAAAACATGGAGGTATGTAATTATAGAATATGTTAAAACTATATTTAAAAATAAAATACCAATTAAATAAGTGTATTGCTTTCAACCAAAATGAGTTAGGCATTTTTTTTTGGTTAACTGCTGGTCAAAGCAAATTTTGGTTCAATTTTATTTCATGTATTTTCTTGTCAATTCAGCTCTTATTTAACCACTAATTTTTTTTTGGGTTAACTAAACTATTTTTGGTCTATCCAGCTAGTACGGTTGTTAAAGTAGTTTTTTATTTTTGGTGAAAGCAATACAACTTGTGTTGTCGCGAATAATTAATAAACTAAATATGTTTATATAAACATATATGTATGAATTCAACTACTCAGGCAAACGAGGCTACCAATTATGTTGTTTAATGGAAAAAGTACTAGATTAAAATGCAACGAAACAAGAAAATGTAAAATTAACAAATTATATAAAAATTCAGAAGCTTATTAAAGGGGATCAGGATTGAACGTGTATTTTGAGTTTCTAATAATTCTGTGGTCAAAAGGTAAAACAGCTTATTTGAAATTTCAGCATTTTTCTTGAGATGTAGAGAAAGTTGAATATTATATTCATTCTTCACTTATACCGACTAAACTTGCTACGGCTTGAGACCAAAGCCTTTGGCCACAAGGCATTACCATTTAAATCAAAATTAGTGAGGTTAGAGGAGAGATACATAGGAAACGTTGAATATTAAAAAGGTAAAACAGCATAGGTCGAGTTAAGCTGGTTTACCTTTTGACGACAGAATTATTTAATAAAATAATTATATTTTTGTTTGAGTTATCGACCTTTTACTCTGAAATCTAAACAGGTTATGGGCCCAGAGTATTCTGCAAGTAAAAATATTAATTAAAAGAAGGGATTAAAATAAAAATAAGAGTGTGATTAAAAGAAAAGAAAATTAAAAAAGAAGTGAATATCTAATGGACAAGATGGCGGATACAATCGACTAAACAAACATAAAACAAATTAGTTGATAAAATGGAACTACCCACAATTGGATGTTTCAAATGACATGTTTATTTAAAGCACATGGTTTATTTGATGCGGCTAGCGGAAAATTAAAACTGGAAACATGTGAAAGTCATGTCGATGTAGATGCGTGGAATAAAAACGACTCGCGTTTTCAAAAAACAATAGTATCACCGCAATCCAAAAATGCTGCTGATGTACATAATAAGCAAGGACTGGTGCGAAATGATTGCTAAATAACAGGGATTCGGAGCGATTAATGTAGGAGTGGAAATGAGCGAGGAGTGTTTAAAAATTTAATATATTTTCGCTCTCTTAAAAAAAAAAATACCTTACATCCTATATTTCCTTGACTATCTCTCTAGAAAATTTGGATTTTAAACTTAATAGAAAAACCCAAGATCACTTGTGTGTTTTTCGTTATTTGGGGTTAATTTTATATTTCTTCAGATACTTCCTCATCTTCCTCGCCATATAGGAATACAGTCTTTCTGTCGAAAGTTATAACTATATAACTGTTGCAAACATCATTCGAATAGAACAAGCATTCACAATAGGGCTAAACGTTTCCTAGAGTCTATACCATACTCTTGTTGGAGGCTTGTAACATGAATGTTCCAGAAGAATATGACGAAGAATGTTATATGGACTAAAGCGAGCGCCGTTGTAATGTATCTTTAAAAATAAAACCCGCACTGTATGCTGTATCCATAGCCATTTACGTTGACGATGGTATTGTCATTGGAGAAAAAGAACCAGAAATAAACAGCTACATTTCCGTCTAAATCAAAAATTCCAAATGGGAACCATTGAGCGCAGCCTTCAACATATCTAGAAATCGAAATTTCAAGGCATGAACAAAATGTAGTACTAACCTAGGAAAGTTATCTACATTCAATTTTAGAAAAGTTTAACATAGATTATTGAAAACTGGTGTCAACTCCTATATTGAAAAAGGCTGAAAAAACTAAGATGGAGACCATAAAAAGCAAATTGCCTTATAGGGAGGCAACTGGAATTCTACTCTATTTATCTAATAGAACAACCAGCAAAACAAAATGTATCCAATTTAAAAAGGAGTAGGTAGTAGGGTATTCTATAAGAAAAGGTGGCGAACGTTTTTCAGCGAACGAACAGTCAGAAAACTGTGTAAAGTGAGGAAAACCAAGAAGAGGTGAAATTTTAGAAGTGAAATTTAGTGGTTTTTGTGATAAAAAAGTATTAGTGATTATGATCTACAGTGATTGTTCTCGTTTTAACGTTTTATGGTCACAAATTTAATTGAAAAAGGCAGCAAACACTAATTTTCTTACCGATAAACCAATAAAACGATTTTGAGAAATTTTGTAGATACACGGCAATGCTTTGTAGCCGTCGATATGCAGATTTTATGAAGTTCCAGTTTATGTAAAACTTAAAAAGGATAGTGCGAATGAATTGAATAGAGCTACAAAAACTGAAATAAAAACAGCGATTAAGCCTTCAACTCTGGTCAGTTGGCGATCAGAACCTTTGCTTATATTGTGGCATCATCCTCAGTGTATTCCAGTGATCTTATGCCTTTAGTTACTGGAATTTATCCTCAACATAAGGGTATCAAATTTATTTGTGATACCAAGTATTTTTCAGATAATTTTTGGGTAAATAAAATCGATCGTTTAGAGATCGGCAAAGTGTTTAAATAAGTTTTTATTGTCGAATTTTTAGTTTATCTGCTACAAATTGGGGAATATAAAAATAAAAATGTTCGGATAATATAGCCTCCACAGTGATGTTTCGGGCTACTGCTGCAGTAAGCGACGTTGCAATTTTATTTGACTTCCTTGCAACGACAGCAATTCTTCGTAACAGTAAGATTTCATATAAGTCACTTCATATTAATAATCACCCTTTTTGCGATTGTCGTGTCGACATCGACAAATCGAAGTTGCAAAAAATTTGTGTTGCATTTGTCGATTTCGTTAAATATTTGACGATCGATTCTACAATTTTCTGTCGATGACATTTTAGCATAAAAATGACTGGGTTGATTTTTATTTTTATCCTAATGCGAATGACATAATACTTGAAAAATGTAATTCAAATTTGTATATCTCGTAAAAGGCCTCCCCCCCCCGCTCGATTTTTAAATGTACATATTTTGAATTTAATGCAGCATTTAAATATTTTAAAATTGAAAGCAACAAATGTATCAGTAAAGCTAAAAATGATTATATTTTGGGAATACAGACAATCCTAAAAAACAATGGGGCAATTTAAAAAACCGGGTATTTTATGTAAGTCAACTGAAGCCTCTATTGAATTTTCTGCTGATCAAATTTTGCTGATGATAAACTTCAAAAATTCAAATCAGTGAATATTTGCGTGAGTTTTGATAAATTCAATATAAAGTTTGAGAATACATACGTTCGCGGAAAATCGAATTTTTCGATATCGCAAAAATCATGTGTGAAAATTGTTTTATTGCAGTGTGTACAACCTATACTAAATTATTCACGTTTTCTTTTGAATAAATCAGACAAATTTTACGAGGGCAAAATTTGGTTCGTCGAATGAGACTAAACGAGATGGATATATTGTTTCCTATTCTGCAAAAGACTTTTTGCGTAATTTGCTGTGGCCGCTAGCCGTAGTAGCTTAATATGACATAATTAAAAAATGCATTTATATTCAAATTTTCTGTCTCTTTAAAAAAACTATCAAATTTTACTTAAACTGTTATGCCTTGTAACCACAGAATTATATTAATTTCTTTACCATCGAATAAAAAATAGTTAATACTCGGCCGAAAATTTTTCTCGGACTCCCAAAAGTTTCCGTACTCGTTGCACTCATCCGCAATAGGCTAAGGAGAATTAGCAATGGGCCATTAGCAATTGGCAATGGGCATTGGACAATGATAATGAAAATGGAAATGGAATTAAATTGTAAAACTAGAATTATAGAATTAGAATGAATTAGAATTAGAATTATAGAATTAGAACTATAGAATTAGAACTACAGATTTAAAATTATAGAATTAGAATTATAGATTTAGAATTATATAACTAGAACTATGGAATTAGAATTATAGAATTTCAATTTTAGAATTAGAATTATAGATTTAGAATTATAGAATTAGAATTAGAATTAGAATTATAGAATTAGAACCTCTTGGGGGCCTCTTGTGTAATTACACAATTTTACAGTTAATTTCTTTTAACTAATGAAATACTTCAATACATAGATCTCGATGAAAAGCTCAACGATTTCGAACTTTAAAAAAACAGGATTCATTTAATTTTTTAAAATAAATTTATTTAATATTGTATACAAGGACAACTGCCGAAGAACGATTATATTCATAGAAGGGTTTCAATAGAATAAATTAACGACGGGCTAAAATAAAATTGAACATTTAAAACAATTCTATTTATTTTGGTTTTCCTTTCTTCCAAGGCCATATATTGGTGTTTTATATAAGAGTTTCAGATATGTATTTTATCTGATTGTTCGAAATCGAAGTTATACAAGGTCAGGCATGACCAAGATTTTAATTAACCGCACGAAATTTTAATGATGTACATACATATAGATTTATTGTTTTTGAAAAAATCCCAATGTGTCTTGATTTTTACCAAACAAGTCTTAATTGTATGCCAATTCCTTATTACTACGTTTAAATGGTAGACTTAACCTGCATTAACTCGGATTATTTCGTAATGGAAAAGAAATTTTCCTTAAATTTCTCAGTTCAACATAAACCAACGTGAATCAAGAATTACGTTACCACGAAAGTATTAGAGACAGTGAAGGTTATACACAACAAATACAAAATCAAAATGTCGTAACAAGGAAAAAAAAAAAATTTTAATCGAGATTCTAGAACAGCGGTGTTCAAGCCAAATGAGTATATCGACAAATTTTCAAAATAAATAAGGCAATAAAGTTATTTTTGTATCGACGGCTAAAACGAAAACCGCAATAATTGCTAAATTTAGTGGCCCCCCGTTACAAAAAGATTACCTCGTTGTCCAGCTAATTTTTATTTATTTTTTTTTTCGAAGTTTGATTGCTCTACTAATTTAGCTAAAATTATAATAACGTTCAGAGCGGCAATTGACCTAATTTATAAACAAACATTTTCGGATATTCTTAAGAAAACAAAACTACATTTAAAAAGCTAATATCTGTCACATGAGTAAGGGGGTCAATATTTTAACAAGTTTCTAGGTCCTACACCGAAACGTCGTCCTTATATTGTTTTTGTTTTCAAGTTATATTTGCAGACTTATATAAGAATACCAAATTTCCGATTAGATTACATTTAAGCAAAATATTCAAAACACCCATGCAACATTAAAATTAAATAGGATATTAAAGCTTATTTAACACAACATTAGCTTATACACACGTATATATTATATATATGTATATATGCACTAATAATGTTGTATTATTGTGGGATTTCTTAATTTCGACACGTATGACCTTTCTTTATGAATACTCACCGATTTAATAAGGAATCTTTAAATTTCACCCACAAATAATAATCAAAAGAAAATCAAAACCATATTCATTGCGAGACGAGAAGAGATAAACCAAAATGTGAATTAAATGTTTTCATTGGTGGTATACAGATGTAAGCTTTTTAATATGATATGAGGGGGATGATTACATACATATAACTTTAATTTGATATTTTCCAAATACATAAAAAAAACTCGTGTTATTCGTGCAATTGAGCATTTAAAATCTATCTTGCTATATTATCTTTACACATTATAAATAATGTCACATTTTGACATAAATACAAAAATAAAATGTTATTCAGTCTACACAGGAATACCTATATACTCGGTCGTAATGTATGTGGTTATATATAGTGTATATGGCTTCCGATCAATAAAATGGCAAAAAAATTCCATTGATAAAAGGAAACATTACAAATTCTAAACATGAAAATTTTTGTTTTCTCTTCAACGTGTAACATGGGATGGAGACTATAGTTAAGGCGCAACGACGTTAAATGCATATTGTGTATTAGAAGACAAAAAAAAATTATATTTTATTGAAAAGAAGGATCTTTGATTTCTTTTTTTATGACTCACGTTTTTTACAACTTTTTCCACTTAAGAATTACAAACTGTTATAAAAACGAAATATAATATTGAAGAGTACTTGCAATAAAGTATAGAGCTGAAAAGAGCTTTTCTACTTTGTTCGTTTAATGTTTTGGTGCAGTTTATATAGTTAGTCGAGAGATGAATATAACACCCCTATATTATAATATAACACAAAAATTAAACTGAAAGTATCAATTCGATTATAGTTTTGATATTTGATATAATTTTTATTAAATTAATTTAATAAGTTTCTCGTTTTTTTTTTGTTTTGTTCGAGTTGGTTGGCATGACTACAAAAAATTGGGAAAAATGCTTCGTCTCCACGTTCAACGTTGGAACAACAAAAAAGTGTAGTAAATTGAAAGCTTTCAGTTTTTTTTGTGTGTGCTTACATAATTTTTCTCAAATAAAAGTTTTTTTTCTCCGCTACAACAAGTAGAAAAATAAAAATTCCATATCACGAAAATTTAATAAGAAAATGAGCAAAATTCTTATGCAAAAAGTTTTGTTTTTTTATTGTAGATTTTCCTTTCTATTTCTTAAATAAAAAAAAACGACTGCTGTTCAACCCTCACCCGCGCGCTTACGTAGTTGGTTTATTAGAAAATCCGTAAACTTTTTTTTTTGGTCTTGTTTTTTATTTTTAGAGACAAAAAAATATTTCAAAAGAATTTTCCAAAAATTTCCATTTTCCTTTGTCTTTCATTGACTTTGTTTTCATGTTGTTCGTGTACTCTGTCTCTCTCTCTCTCTCTCCTTTTCTCTCTAGAGACTATTAATAATACGGTCTTCTTACTTTCATTTAAGATTTAACTGGTATAAAGTGTGAATAAATAAAAAAACAACTCGTGAATGAAAAATCAACACGAAAGGTAATAAAGAAAACTTCAAAAGTAAAAAAGAGATCAATTTTTTTGTTTTCATCTTCACAATTTCGCTGCTGGTTTTCTTATTCTTCTTCTGCTTCTCTTGTGCTTGTAACATAATCACAGGTGTTTTGATTATGATAAAAGGATCATAAAAAATAAAGACGAACGGAAAAATAAAAAAAATGTTAAGTAAAATGGATGTTATCTCAAGTTGGTTGTATGGTAAAATAACTACATAAATATGGCAACACGAAATAAATTTTTTATGTGTACTTGGGAAAATAATGTACGATATACATATAATTTCGATGAGTGTGTATGGTAATTGAGCTGAGAACATGCGAGGTTCATGGTTTAACAAAAAACTACAATAATTTTTGGTTATATACATTTGTGAGTAAGTTATTTTCAAGGGGGAGAAAATCAATTCAGCCGTACTGATTATATCCTCCTATAGCCAGCGGTTCGGAAATGTTGTCTAGTTATAACCACAACAACAAAAAAATCATCAAATGAGTTAAGAAATAACCTTGTTCCAGTCAAATAGACTATTCCAGAATCTTAAACATTTCACAATCCAATTTCCATCATGAAAAGTGAATTTCTAATCGGTTAAGAATTTTTATTCTATCTCTTTTCATTTAAATGTTGATAACTACCTACATTTAAATAATTAAAATTGGGTGAAATGTTTATCTTGTTTCCATAAACGAGGTTCAGTTATACTCTAGAAGACAGACTGTCGTTTAATAAATCGGATTTAAATAACTTCTCCACGCACTCTATGAAAAATACCACGATTAAAATCGGGGTTGAGTTGAAATTTTAACGGCGATTTATATTATAAATACTGAATAAAACTCTAAGAATGGTAAATTATTTGTATATGAACTTTGGTGTAATTAACAATTAGTTAAGTGATCATATAATAGTTTTCTGGGTTTTGGTTTTGATTTCAATTTTTCTGACATCTATCAGACAACAGACAATACCAATTACAATACATACAAATATGACTGCTAAAATATGTAATTATAATAAAACATTACAATCCGACTCAGTTTAACAATTCACTGTATGTGTGCTAATTAGGGCATCCAATTCCGGTATTCGGAGTTCCGGAATATAGGCCATTATTTTGATTTCGGTTATTCCGGAATTGAAAATACTTAATACGGGATTAATGAATTTCTTTTTTTCACACTAATTTAAGTAATTTCAACATAATTTTATGTATTTATTCTTTCTTGTACTAAACAACTATATTCAGGGAAACGCTAAAGTCACTATTTAAGGGACCCAGAAATGTTGGTCAATCTATCGAGGAAAATGTTCTTCCAATGTAATAAAAAATTTTAAATAATATTTCAGAGACTGACAAAAAGTGATTAATTTAGAGAGCTGGTCAAAATATGGTGGTGGCTACTTTTGGAAGTTCTAGAGTATTTCCCTTTTGCGTTCACTTTTCTCGTCCCTTAAAATTACCTGACGCATTTACATATTTATTGTATCCGTCTCTAAAATACACCTGGCAAATACGTGGTGTGTTGTTTCTTAGTTTTTAAACTGAAAAAGGTACTTAAGTACATAATAACCATATATAGTCTAATTTCGGACTCAAACAAACAAATTCAAAAACTTTGTCGTCATCCAATTCCAATTATAAATTTGATGAGAGCAATTCAAGCTCGAACGGTGATATATAATTGATGAATTCAATAATCTTGCCCCTTGGCGCAGAATGCTCATTGCGGGAACGTTGTTTCAAAAAATGTATGATTTTATCAGTTCTTGAAAAATGGAAATAATAAACAAATCGCTGGTGACGATACCAAATTGTATCTACAAAATCGTTTTATTGATTTATCGCTAAGAAAGTTAGTGAGTGCTAGTCTTTTTAAATTAATCAAAACGTTCAAAATTTGAAAAAATATTTATTTGTTTTAGTTCATTTTAATGTTTCTACTATGCCAAATTTGCTCGATTTTTCAGCTTCCTGAAAAATATCAAAAACCTAGATACACGTTTTTGCATCATCACCGCACGTACCGCAGTAAGATTGCTTTTCTCTGCGTTTCAAAAAGGATTTTAATTTTGGGACCTTTGGCAGTGGCCTTCGAGGCTTTAAGACTAATGTTCAAGAAAAACAGGGGTTTGACTGTTTCTGCCAAAAAAGTATAATTATTTGACCACTTGAATATGCATAATTTCAACGACAGAGAAATCGAGGATTTCCTCGATTAAGTTCATTTTTTCACTGCAAAAATGTCATTACGAAAAATAAAAAACATGTTTTTCACATTTTGCATACGTAGAATAGAAACTGAAAATACTCAAATATCAATCGGTGTTAGTAGTGTGTTTGATAACCCATTGAGTGGTGTGAGTGATAAACGACTAAATATAATTTTTTTTTATATGGCTTTTCGTTGTGACTAACACACCTAAAAATTATATTATGTGTATCTGCGTATCAGCAAAATGAGCAGGCTTCTTTTGAATTTCCACTTAAACTTACACGCCGGTTGCACTAGAACGTGCCCCTCGATCAATTTGTGCCGGTATTGCTAATGAACTAACTGGCAAAGAGCGGGCAAGCGGCGCTTGCAGGATCATAATTGTACTAAGTTTTTTTAGAGAGGAGCGCCAGGCCCTGCCTTTTTTCTGTTTTTCGGGAATTCCCAAGTAAAATTTCACTTGGGACGAAATCGTTCTAGTGCGACCGCGGAAGGTTAAAATTATGTAAGTAGAAACTACGATTTAGCATCGTTCCTAAATATGAACATTAATGATAAAACGAAATAATTTTAAACGAAATAAAACAAAAAAAAAATTGAGTTTTTGTAAAATTTGATTTTTAATTTTTAATCAGAGATTACAGTATATGTTAAGTCAATTGATTCCGGAATTACGAAATCGAGAACATTCAAATTCGAAAATTCCGGAATTACTTTTTAACCAAAAATTGGATGCCCTACTTAAGGGCTAGTTATATAGACGAAATGAAACGAAGACGGCCGGTGGAATTGATTCAATTCAATTTGCTTTCGTTTCGTTTTTCCGGTAATTCACTATCGGTTCTGTTTTTATACTAACCCTTAAAATTTGTTGTTTGTTTTTTTTTTATTAGTAATAATACTAATATAAATAAAAGTCGGTGTCCATTTTTTTTTCAAAACTTATTTTATTTGAATAATTTTGTAATTGCACGAAAGTAAATTCTTGAAATAAAATATGTATAACCAAATTTCCAAACGTCAAAAAACGAATTCGTCAATTCGTCTATATAACCATGTCTCCACTCCACCCCTCCGTCTTTCGTTTCGGTCCGTTTCGTTTTTGTTTCGTTTTCGTCTATATAACTAGCTCTTTAGTCCTAAGCCAAAGTATATATGCTTACAAAATTAAACAAATAAGATAAGTACGATATGATATACAATATGCAATTACAATAAATAAATTTAACATAATTTATTTCTGGCCTAACACTAATTTACAGCCTTATTGCGTCTTAAGGAACATAGTTCCTTAACAATTTGGCAATTTACATATTTTGCTAATCGGCCATGCAAATGACGATTTGGCACAACGGCCACTCGTACTAATCAATTAGATCCCATTTTTACTTCAGGTACTCGACCCAAGGCCCAGCTGCAAGTTGGTGGATTACCTTCTTTTAACAGAACTAGGTCATCCTTTAATAAATTTGGTGATTGAGATTCCCATTTAGTCCGTTGGTGGAGAGTAAGCAAATACTCCTTGGAATAACGCTTCCAAAAATTATTTGCCCTTTGCTACAAAAATTGATATCTACCTAATCTGTTGGTAAAAGATGATCTAACCCAGGTTCTGGTAAATCTGTTAAAGGAGTCATTATGAGAAAATGACCTAAAGTGAATGCATCTAGATTAGATACATCTTCGTTATGAATGAATAGGACACAGCGGACGGGAATTGTTGCTTCGATTTGAGTTGGCAGTGTTGCTTTTATTAAATGCATTTCCATTGATTTCACGGTACATACTTTCCCATTTTCCGCCCAAATTTAGTGCCTCTGGTGGAATGAATGACCATTTGATATTGGTTTCATAAACAAATTCTGAAATGAGCTCATTGAGGCAAATTTTTGTATAATCCGATAAGCTTATTTTTGGTTCCGACAAAATTTGCTGCGTTGTCCGACATTATTTTGATAACTGATTCACGGCAAAACTAGAAATAGAGACAACTTTCAGAATCCATGTTTTTCATTCCATATAAACTAGTGTTTTCTAATTTCGATGCTTGCAGAATTCTGCACATCTGTTTCTCATTATAGAAATAGATTCAGAAAAGACAAATTTCTTTCGCTGAAAATGGATTTCCTTATTACCCTCCCTGGTAACCATTGAACAAATCCCTGATGTATTAACAATTTAAATTTAACGATTACAGGGGGAATTTGGTCGCCACTGAGAACGATGAAAGGGCCCTTTTTCCGGATAGGTAAGTCGAAATTGTGACGGTTGGACCCATATCGCAGGGGTCCGCACATTGAAACTGTTAATTTACTTTTCATAAATATATTCATAACAATGCAAATAAATTCAATTAAACTTGATGCAATCCATATTTTTAATGCATAAGTATTTATGATATGCAGAAAAATTTAAAAATAATTAGTAAATCAATTAAATTTAAAATTGATGTTGACTAATTAAATAGTGATTTAGTCAAACAAATTTGTGAATCATCGGAACATTTTTATTACATCTCGGATATTGCGAGTAGATCCAAGCACTGTGTCAGTAATTTGCTCACGCGAATGGAACACGCTTAATGTGTATTACGTGTGTATCTAAAATTTTATTTTTTTTAGTGGCGACGGACAAATTTTTGTTACATCTGTTTTACTACCCATTCTTAAATGCTGTGTATGCTGGCTACAAAAGTTTCACTTAAGAAAAAAGGTAAAACACATAAAATCAATTAACAAACAAGTTATCAGAGTTAATTAAAAAATACAAACAACAAACATTTACAATGAAACGAAACCACACTTCAGTAATTCCTAAAACATGTCCAACCTTAAAACTACCGACAAAATTACAATATAAGTTGAGCGATCGATTTTTTAAAATGTTGAATGGGAAATATGGAAGTCAAAGTATTCAGGAACGTTATTGAGGTCCCATTGTATGTGCATTACAGGACTATGGAAGCTGTAGTTACTATTTGCTATCGGAATAAAAAGTAAATCCCGTGAGTGCAAGTTACGAGGAACATGAAAGCAGGTCTCACAACCAGCTTTACCACAAATAACGTCACGAGCGAAAATAGCACTTACACATTTACGCCTAGAAGGCTAGAATCTAGAATCCAAAAAATGGCATCGGTCTAGATAGGGTAGCCGTCGCTAAAAACTGTTTTTGAATGCTCTGCTCTCTATTTTATTAGAGAGAGAGAGACGTTAAATGGAAACCAAATAACGCTTATTATTCGATCTGGAGCCGCACAAATGATTTGTTAATAACGATGTCAGTATGGTAATTAAACGTTAAGTTGAAGCTAAAAATATAAGATCACACCAGTCACAAAATTTATTCCAAGTCACGACTCAGGTGGATACCTTGAGGCACACCAGATGTTTTCACAAAATTCTCAGAAAATATATCGTCAACCATGACATGCATATTGCGATTCGTTAAGTACCTACCACATTAGCCAGTGAACAGGAATAATGACATAATCAAGTTTGCTAAGCTTGTACAGCAATGGCCGTTAATTTTGTCGAATGTTTGTGTCGAAGAGTTTTCACAAAACGAATTTCGATATAACAAAACCAACACAAATGTCTTATACAAGCCATATTATTTCCGTGACGCACGCATATTATTAAATCCAAAACCTACTATTTTCTGTCAGTGTTAGTGATATTTTATACTGTTTTTGATACAAACTAAAATTTAAAATCAAAGTATGTAAAGATTATACTGTAATATGACGCTAATACTTACAGAAATAGTAGGTTTTATTTTGTGTTTGTATGGCAATAATATGGCTTGTATAAGACATTTGTGTTGGTTTTGGATATAATCAAGAATTTCCATTTAGATGAAAAAATTCTAGACTTCAAAGATCTAGTTAAGAAATTCAGCATTTACAATAGATCAGGTGCAGTTGGCCAATGTTTATTTCCACCAATATAACTTACAAGTAGCTCTAAGCTAAATAAAATCAAAATATAAAATATTATCATAACAAAATACATCCCCTCGCAAGCCAAAATTAACAGTATATGATTTAAAATAATTTTAAATTGTGTTCAATTGGAAAGAAAAAAAAACGACTACCGTTCAGAACAGCCGAATAAATTTTGTAAAGGCATACATATCAGCAATATTAAAGAGCAATAACCCCCCATTTTTCAGCGAATTAAATTTGGAAAATTTACCCCAGAAAAATAAAGAAGCGACAAAAAAAATCGAAAAACAGGAGACATATAAATGATACGAAAAAAAAATGTAATCTATTTTCCAATATTTTCACCAACCGTATCCTTTATGCATCCCTATATTTATATCCATTATACAGTGTATCCTTTATATATGGTATGTTACGTACATACACACAAGTGTAGGCGGAATACAATTTTCATTTCGTGACATTTTTTCTTCTTGGTTCAGTTTTTTTTTTTTTTTTTGTGTCTTAAACATTTTCTATTCATCTTCTGTACAATATAATATCTTTTCGTTGTTGTTAGATTTGGAAAATGGAAATTTATGTTATTTTATTTTTATGTATGTAGTATGTATGTAAAAGTAAAATAAAATCGTATATTTTTTTAAATTGTTAAAGGATTATGAATTGAAAGTGTTTTTTAAAGTTTTGTAATGGATTTTTGTTTATTTTAACTTGTTTACCATTCTTCCCTCTATACTCTACACTACAGTTAGAACATGCATACAATTCGCGTTCCGGTTTTTTTTTATCATTAAGCGTAATTTTACAGCTGAAAAGATTAGGATAAGATTGTGATATGATTAAAATTAAATGATGTATGGGTACTGTATTCGCATTTAATATTGTATATGAATATGTGCACATACATGTCTCTCAACGTAGCGTAGGATAAAAATAAGAAAATTAAAACGACGACGAAGAAGTAGCAAGCAAGCAAAGTAAATATAAAAGCTAAATATGATGACATTAGATTTATAGCATCAAATTTATGACAATTAAGGTAATGAGGTCAGAAATGAGATGTACTTAGTTTAATTTCACATATACATACATAGACATACATTAAAATATATTTTTGCGTGATATGAGGATATGTATGGTATACTAATATTATGTACGTGATATGAAAGTGTCATTGTCATGGGAGTTTTGTTGGTTTCATTTTGCTTTTTTACACCTATGTGATTAATATTCTTATTTTATTTATACTGGATTAAACGAGATTTTTCAGGTCGAGGGAGGAAAATGCCTTAATGGGATTATCCTAGATGTAGGTGCTTTATAATATTACGACGTTTGATATGACTGTGAAAGGTCAGACTAATTTGTTGAAATTTATGTAACGCTTTCAGATCGAAATAGCCGTAACATCTATGTATGTATAATATTCAATGTTGTGTATCGAGAATCAAGACAGCAGATTCATATTTTATAAAATACAAATTAAGCCAAAAGCAGTTTGCACAACCGTACGACAAAATATTTTAGGTGTAAGCATAGGGAAGGCAGGCCATTTAATAGAAACGATTTTGAATTATTGGGACATTATTATTTGACCTACAACATTAAATTTTATGAAAAATGTTTGTTACCTTGTTTCATGAATTTAGGCTGATTTGAAATAGGACATCCTTAAAATTTCAAAATAACGTCGATTGTTGTTGTGAAGGTAGATTAAGTTGCGTTAATTAAAAAAATGATGTGCCTTCCATCTTTTCTCCTTCCAGTCATACGATTTTGTTATTTATATTCCTTTTCGGGTGTAAAATAGGGATAAGAAGAGAAAACTGCCAAATAAATTTTCTCACAAAGGACACCGACTATTTTTGCTTTATGATAAATATGACCGGCATCTAGTTGTTTACAAAATTTAAAGTCAATTCAAATATTCCGTTTTAATAACAAATGCAGTAAAAAAATTAGGTTAAACTTTTTTTTCGAGTTAATATAAAGTATTTGGAAGAAACATTTTTCTATGGTGAATACACGATATACCACGCAAAGTCCAACAATTGTACCATAGAATCATAGATCACTTTAAGATAAAATAAATAGGTTACTGTAAATCTTTCGATGTTGAAAGGCCGAATGTCGGTGGGCCGAATGTCGAAAGGCTGAACGCGGAAAGGCCGAATGGGTCGGAAGGTCGAATGTCGAAAGGCCGAATGTCGAATGGCCGAATGTGTCGAAAGGCCGAATGTTGAAAAGCCGAATGGATTGAAAGGCCGAATGTCGAAAAGCCGAATGGGTGAAAAGGCCGACACACATTTGTGGTACAACTATCAGTAGAAGCGATACGAGCAATACAATTCCTTCGATCTGTGTCTGCACGGTTGACAAAACATTAAATCCGCAATTCGCCCCAATACATTCGTCGATGCCATACTAAGCCAACGAATTATCAGTAGAAGCGATACGAGCGATACGATTCCTTTGATCTGTCTCCGTAAGGTTGATGAAGCATTTTTCATGCGAAATTTGCTGCAATACATTCGCCGATGCCATGCTAACCCAACGAATTAAGCTAACCACAAAATAACTTGAAACATTTGTGGTAGTACTATCAGTACAAGCGATATGAGCGATACAATTCCTTTGATCTTACCCCGCAAGGTTGACGAAGCAATTTTCACGATTGTAAATATTAATAACTTTACGGAAAAAGTCAAATCCGATAGACATTTTATAATTTTATAAATTTTAATTTTAATTTGGTCCGCACTTTGATAATTGTGTTTCTGGATTTTAGTTGTCTGGACTTTTATTTTTCTGAATCTTTTTGTTTCTGGATGTGTTTTCTGGATTTTTTTCGGGGTTTTCAGTTTGTGTATTATTTTTTTCTAGACAAGGTAGCCAACTCAAAAAAATGTATTTATTTTTTTTTTGATTATAATTAATTAATTTTTAATTATACGACAAAAAAAACGTAAGAAGATTTTAATATTTAAGGCGATTTACTACTAAACTTTTTTATACAAAAATTTTGATAAAAATATAAATTTTGGTTTTCATAAAAATAAGAATTTTAAAAATGTTCATTCATAAAAAGATGAAAAATTATAATCAATTTCAAGACAAACGGCATTTCGACATTCGTCCTTTCGACACAATCGGCTTTTCGACATTCGGCTTTTCGATATTCGGCCTTTCGATCCTTTCGGCCTTTCGATATTCAGCCTTTCGACTTTATTCCCTGTAAATAGGGTATTGCTTTAGTGAATTTACAAAAAATTATAACAACAATTGCATTGGATAGATTCACAAAAGATTCAAATAAATCCAAAAAATTTTATTAGATTTACTTAAATCAAATTCGATTTTTAGTTGTAATATCTACAACTAGAATTTGCCACATATCGAATAAAAATTAAATCTTAAAAATATATCTTTGCGAACTGCTTTGGCAAATTTTAAATCCAAACCTTAATCTAATCCATTCTTACCAAAGCATTATAGCTTGTTCAGACTAGGGATTAGTAATCCCGTTTTGAGTAATCAAGTTTAATTTTAATCTGGTTTAGTTTTCTTGGCATTCAGACTGTAAGAGAAAATCATCTTCTGTATAAGACAAAGATAAAATATGGCGCGTTGCTCATTGTGGCTTCACCGAAAACTGTTTAAAATCCTAACCTTTATTAGAGCATTTTATCTCACTTCAAAAGTTTTATTAGTAAATATTAAGTAGCTCTGCTAATATTAACTAAACAACAAACTAAAATAATAATTGGAATTATTGACGTCTCGAATAAAAAATTGTTTCGCTCTAACATCACAATATTTTAAACGCTGTAATAACATAATCGAGATTACAGACAAAATCCATCAATGTTTTGACAATTACTTTAATCTATAATTGAAACATAATTAACTTAATCTCTGTCGTTAACACTATAAGAAAATCTAGATTTACCTAGACAGACTGCGGTTTAATAAATCCTATTTAGCTAAACTCGTTAAAGTACTCTATGCAAAACAAAGCGATTAGCTAAAATTAAGGTTGACATACTGGGATTAATCTCGAAAAGTTCACTAATGCCTGAATTCCATGAGAAAAATTGACTCACAGTCAAAAAAAACGAAAAGGGAAAAATAATATGAAGCTCCATATAAGAGACAAAGCCAACGTTTTTTTTTTATTTTTTATCTTATAGCAAAACAATTTTGAAAAAATGTTGACTTTGTCTCTTATATGGAGCTTCATATTATTTTTCTTTTTTTGGTTTTTTTTTTGCTGTGAGTCAATTTTTCTCATGGAATTCAGGCATAAATCGGATTTATTAAACCGCACTCTGTCAGGGCTATAACACTCGTCAACATTTCTAAAAAATATTTTCTAGTAAGCTTTTAAATCTAAATTCTTTCTATGACATTTCAAGCCTGTATTCCATGAGAAAAATTGACTCACAGTACAAAAAAACAAAAAGAGAACAGCAATCTGAAGTGCTTTACCCACTGAAAAACGAAAAGAAAAATCGGTTTTAGTTTTCTCGATATAATTCTAAAATGATTGCTTTGTTTTCTTTAAAATCTTCTGGTTCTTGACCGAATATACCAGACAATACTATTTTCAATTTCATAAATTCAAAAAAAATTTTAATTGGCTGAGAAAAGGTAAATTACATTTTTCGGTTCCAAAAAAAACGGACGAAAAAAATTAAATTCTCATTTCTCAGCCAATTAAAAGTTTTTTTGAATTTTTAACATTGAAAATAGTATTGCCTGGCACATTCGGTCAAGAACCAGAAGATTTTAACGAAAATAAAGCAATAGTTTTAGAATTACAGTCAAACCTGTTTTTGTGCGGTAGATAGGGACCGTATTAAAAAAAAAAGCACAAAAAAAAATTTTCACAAACTTCATAAATCGCTGTAATAAATAATTTTGTATAAAAATTTAAAAAAAAAAATTTTTATGCGGTGGAGAGGGACCGCATAAAAAAAGTTTCCCTTAGAAAATACGTCAAAGTTTTACGAAATTAAATTACACATGGAAACATTTTAAAAAATTTTAATTTCTCATTTTAAAATAAAACGGTAAATTTCCTTTTTTCTTACATCATTATGTATAGTTTTTTAGTTTATGTTCAAGGTTAACAATCAGTGTGGCTATTACTACGCATTTCGTTAGTTGTGAAATAAACATGTCTTTTAACTAAATAAACTAGTCTTTTAACTAAATTTGCTGGAATATAAGAATATTGAGCTTGTCTAACGATTAATGTAATTGGCTGATGCAATAGATATGAAAATGGCTGGAGTTTGAAAAAAAAAAATGATGCCAAAACCGTTGAGATTGCCTTAACCTCGCGGCGAACTTACTTATGGCGAACAGAATCTCGATATTCATAAAACACATGAAAGAAATCGCACAAAAAAATTGCATAAAAAAAAATCGCACAAAAATAGGTTTGACTGTATATGGAAAAAATTAAATCTTTTTTCTTCGTTTTTCTGTGGGTAAAGCGCTTCATGACCCTTATAATAGACATAGGCCACTTTTCTTTGTTTTTTTGTTTTTTTTTTTATAGCAAAATTGATTTGTAATAAAATGAAAAATAAAATAAAAACGTTGTCTTTGTCTCTTATATGCGGCAGCAGATTATTTTTCTCGAAAGTTATACTTATTTATTTAGATACACTTATTTAAATAAGTATGTTGGCGAGGTAACTTAAAATTAGTATGTTAATATCTCTTTCTTACAAAAAAAAAAAATATAAAATGAAAACCACAATTCTGTCAAACTTTTCATTGATTGTGATATTGAACGATGAAACAAAAAACGTCACTCTAGATCAATTTGAGGCATAATGTGATATTTTTATTTACTAAATAAGTAAAAAGCAAGAATTCCTTACCTTTGTTCATTTTTAATTTATTGTTATAATTTATATTTTAATAATAATCAAACAATTAATTTTTATAACACAATTTTTTTGTTATGGTTTTGACGTTGCTGTCAAGATATAAAACAAGTATGTGAAATCAATTCGGATGATTTTGCATACTTATTTAAGATGGCGGCAAATAAGTATGTCTAAATAAATAAGTATAGCTTTCGAAAAGGGCCTACGTCAATTTTTCTCATGGATTATTTTTATTTTATAATATTTCATTGAAGAATCGCATTATACATATATGAATCTCAAACAGTGAACATCTTTTCTAAGTTTTTGCAATAGTAGTTGCGGGTACTGCGTATTATCGTGTAAGGCCCATAATATTCGTGCAGAGTGAAGGTGTCACAAATTTGCGACTCAGTATTTTAAATTAAATAATCCTATATTATAATATGTACATTAAAATAAAAATTAAATTAAATTTATATTCGGGGACGTCCATGGCTTCTTTCTAGAAGTTTCTCGAATAACTGTTTTTTAAATACTACGCATTAATAAAAATTAAATTCGGCATACCAGAACTTCCCTTGAGAAGTTTCTGGAACTTTGTGCTGTTTATAAACCATTGGCCTTATGGATTGAAAGATCTGGCCTGAGCAAATTTAAAAACAAACAAACAAACATTTCATTGAATGATATCAATGACATATTGATCAACCAAATAATTTTTTTGCAAAATTTTACCGATTATGATAAAATGGGATAATATTGAAAGTTGTACTAATGGACTGAGATCGCAATAAAGCGTAATTGAGAGAACGAAATAGTGTACAATTTTATTCTACAAAAAGATGTATAAAGCCTATCGGACATCGAAAATAGTGGTGGTGTTTTGCGAAAAACAATTTTTAATTTTGCCTTTTTCAGTTAATAGCCGTCTTCCAATGAGAAAAAATTTCTGCTGGAAGTACTTGTGAGTAGATACCCAATGGAACGAGAAATTGAATGACACAAGTAAAACATAGCCGTCTGTTTAGTTATTTTTTCCTCTTTTGTAGTTGTATCAGTTAAGGCAATAAATAAAATTAGATTGAAAATATGACAAAAAATTGGACATAAGTATAATGAAGGGATTGATATTTACCGAATGGATAAGCACGAGTTGAATTATTTGCATCGGTTTTAACGAGTTTTAAATCCATTTTTCTTAAAAATGTAACATCAACAACAAAATAATTTTATATTAAATTTGACATTTTACATTACTAAAAAGATAAAAAACTCTCAAAAAATATCGAACAGTTCTAAAAGCCATCTATTGGAATTTTCGCAACTAAAATTCACCTAACGCAAATTTAATGCGTCTGCATAAACTATCTCTGTTTCCTACCCAATCGTATGCAAATGAGTAGTTATGAGCAGCTATAAAAGTACTCGCGAATACTTTACTATTGTGAACGGAAGACAGCTATTATAACTGAAAAAGTCAAAATTAACAACAGACAATTTTTTTTTTTAGTTTTTTGTTTTGCTTGTCAAATATTTTTCCTTTTCATTAAAATTTTAATTGTTTGATGTAGAATTGATTACATTGTGTCGGACAAAATTGCAGAGCTACAGAAATATTTTTTTTATAAAATCTGGGGTTGGGTGATATGGTAATTACCCTCGCCTATAAAACCAAGCCGGTTGTGATTAGAAAAGCAAACCGATGGCAAAACCAAGTATGTGAAGTTAGCATTCATTGCGAAAAGGCATTTTTTGTGTTAGTCTCGGCTAAAATTTAAGGAGATTTTGATTCCATCCAGAAAAAAATATTAAAAACTCTTAATCAAACGGTATTCATCCCGAAAAATAATTGGAAAGAAATTGATTGAGATTTGACAACATTATATTTATTGATAGGTTCCTTTGGACACCGTATACATTTTTAGTGAATAAACATTAAGCGGTCAAATTCCAATTTCTAATTATCTTGCATCAATCTCAGACATGTCCCCTTAAATTGCGGACAACACCCGACTTCCTAATTCAAACACAATTTAAAACCCCAGCCTCATTAAGAAGTCACGAATTTTAATTAACCACAGTCTTACACAACACTTAAAATGAAACATGGCCAATTTCGAAATTTGTTGCGTCGACTCGCAGATGTCCTCCTGAAATGGCACATGGTATCCGACTTCTTAATACTTATGCAATTAAACAAAACCGCCCTCGAAACCTAAAATTAAAATGAAACACGGCCATTTTCGAAATTTCTTGCACCAATCTCAGAGGTGTCCCCCTGAAATTTAGCCTGTGGCTAAACTTATAGATTTTTATTAGGAACGATTTTTGCATCTTTGAGGCAATTCAACAAATTCATTATATCCTGATTAATTCTCAGAAAATAACTTTAGTAAGATGGGGTAATTATTTATTACGAAGAGTGAAATTATCAAGAATTTTACAACTTCAGTTTCGATCTGAATGAGAAACACGAAAATTTTAAATATTTTCCAGTCAATCTCATCAGGCTACAGCGACTGAATTGTTAATTACATTATTGATTATTTTCTATATAGGTGTAGAAAGCAATCATGTACTTTAAGCATTAGCGAATTGTACGCACTACATATTAAATTCTTCATAATTTCAATTTTGTTCTTTATTTGACGCATAATTACGATATTTGAGTTTGAAGTTAAAGTTCTTCTGGTAAATAACCAGATAATCATTACGATTTTTCGAATTGTTACGAATAATTGAAATTATGAAGAATATTCCGTACAATTCGCTAATGCTTAAAGTACATGGTTGCTTTAATATATATAGAAAATAATCAATAATGTAATTAACAATTCAGTCGCTATAGCCTGATGAGATTGACTGGAAAATAATTAAAATTGTTCGTGTTTCTTATTCAGATCGAAACTGAAGTTGTAAAATTCTTGATAATTTCACTCTTCGTAACAATTCGAAAAATCGTAATGATTATCTGGTTATCTACCAGAAGAACTTTAACTTCAAACGTAATTATTTATATTCGTGGGTTCGATCGATTTAACAGCGAATCTGATTCGGCATATATAGATCACAATTCGACGAAACCGAATCCAGTAGTAATTAAAATTAAAATATAATTTACTATTTAAGAATTAAATAACTATTTGAGCGAAATTGAGGCCAACACAAGACTTTCTGTTACGAACGGGAAATTTTGAGAAATTTATTAAGCAAATTTTTTACAATTTTTAATTTTTTTAAATAATTTATACTTAATAGTTATTCTGTAAATCTTATATTTTTTGGGATATTTTCAAAATACATTTTCCGGTCCACGGAAGCTGCCGCTTTCTTTTGGTCGATTTTCATTAAAACCCACTGAGAACTCTCAATTTATGAAAAAAGGTTAAACGTCAAGTTTTAGTTCGACTGGTTAAACCATCTGGACTATAGAGAAGTCACAGGCAGACAGACAGACTGACAAACACCACTTCGAAACCTAATTTTTTGAACTCAGTGACTCCAAAACACAAAAATCTCCAAAAACCTCTAAATCGAAAATTTTCATAATTACTAAACTTTATTTTACTAACGTAAACGAAAGTAAAAGAATGTACTTTACGTATAATCAGCTCGCATTGATTTTACATTATAGTGTCATATTCAAACTTTTCTTCTATTCCAAAAGAAAAAAAAAAATATAACAGGTTTACATCACCATGAGTTACATGGCCGTTTAACAAAATTAAGAGTAATCGGAGACAGTTTTATCGAAACTATAGGCATCTTCTTCGGAAAAATAATTATAGACCGGAATAAATTCAGTGGCAAAATGTGGTGCCACATCATTCGACAAAATTTTATTATTATTTTTTGCAATTTTAAAATGTAATCGAATCTCTGCTGCAAGCATAAAACCATATTGAATTTCTCGTATTTTTCATTGGGACAATAAATAATGAAGTTTATGTAGCGAATCAAAAAGCAATAAAATTTTCAATTATTAACTACACAAAACAGCACTACTCACTTTAAATTTATTTTTATCTTACAAAAATTAAAGTGAAAACCAAATCCTGTTAATTGATTTCGATTCCTTTATTATTGCTCATTTATACAAAAAAATCCTTTCTATTATCATTATCATTTTAATTTTAATTTATTTTCAAATTAAAATTTATAAGAAATTATAAAGGACTCTTATCAATAATAATAATAATATTAATAATAACAAAAGAATTTTTTGAATAAATGAATATTGATTTTTAAAAACATTATTAACAATATAATATAAGAAAGAATATCATCCTTTTTTTGTTTTATATTCCTTAATTATTTTACATTTTTCATTTACTCTTCATAGTATTTTAACGGTTTAATGAATTGGAAAAATTGAAATGAAAAATTACGATTTATCAAAAAAATATGAGAATTTCTAAAAATAACTTGTGATTTATCTAATTTTTGATTCAGCGACGTTACCCTATTTCATTGTTGTTTAAGATAGTTTATTATAAATAAAATTTATAGACATAATTATACGGCAGCAGCTTTGTTTACTAAATTTAAAACTTTTATTAACATATGGCTTCCAGCTAACTGATATTTAAATAATTTATTCTGAAACCACCTACGGTTAAACCCATTAATTTTTAAAATAATTATATATAAAAGCTTAATAAATATTGGGCATATGTATATAATAAAAAAATTAATGTTGAGCAGAAACAACAAAATAGGATTAAAAATTTAAACATTCAATATAACAAAACTTTTAATATCGTAAGAGACATTACAACGTAAATAAATATCTGACATATTACAATATTCATTACTACTCGTATATTCCAGAAATTTTAACTTAACGTTTGTAACGGGCACACATATTGTCATTCCCCGTTAGTGTTACCAAACATATCCAATCCACATAAAAGAAAAACAGCAGTCCAACCTTGAAGATCTTTTCTTCAATAATAATCAAGTTCAATAAACAACAAATAAATTAGCGTAAACCGTCTTCTTTCTATCAGCACGCGCCCATATAAATTTAAACGTTTATTTTCACATCTATTTGTACACAATAAAAGTGTTAAAACAACTTTTACCTAAAATGTATTTTTACCCTTCCTTACCTTACTTTCTCAGATATTTGTAGGGATGGCTTAAAAATAACAAAGTGAACTTGATAGGGTAGGATCATCCAATCTAATTTTGTTATGTGTCCCTTCAAAAACGAACAATTTTCTAGTTATAGTGAAACATTTTATAGAAGCAGTTTTTCTCAGTTCAGTAGTTTTGTTGTAAGGGGCGGTCAACGCTAATTTGCAAACAGATAGACAAACTAAAAAATAGTTAACTTAAAAATAGTTCCTAACAATAACGTAAAAACTATAAAAAAAGGTCTTTGTCTCGAAATAACAGACAGGCACTCTAAATTTATTTATAACATATGTGTAGACAACCCGTACGAACAGAGTAGACGATGCGCTTGAGATGAATTAAAGTGTATATTGATTCTATAGATGTAATCTATAACCTGCCCGGATTTCGTTTAAATCGGTTCAATAGCTTTAGTATGACAGTGGAATAACGCTAATCTGCAGACAGACAGACAAAAATAAATAACGTAAAAAACTTAAAAAGAGGCATTTATTGTGAAAAAACAGACAGACGACATCCTAATTTTATTTATATAATATATATATAGATTAGATAATTTCCGCGGTTTCGTACGTATCACGTACGGTGATGAGTTTCAATTTCCTTTTAAATAAACATATTAATTTAAAAAAAATTGACAATAATGTTATTAAATTTAATAAAATAAATGTGCAAATTTAAATCTTTTTCAAAACGAATTAAATCAGCTACATTTAATTTTTTAAAACTGAATTAAACCCGCGCAAAATTAGTTAATTTAAAAAAAATTAATGTCGCGGATTTAATTCATATTGAAAATGAATTAATTTCGCAGACGTGTTAAACTATGTTGTATTGAATGAGGAGACCAAGGTTAAGTTAGGTAGGTTAGGTTAGGTTACGTTGAGGTGGCTGCTTTGGCGTACTTATACCGGCGATGGTCCATTGTGATACCACAGGCTTTATCCCCTTCACCCTTACTGGAACTATTCAGAGCAACTTATGTAGCGTATACCAGCTCGAACTTTACTGTTTTCGAGATCCAACCTGTCAGATCTCGAAAATCATTTTGGACTTACGTAACTAACTATGTGTTCCCTCTGCAATAAATAGCGTTTTATTTCAAAGGAATTGGCTGTAATTTGTATTATTGATTTAAATGCCGTAATTATGCGCTAATGAGTTTTATTGTGCATGTAATTTAGTTAGAGAATACAGTTGAAGCGACACGACAATTATGACGTCAAATGAAGTGACACGACAAAAGGAATAGGTTTCTTAATTTAAAATTAATACAAAAAACTCAAAATGAAAAAGCCGATTTTTTTATCTGAATTTATAAGAATTAGTAAAGTGTCAGTAGTAGTTATGCTTACTTTACAACGTTAAATGGTATACGTAGCAAATTGTAAAAAATGTCTAGGTGTAATTCCCAGCACTTAAAATATTTATTTAAACAAATCCATTGTATAAATTAAAACACTCAAGGAGGACAAAACTTAAACAATAACTTTTAAAATATTGTGTTAACTATTTTCTTTTATATGCAGTTTCAGTTAACAAAAAGTCGTTATTATACAATAATTATGTACTTGAATATTTTATGAATAAAACCCAGACTTTTATGGTATTGTTAAATAGTTATATATATAATCAAAGCAAATTTTACATTACGTCGTATACCAAATATAAAAAATAATTTGGTACAATTCGAATACACCCATCACGTATTTATGCAAGGTGATTTTGTTCGTCTAAAACAAACATCTACCCCGCTTCACAAAGGTTTGCATTCTTCTGAGGATATGCCTCGTGTGTTTAAGAAAATATTTAGTTAGAGAAACGTGACACAGGTTTAACACAATATGTATCGGATATTAGTTACTGTTGTAAACAGAAAAGTTGTGTATACACTTTAGGATGTAAAACGATAATTTTTTACAATTTTTTTTTGGTACACTCAAATTTACTTCAAACCGAGCTTTGATGTTTTCATTCCTTACTTTTCTCATTAGAGATGTTGACAAACTGTGTATGTATTACTGTTTGTGCTGTATATTGAAAAGGTTAATTAATTCTATTGGGTTAATTTAAATTTTGGATGCAAAACATAATAAAAACCAAACCGGTGCCACCAGTTCGGGGTTTGAATACGTAATGCATACATAATATTATAGTAATACAATTTTTGTCCTTATAGATTTCAATTTTTGGCTTACTGTAAACTGAAAATATTACAAGAAAAACTGAAAAATAACTCATTAAAAAGTGTATAGACTATAAATATGTTAATTATGCAAATTAGTTTATCACAAATTTTTAAGAAATTTCCAATTAACAAAGTTTTATATTTTACAAAATATTAGTAAAATGAGAATGCACCACTCTCTTCCCTTTTTAATTTAATATAAGAACTGCTGATAATTGAGAAATCAATAAAAAAAATTGGTCTAAGTTCAAGAAATTCAAGGATTTTTTCAAATTAGTAATATTGAAAAATCACAATTGTCAGTAGCGTAGAATTATATTATGTACTCGTGTAAATAAATGTAATTAAAATCCTTTGGTATTTCAAAATATAGGTCATTCACCTGATTTTACCTTTTTTATTTTTATTTTATTGTTTGCTTGATGTTGCTTTACATATATGTACGTACAAACATAAATACATATATGTACCAATTTAGTTTTTGCTTTAACAACAAACCTCCATTGCGTCGCCTCATTAACAGTTTTACTTCTGGGAAATCACTGAATCCTTTAATATCTTCTCCTTTTCTCCAAAGCTTAAGGTTAAATAGTTTTATTACAGACAATTTTTACTTATTTATTTGATATGTTTTCATTATATTTTTATATTGAAGAAAGAAGTTTATCACCTCTGTATTCCAAAAGGCTCAATTAGTACAATGTAGGGTTTGTCAAAAACAGGTATTTTTAAAAAACAGCTGTTTTCTGTTTTAGATTTTGAAAAAACCGGTTAACAGCTGTTTTCGGGTTTTTTTTATTTTTCGACTGACAAGGCCTAAATTTTTCTGAAATCTTCTTAAATAATTTTAAACACAATATATTATCAAAATTCAACAAAACATTTTAATATTAATTCATTTTTATTTACTAATTCATTATATTTTGTATCATACTCGTACCTATTATGTGTTAAGGTGCATTCAAAATACAATGTTTTACTTTGTACTAAATAATATTTGTACTAAAAGTAAAAATACATTTTTCAACTAAATTAGAAAACAATTTAATAAAATATTTTTAGCTGAGCTAGCTCAAAATATTTAGTGGACGCATGTTCTTTATTATTGACTCCATATTTCTTTCATTTATCGTTTTGTATTATCTAGGCTAGAAATAGCTCTCAGGGCATTAAATAAATGTAGATTAATATGAATAAAATTAGTACGTACTACAACAAGCAATTTTAGCCCTTATACTTTTTCATACACAAATAAAAATTACATTTAGGTACAGTCGATAAATTTTCCACTTAAAAAAATAACGATAATTTCTAATTAGTACATATACCAATAAGTACTAATTTTAAATATTATTATCTAAATTTATAATACCCTGAGAGCTATTTCTAGCCTAGATAGCACAAAACTCCAAATGGAAGAAATGTAGAGTCAATAATACTGAACATGCATCCACTCAATATTTTGAGCTACCTCAGCTAAAAATATTTATTTTTTATTTTTTTCTAATTTAGATGAAAAATGTATTTTTACTTTTAGTACAAATATTATTTAGTACAAAGTAAAACATTGTATTTTGAATGCACCTTAACACATAATAGTTTTGTATGGCTAGGCTATAAAAATGTTTAGTGAAATATATAAATCGCCAGAAGTCAACATTTCCCAACAGAAATGATGTGCGTATAATAATTTGGCCAGGGACTGTAAACTTCTTTTCGGGGAAATACCGAATAATTTCACAAAAAAAAAAAAAATTCCTTAAAAACAGAAAAGAAAAAACCGTTGTTTTCTGTTCTTCATTTTTCGAAAAAAACAGCTGTTTTTCTGTTTCTGTTAACCGGTTTGACAAACCCTAGTACAATGCATTAAGGTGTGTTTTTTTATTCACGCCTGTTCGAGTTCGCGATAGCAATTTATCGAATTTAGTCAAATTAATAACAAATATTTCCATTTTTTAACTGGATAAGGTAGATCTAAATGTTTTCTTTATTTAACAACAAAAGTTCACTCGATATGTTTGTTAGTTTTTACGTTACGCGGTTGTTCTGTATAATCCCTCCAATTGTAGAGTTTATAAAGAACTAGGGTACCACAAGAAATCTAACAAAAATTTTCTATGGATTTTTTTTATTAATTATAAAATAAATTTTGATCTAGCATATCCAATTAAAAAAATTGACAATATTCGATTTTAAATTGACTAAATTCGATAAAATGCTATCGCGAACTAGAACAACGCTAAATAAAAAAAAAATTAAGGTGTGGCCAACACACGACTTTCTTTTACGAACAGCGAATTTTGAGAAACTTTTATAAATTCCTTGCAAACTTATGATTGTTTTTATTTTTTCATGTTTTCGGTAAATTGTATATTTTTGAAATATTTAAGACATATATATACCAACAGACACCACTTCGAAACTCAATTTGTCGGACTCATTATTACACAAGTAAAAGAAATAAAAGGTGATTTTTATGAATTTAAATTTTTTCTATTAGTGATTTTTTGTCAATAATATTTTGCAAACCTTATACTTTTTAAGATATATGCAAAACACATTTTCTGGCCCAAGGGAGTGGCCACTTCCGGTTGACCGATTTGGCAATTTAACATACATTTAGGCTAAATATTTGTATGACATACATTTATGTTAAAAAATCGGAAGTACGTCACTGTAGTGTGCAAATTAATTATAATTAGCATAATTGGGCTAATATACACAATTAGGGGGTACAGCCCATCCTAGGACGGATACAATTTATATGTATAATGATGAAGTCCAGTGGTTGCTGCCACAATCACCATTTGAACATTTGATATATTTTTAGCCGAGTAGGAATAGCTCGTTATTTAAGGCTTTTAAGGATTATTGTACCTGAAATAGACCTTAAACCAAAGAGTAAGGGCTTTTAAGGATGATTTTACATGTGTTGGGGCATCCCACAAAAAACCTTACAGACCGACAAACAGCGGGAGCTATGCTTTTCTTCAAAAAAAAAAAAATAAATAAGGGTGGCTGTGTCGTCTACACGGCCGTAGGCATTATGCGTGATAACGTTTATAAGATGTTGAGATTAATTATTTTAATTCAATATAAATTATAAGCCAAAGTTTCTTTACGCACAAATAAATGAGGGATTCTCTCTCTAAACTATATATTGTAAATCGCTATTTTGAAAATATCAATTTCATTTAAAATTTATGTGGAGGGTTATTACTTTAATTTAAAATTAGCCACCACAGTTTCTTTACTCACAAATTGAGATTAGAATCGCTTCGATCAGAAGAGGCGTTCTCTCGCTACACTGCTCATAAGCATTGTAAATCGCTATTTTGTAAATTTTAATTTTAATTAAAATGTATGTGAAGATTAATTATTTTAATTTACAATAAATTATCTGCCATGGATTTTTAACGTATAAATTGACACCATAATTGTTCCGATCAGATGAGGCGTTCTCTCGCTACCTCAATCATTGCAAATAGCTATTTTGTAGTTTGTAATTTTAATTAAGATTTATGTGGAGATTAATTATTTTAATTTAAAATAAATTATCTGCCACGGTTTTTTTTATGCACAAATTAGCACCAGAATTACTCCGATCAGAAGAGGCATTCTCTCGCTATAGTGCAGTCAAACCCTGTAAATCTCTATTTTGTAAATTTAATTTAAATTTAAATTAGTGTAGAAAATAATTATTTTAATTTAAAATAAATTAACCACCACTGTTGCTTTAAGCAAAAATTGACTTCAGAATTGCTCGGATCGGATGAGCCATTCTCTGGTTCAAGCATTTAAATCGCGCGAAATCCGAGGTTCGCGGCCCGGCTTGCCTCGCCGCCTGATGACGTCGTTGCGATAAAATTATAGGTGAGGTATGAAGCCTAAGGACCAACCTAAGAAATCATACATTTAAATTAAAATTAATGCTTACAGTAATTGCCCACGACCAAAGGCAAAATTTCGTTTCAATTTTCTGAACATGCGGCGTAAGACGTGATCACGTCAAAAAAATATAAATTGGAAAAACTAAACTAAAATGCCTTGGGCACAATCGAACCTTAGACCTTAGCCGCTCTAGTCCAATACGTTACTACTAAGCCACGTTCAATCTAAATTATTTAACTTTCATTGTTATATTGTTTCAAACATAGCATGCTATAAAGTTTATGATAGGAAAAAAATGTTTACCAAAAAATTCTCATGGCTTACTACAACTCAATATAATAGTTATTTATGGTACTAGTGAGCAAAACGAGATATTATCCATGAGGGATACGTTTGTCCCACGAGGCGATAGCCGAGTGGGATATTATCCCGAGTGGATAATATCTCTTTGCTCACGAGTGGCATACAACGTTTTATCCAATTTTGTTGAAATAAATGTAAATAATCGTAAATTAATAAGAAATAGTTCCATTTTGTGTTTTCACTCTGTAGTATTGAATTTTGAAATACATTTTATCAAAGTGACCGTTCTTTAAATTTATGTGACGTGTTTCTTTGACGTAAATTACGAAACCTACGAATAATTTTCCAATGACTACTCAATATTTTGTTATACAAAATATAACTCACATTGCCCCTAGCAGCGTGGGTTATACAATAACAATGGGTTATTTTACATTTTCTTTATTTGAAATCAGTCTAGTTATCGGGCTATTATACATAAAAATTGGATAAAAGTTTTTAACCTTCACTCTGTGTATAGCTTATTATCACGTTGTCTGTGTATAGGGGTCAATCTGACCCCATGGATAACTTCATATATGTATGTCATAGGGAAAGTAAATATAAATTGTTTATTTTCTTATTACAAATTTATATTTTTATTGAAAAAGTAATTACATTCACAAAAAATCACATTTTAATTAGTCAAATTTATGTTTTAACCAGATGCGTCATCTGAAACCACTTAATCTTCATTCGAAACCATTTCCTATTCTTTGCTGCATTCTATTCATAGGATTTTGGTGTGGTTTGGACAAGATGGCTCATTACAAAAATTAAATCTTGTTCTGGATTTCATATCAGATGATCGGGGACGCAATTAACATCTTGGTCGTTATCTAACAGTCTTAGCCGCCACTTCTTCGTCTGTTGATTCCCGTCTTATTAGTAACACTATAACCTATTAGATCGATTGCTGTCCTAACATTTTTTTTAACTTTCGAGGGTTGGAGAGCTAGCTTGCACCAGTTGCATAACCAGTTCTGTTATAGAAACGATTTTTTTTAGGATAAAATTTTCAAGTGTTAGGTTGTTTTCAAAACTAAATTTTTAAGATTTAATTTCTCGTTTTTTTTAATTCCTTACCTGTACTAAGCTCTTTTTGGGCAAGTCCGGTTTGATTTGTAGGATTGTTCCAATTAGTGTGAGTTTTTTCTGCAAAAGTTGCTCGGCTAAAGTACAAATAGTGAAAAAGTTGTTCATAGTAATTGTTCTTCCTTTGTTGACGTGAGGTGCGGATATCCGATGGTTAAATTCAAGGCGAAATTAACCGAAAGAGGCCTTCCTGGTTTCCCATCAACATACACTTCTGTGTTCAATGGGTAAGAAATCTTTGCGTCGCTTAGCCAGAATATTTTAATTCCATACTTCGGTACTGGCGGGAAAAACATCTCCCTCGTATTAGAACCAATTGTTCATCAATGGTTAAATTTGATGACGGTTTATAAGGTTCTCGAATGTTTGCCAAGAACATTTTCCATTCAGTTCGCTGCCAATCTAGCTGTTTTTAGCGGCTCCTGTCGGATACCATAGCTCGATAAAATGAACGGTCGTCCCAGTTCTTAAGAGCGAGAGCGTAAATTAATGCCGATCAAAGCAAACATTTCCACCGAATTATTATCTTACAAAGTACGGTGTTTTTCTGTTATATTATTATTCATTATATAAAACTGCCGCGCTTTTTATTGGTCTCGTCTCAGCGACGATAATATTCACCAATGTTTCTGTGATGGTTTTTTGGTAAGCTACATAAAACAAAGTTACAATTTTAAGGCTGCCAAAGGGTGCTGAATTAAGACTGGAATCCGAGATAATTCTGGGTATCAGAAATTTATTTATTATTTATTTTATTTATTATATTACAAGCTATCTAGGCAGGACGCAGAGGTAAAGGAACTAATATTAGCATGTGCCCAATGCATTGAAAATTTAGTTTAAACTAGAAATTAATTTTAAAATTGACTGGAACTTTGAAGTATTTCTGATTCGACAATCGTTTATTTCTTAATTTCGCGACCGTAAATAAAAAACTAAGCTTAAACTAAGTTAGCTAACAAAAGCTGTTCCACAATCAGAATATGCAACAGCGTTATCTAATAAGCGGGAAAAACCACCGTCGGCAAGGACCGCTGCAATTACCAAAATTCGGCTCAAACAACCGAGTGACCGAGTCAGCGTATTCACTGTCCTTTAATTTAATGTACTATGCATCATTCGAATCAAATTCCTGATTTCGTGATTTTATAGAAATAGCACGATTAGGACAGCCACTCTAACCTAACCTAACCTAAAGTTCTTTGCGTCATTTTCCTTAAGACCATAGATCAGATATTTTTCATCCGATCATAAATTTCTTTTGAGTTAATGTAAAAAATTTTAAATTTAATGACTGAAACTCTTCCGTTTTTTGGCTGAAATGTTTTTGATTTTATTCTTGGAGAATAATTCTGTGGCAATATGACATAAGGGAATAACTCTAAAATTCGCATTTTTCAGGAAAACGTTTTGAAAATTAAGAGTCGTTCAAAATTGTATGAGTTTTTTGAATTCTTGCTTTTTTTAATAGATTATTACGGTTATTTGTAGTTGCTGGATTATTTCAAAAAATTGATATGATATGAAATCGAATATGGAGATTTCGAATTTGAAATAATACGTAATAGTTTATAACTCGAGTTAATCCCTTATGTCTCATATTACCACAGAATTTTTCCTGGAATTCCTTTTTAGTTGTTTGACACTGAATCTCCTTTCCCAAATATATTTAGAATGCCTTTTTAATTTTTTGATTGAACTACCTTCTGAAAAGAGATTTCAGACTAAAAATATTTTCACTGAGTTACCTTCTGATTTTTGATCGAAACTCCTTTCTATTTTTCACCTGCATTTTCGAGAATGTAAACCGAATATTGTAAACCTATAGGGGCATACCCAAAAACCCATAGTATTGCGATAAGCCATCACACTCATTTCACTTTTTATCACATTTTCCTCTAGAAGGAACAATTTTCTTTTTGATTGTTTGACTAAAACTTCTTTTCAAAAATAATTTCAGTCAAAAATTGAAAGAGCATCCTAGCCATACAGGTGCATGCAGGCATTTCACTCAAAAAATTGAACCAAAAGGTATTCCAGTCCAAAAATGTGTTTTAGTCACAGCTTTCGTGATTTTGAGTCGTGACTGCTTTGTCGACGATTTACTATCTGGAGCCGATTCAATCGAATAAATTAAAACCTTAAAAGCTGATTTGACAAGATTACTTTCATCAAATGGCTTCGAATTATTGGGGGTACAAATAAGTTTTGAGGGATTTATAAAATATGGCGTAACTAGTATTAAATCGCATCGGACCATCTTGTATCTATATTCATGTTAAAGTGTTATTTTCCCCCTCTAAAAATCAGTAGGTCTCATTTCGCTGAAGTGTAAGCAACATTTTTTTTTGTGCTCTCAACATTTGTGCCAACAAAACACAATTTGCAGGAAGCGCTGCTTTTTTGTTTTAATTTGAAGAAAAGTGCAGCTGATGGACATCGATTGCTATGTGAAGCATATGGGGAATATGCCCCATCAATAAAAATATGTGAGTACTGGTTCCAGCGTTTTAAAAGTGGCGATTTTGACACCGATTTTGGAGGCGTTATTGGGAGCTCGCTGAAAATTTTGGAGTGACTCATCAAGCGATTGCAAACCGTCTCAAAGCCTTGGGTTTAGTTCCGTATGAACTCAAGCCAAGGAACGTCGAACGCCGTTTATTCACGTAGTTACAACTACTCCAAAGTCAACATCAGAAGGGTTTTCTTGGGATAAATGGATCCACTACGACAACCGAAAGCCGCAGAAAATCGCAGGGTGTGCAAAACCGAATATTCATGGCAAGAAGCTAATGCTGTACATCTGGGGGACTCAGTTCGGAGTGACCTACCATGAGTTTCTCCAGTCTAACGAAATCATCACTGGAGAACGTTTATCAACAACGATTGATGCAACAAAGCTGAGCATTAAAATTCAAACACCCACAATATGCCAAAAGACATGACTAAGCAGAAAAAGTGATCACGACAGCACGACAGTGCTCGGCCAGACATTGTTGCAAAAGTTGTCAAGGAAACTTTGGAGAAGCTTCAACTTCCTCGCATACAAATTTCTGAATCTATCTATTATCAATGGCCGCTATAATTTTCTGTGCTGTTAATGCTTTTTGTAAGATTATGTGATGTGTGTTTATGAATTTGACAATCACAAGGATTTATTAGGTTCTTATTCTACAATGAACATGAATAGGAATTTCAGATCACAAAGCCTGATCTGCGGGATAAAAAATCATGGTTAAAATTATGGCCTTTTATGAAGCAACAACAATTTTAACTCAGAGGTCGATATCCGATGTAAATTCTTGGAAATTTATGTCATTTTCGATTGATCAAAAAAAACTAAACTCAGTGCAAAAAAACTAAACTCGCCATAGAAAAAAATGTTCGAGTTTGGTTTTTTTTTGCACTGAGTTTAGTTTTTTTGGTCAATCGAAAACTACATTAGAAACTAAATTTAAAGTAAAGCTATAGAAACTTAGATCTATGAAAATTTGCGTAATTATGGATATTAAAAAAGTAGGTATTTAGTAATTAATTCTAAAAACTTACTCGTACTTTAATTTTATTTGAAATTTTAAATGGCAACTTGGTTAAATTGTATATCAGGTTAGTATTGAAAACTTCAAATTGAAAATTCCAGCGTGGAATCCCTCCCTAAAAATGAATCCGTGCGTGCGTGCCTGAACTAAATTTTCCAAATGGCAGATACAACTCGAAAAGATTGAATGTTTTCTTCACAAAAACCTAACCTAATAATGAAATCTCAAAAATGTGAAAATTCACTGCCAAATTAATGGCCTTGTAAAGCAATAGTATTAATTTCGCAATAATTTGTATCTTTAATATCAGTAAGTACAATATAAATATCCAGATAATTTTCACACGACTAAATACTCAATAAACATTTGCTACTTTGTGCACACCCGACTCACATTATTTAATTAACAATAATGGATATCGTATCATAAAAAGCTCCGCCATTATCTATCAAAAAAGTTTAACAAAAAACAAAACACAATAGTGTGTGAAAAAAACCTATGTAGCACATTTTCCAACCGTGTTCATACAAATTACACCAATTTACATCAAAGGTCAATATCAATTAAAATTAATTCCAATAAATATTACTGATAAAATGGAGTTGAGGAAAACACCAATTATGAACATATTTATTTACATATAAAGAAACTAAGAAAACAAGAAAAAAATGAAAAACTATTCATGATGCGGGAGAGAACAAACATTTTGCACACCCAGTACCAAAATAAAATCATGGAGCTAAATCTTATAATTCTCAGTAAGATTTCCCCACACACAAATATAAAAAGAAGCAAAAAAAAGGTTTGCTTTATTTTCTCATACATACTAAACGACCGTTGACACTTAAATCGTTTGACCCACTAACAAAAGAAAAACTGAAAACCTCACTAAAAATCAGCCCACGCAATCAATGTGTATATAGAAATTTATATTAAATCTCAAGCCCGTATCCCTCACACACATCTCTTCTTAAATGAATGCCAGAAAATCAAAAAAAGAAAAAAAAAACTTTTATCTATATCGATTCGATTTATATCTCAAATAAAGTTTCCCTCATTTTCGGCATCATGACATATTTTTATGACACATTTCATTTTTCTTCTAAATTTGAACAATTTGTATTTATTATATTGTAACAGATAACCAACAAATTAAATTATGAAAAAGATAACACAACCCATTCATACACATAATAAGGAAAAATCAATATGGCGATAAATGAACATAACCTTAAAAAATTAAAACAAATTATTTTTTTTTGTGTCTGAGATAATAATACATAATAATAAACAAGTGGCCAACCATTGTATGCTGCAAAACAAAATGTTTAAATTAAAATAGATAATATGAATAAAATAAATTAAGTAAATAAAAGCGATTTAATCTGAAATAAAATAAAAAAAATATTCTGCGATTGAAGAGCAACGAGAGATTTTTCTTATTATCCATGGAAAATGAAAATCTCTTGTCTTTCGACAACGACCTTTCTCTGTGAAAATATGTACATATAAACAATAAAATTGGAAGAAACAACAGAAAATAACAATAAAAACAATTAAATGGATTTGAAGGAATTATGTTTTAAAATTTAATTAGCTTGTAATAACAGTAAAAAATGGTGGTCATTTGTTTTTAGCGGACACTGAATATCATACATAAATTCCATAATGCGAACTTTAACCATCATTTTATTATGGTGAACAATTTATAGGAAATCTTTGCTTTTTAGTGGGTGTGTGTTTGTGTGTGTGTGTATGAGAGGAAAATATAAAAAACTAGATAAATTGTAAAATTGGGTGATATTTTTTAATGTTTCGGCGTTTTCTTATATTTACACAATCGTCGTCGTTTAAAAAATAAAAAATATGCGTTTGTATGTGTATCGGTCCTAGGAATTTTGTTTTCCTTTTTTTTTTTTTTTTTGAACATTTTTCTCGTTATAATAACAACAATAAAAAAACTACGGCCTGAGTGAATTTGCTTTTGAAGAGAGAAAATTTAAATTTTTACTAAATTATATTCCCGTGGTTTGAGTATTCGCTAAAAAAAATATTTAATTTAATTTTTTTTTTTTTTGTAATATTTACTTTTTAACTAAAATTTAATTTAATAAACCATTTCACAAATTTATTTTTTGCAACAAAATCCACTTTTGTGTTGTTTTTTATTTATTTATTGATACCACACATAAGTATTTTGATTAATTTTTTTTAACTATAACATTATTTTTAATTTTTAAATATTTTTTTAATAAATATAAAAAATACACTTAAAACTCTTAATTATTTTTTTTTTCTAAATTTTTTTAACTATACACACATTTATATAAAAAAAAAAAAAATATTTTATTTGTAGCAAAAAAAATTTATTTGTCTCCAAAAATAATCCAATAATTTTATTTTTTTTTCTACCGCGCACAATAAAATAATGTTCACTTTATCAATATTGAGCAAAGTTAATTTATATATTTACCAAAAAAAATATAAATAATTGAAAATAAAAAATTATAAAAAAATTAAATAAATTTTAAAAAAATTTTAATTTTTTTATCTTTATTCTTTTAGTTTAAAAAAATTAAAGAAAATTCCTCCCGTGTTAGCGATAAAAATTCTCGTCCGGGACTGATATGATTATGTGTAAGTAAGCAGTGCTAGGAAAAGCTTTTTGTTTTGTTTTTTTTTTTTTGTGTTCTATTATATTTGTGTTATACATTTGGGAGAAACCAAAGTGGAAAATATATGTGTGGAAATTGGAAAAACAAGAAAATTCTTTAGCTAGAAAAAGATACAACTTTGGTTTTTATTTTGTGTTCTTTCGTCGTTCTGTGATCGGGATGCTGTTTGTTTGCCATTCTCTTTATACATAGAGAAAACTCGGGGGCGCGTCACGCAAGCGTATTTTCATTGAATTGATCGTTTTCCACACATATTAAACATATTTTTCCACAAAATAAGAAGAACAATATTTTCAGTATAACGAACAAAGTTACATTTTCTCAAGCTTTTGATGGATGGGTGAATGGAATGAAGATGCACATACAAATTTTTAATATTGTTTCTTACATACATATACTAGTTTTGTGTTCCCCAGTGTGGTAAAACTGTGCAGACTACAAAGCTAATGTAATTTATATTTAAATTTATAAGCTTGAAAAAGCTTTTCCACTATGCTACATATCTCATTCGAAACATAATTAAACAAAAACAATTGTTACACTTTGATTTTATTTTATTATTGTTTCCGTCGCTTCCATCCTTATACAATAAACAACATCGACAAATCAAAATGTAATTAAATTTAATTTCAAAATCAATTGAAATCAATGCTTTTAATTGTTTTCGTTGAAATACAAATCTAAACAAAAAAAGCGCACAGCATGACCAAAAAGAGAAAAACACCATTAGCAGGGTCGAGGATAAATATGTAATGCAAAGAAGGAAATTTTAAGAAGCTCTCAATACTTATGTTTTTAATAAAAAAATGAAAAGAGACAACAGTAGTACACGTTCGTAAATTAATATAGAAAAGTAGGAAATAAATTGAAGGTAATTTTTCTTATGTATACATACACTCTCTAACTATGTAATGTAGAAGCATAATTCTCCTCTTATTTGGGTACACAAAAATTTAAACAACAAATCATAATAAAAATCGAAAAAGCTTTTTTGTGCTTTTACTTCTTGCCTTAATTTTATTCTCTCTCTAGAATTTGTATTTATATTTATTTCGATTTCTTCCCATTGTTGTTGTTGTTGTTTTTTGCGCTTTTTAAGAAAAGTGTATGTACATCCTATACAAAAGGAAGGACAAATAGAAAATTATTGTATATTACTCGTATAAATTGTAATTTTACTAAATATTTTATTATACTCGTATGTGTATTATCATACTTCTATGTATTCGCAAAGTAACATTTATAGTGGGTTAAAAAACAGGATTAAGGTATACAAAAATAATTAATCGCTCAATTAATCGGTTTGCTGCTAATTAAGGTATTTATAATATGTATATACTCGAGTAGCATATGTAAACAGAACGAATGAAAAATTAGGAAAATTTTCTGGTACACTTAGGTAGGAAAACCTATAACGGAATCAAAAATGTAATGTGTAGAGGTTCGAAATTTTGAAATATTGATGTCAATGAACGTATCGTGATTCATTAGATTTTCGGCCAAAATTCTTTCTAACCAATTAGAAAACGTCTTAAAATGTAAACTTATGTAAGTTCAAAAAATTAGCGATTGTTTTTCGTGAGAAAGTAAAATGCCCAAATATCATGTGGTTTTGCTGTGATTGCAGAGACCTTTCATCTGATTTGAAAGCAATTCGCGAATCACTTGATAAATTAACTGTCATTGGGTGCTTTCAGATCCGAAAACTGTTGGCATCATGTTTAGTGAAATCATTGCTAATTTGATTTGAATTACTAATAAAGTTCTAAAATTTCATAGCGTTGGCCGTGATTTTACTCAACATGTTGCCAACTATTTGGTGCTCTGAAAGCGCCCATTGTGTTAGATATTCACAAATCTCAAGATTTTTTGGCTCGCTAATATGAAGATTCAAAGCCGATTCTAAATGAATTAATAGATGACAAAAAATTACTACAGAGTAGGGTGAAGCAACTTGAAAGTGATCAACAAGTTTTTATTAAGAGATTATATGACCTGAAAAAATGTGCTAATAGGACAAATGATGAGCAAAGTAATAATACTATTATCATTTCGGGACTGCCTAAATTGGAACAAGTTGATCAACAAATACGGTCGGTATTTCAGTACTTGGACATGAAATGTGTGGGTGCAGAAAAAGAAATATGTAATTGACTCCACAGTTTTCACTACCAAAAACCACAATAATTTAGTACTAATTAAATTAAAGTCTAAAGAAATAAAAACAAAAATATTTACATCAAGAAAGAATAAGGGGCCAATTAAATGTGCTGATCTTGGTTTTGAGTGTGAAAAGGATACGTTTATTGGTGTAAGGGAATGGTTGAACAAATCTAAGTTTGGGTTATACAACGAATGCCAAAAATTTAAAAAGGATGTGGGAATGAAATATTTTTGGGTTAAGGATTCCATTATTATTTTGAAATTGACCGATAATTCCAAACCGTTTTTTGTTGACAGCTTCTTTGATTTGGATAAAGTTAAGCTAAATTTTAAGGATTCTCAGTAATTCAAATTTTTTTTTTTACCTAGCATTTTTCTTGTTCTGTTTTAGTTTTATATGTTAGTTATATAATCGTACATTAGAATATAAGGAGTATGAGGAATAATTTAGATGGATTCTTGTGTGAGCTTAATGATTTAAACTTAAATTATAAACCAATTATTATGTTTTTTAAGGAAATTTTTATTCTTGAAAGCGAACTTCCTATGTACGATAACTTAGTCGATTATAGCCTTATAGCGAGTTGTAACAGATGTAATAGGAATGACGGGGCTGCTGCGTATATAAATGATTGCATTAATTATACTTTTGAGTGCTTGGGGTTGGTAACTGCTGATGGATTAAAAATTAGTTTTACAATTGGCAAAGCTAGTGCAATTTTTCTAGGATTATATCGCCATCATGCATTTGCTGTTAATGCATTTCTTCAAGAACTGGATACTCTTTTGCGTGGTTTAAATGCTGTTGTGTTAATTATAATGGTGGATATTAATATTGATGTGTACTCAATACTTAATATCCAGGGGTCTTCTCTTCTCATGCTGTATATAAAGATGTGTTCCTATCTCCCACCATCATCAATTCTCGCGGTGGGTATATTTGTCCATTAAGACTCGACAGCATAATCGTTTGCACATATTGAGGACCTAATGGTTGTTTAAGTCAGTTAAGTAAGAGTTCACAGTAGAGTCATATATAGTTATCCTTATCATTCATTCAGTCTATCTAGGGTTTATTTATCATTAAGTTTATCTGTTATTACTTTTGAAAAGAATAACATTCAAACAACATGCAACATATCTCTATATAGACCGTTCACTTCGAAAATTGGTGCAAGTCAACCATCCAAAAAAGAAAAATCTTTGACAGTGATATTAATAGAGATATAACGGCAAACAACTTATCCCTAATTTTAATTTATGCAATAACAAGAAAATTCAAAGTCCCATATATCTCATTTATTGATTCTCAATTCCTTCATTTCCTTGTTTCAACAAGTTATGGACCCACACCACCTCCAAAAACAAACCGTCCATTTTATTCAGTAACATTTTATTCAGAAAAGAAATCACCAGATAAATATCCGGTCCATTTTTCAATGTTCCGTTCAACTGGAGAGATTTTATAAATACATATAAATATTCGTAAAGGAGAAAATATAAAAGCAAAAAACAAAAGAAAAAACCAAAACGAGTTGAACTCAACTTATCAATAACTGAAAAAACCAAAAAAAATATATATGTAGATCGTTTCGTTTTGGCAATCAAAACAGCAACTTGTACAAAACAAATGCCAATTCTGTTCAAAAATAAAACCGAGAACAATTATTCGTCAAAAGTTAATCAAAACATCAAAAATCTCCAAAAATATCCAAAAAATGTATACACCAACAAAGCTTGGTTGAAACCATTCCAAACAAAACGGAAAAATTACACGGCACTTTTGCTGCTATTTTTACCAGATCCGCACCAAAAGTGCAAAACAACGATGCGTCCTTAGAAAAGTTATCCTTAATAACAAAATCAAATTTACCAAATATTGCACCAAATAATAAGCATCCGTACCTTTGCAACAAAAACAAAAACATTTCCAAACTTTAATTGTTTTATTCTAAGCAACACACTCCATTTCAATGCACTGAAAAAAATCAAAATACGGCACCAAACTATTTTATTGTCTCTCTCCCTCGCACCGAACTTCTTACACTTTACGTTTGTTTATTTATACTACAAAACACACCAAACTACAATATTCACACACCAAACTAAAATCATGCATTATTTGTGAGAAACCAAGAAATTTCACTTCCCTCACTACAAATTTAAGATATTCAAGAAAGATATTGCCTGATAAATACATCCCGGTGGATTATATTTTTCCATATTTTATTATTTAAATTTTCATTTAAAACATTTCACACACTGAGACTGAGTTGTATCCATAGAACTTTTTTTAAATTCGGCCATAAGATTTTTGCCAAACGTACAGTAATATAGAAAGATTTGGTATGAGCTCGTGCAACAACCAGCACTTACATGATATTTGTCGCTACATGAAAAAATTGAAAATGTTAGAGATTGAGAATTGCAATGCCGAAAATTCATTGTGTGAAATAAAAAATTTATCCCAGCTGGAGTATTTGCACATTGAGCGTCGTGATCCCAATACACACGATAGTATAATTCAGTTGATGAATTTGCGGCTGCACAATTTGAAAACGTTGTCATTAAATAAAATCAGTGTCGATTTGTTAAATGCGATTTGTGGTAATTGTTCTGGTTTGGATACGCTAATTTTAATGTGGATGGATACAAAAGAATGCGAACCAATATTCCGAAATTTGCTCAATTTACGAAAATTACATTTATTTTTTACGGAATCGGTTCGATGCCATTCGAGCGGAATAATAAGTGGAGCCGTGTGGAATGTAACAAAGCTGACAAAACTTGAAGATTTGTATGTAAATTGTTTTGTTCCAGGAATTACACCGGAATTGATTAAACAAATGCCACGTGTCAATTGGGAATTTTTGGAGGATGTGTTCGATCCAACGGACGAAGAACTAGCCCGCTGGGAGTTTAATGCCCAGGAACTTAACCTTGCTCATCATAATGCTGGGCAGCAAACTGATGAAGAAATCAGTTCAGCATTCGATATGAGTGACTTTGGTGATTTTTTTACGATGTTTAATGACGATATGATTGGCTAGTTATCGGACAACGAAAATGTATTTTAACTGGCCAACAAGAAAAAATAAAAAAATTGGGCCACCCGTTATTATTAGTCATACATGATACATCGTAAAATACAATCAAAGTAGTAGTGGTATAAAATGAAGAGCGATGAGCGTACAATTTTTAACGGGTGTCTCTAATTTTGTTCAATGTTAATTTTGCGTGTTGTGAATTTTAAACATTAAAGAAAAATAATGTAACATTAAAGAAAAAAAATAACACTTTAGACCACTACATTTTCGATCAGTCAACTCAAAAGTAAAAACACAAGAAACTATCATTTTTCCTTTACTTTCAATTCTCTCGTGTAATTTTTTTAGATTAGAAAACAATCAAAAAATTAAAACTGCAAAAAAATGGAAACAACTTCACGTTGAAGTTTTTATTGCTACGGGTATAAAACCCAACAATACAACAAACTATCAACTTTTTAAAATTAAATTAAAGCAAAAACAGGAGAAAATTGATAAAAATTAAGGAGCGAATGAAAAACACGGTCTTCACACACTGACTATTCTAGTACTTTTTTCGCGTGTGTATGTGAATATGTATATAAGTATATAAATAAACATGTGCACACATTTCTTAAGTAATATTTATGTTTAATTATCCGGACATTTGATTATCCGAACAACTCACGGTTACCCACAGTGCTTTTAGGGTTAAATCTGGATCCAGTACCAATCGGAACCCAGAAAATATCTTGGAAATACTCGACTATAAAAAGACTATACCTACATCAAAGGCCAAACAACAAAAAAATTAGGAATCAGCCATTTTATTTCCAAAATGTAAATAAAATGTCTTCGAAAGCAACTCAATTTCACAATTTTGTGTTAAAAAGGCTCTTTCCGATTTATATCATCTTAAAACTACTTTAAGATAAAGTACAAGAGCTAAATTAGTCACATTATTACATCAAACATATTTGCTGAGATTCTTCAATCGGTATATAAGCCAGAAGATATCGATAAGTATGGAAATCCAAACAATGGTAAAAACAACGTAACCATACTTACACCACGGATTGAAACTAAGGATCATTGAGCTCTAGAAATATTCGGAGATTTATGTGGTCCTGATGGCGTTCCAGCTTCATTGTTAAAAAATTTCACGTGGCTGGCAATTCCTCTCTGTGTGCTATTTGATCAATCTCTAAAACTAGCAATATTTCCAAAGGAATGAAAGAGCAATTTATGTGAACTGGCATTAAGCAACTCATTCAGATCATTGGTTCCTCGATTCATCTCACAGTGTCAGCATGGTTCTATACCCAAAAAATCAATATCAATAAATTTTATTGAATTTACCAACAACGCCATTAAAGAAATTGAAAAGAATAAGCAAGTTGATGTGGTGTATACTGACTTTGCTAAAGCCTTTAACTCCATCAGCCGTTGTAAAACGTTGGAACAATAATACATATTCGGTTCCTCTAAACAGTTTGTTGCGTAGTTTAAATCATAAATGATTAACCGCATTCAGCAGTTTGTAGATGATCTCAAAATCTTCAAAAGAGTTCAAAACCTCATCGATACCAATAGGCTATACAAGAATAAATCGATCGGTTCCGCCATGACCTCAAGAAACATCATAATCTAAGCTCCTAAGCGATTTAACCTTGTGGTTATGGCGGAACCCAGACGTGATAGGATCAATAATAGAGCTCGGGTTTAGATTCAGCGACCTCAAAAACATAGAGTAAACATCGTCTCATCCCAAGTTATTTATCTTACTGCTTTATGTTATGTATGGCACGCTCCTAAACATATTTGTGTTCAGTTGAATTGACGTAACAGTATAACTTGATTCTGTATGATTATTACGATATGTTTTATTCTTACATGTTTTTTTTAAACCTTTCAGCAAATGATCTTCCAGTTTGTCCTCTATAGAGAAGAGGACAATCTGAACCAGTCAATTTATATGCCGCACGTGATATTCTTTACTATTCTAGGACTACTGAATATATCTGTAATTTTATATTTGGAAATATTTATCATAGAATAAAATTCGAATGGAGTTCTACTTTTTAGTGCTTCGTTTAGATTGAGAATTACAGATTTTGAACAATTAGGTCACTGAATATCCATCAGATACTTTCCATCTTCCATTACTACGTTTTACAGGGTGGACCACAAAAAAAGAAATAGACAGATTTCCTAAAAAATCGCCGTATTATCTTAAAAATATCAAAACACGTAAATTTTGTCAATTCAGCTGGATAACTTCGAGGCATCGACGCGCCAGGGTGGTTATATTCTTTCTCAAACGATCTTTTAAGGAATAAGGATTTCGTTTCGGTGGGCCACCCTGTTTATACTATACTTCCACTTAAAGTTTAGAGTTAAATTTTCCAACTAAACCTGAATATTGCATACATGTATTCCTAATTCACGTTTTTTTACAAAAAAAAAATTATGCATTAATCAATTTGAAATCAGATGGAAAAATATAATAAAATTAAATAAATTTTTAAAGTGCATTACAAATACAGAAAAATTATTACGAGACGGGAATAAAAATGTTCAAGCTCGTCTACAGCCATAGAAAATAACAACAATTTTTTGTTTTGCTCATATTTAGTAAATTTGTTTTAAAATGAAGCTTTTTGTATCGTGGTGTTTCTGCTTTCTCAATTTATATTTATTTTATTTTCTAAAAAGCTATGATTGTTTGTACATATGTACATTATTATTTTTTATTTTATTTGTCGAGAGATCGAAATTCAATTTAAAATTAGACAATAATTTCAAATTTGATAGGATGAGAACTAAAATGAATAAGAAAAAATGTTGAGACGAATAATATTTGACAAACCAAAATTGTACTGGATTTTAATGGCGCACTATTGGGAGTTAATGGATGTATGTATCATAGTTGATTTGGTAAATACAAAATAAATGGGTTATAATTATGTTACATTTAAAATTGACTTCAAGTTATTTGATTTGGTTTTTTTTTAGTTTTTATCCAATATCTTAAAAAAGACAACTACTTATGGACAAAAAAGTCGTTTTTGATTTGTCCCAAATTCAAAATATTTAAAGCTAACGATTTAAGGCATACCTCTAAATATGAATATGAACTGCTTAGTTTACATTAAACATTTCTTATTAAACGAATATGCTACGCACTTGAAAGTTAAAACCCAAAACAAGTCAGAAAGCTTTCATATAATTGATGTGATAAAACACAAAGCGTTTATATAATATTGATATGTTCTCTATAAGCTATACTAATATTATTATTACCTTCCCCTTTACTCCTTTGCTCTTTCGCTATAATGTTCTGTATTTAATGTGTACATACATAATATTGTTTGCTTTCGATTTATTGATGATTTGTAATTTAATATTTTTTGATAGTTCTGCTTTTGTAATTTTATATGTATTGATAATATGCGACGAGATGAATAAGAGAAAAACAACAAATGCAAAACTAAAAAACACTCAACAATTTATTGAATGTGTTTACGGAAAAATCGGTGACCTATTTTCAAATAGTAAAATCTAATTTTTTATTTTTATTTTCCACTCCTGTTGTTTTTTCTTCATCTACAACATAGCTACTCTTATTTACTACATACAATATTCATTTTCATAAATAAACGGACGCTAAATAAAAAATATTTTAAAACTTTAAAAACTATATTTTGTGTTTTGGTTCTATTTACCATTTGTTTTTATGCTGGTCACATAAAATTGGGTAGACATGATCCAACTTTAATATTCCTAATATGTATAATATGGGGGATGAAAACCACAAATACAATAAATTGTTTACATTTTTTAGCACTAAGTAGTCTTTATTTTATTACAATCACTTTAAACGAATTTTAAGTGGGCATACAGTTTGTGTTTTAGTAGTAAACAATATCTATTAAAGTTTTAGTTTAACTTAATTTTAGCAATTAACTAACAGAGATAAATGACTCTATGAATACGCGATACATGATCAGTCAACTGTTATAAAAATCAAGTTCATTGTTATTATACGAAACAAAAAAAAAGAGTTTATTATAAATTATGTCATATCACTAAAAATTCAGTGCCGATCTTCTATGAAATTAAACTAGTTTACAAATGAGGTTAAAAATTATTATTTTTAAACCGAAAAAGAAATACACATCTGTACTATGTATATATGGAACATTTGCTTGGTATTGAAATAACTGTATAAATTTTAATTGATAAATCTTGAATTTACCACTGACAGACTAGGGATTAGCTAAGCGCGATTAGTGAAACGAAATTAGCTAATCCACCACAAATCCATATGCGTTGACAGACTAGTGATTAGTTTCTTGCAGAGAAATAAAATATTATCATGGTGATTCGCTGAAATATTGCTATAGTAAATCAGCTGGACTCATTTTTTAATTCATATTTCTAAGATTTATACATTAAAACACACTAGATTTTCTTTTTCCTCAAAATTTATTCAGCACAAATTGTTTAAGATGTCATTGATTTTATAACTTCTATCGTAAATTCATGCCACTTGCATTTTCAGCAATGTATAAATAATAATTTCACATTGTAGTGCCACTTGTACCATCACTAAACCCAATACAACGAGATAAGCTCGAAAATTTTCAAGGATTAGTGCACTTATCTCGATTACAGCTAATCTCGAAAAAATCACTAATCGTGCTTAGCTAATCCCTAGTCTGTCAAGGGTATTACAATCATTCGATTTCTTTAAAACGTTTTTTTGAATATTTGAAGTCTACTTTTGTAAACAGTTGTAAGGAGAAAATTTCATCTCCATGAGCAGAGACGTACCTAGGGTAAATGGTGCCTATGGCAAACACCGATCTTGCGTCTCTCACTGACGATATGTAGCTTACGTTTTAGCCGGTGTGAAATTTTTCCCATTTTTTTCCAGATATACGTGTACAAATCCTATTGGAATAAACAAAATTCTATTGGATTCTTATTGAATTTCGCTTGTGTTGGTGCTTCCCTTCAAACATAGCGTAACATAAACGTAACATTTACGAAGGCTTCCTAATACTAAACTCTTCGTAAACGTAACGTATTTGTGTAATAGAAATGATACGTAACCGAAACATTTGTCACAAGAGAAATGAAACAAATAAATGTTACATTTTGTATTCACTTAGGCGTAACATAATTGAACAGTTTCTGTATAACTTTTACGAATAGCAATTATGTTACATATTTGATACTCATTTGCGATTCGTAAAAGTTACAGCAAAACATTTCAATTCTGTTACACCTAACCGTTGATATAAATGAACAGTAGCCTACACATTCAAAAATTATTATTTTTAAATTAAAAGGCAAACAGGATTTGGTTATAACTTATATTTTATTTATATAGTTAAAAAATAATAATCTAAAACAGAGATGGTCATGTGAATTACACCCAAGAGCGGGCATCAATTTTTTAAAAATTATATAAAAATGCAGTTATATTTTTTATAGCTCAATAAAAAATTATGCAAAAATGAATACACTGTTAAATGTTTGAATTATAAAATGTATAACGATTATTTTTGAAAATCTCTAACCAACTTATCGAAATCAATAAGCTGATGTAAGATAGTGCTGATGTCACTGCCGGCTTATATCCTGGATTCGTCTCGTTACAGAGGCTCTTGACAAAGGAATACTGGTAATGCAGGTTCTCCCACCATTTAATATTTTGAGAAAAACATCCTTTATAAAAGCACCATCACATAGATACTGAAGGAACAGGCTGATTTGCATTAATCGGAAGTAGAAATTTATAGCCAGGAAATAAATTACTACGTTCTGTTCCCTGGATTGCTTGAAAATCGCTGGGGGATGAAGGTATGATGGTAAATGAAGAGGATCGAGACCAAAACGTGCAAATTAAAAGCTATGTATGTATACTTCTTCAAATTGATTTTTATATCAAATCACGTTTTATACATAGGTTGTTACCGAACGGCAAACGAAACAAAAATAAATTCAAAATGATATACCCAAAATTGCAGTGTAGCTAACAATAAAAAGTAAATCAAAAATTGAATTTATAACGGAACAATGAAATAGAATTTATTGTTTTTTAATAATCCTATTAATAATAAAGAGCGGAAATCCGCTCTTCTATTGTTTACAATTATTACAAATTATTTTTTCAAGAGCGTCTAGCCGCTCTAGAGCTTCTACGTGAGCATGTCTGATCTAAAATAAACAAAGTTTTAATTTTATAATATACTACAATATACATTTATAACACTATTAACAATTTATTTAATACGCTAACTAAATATAATAAAGCACAATAGTAAAACTATTTAGGTTGAAGTGGCTGCTATCGCACACTTAGGCCAGCAATGGCCCGTTGTGATTAAAACTATTTAATTACTAATACAATACTTAATCAATAATTAATATTAAAAAATCTATTATCAAAACTACAAAAATTGACTATAAACACCCACTTAAAATATTAAAAATTTGTCTGAATATCAGCGGCATCAAAATATGACCGTGTTTCATAATTAAATTTATTACGTACTACAGCGAGAAAAACAAAAACAAAAATGGTTGTCCATTCTCGTGTGAACATCAAGAAGGTGGAGACGTCTTTTCTTGTATCGGGGTGTTATTAATAGTGTGTTTAATTAAGTGAAATTAATTTAAATTTTTTGAGGATAAATCGGTAAGTGGTTTATAAGTATTAGATTTGATTGAATTTTTGAGTTGGTGATTGGGGCAAATTAATCAAGTTGGGTGAGAGAAGTAAGGGGCCGCGTGGGACAGGGGATGAGGGAGAAATCCTTTTAGACCTTGTCCGGGGCGGTAAGATACAATTCCCAAGATCGGGTTCGGATTCGGATGAGTCAAAGAATTCATCAAAAAGTGATGTGATGGCAGATGCCAAGAATATAAGTGAATTTGTTATGCAGAGTGAAAAAAAAAAAATAGCAATCGTAGACAACGTGGCGGAAACAGGAAATTAGATGAGTTAAAGATGGCGTCAAATAGCAAAAAAGAAAATGGAGATATTATTTTTAAAACGAATGATGAAATAAGTCATGAAATCAAAGTCGGTAATGAAACTCTTTTAGAAAAAAAGAAGGATTTTAGCGAAATGGAGATTACACCAATTTTTAGGAAATATAGCCAGGGAGATAAAGGTCCATACGGAGTGATGATTGCTAAAGAAAATATTAATTTGATCAGTTTAGGCAGAATACTTCACATAAACAGGATTAGCAATGTTAATTCAGTGGAGCAAATCAGTAAAAATATGGTGAAAGTTATATTTGATAATAGGATCAGTGCTAATGATTGTATTGATTCACCGGTGTTAAAGAAGTTCGATGGATATAAGATATTTATCCCTAAATCGTTTGTAGAGACGGTAGGAATTATACATAATGTACCAATCAATCTGAGTGAAGAGGAAATTTTGACGAATCTTAATTCACAAGTGGAAATATCAAGAGTAGAAAGGATGACGAGATGGGACAGGAAGTTGGAAATTGCAACACCAATGGAATCGATGAAAGTATTTTTCGATGGTAGCACTTTACCATATAATGTAACTCTATATGATAACATTTTATTAAAGGTAAATTTCTTTTTTCCAAATCCTTTTTTTTGCATTAATTGCTTAAATTATGGTCACACACAAAAAAGGTGTAAAATACCAATAATGAATCGAAAATGCAGAATTTGTGCAGAAAATATATCTGGGGGAATGGAAGGATTGTCGGAGCAACATTTGTGTAGTGATAAACCAAGTTGTAAATTCTGTGGACCAGGTCATAGAAAGAACGAGAAAGGCTGCGATGAAAGGATTAAACAGTTTAAAATTACAAAATGTATGACAATCAATAAATTATCTTTTAGAGAGGCGAAATTAAAATTATTCGGTGCAAATCCCAGAATTCCAGCAGATTCGGATTTTTATAATAAATCAGGATTTAATGAAGAAGTATTACGCTCAAATCAAAAATTGGAAAAGGCTGAAAAAAAAATTCTGATTTTGCATGAGCTTTTAGATGAAATAAGAAAACAACTTTTGGGAAAAGAGAAAATGTTAAGCCAAGTAGGAAGGGTTTTATCTTTGACAAAGGATAAGAGGGATGAAGAAAAAGAAATAATATTTAACAACATGGAAGAATGGATTAAAAAAGGGGAATTTCCCGTGTTAGATATTGAGAATTAATAAATACATTTAAGATAATTAAGTTACGTTTTTTATTATATTTTATTTTATATTTAAGTTGAAGTTAATCTATTTGTGGCTCTATTAAGTGGTATTATGAAGGAGGAATTTAATATATTACAGTTAAACATTAGAAGTTTGGTAAATAAAAAACTGTTACTGGATCAATATTTGGTTAGAGAAAAAATTAACATTGCTTTATTACAAGAAACTTGGTTGAAGGAGATGGACAGACCGAATTTCTCAAGATATACACTGTTTTCAAAAGATAGAAAAGATGGATATGGAGGAGTAGGAGTTTTGATTTCAAGGGATTTTTCAGCAAGGGAAGTGCCGCTTAGACACACCTATTTAAAAATGGAAATAATTAAAATAAATATTAAATATAGGAACAAAAATTTTAATGTGGTTTCTTTTTATATAAGCAATAACAAATGTCATAACGAATTGAAAAAGGAATTTGAAAATCTTCTGGGAGAATGTGCTGATTACCCTACTATAATAGGAGGAGATACGAATGCACACAGCTCGATGTGGGATGCAGAAACGAGAGAAAACTTGTGGGGGGAAAAATTAGCAAAAATTATATTAGAGAGTAACTTAATGTTGCTAAATGATGGCTCACAGACCAGGATTGATATGTATAGACATAAAGGTTCTGCAATTGACATAACGCTAATCTCTAGTGATCTTATTGAAAATATAGAATGGAGAGTAACGAATGAAAACCTTGGGAGTGATCATCTGGCGATAAAAATACAATGGCTTATTGAGAAGGGAAGGATGGGGAAGTCAGTCAAATGGAAAGAAGCGAGGAAGTTAGTAATTGAGAGAAGTAGAATCGAGGATTGCAAGTTAGACGAAGTGTTGAAGAATTCAATTAAGGAGTGCACAATTGAGACAAACACGTATAAAACAGGACAAAAACCTTGGTGGAATAAAGATATCGAGATGTTATGGAAGATAAAAAAACTTAAACAAGAGATTTATAAAAAGGAGAAAACATTATATACGGCTTTGGAGGTTAAAAAGATAACACAACAATTAAAGTTAAGGATAAGAAAGGAGAAAAAAAGGTCTTGGAGAGAATATCTAAATAAAATTAATATGAAAATTGAGGGGAGAAAATTTTGGAATCATGTTAATAAACTTAAAAATATCAAAAGAAATAAATTCAATCTATTCGAAGATATTATCATGGAAAAGAAATTTATTGATGATAACTTCCCAAACGAACCAGAAGTCATAAGCTTACCATGTGAATGGCCATTGAATACAGGAGTATCATCGGAGTTTCATAGTGATGAAATATCGGAGATTATAAGGAAGTCAAGATTATCGGCGCCAGGAAATGATAATATTTCATATAGATTCATCAAAGAGCTTGTAGACCTAGAACCATTTATGTTAGTTTTACTGTGTGACTACTTTAACGGGATTTGGAGAAATAAAAGTTATCCACAAGATTGAAATAATATCGTTACAATTGGTATACTTAAGAAAGGAGGTAATGAAAGGGAAACGAAGGATTATAGGCCAATATGTTTATTGCCGGTACTGTCCAAGATGTTTGGGAAATTGGTTCTACATAGAATCAATATACATATAGATGTTAATAATATTTTAAATGATAACGTTTTTGGATTCAGAAAGAACAAGAGTGTGATAGAAAATTTAACAACCATATTCACACATATTGAGAGAGGGAGAAGAACTGGAGATAAAATGATCCTAATAAATTTAGACATTACCAAGGCCTTTGACAATATTAACAAAAACAAATTAATAGAAATCCTATTAGATTTTAAATTCCCAAATCAAATAATCAACTGGGTCTATTTAATGTTAACAAACAGGAGAGTAGGTATGAAGGATGGCATAGGGAAGTTTCAAAACATGACAAATAGTGGGGTACCGCAAGGGAGCTACTTGAGTCCGACCCTGTTCAATATTTATACAACGAGCATTCACAAAATAAATAATAATAGCACAAAAGTCTTTCAGTTTGCGGATGACATTAGCATTTTGATCAGTGGGAAAAACTGGGATGAATTAGAAAGGAACTCCAAGAAAACATTGTTTAAGTTAAAAGAAAAATTAGATGATTTGGGTCTACAAATCAACTTTAATAAGACACATTTTTTAAGATTGTTTACCAATATTAATAATACCAGAATGAGGAAAATAGAGTGGAACAATAATTCTTTAGTAGAGATGAGACAAACAAAGATTTTGGGTGTGACTTTTTCTAGCAGGCTCAATTTAAACAGGCATTATTACGATATGAAATCAGGAATACAAAAAAGTATAAACCTTTTAAAAAGATTCACACACACAAATGGAGGGGCGAATATAGAATCTCTTTTCTCACTTTACAAGACGTTGATAAAATCAAAAATGGAATATTATTATACTATAACAGATGAGAACAATAACTACTATTCAAAGATTTGTCAAGTAACTAAAAATACATGCATAAGGATATGCCTAGGGTTGGTGAAAAGCACACCAATTATGGCACTGTTGGCTGAGACAGGAGAAACAAATATTGCTTATGATAACAGAAAGAAAACATTGGAATTTATGGCAAGAAATCTATTTACAGAATCTAAACTGGGGATGGATATCAAGGATAAGAATTCTACGGCGAAACTAAACAAGTTGTACTGTGAGTACACTTTCTTAGAGAAAATTAAGAAGATACATAACAAGAAAACAAATCCAGTGAATATGAATATAAGAATTAAGCTATTAAATAAAGAAGTGAATAAAAAGATAAATAATAAATTAATTCTAAAATCATGGACGAAAGAGTGTTTGGATAGTTACGAGGATAGTTTGATAGTTTTTTCGGACGGTTCGTTAAGAAATGGTAGAGTTGGTATAGGGGTTCACTGTATGAGTTTAGATATAAATGTTGCCATAAAAATCAATAACATCACAAATATTACAGATGCAGAGTTAATAGGTATTTACGTCGCTTTGATTGTAGCACTGGGTTCGAAGAAAAAGAAATTATTAATTGCAACGGATTCAAAGAGTGCGTGTATGTCGATTAAAACAGCATTAAAATTAAATTGTAGTAGGAGTATGGAAAACAAGATTATTGACTTGGCGGGGTATAATAGTAACAGAGAGATTATTATACAATGGATTCCGGGGCATGTTGATTTTGAAGGAAATGTAATGGCTGATAATCTGGCAAAATTGGCATTAGTAAGACATACACATACTTTTGAGAATACACCGAATCAAAAAGATATTAAGACAATTATAGAGAATACTATTAAGGAAGAATGGAAAGTTGAGTTTGACAGAAGACTGGAAGATTCCAATTTAATATACAAGTTTATGCAGGTTAAACCATGTAAGAATTTATGGTTCCTAGGAAGCAAATTGTCAATTAAAAAAATAAAACAATTAACAAGACTGAGAACAGGGCATGCTAAAAATAAAGAGTTTTTATTCAAAATGGGCATTGAGGAAAATCCAAACTGCGATTTATGCGGTACAAAAGAAAACAATGAGCATATTATCAACGATTGTCCTAAGTATAGCAATATTAGAATAAAATACAACTTACTACAGACAGTACGTCTGAAAGATATATTATTAAGACAGAGTATGAGAGAATATGCCACAATCACCAATTTCTTAGATGAAATTAAGTATGATATTTAATAACCATTTATTGTTTTTAGGTTTTTTAACGTTTTTCGTACAAATTTATTGTTTTATATATAAAGAAGAGATTGATACCACAATAGATCACATAGAGAAGAGTTACGGAGAGATAGTTAAGGGGGTGGAGGATTGAAGTTTAATTTAATTAAGTAAAATCAATAATAAGTATTAATTTGTCTGATTATCACGCTCTAGTAATAGAGTGTAGACTAAATCGGAATTAACCATTCTTCATAGTCACAGGACTACCCTTGAGTAGTTACTGGAGACAATTATTGAAGAAGAAAAGTGAAGTCGCAGGCTGTATGGGTAAAGAATACCTAGCCACAACAAATTGAAAAACTAAAAAAAAAAAAAAAAAAAAAAATGGTTGTCATTTTTTTACGTATTTAAATATGGCTGCCTTTTTTTACCACTCACGAGAGGCAGTGCTGTAGCATTAAAAAAATGTACGTAAACGTAACTTTTATGTTACGTATTTGACGTATTAATTTTTTTGTTGGGAGGGTTATTGTACACTGTTAAGAATTCAAAATTTATCTATTAATGTATTATGTATTACTAGGGAGGATAGATGATTAATCCTCTCATTTAGCGTAGTTTGCATTATATGAACGATGCTAAATCAAAAAATTAATCGATGATTTTTTTACCATCCGTTTTATCTTCTCTTTTTGGTGACTGAATCAGAGACTAAACAAATTTAATTTCTAAAGCCAACATGTTGGAAGAACTGAAAGCGCCCATTGAGATTGGTAGTTTAAATCTCTGGATTATATCAGCCTATCTACCGTATGAAGAAGATGACATACCATCTACAATTCTTAGAGGTGCTTTAATGGATGCTCAAAAGCGGAAGTTATAGTTATCCTAGGCAGCGATGTGAACTAGCACGACATAAGTAAAATGGGGAAGAAGGACTACAAACACAAGAGGTGAGTTACTCCTTGATTATATTATTAGCACTAACCTACAAATATGTAATATTGGTTGTAAGCCAACTTTCATAACTAGGAATATACAAGAGGTACTAGATAATAGATATCACACTTGTCTCAGATTTTATTAAGGATAGTTTGGAGAATTGGTAAGTATCTGATGACCATTCCGTTTCTGATCACTGCTATCCTCAGTAAGAATTGATAACAGAAACCACAGATATAGCTATTTTTAGAACCCGCACATGTCAAATTTCATCATAATCGGTTAAGGAATAGCCTAGTTCAATCCTTTTTGGCCATATTCCAGAATCTTATTCAAGAGTCATTTTAGAATCCTACTTCCATTGCCGATGTCAAATTTCACTAAAATCCGTTAACAAATAGGTAAGTTCCGTCCTCCATATCATAAAAGGTTCAATTTGAAGTGTAAAACCTATAGAAGCTCTTATTAGAGGCTCAATAGAGCCGATTAGGTGGTCGAATTTTCAACACGCGTATTGTAAAGGGAGATTGGTGGAAATCGCTCTATACACCCTAATTAGTCCTATTGATAAATCTCTAGAATTTAAGGAATATCCCTTGGTAAGCTTTCTGGATATAGATGGGGCCTTCAGCAACGTTAAACTGGTGGCGATAACTCGGGCACTGTCGAGTCTGGGTGCAGATGAATCGCTCGACTAGATAGATCAAATGCTAAAAGGCAGGATGGCGGCGGCTGAGCTTGGCAGGTTTTCTATTAGTAGATTTGTAGGTGTGGGCACATCGCAAGGTGAGGTCTTGTTCTCTTTCTTTGGAATTTTGTCATTAATGACCTGTTACTGAATCTGAAGGGGCAAACCGGGTATGGTTGCTTATGCGGATTCACGTTGCTACTGGTTTGTATGGTAAATATCCTTGTACCTTAACATGTTCACGACCATAGGACGCATATATGCGTCCTATAGTTTTCTCCATAGACCAGGGACGCATATATGCGTCGTACTTTTTAATATAAGTAATATATTAAAGTTTCTATATTGGTTTAAAGATTCTCTTGAATTTTTTTTCGGGTTAGGAGAAAACTTGTATATGCGTCATACTATTAATAACGTCCCAAACCCCACTAAAAACATAAATAAAACATTTATTCTACCATTATACTTCAATTAGCTCATTTCGTGCTAATTTATCATTTGGTTTATGGGCACCCCTAGCCTGAGCACCTCGGTCGTGAACGTGTTAATAGAGCGCATTCAAAGCGCGCTTGGCATTCTTTCTAAATGAGCCAACAGTTGTAGACTAAATGTTAATCCACGTATAACTGAGGTCCTCTTTTCGAGGAAATACGAACTTTCTCAGATAGATCCTCTCATTTTAAATGGCATTAGCTTCACCTTTACTGATAAAGCAAAAAAGCAAAATATACCTAGTTCTTATGTTGAACAGCAAACTTAGCTGGAAGCCAAATATTTTATATGTAAATGGTAAAGAAAGCTACAATAGCGCTATACTCCTGTAAAAACGCTATGAACTCCACATTGTGTACATAAAGGCTCTATACCTCAGTGATAAGGCACATAATAGATATTAGTGGTGCATTGCACACCCACCCAGACATTGGAGGTCCTTTTTAATCTCATACCAATAGATATTCTGGGCATTCAAATGGCAGCAAGCACTCTATGTGAATTGTTTGTCCAATTCTCTAATAATTTATATTGAGTACTACATTTTGTATCATTCCAGTTCGCTATAGATTTTTCAATATCTAGTGACAAAGGTTAATTAAATCAAATAATTGATTTTGATGATAGTGAAAGTGCGTAGAACATTGAAATCCGTCTACATATTTGTGGATGGATTCAAATTTTTGATAGATAATTCAACACAGTACCAACATCTCGCAGTGACTAGTCGAACTAAATAAGCACCAAAAGCGCACATATTCATAAAACTCGAATGCTATGTGAATGTAATATTGTAATGTAATTCTATAATTATAAATTAAAATGTTGTACATACAAGAAAATTCTAATGTTTCCCTCCAATAATAAATCAAAATTACAAAAAAATTGAAATTTCATCATTAAGCGAATACCTATTTACAAATAAAAAATTAATATTAAAATAGAAAATAATTTAATTACTTTTTATAGTTTTTTAATAATTAATATTATTACATTTAAGTTATTACGCTTATGTTTTTAATTGATTTTAGATTTTTAGATTCAGACTAAAATTGAATCGAAATTTAGTAATTTCTTGAGTTCTGGGCGGGCGAGAGCAACGAATTTTGCTTATTAAACTAAGAAGCTTCCAAAACCAAACGTTTGTTTCATACTGGTCCAGTAATAACGTTCCCAATTGGCTTTTGTTGTTTCAGCTTCAGATGTCGGGACACCGGTTTGAGTTAGATTAACATCGGTGTGATCATCCATCTCATCGATATCGATTGTAACGGTTGAATAATGTCCTGTGGGCCATTGTTTTAATCGCCACAACTGAACAATTTTCTTATTTGGTACTAATTCGAGGAATTTACCAGTTACATTACCACCGAATAGTGAAAATCTGGAATTAAAATAAAATGCAGTATTAGAATTTGGTATTCATAATTCGTTAAATACAAAACCTACTCTCCGCCTTTTGATGCATCCAATTTTACATAAGCCCTAGTAAAAGCTGTAACCATTTCACTTCGAGTTAAAGCACCATAGAAATCTTGTGATTTACATTGAAACTTCTCATTGCACTTAATTGTGGTGACGTCGAGTTTCAACCCTAGTGTATCCTTCGAAGTTAATTCGGCTTTGGGACCGTTTTGTGAACCCATATCGATTTTCTTATTAAACCCAGAAGTGATAGTCTTGACGGCGTCTTTTTTAATTTCCTGGTATACAAAAATAAAATTGATCCGAAATCACAATAAATTGCATAACAAAAATATCAAAAGACTTACCCCATCTTTATTCGGTAGAATCATGCCTTTCGAGAATTCGTCTCGCAGTTCCTTAATATAAAGTTCTACTTGTTTCCGTAGTTTATCTCGTCCAATATTATACATAAATGTCTTTATATTCTCGGAATCACTATTCGACTCATTTATCGCAATTTCCACTTCAATGTCATCCAAATCATTTTCCTCTGACAAATTCGGAATGACCGCTGTTCCCTTTGTAATATTCTTCGTATCACCCGCAAAGTGGCCCTCCCATTTTAATGCTATATTCCATTCGTAAAAGAATATTAGCTTACCTTTTCTATTATTTGCACTAGCTTCGCCATTTAATTTTTCTATTTCGGTCACCTGGCATTCCACCCCACTTTCGGATATCTCAAAATTGTCAAACAAAGCTCTTAATTTATCTTTCGACCAAGGAGTAGCATTTTTCTCTGTCCAATGCCAATTATTAACGTTGGTAGCATCCGGTCGCTCTTCGACTATCCAGCGTGGATCACCTTCTCCCCATTTGGCCATTTTTTTATTTTATAATTTTCTTTTGAATTACAAACAAGGCCAAATCAATATACTCCAAATTAATTTTACTTATTTATGATAAATCAATAAAACTAATTTATATATTTCTATAGAATAAAGATATTATAAGTATATTTTTTTTAATACTATTTATCGAACAGAACAATAAATTTGTTTGCGTATTTCCTCGTAAATTCTTGAAAAATGAAAATGTGTGACCGAAAAAATTGTTGGATCTGTCAAAAAAAAATAATTACTACACGGATTCTCTACAAAAATGGAAAGTTCCAGATAAGTGGAGAGAATTTGAATTTTGGTGATTGGTCAAGTTGAGAATATTTATTTTATGTTTGTGAAGATTTTATAAAATAAATTCGGCTTAGTTTTTTTATTACAGCAATAATTTTTATAAATCATATAAATAAATCAAGGATAGATGATTTTGTTATATATATTATTTGTTTATTTTAATGACGCACCCTATGATTATTTTTGTTGGAAGGCTAAGGCGGTCAAACACCATCAATATATATTGATGTTCTTTTTATCGAAGTAGACAAAAATTCACTAAATACAAGGAAATTAACAACAAGTGCATTGCTTTGGTAAAAATGGTTTAGATTTAGGTTTCAATTTAAAATTCTCTAAAGCAACACGCAAAGATTAATTTTTGGATTTAATTTTTGCTTAATATGCTTCATATTAAAGCTAAATTGCTTGATGTGCTTCATATTAAAGTTAAATGTCATACATATACATATGTATACAGCAAAACTTCCAACTTTGGACACCTCTCTATTTTGGACACTTTCATTCAGTCCGTTGAAAAAATGCTCCTTTTCCTCTATATGTTGGACAACCTTTATATATTGGAAATTAGACAACAAAAATAGTCAGACTGCAAAAATGTTGAATTCTATGAAATTAATCTGAATTAGGGATTTTCCCAAATAGAATTCCAACGCCTACTGACTGGCGGCTAAAAAATTTCGTATGTAGTTTTATATGGTCAAACATGTGTTTGAATGTTTCATTAAATTATTAATTTCGACTAAATTAATTTTAAAATTTGATATTTATTATTAATCGGAACATACTCATCTTTATTAATCATAAAAAAAAAGTACGGGGACATCCACTAATTTAGACAGGAAACTTGTATTTGTAAACATGATTTTACTTATTTTTGCATGTAAAAATAAAAAAAGTGTAGTCAGCGCTGCCCAAGCGTGGGGACAAATGAACTAAAATCGATTTTGGGAAAATCCCTCATTCAAAATAAAAATGTTGATATGCACGTCATTTATTTTTTACTAAAAAAAGAAGAAATTTTCCTTATATTGGACTACTGGACACCTCCATAAATTGGACAGCTATGATAAGTCCCTTCGCTGTCCAATATATAGAGGTTTCACTGTATTTTAAATCGTTTTGTAAAATTAAAAAACTCGTTTTATTTTCAATTGTTTAATTAAATGTTTATATTATATTTAAATATTTATAAACTATTTTTAAAATAAACCTATTTGGTTTTTAAAAATGTAATGTTGAATTTTGCCCTTCGTCGACAAATTATAAAATTGGATTTTATTGAATGAAATTAAAACAATTTTAACAGAATTATCGAAAAATATGTTAGTTTTTGTAGAGTTCAAATAGTTTATAATAATTTTAATGACGCAGATGAAAAGATTTGACGGTTTATAGGCCCGATTTTATGAACGCCGATAGAAGATTAATCCTCGGATTAATCGTCGTTTACATTAACGACGATAAACAAGAAAATTAATCGGCGAATTTTTCTTTATCCTGTTTTATATTCTATTTTTGGTGTATAAATCAGAGGATAAAAAAAACTGTTGCTGTCAATTTTGATTCAAATACTGCGAATTATTTAAAATTTAAATATAATTTAAATAAATTTGAAAAGAAATCATAATTTTCTGAAATTATTATTAACAAAATGGATTTAAATAGGACAATGAGTGCAGACGAAATAGAAAAAACTTTAAAACAAACGCGAAAAAGAAAATAAATTTTGACTAGATAAAAACGTAAAAATCAAACAAAAGGTTTGCACTCCAACAAAAAACTGCTATATGTACTCTAGGATTTTTGCGAGGAAATCGGGCCGGAGGGCCGGTCGACACCGCTTGTGGCAATGCCTTAAAAATCGTGTAGTGACGTAATTCCGGTTCCGTGACTTGATGCTTGTAAAATGTATACAACAACAATAACGTAGACAGAAAAATAATAAATAAAATAAAAAATTATTGCGATTTCCCGTTTGCAATTATCGCGTTTCGAAACGTAATAATCCTATTTGTGCATATCATATTGACTATTGTAAAAGTAAAGAAAGTGCCTCTCGAGGAAAAAACTTAAAATGATACTACTGACAAAATGACATTTGTCACAAATGCGACGAAAGAAAGTTTAGCAATCCGTTAATTAAAAATTGTTTTTATAATTTAAAATTGGACTATTTGCAATTATTAGTAAGGGTAAGTAAAAATTGGAATTGATTACAACAATTTCGAACGTCAAATTATCATCTATCCGTGATGATTGACAATATTTCGAAACCTATGTCTTTACATTTTTCGATACGACTTTTGACAGCGAAAAAATTGAAAAATGTAAAATTTTAGTTTAATTTATGTACAGAACTGTTTAAAAACAGTTTGAACTTTTCCAAATTTACCAGTATATTTCAAAAACATGCTCACGAAACAATAAGAATATTTTGTTTCCTCTTTTTCCCAATATCACTCGCACAGCTTTTAACATTTTCCGATAGTTTTTGTCATTTTTCACAGTTTTCGACCATAATTTAAGGTTTTTGACCTATTTTTGACAAAATTGTCAAAAAGTCAGATTATTTAGCGTTTTCCAGCGATATAAATACGTATTTTATTCGCCTTTTAACGCAAAGTGGCTGACATCTGGTGAACGGTTTTACAACTTAGCCAATGTTGGTCAACCGGTAAATAATTGCATAATTAAACATGTTTCTTAGTGAATTTATTTCTAAATAATCGTTTTTTTGCAATTAAAAAATTTAATTCATTTAGATAGGTAATTAATTTATCAATAATATTTAAATTTAAATATAAATGCGGTACATAAATATCCGGTTACCACCATTGGCTCGTACAAATCATAGCGCCTCTTGCGGCACTTTAAAGGCGAATATCGCTGGCGTTTATACTTTATTCCCATCATCAGGGTAGGAACCAAGCGCAAATTTTAGAGAAAAAAAAATTCGATATAAAATTTTATTAAAAAAAAAAAAAAAATTGAACGCAACCAAAACTGCTATAAAATAATTTTGTGTATGAAACCAAATTAAAAAACTCGATATTTTAGCGAAAATCTTATTAGTACGTATGAGGGTACTTATAAAAAATTAAAAGGTCGTTTATTATTTGTAAACCAAAATAAATTATCCTTTTATGCATTTTGACAAATAATTATAAGTTATTCGAGCAAAATTTGGATTTCTATTTTTATGTCAGCTACCAAAGAAGACATTCATATATAATTTAAGTATACGACTGGATTATTTGTGATTACTTATTTCAAACCCAAAATGGTACGCGTTTGCTAAATTAATTGACGAGCATTTTCTGTTTTTTTCAAGGTAAACATATGTCCCAATTTTCTTTGTAATTTCATAGTAATAATTCTTAGTGATAGGGAAATAGACAACCGGCAAAAAGAAAATTAGAATTCCATACCTTACTAAAGAAAATTAGAAATCCGTTAGGCCCTTTACACTTTCGTGGAAAAAAAATTATTGGTGGATCCACTGGGACAAACGCTAATCTTTCATATAGAGTCGAGAATTTGAAACTTTAAAAGAGTTAAAATTAAAATGAAACGTTTTACCGGGACTGGGTCTTTAATATACAATTTATGTTGCATTTCATTAAAAAATTGGGCTGCATATCATAAATTAACTTTATTTAAATGATGCATAGAAGCATATGTTTGTTTGATGGCATATGCCGTTTTATCCCCAAAAGTGTTTACAAATATTGGTGAACAATTGGCCAAACGATTTTTAAACGGTCATATTAATTATAATTTTTAAATATAAATAAATTAAAATCGCGCCAACTAAAAGTATCCGTGTCTAATCACTCTATGTCACAAGAATTTTGTCAAAACGTCAAAATATTTTGTAAACATAGCAAAATGAATAAAAATTGCAAAGGCGTCTGCTGTAAAAAAAGAAAAATTTAAAATTGAACGTACGTTTTTCTAGCCAACTACAAGAAAATTATATCGAGGTTTTTTTTCGCTAAAATTTGCGCTTGGTTCCTATGCAGCTCAGGTTTGAGCCCACCAAACCATTCGTCAATTTGTTCACCTCATCAAATAAAACACACCCCTACACACATTTCATATTAAATATTATGTTCAACTCAAAAAATGTTAGTTCAGTGCATTTTTTTTTTGTGACAGTCTTTTCCGTTTCCGTAATTACGAGAATCAGCCGTCATGAAAGCTAAAGGAGAGGTAAAAATGTTAAAAAATTAATAAATAACGCTTTTTAAAACTCTAAAATGTTTAAAATGTAATTTGTGACTGCAATAGATTATGTGCAAAATAAATATATATTATTAAAATGAGATTTTAAGTGACAAAAATAAGATTGAAATTTTTTGTGTCCATGTGTTAAGTTTGTCGAATTTCAATATGGTTGATTGAAAATAAAGTTAAATATCAATTTGATTATAAAAAATGAACTATTAGATTTAAGTGTTTTTGACTGTTAAATATAACATAAATCTTGCTAGATTTGATTAAAGTTATTTTAAAAAAATGTGTATTTTTATAAACATAACCTCTAAAACATTGTGTATACAAAATTTCTAATTCGCTTTTTTTTATTTTCATTTTAGTTGAAGGAATATGAAGTCATTGGGCGCAAGCTCCCATCAGAAAAGGAGCCAAGCACTCCTCTCTACAAAATGAGAATTTTTGCTCCAGACAATATTGTTGCCAAATCAAGATTTTGGTATTTCTTGAGACAGTTGAAGAAGTTCAAGAAAACAACTGGTGAAATTGTTTCCGTTAAACGTATCAATGAAAAGACACCAATTAAAATTAAGAATTTTGGTATCTGGTTACGTTATGATTCTCGTTCAGGAACACATAATATGTACAGAGAATATCGTGATTTAACAGTTGGCGCTGCTGTAACACAATGTTATCGTGACATGGGTGCACGTCATCGGGCCCGAGCACATTCAATTCAAGTAATACAACTGCAACGACAAAATCGGTGAAAACAAATTTAATTTTAAACTTTATTTTTTTTTAGATTATCAAAGTAGAATCAGTTGCAGCCAGCAAATGCCGAAGACCTCATGTGAAACAATTCCATGATTCTAAAATTAAATTCCCACTTGTACAACGAGTAACAAAGAAAGGAAACCGAAAACTATTCTCGTACCGTAAACCACAAACATACTTCATGTAAAAATTATGAAATTTTGATAATAATAAAAGTGAAGAACATCTTTCATTAAAAAAAAACAAAAAGGATACAAAAGAGTTTTAGTAAAAATAAACAATTATATTCTCTTTAAAAATTCAACAACCTGGTAAAAAAAGTATAAAATCTATGAATTAAAATATGGTGCGATATGTTTTAGATAGACGAAGAAATATACGTTGACCTTAAATATGTCCCAAGCTTCGTTCAAAACTAGTTTCAATTTCTGCCAAGTACTTTGTGAATTAATGTAATTTACATTGTAAATTGATTTGACACAGCACAGCGTCATCACACCCCAAGCAGTACGTCGATTTTGAGTTTCTAGTGTTGCTTCAATTCCACGTATCAGATCGTTTGTCTTCAATACGAGCAGCATTTGCCGGTCAACTTGATCCAAGATGTCAGCAATGCGAGGTAGCACGCTTTGAGTATTAATTTGTAACTGCACTTTTTCTTCTTGGGTCTGTTTGGTTCGTGATACACCACTCATCACACTTTCCCACGGTCGGCCCGTCACCATACATGCGAACAATCCATAATAATCTCCTTTAATCCCTAATTTTGCGCAATGATGTCGCATGGCTTGGCGATCAAATTTTAAAATTGCTAACCATAGTTTACAATAGTGGTAACGAAATTCGTTCGTCAGATTGGCATACAATCCATGATCTAGCAGGACAATTTCCACGTCACCATTATTATTCTTCACTAAAATGTTGCCCGGATGTGGATCACTATGCACGAATCCATGCAAAAATATCATATTCGAATACAGCTGTCCTATTTTATTTGAAATTTCAAATCGATCAATGCCATTTCGCTTAATATAATCCAAATCATTTACTTGGCCGCCTGGGCAAAACTCCATCACCAATACACGAGACGTGGAATATTCCCAATATATTTTCGGCACTTTAAGCCACTTAAAATGTTTAAACATGGCCGCTACCTTTTCAGCATTACGTCCCTCTTGCAAAAAATCCAATTCAATTGGTAAATTTTTCTTTGATTCATCAACCAGCCAATACATTTTAAAGTCAGAGAACACAAAAGTCATGATTTTGCAAAGGTATTCCATAGTTTTCATGTCGACTATTGAATTTCCTTTAACGTAAGGATGCTGTACTTTCACTGCAACTTCATCGCCATTTTTTAATGTTGCCCGATGTACTTGGGCTAGAGATGCAGTTCCCAGAGGTTCTGGATCAAATGAATCGAATAATTCGGAGGGCTATGATAAAAGAAAATAGAAAAATGTTAGTGGCGCTAACGCAGCTGCTTGATAAATTTGATTCATTAGAAATTATAAAAACTCTCGACCGGTTTTTGAAAATAAGAAAATTAATATTTAGTTCACATCGCTTAGCTTAGCTAAGCTGAAATGTACAACGGGCCTTATGACGTATATAATTTGCCGTTATTTTAAAATTTTAGATTTACAATCTATTTAGTGATTATAGTAAACGTTACAAATTTGTTTCAAAGTTCAATGAACCTTATATTAGATTTAAAAAAATACATTAGCTCACCTCGACTTTTAAATCTTGTCGTATGACTTTAAACAAATCTTCGATTGGATTTTTTGGTGCATCACTGTGCAGCACCTTCAGCGTCTGCGTATACTCAGGCGGTAATAAATATTCTAACGCACCAATGTGTTGCCCCACTTTAATATAAACTCCTTTATTTGTGCATATAAGCTTGAGTAACTTTTCGGCCGCAATCTTGTGCACCTTACTCACCTCGGCCAAATACTCTTTGGAAGTTCGATCCCATTCTTTGAAATATAACTTAGTTTTATAAGTGTATCCGATATCGAATACGGTAATTGCAGCACGACTTAGTCTAACTATGCCTATGGAATTAATATTGTAATCATTTGCGTGCAAACTGTATACAGTGCCTAAGGAGGCTGATCCCACGAAACCATATTTTAAAATTCTACGTAAAGGCCACATCTTGCAAATAAATACCACTAAAATTTAAAAATTAAATATTTGATTTACATAATAATAATACAATTGTGTAACATAAAAATTACAAGTTACAAATCCAACTTTTGCCTTTACCTTGAGCGTCACACGCCAAATTATTTTTGTTCTCTTGGTATGTAAATAATAAACATACGATTTGTCACTTAATTAGAAGATTGTCCTAAATTACGTTCACACACAAAAATTTTCAATATCATGAAATCATCTTTTCACTAAAAACTTATGTAAATTAATCAATTTCTTTAGAAATTTAAATACCGTTATGTTATCTTATTTTATTGCCTTTTAATTATTAAAACTACGTTAAATAAATACATATAATAAATTACATAAATAATGTTTGTGACAATGTACAAAAAGAAATAAAATTTGTTTCATTAGACAATAAATAGACGAAAACGAGTAATTTAATTTACAATTATATTTACTTTACATCTCGTTTTCTTTAACTTGATAATCGCACACAGCACAGAACACACACTTGGCACTCACTGACATTCGACTAAACTTTTTTGGAGAAATTAATTTGGTGTCAAAAATATTTTTTATAAACATTCCTATTTTAGTTACTACTATTCGACGATAGATGGTATCTTTACTTTATCAATAGCCGTTTGTAAATTTTGTTTTTTTGTTGCGAGGTTTTATAATTCGCTATCTCGATACGTCATTTACTTATAGACTACCGGTAAAATTTTTTAGTTTAGTCACTCTGGTTTCTCTTCAACTGTCGAATAAATCTTTCGCCTTTTACTAAAGATTTCCGTGGAGAGGAGCAATTTAATGAGTCTAAATTTTAATTTTTGCAGTACCCGACGAAAGTTGGGTCATAAACTTACCAAATAAAAATAATTACTAATACTAAACTACTGGCAGTGCTGACAGCTGGCTCTGTGTGGCATTCAGTGCTGTGCTGTGAGCAGTGATGCCACCCTACTACAAATGTAGCAGATCTACTACATTTTTGAGTCCTAAAATTTTATGTACGTACTTTTCAGTTTCTACTACACTTTTCAAATTGTTGCTTTTTGGAATTTTTTTTATTTAAAATTTTTTTCTAGTGCATAATTGCAACTGATATAGAATTATTAACTTTTATTTGAAAGAAATTTATGTTACTTTACATTGTTTTATTGAAAATATTTAAATTTGTGGCACCAGTTGAAGTGAATTTGTAAAAAGTGGAATAAAAAGTTGTTATTTTTTAAATTCTGTGTGTATTTCTTTACATGCTACTATTTAAAACAGAAATGTAGTAATCTGCTACAATATTTTTAAAAAATGTAGCAGATCTGCTCCAAATTTCATACCAAAAGGTGGCATCACTGGCTGTGAGCAGTGTTACCACTCGCAAAAATAAAAATGTATCCATTTAATAAAAAATCTTGTATCCAATTGTATCCACTTGGAATTTCATTGAAACTCGATTTTTCTCGTAATTTAATAAACGGCTTTATTAAAAAAATAAAATGAAAATTTAGTACTTATTTTTAAATCTAAGTTAAAATAGGAGTATATAAAAGTTCAACATTCTATAAATATGCTATATTTACAACAGTTGTTTAGATTCATTTCAGGTACAATTCAGCAGAAAGTGGACGTGCAGTGTGCACAAACCCCACTAGCCTAATAAAATATAAAATTTCAGATAATTTGTTTAAACCTAACATAAGAAAAAATAAATAAACAAAATTAAAAGCGCCTGGAGGAGCTGTGTTAGAATTATCTATAAATGTTAGCGCTACATATTTATCCATTATTATGTTTAAAATTGAACCAACAGAATTGAAATTAAAATACTGGTCGTTTTAAAGAACAAGCAAGCAAACATAAGAAAGTGAAGTGAATTGAAAGAAAGAACATTTCAAAATGTCAAAAAATAATAATTTATCCCTATCAGCAAAATGATTCAGCAGTTCAGAATTCATGAACAAACACCTCGGAATTTTAACTAAATCCCATTTTGTATCCAATTGTATCCAGAAAATATGAAATGTATCCATTTTTACAGTTTTTCACATTTTATGTATCCACGTATCCAAATTCAATTTTTAAGCAAAAATGTATCAAATGGATACAATTGTATCCAAAGTGGTAACACTGGCTGTGAGCCTGAGACTTCTCCATCAGCAAAATACGTAGCAGACTTTGAAAAAAATTGTAGTAGATTGGTAATTTGTGGAGTAAAAATAATTTTAATTGATTTTAAGTAATTAAATCGGTATTCAAGGTAAATTTTTAAATAATATACAATACCTAAACCTAATACGTAAACAATAAATACAAACAATTAAGCTTTAATTTCCAAAAATTAATAATTTCCAACTGCATAAATAAATATAACTAAAATAAAAAAGATTTGTAAGGCATCAGCGATGATTAAATAAAATGATTAAATTAAAACTTTACAGAGAGTTGTGTTAAATATTTAATATTCTCATTATTTCAATTCAAACTCTTCGCCAGTAAACACAAATTTGTCAGTATACTTTATTAAATCTGGTATATCAGATCGTTCTCAGAAAACTATATTTTTTACCAGTAATTTTTTTGAATACATTAAATTCTCCACCGTTTTGATATTTAGGCTATTCAGTAAATTTGTTTTAATTGAATTAAGCCGTGAGAATATCCGTTCTGCTGCTGCAGTGCTGTGTGGAAGTGAACATAGTCGTAGCATAAGATAAGACGAAATTTCTGAGAATACTGGTTCATCCGTAATTAGTTTAAATGATTTTAATTTTCTGCAATACGCCATACTACTTCCCCATCAAATTTGCCTAAAATTTCTTGATTTCCAATTAATCGTCTGAAATGAATTGGTTGTTTCAGATTTCTGAATTAGAGCTATAGCACGGAAAACATTTTAAAAGTAGCGCGATTGTATTAAGACTTCCAGAAAAAATTACTTGTATATTTAAATATTTTAACAGCCTCAACTTCGTTGAGGCTGTTGATTGAAATCAAATTTCAATTTAATTTGCTCAATCAATGAAATGTAAAATTCAACTAATATCATTTTAAAATTGTTTACAGCTTCTTCTGCAGTAATATTTCGTAACCCAGTAAGCAATAAAATGCCGTGCTTAAAAAACCGTAAGCTACTAATGCATTTTCGATTGAATAAAAGTCATTGACGAGTTTACTTTTTTTGTACTGAGTTTAGATTCTTTCGGGCAATCGAAAACGATATAAAATAATATCTTTCAATTGAGGAAAGTGGAGTAGAATTTGGTTAGTACCCAAGTATTTTTATATCCGACAATTTTTGGATTTTTCTGACACTTTGCTGATTTCATCACCGACTTTTTTCCGAAATAATGTCCGATTTATTCTAAGATTTACTATGAAAGTTGGCCACAAAAATCGGAAAATGATGACAAAAAAAGTGTGGTTGTCGCCCATAAAAATGGGCGGGGCTTATAATATAAATTTTGGCGGGGAAATTTCACTTTTATATACATCCATATATCCATACATACATAAATAAACAGAAATATTTTTTTTTTTATTTTAAAATTTTATTAACATAATTTTTTTTTATTAATATATTAAAATTACAATTTTTTAAATTAATTATGTAATAATAAAAAAAATGAAACGAATGTAAAACCAAATAGCTGATATATCCAATTCACAAAAACGTCGCCATCATATTGTAAAATAATTTTGAACCATAAATTTCTCCTAATTCGCGTTCATCTAAAAATATAAATTAATTTTATTATAATTAATAATTCGTACACACAAACACAAACACAAAAATAAAAATTCTACAAACCAAAAAATAATCGCACAACACAAAAAATAAAATTTAAGTTAACGTAAACACAAATCACAACCATTCATAATGGCGTCTCACACAAAACTAAAGTTGTAAATGTAATTTGTAAACACAAAATAAAAAAGTACACACCAACGCCAGCATCTTTGCTGTGTTAAAAGTTGGAATTTGGAAACCCAACCCAATTTCATCATTTTCCGATTTTTTGTACCAATATGCTGAAAAAAAATTCATGTTTTCAGCTTTGTTATACTTGGGTACGTACTGAATTTACAAAACGATAGAAATGTATTAGATCTACTACAATTGTAGTAAAGTCACAGCACTGCCCAAGTATTTTTATATCCGACAATTTTTGGATTTTTCTGACACTTTGCTGATTTCATCACCGACTTTTTTCCGAAATAATGTCCGATTTATTCTAAGATTTACTATGAAAGTTGGCCACAAAAATCGGAAAATGATGACAAAAAAAGTGAGGTTGTCGCCCAAAAAAATGGGCGGGGCTTATAATATAAATTTTGGCGGGGAAATTTCACTTTTCCATACATACATACATACATAATATATACAGATTTAAAATAAAAATATTTTTGATTTATAAATTTTATTAGGAATTTTTTATTTTTATTTTTTATTCATGTTTTTCATATAGGTACATATTATAATTTACAATTTTTCAATTTATTTAAAAGTAAAATAAAAAAATTAATTTAAACCACCAAACACAGCTGCTCCGAAGCCGAACACAAAAAATGTCGCCGTGAATTTTCCAAAATATTCTCCCAATTATACATCTGATTTAAGCGCTACATCTATAAAAACAAATTGATTTTATTTAATTAATAATTTGAAAACACAAAAATAAAAATTCTACATACTAAGAAATAATATCACAACACAATAAAAAATAAAATTTAAGCAAACTTACAAAAATAAAAGAAAAATTTAATTATAAAAACAAAACAACCGCATAATGGCGTGCGTCTCACACAAAACTAAAGTTGTAAAATTTGTAAACACAAAATAAAAAAGTACACACCAACGCCAGCATCTTTGCTGTGTTAAAAGTTGGAATTTGGAAACCCAACCCAATTTCATCATTTTCCGATTTTTTGTACCAATATGCTGAAAAAAAATTCATGTTTTCAGCTTTGTTATACTTGGGTGGTGGCATTCAGTGTTACCACTTTACTACAATAGTAGTAGTAGTAGATCTGCTACATTTCTAACCTTGTAAAATTTCAGTACGTACTATATGATTTCTGCTACATTTAATGTACTTTTTAATTCAATCAGATTTTTCTATATTTCGATGATTGGGAATAAAGAAATCCTAACCAGAATTGATTTTTCCAATTCGAATACGATTGAGAACTGGCAAAGCATTAAAAATTTGAAAAATCATTTACGTTGTCTAATGTTTGCTGAATTAGCAGATTATTTCTGTGTCTACTTTTTGCCGCACAGCAGTGCAGCCGCAGAAAAAGCGTTTTCTCATTTGAATTTAATAAAGAACCAAAAAACTAATAGACTTGCAAACAGAACAATTGAAAATATAATATTTTCATACAGATATATGTACATTGTTTGAAGAAGAGTTATTGAAATTTGCATCAAAATATAAATTTGTAGACGTAGTTTTTCAACTCATTTGAAAATTAGTCTAGTTTTTAAAGTCTTTACTCTCAAGTTAAAGTGACTTAAGTCGATATAAGTCAAAGAGATTTTAGTCCACAATTGACACTATATTTCAATGATTAGAATATTACCCCGACTCCGATGTGTTAATCTTTAATAAAAAATGTGCAAGCTAGATGAAATTATTAAGAGATATTCCTTGTAACGTTTATCCCATCGTGAAAAGAATTTTAAACTAACCTTCTAAAAAATTAGCAAATTTGAAATAAGTCACTTTTCCTTGAGAGTAAAGAAGTGATAATTTGTGATTTGATTGACTGAATTACTAAGACTAAAAATATTTATTTATTTTATTACTATTCATACATAATTTTTTGTAATTTTTTATATATTCATACATAAATTTGCTGACAAATGTATTAAAGTGATTTTATGTGAAATAACCCAAGTATAACAGCCAAGTATAACAAAACTGAATTCATCACCGACTTTTTCAGCAATAATGTCCGACTTATTATAAGATTTACTATACGAAAGTTGGCCAAAATATCGGAAAATGATGAAAAAAAAAGTTGCAAACCAAATTTCATCATTTTCCGATTTTTTTGGTCAACATTTGGAAAAAAAATTCATGTTTTCAGCTAAATGTCAGAAAAATACAAAAATTGTCGGATATAAAAATACTTGGGAAGTTGTTTTATTTTCTACTACTTTTGATTTTCAAAATGTAGTGATCTACTACAAAGTTTTAAAAAAATGTAGCAGATTTGCTACACTACTCGAACCAAGAAGTGGTAACACTGGTGGCATTCGCTGTTTCGCATAATCGCATTGCATTTAATGCATTGCAGAGCAGACTGGCAGGTGGCTGCGTGAAACTGATAGATCAGTGTTGCCAGATTACGAGATTTTTTCCCGTTTGCGGGATTTTAATTACTTTCAATTTTTTTTGTAACAAATATACAAACTATCTAATTACATTTCATTTTTATGAACTATATAAACTTTTAACTTAATAACTTTTCAATCTTTGTCGATGAATCTACCGACTTAAGCAACAACAAAAATCGTTGTGTTCTCCTTCTCATCCATTACGTAGACAATAATAAAGCCAACACACAATTGCTGCAATTAATTAACATTAATACTACAGATTGCACCGCCCAAACTTTATATAACCGTTTCAAAAGCTGTCTTGAAAATCTGAACATTCCACTGCAAAATATTATTGAAATGATCTCTGAATATTGCTGCAGTAATGATTGGCTGTAAAAACTGCTTTTACACAATGCTACAGAACGATAACAGTAATCAGCCAGTAGTTTTATTTAAATGCATTTGCCATTCTTCATCATTAGTAGTCAAATCGGCCATCGAATTTCTACCGTCTGAAATTGAAATTTTTCTGAGAGATATAGGAACATGTGTTTCGAAAAGTCGCAAAGGTGCAGCTGTATTATCGGACTTTCACCGGGATCGACTAGATGGCTTTCTACGCATCCAGGTATCACAAATATTTTTAAAAATTGGAATGTTTTAAACTACTTTTTCATTTATGAACAAAATTTCACCAAACGGAAGAAAGCCACCCAGATTTTACAACATTTTGAAAAATTCTAAATGAAACCATATTTCTAGTTTTTAGAAAATATTCTGCACTATTTCAATAGATTAAATGTTCTTTTTCAAAGTGACGGTATTCTTGTCCATAAGCTATACCAAGAGTCAAAAAAATTTACTTTTTGTCGCTACCTAGGATGATTTTAAAATCAGATATTATTAAAGAAATATTGTCCGACAAGATTTTACCATTTGAAAATATAGTCAATACTTAAACCATAGACATTCATACTAGATTTCTCATTTCATAGTAACTAAAGGAAAAAAACAAAAACTTCTGATAATTCCAATGTATCGTTGTGTTGTGTATTTTATAAGGCAATGATTTTAGAATGCGTTGCAAATATAATACGTATATGCAATACATCGATAACATTTGAATGGAAATTTTTTATTTTTTTTTTGTGTTTTTAGTCAAATGAGATATCTATTATGAATGTCTATGCTTAAACTAAGCTTGATATTGAGGAGTTTAATGGTGGCACCGAATTCACCGATTATTTAAACACAGAACAACTTATCAATAGCCAGTTACTTATCAGATTACCAAAAATTGATATAAGATATAATTGCAGTAAATTCGCACAGAGATGTATTTATAAGATCATCTAAAAATTTCCTCTAAATAATGAATTTTTAAAACCGTTGAATTTTGAAATCCAGAAGTGGCTCTGGATGCTTCAAATCGAAAATTTTCGAAAACACTCTCTGGTCTACAAGAATTTATAGAGCATATGTATGATGTGTGTAATAAGTTTCACCTGGAAATGAATGGGCTGATCTACCAATGGAACTTTCGGATAATGTGAAACATAAGTTGCTAGTTCTTTCAGTTGAACAATTTTGGAATGAGATATCGATGAAGAAGGCGATAAATGGGGATTACGTGTTTCCTAATTTATCCAAAGCAGCCAAGTTTATCTTGACTCTGCCACATTCCAACGCATTATGCCTTTTTTAAATCAGCGATGCAACATAAAAATATAAATGCGGTTGCGTTTGAACCTACCGAGGAACATTTCTTATTAATAAACTCATCAAACCTATGTATATCAACAATAATTATTTAAGCGTCCAATTTTTTATTATCACCTAGAATATTTCTGTTATGTTACTTTTATTTAAAATAATTTTGAATTATGTATTTGCTTTATTTTTGTTAAATAATTATACGATTTTTTTTTTGAATAAAATACTTAAATTTTGTTTGTAAAGTAGTAATATAAGGGTTTCGCTTGCGGGAATTATTCAGGGAATTTTTCCTAAAAGAAACGGGAAACATCGGGATTTTTTGTTGCGATGACGGGAAATTGGCTTTCAGAAATCTGGCAACACTGATAGATAAATATTCTGTCAGGATTTTAGGAAGAGGAACTTTAACCAGTGTTGCCAGATTACGGGATATTTTCCCGTTTGCGGGAATTTTCAGTTCAAACGGGAAAAACTTCCCAAAATGCGGGATTTTAATACTTTCAATTGTTTGTGGCAAATATGAACAATTTAAACTTTTAACTTAATAACTTGTCAATCTTTGTCGATGAATCTCCGACTTAAGCAACAAAAAAACCTTTGTGTTCTCGGTTTAACTTACTATACTAAAAACTAACTACATATTTTCGTCAAATTCTATAAAAGGCTAAGGCACAAGTGCTTAAGGCATAAGCATAACCGTAACCGCATAAATATTCTTAGATTCTTTTCTTACTGATTCGCTGGTTCATTTTTCGTTACCCCTTCCCTTCTTACAAATTGGAGCTGGAGCGAGGAAAAAGTCTTGAGTTCTTGGCTTGCTATTGCTTATGCTTGTACTCTGATGTTAGATAATTACGGTACGGGTATGGCCAAACCAAAAATATGAAATATGCGGGCAAATTCTCGATTAAATCAAATTTACTATGACAAATGCCGACTTTGGTATTGTTCTTTGTTAAATTGTGCAAGTATAATCTAAACGTGTAAAATTTAGATGTTTTTATTCCTCATTCCCGAACGGATTTAACTGAGAATTTGCACTTCCTTAATCCATCATCGCGGACCTCAGGAGAAGTTTCTCACGAGCACAGCTTGCTCGATCGCAAACTTCGAAATACTATTTGAATTTTCGTTCCTCTTATCTTATTCGGAAACAACAGAGCTAAAGTTGTTTTCGGCTGTCGCCCTTGATGAAGCAACTCACTAGGCGGTTTATTATTCTGCCCGAGTGAAAAATGGTACGTACTCAGAAATTTAAGAAGCGCATCCTCGGTCGTTTCTTCACTCTTCATATGTTTCAACATTGCAGTTTCAAAAGTTCTCACAAACCCCTCTGCCTCCCCATATGATAGGGATGGAAATAGAGTAAGATATTCAATTCCTCGGCTCTGGAAGAGTGAAATATGATCCATTATCAGTGAAAGATGAAAGATAATCCATTATCACTGACCATGGTGTCACTGTCAGGTGCATTGAGAAACCGGCGAAATTCAGGTGAATCCTCTGCCATGATTTAATTGCTGTGGATCAGCTAGAAAACGATTTCGCGGGAGTTGGAGTGACCTTTTGATATGTTTTACAAGCTTTGACCGTTGATTCAATCTTCCAGTCCATGTCCGGCCACCAATAACAGCGGCGAGCGAGTTTTTTCATTCAACCATGTCAAAATGTCCCTCATGTAACATGGTTAGCACTCGTTCATACATTTTGGTGGGCACTACGACTAGAGTGTGATCGGTCTGTAACAACAGCATCTCTTTGTAAACAGAAATGGCATTCTTTCTTACATCATATGGACTAAGTTCGTGTACGACGATAATGGGCCAACCCTGCAGAGCAAACTTCATAACTTCAGATAACTCCTAATCAATTTTCGTTGCATTGCGGATATGTTGACAATATACAGAAAAAACTGACAAATGTTCATCGTATATCTCGTCCACGCTTTAGTATATGCTCCCCACTGGTAATCTTGATAAGGCTTCCGCGTTAGCATATTGCTTTGTGGGTTTATATGCGAATTGTGTTCCTGACGAATAACATTAGGTGTATCACCCTTCTTTGCAATCGATTTAAAGTTGTGAATGGCAGAGTCTTATCCGGATGAGACAAGGCCACTAACGGTTTATGATCCGTCACCAACTCAAATTGCCTTCCATACAAATATTGCCGAAACTTATCGCACCCAAAAATGATAGCCAAAGTTTCTGATGAATGTCTAAGGTTTAAGATACAAACGCTATAGAAAGATAACTCCCATGGAAATGGTGGCACCCGTATATACTAAAAATTTGAACGGTTTCTGATTAATCTCCATCGCCGCTATAATTTTCTTGCCTTCATGGCTCGAGGTTGCAAGATAACGTGTTTTTCTGTTTTTAAGGGTATCTACACCAAACGCGAGAGTTTGCATTATTTTTCTCGGTATCTCAATTCCCCTTGTTAACATTTTGTTCCAGATTATTGACATTTTGATTTGAAAGGATCACAAATTATTCCACCAAAAACCGACAAATTTGTTCCACAAAATGTTTGTTTCCGCGTGACAATCACCGTCAACCTTATCCACCAAATTTTATCATTTTGTCACAAATTTTTCCCACATATTTTCCACCAATCGCCATTTTTGGTAAAATTTTTGTCGTTTTCTTGTGACGTTGTGGTTACTCGGGTTTGGTTTTTTAATTGATTTTAAATAAAAGTTTATTTTTACAAAAACATATTTCACTTTATTGTTTACTCTTTTAACGATTTACATAAACTGATTCCATCGTACAAATGGCTCTCCTACATTTTACACATTCCATCATCAATAACGTCATTCAACTTTTGAATTAAGAAACTTCGTGATAAATAAAATAAAAGTTTGTTTCCTTGAAAAGTTTTTTATTCGTCGGAACAATGATTACGACACAACTTGAAAGCATTATTAAATATGGTTTAACGTTGGTTTGGGAATATTCAACAGAACGATTCACCACAACTGACGCAAAATCCGCTGAGGCATAGATTTGAATAATGGCACACGACACAAATCCACATAGTATTTATTGGTCTTTCAGACGACGACCTTGAAGGCACCATTAAAGAAATGTCTTGCTTTATTTCATCACAACTATCACAAATGTTACTGTTGCTTACGTTTGAATAATGGCATATAACACAAGTCCACATATTTATTGGTGTTTCAGAGGACAAACTAGAAGGCACTATTAAATTGGAGCCAATATTACTCTGAGAATTATGCTACCCAGAAATATCTTATTTTATCTTACCACTATTGAGGCAACTACTATCACATTCATTTGAACTGGTGCATAAGAGACACACTTTCGGTTTTTCATTCGAAATCTCGTAATTTTCACAATCTTCATCACATTTCGCATTACCAGTCAAATTATTTTTGGGGGCATCTTTTGAATTATCGTAATATTGTCTACCTATACATACATAAAAAAGGAGTAATTTTCCGTTAACTAGAGGTAATCAAATTCACGAAATATTAATACCGTGGACAGACACAAAATTTATCGTGATTTTCATTTATCAGGATTGTCAAAAATCGTGTTTTGAAAGCGAAATAATCCTGTATTGGTGAAATTCGTGTAATGACAGACAGGCAAAAATCCTTTAATAATCTAGGATTCGCGATTATTTGATTTGTGTCTATCTACGGTATAACTTACCTGTTTGATTTTTAAGTGAATCTTCGTCACTTTCTAGTGGACCAGGATTTACTGGATTTTGTGAAATATCTTTTTTCGTGAACGATTCAGCACCACCAACAGAAATAGATTTTTTTACACTAATATTACTTGAACTATTTTGTACATTTTCACAGGACCATACATTCTCTTCATAACAATCGAAACTTTCATCGGATGAAGCTGGAATTGAGAATTACTACTTAAAATAGTGTGTGAACTATCTTATGGCTAAATAGTATAACTTACCAGCTTGTAAATTTTCTCCAATCTTCTGATGCATGTTAAGAATGGTAAATTGTCGAAGCATGAAGGCCAGCAAAGAGTATATATTTGAGTAGTAATTTATAGGCAGAATTAATGTTACTAAAAGCTTTAAGACCTCATCGAATAAGGAATCCATTTACAAAACTGTTTTTCTCTCAAGAATTTCCCGTCCACCGACAGTACAATCTTATATAATTTCGATGCTCCTCTAAATCATTTGTGGCATTCAAACATTTAAATAACTTGGACTCAATTAAGCTAAAACATGGGAGTTTTAGTTTATATAACACTTACGTTTATAGGTGAACAACGTCGTTAGCACTAAACTATTCTGGTTAAAATCGAAGAACTTCACCTTCCTTTGTATATAAATTTGATAGTTTTGCTTATTCTTGTGACATTCGCTTGTTTGTGTCAAAATTCGATAATGGACTATTTCTAATCTTTTAAAATAACCATATGCCTATCTATTATAAATTAAATATTTATCTTATCAAATTCACTAATTCACAAAAATAATTTTTTTTTTAACAAACGAATTTTTGTAAAGTGGAAATATTCTTGTTGAAATGCTTAGAGCATTAGTTTAGTTTGATGGTCTCAAATTGGTTATTCTTAGATATATGTAATCTATTTGAGATAAATTCTGAACATCCCTAAAACGTTAAGCAATAAATGCACGTTTTGAGATAATTGCTCTTGCTTCTCGAGTTTTTTTTTTGTAAAATATCCGCTCAAGATTCTACATTGCTATACTCTATTTAATTTAGACAGAGGTAAGAGCAAATCTGACAACCGGTCTTCTTACCCGTACTACTTGTAGAACCTTGGGTTCGTACACTGAAATTAGAAGGTAGCTGATGCAGGTCGCCTATTTTCTAAAACGAATTGATTTTCCAGTTTAACTTTTCAAAACTGGTTTTGTTGTCTCTTCCATAAGCCACGGTGTGTCTTAGAGAGACCATTTTGTCAAGTACTTTTGCAATTTCTCCAGGCATCCATCTAGGACCCCTTCAGTCCGATTTGAAATTTGTATTTCCTAGCTTAGTACATATAGGAAAGATGGGATAATAAAGATGGTTTTCGGCTGTCGGTCGTGTCGGTGTGGAGTGTTTCCATTTAGAATAGGCCACGGTGTTGTACCGTAGGATACCAGAAAATTGGTCATCGCGTGATGAAATGTCCACAGAAATAGAGTTTTGCTCAGTAATTGTAGGTATTTGAGCTCATTCACCTTTTCATATTGTGTATCTTCTGTAATGAAGTCTCCACGCGTCTGTCTTCTCGAGGTGACCATGTATTTAGTTTTCGCTTCATCGGTCTGACCCAGAATGCAAGTATCGTGAACGAATGGTAATAGATGAGTTGACTTATATACAGGCAGCTGTGCTGCCTTGACTAATGATATACTTCAATGATAGGTTGAAGAGAGTTTGGGCTATTGGGTCGCCTTACCGTACTCCAGATGTTACCTAGAAGGCATCCGAAATTTTGCCTAATATTAGCACCTCATATTAAGCCTTCCATTAAAAGCTGGCACATTGAAACGAATTTTGACGATAGTCTCAGTAACGTATTCCTTTTAATGATGTCGTACGCCTATTGGAAATCTATGAATAGACTGTGCACGTGGATGTTCTTTCCATAGCATTTAGTGATGTGCGAAATCGGTTCTTTTTGCTCTGTTTTGCTTATTTTCTCTTACGTGTTAGCATTTCTCCAGCACCATCCTCAGCGTAAAAGTTTGATCTATTTGAACGAAAACCACATTGATTGAAGATCATCTCACTATAAGTTGATAACTTTGCCGAGACTATGTTGGCCAAAACCTTAAACTAGTTTAATCGATCTCCCTTTTTATGAAATGGACAGATAAGAGCCACCTTCCACTCTACTGGGATGTCTTCTCTATGCCAAATTATTGATATTACCTCAAACAAGCAGTAGAACAGATAATCACCGTCATATTTGAGCATTTCGTTGTAGATACCACCTTCACCGGGTGCCTTGTAATTTTTCATTTGCAATATCTCGTTCCGCACTTCATCGTATGTTGGAGTAGGTAGGTGGTGGTGTCATCTCGACGTCAATATATCGTTGAAGTTAGAGAGGTTGCTGCTCGGAAGGTGGTCTCTGTCTATTTATAAGTGAGGAGAAATAATTCCGACACATTTCAAAGACGATTTTAGTGCCCATTTTTAATTCACCGGATTTCTTGCGAATAGCGCTGCTTCGTGGATAAAAGTCCGTAGCTATTTCTCTTATGCAACGATATCTATCTCTCAGGCTAGAATTTTGGATGCTGCGTGCCAATTGCTCATGCCATTCTCGTTTCTTCCGTCTGCATAGCCTTTTGGAAATATTCCTGGCGGTCATGTATGCTTTATGGGATTGTCTTGTTCTTTGCGGTAGATTTCGTTGTCGTGCGCGGTTTCTACCGAATAGCACCAAGACAATCATAATCCAACCAGAGATGTTTAGGTCTAGAAGAATTTTGGCCTATGGTGCGGTTCTTGAACAGAGTCAGGAAGTGCTTTATTTTCCAAGATTCCTGATACAGTAATCACGAGATTGGTCCATGTAGCTTGCGCTGGAAACGATGATTATATGTGTGGATAGACGAAATTTTAATTCAACAATTACCTGAAAGTGGTCTGAATCGATGTTGGTTCCACGTTTAGTTCTGATGTGTAAAGATTAGAAAAATGTCTTTTGGGCAAGAGGATGTAGTCGATTTGGTGTGGCTTTGTGAATACGCTTATGTGGAAAGTATGTGCTGGCAACCACAAAGTTGTAGAGTAAATCTAGCACTCGAAGGTGGTACGATATGTACTGCCAATTTGAGCATTGAAGTCGCCCAAAACAATTTTAATGTCATTTTGCGGAATTTTGTTCAGAACGATTTGGAGCTGGCCGTAGAAAGCGTCTTTAATTTAATCAGGCTTCTCCTCAGTGGAGGCATGAACGTTCACAAATGTGATGTTAAAGTAACGACCATGAAATCTGAGTCTACATACAAATCCGATTGCTGACAGGCATGAAGTTAGCCATAAAGTGACGACATCGGTTGCTAACCAAGAACCCGACGTCAAATTCATGTCTCTTCTGGAATAACTGGAATATGGCCGACGCGCTGGACGAAAGGAGTATTTAACACCATCAACCGCTTCGACTCTCCATCCAGCTCGATTTGGAAATATGCATCAGACAGGTCAACCTTCGAAAAATGTTTCCCGTTCTGCTTCACACTTCTGCTCTCGGAATTGAAAATCGCTCGACTTCTATTTGTGGATTTACCGATAGCTTGAAGCCCTCATAGATGCTTATTAAACCGATAGATTTTATACATAGTATTCACTATCGGTGTCGTCCTCTGGCTAAATTGCACTGGCTTGGTGACCCCTGCGATTGCAGTCTTTCTTAACTCGTTCTTTACTTAGGCAACCAGTTTAAATAATGGTGCGGGGCATGGTTTGAAATACTTAGGTGAGGCATCCTCACATAATTGTAAATGTGCTTAGAAATCTACACAGCAATCCAGCGTGTTCTGAAAAATAGAATCAAATTTTTTGCACATATCTTGAGTATTGTAATCGGCACCGGAATTTACCGCTGAAACTGTGGTAGATTTTTGCATGAGGTCAAAATTAAACACGTCAAATGGGAACGGATGGGAAGATTGGATTCCTAGAAGTTTCATTCATCCTGACTATTGATAACTAGAAGCGATAGTAAATACTTATTATATTATCGTCGTATTCGACCTTCACTTCCAGAACATCTTTAACAGGGACTTGTGTTTTCCCGTATGTTATTAGGCTCTGCATTAATTGATGCACCGACAGTGGAACTATTGGTCGCCTTTATCAGAAACGTCATTTTCAGGGGTTTGTGACTTTTGTCCACTCAGCCGTGAAGAGGTTTAAATTGGTCGTGGATAGATCACAAGCACTCCCGGTCCCCTGAAGCTTGATCCGGTTAACCTTAGTGGTTCTATTAATTTAGAGACATATGTATTAGAATGCCACCATATGTTATGAAATAAAAAGAATGCAATATAAAAAAACTTACGATTTTATATTTTGACTAGATGAACTGTTACAATGAAAAATGTGTGACCAATTACAATCCGTGCTTGATGTTATCTACCGTTACCCGTTTTTCCCGCACCGTATGAACAAAATCACACACTGCATCAAAGATAATTCGTTAACCGGAGAAAATATTACACCAGTTGCATATGGAGGGTTTCACTGTTTGTTGTTTCTTATTTGTTTCTTGTTGTGTTGCTGTTAGATATTTGTACATACCTATATGTTATTTTAATTAAAAACTCAAATACCGAAAACGTAAATTTTAAACAATTCAGAAATTGTTACAGCAGTTGCGATAACTGTTTTTATTTTTTATTATTTTCTAATTGAGTGCAGAACAGACTTATTAACGGTCCTAGCTCCTTGTAACTGTCGCTTCTGCACCCAATGCGCGATCCTGTAAGTAAAGATTAATAGCTACCTTAAATTTATTCATTTTTTATTCCTTCGCAAATTTGAAGTGTATTATCGAATTCCACTTTTTTGATGTTCTGTATAAAAATTTGCGCTTGTGTTCTTCGTAGAGTTTGTACACACTTAGGCCAACCATTGAACACATTGCACTGATATCCACTTGAAAATTCAGATGTTTGCCGTTTATGTAAACCTTAATTATAGGGTTTCTCCCTCTCTGTAAACTAGAATCCGGAACATCCAAAACACCAAATTATAACTCGACACTTCATTGACTCTGATAATTCCAATTCCCGCTGTGCAGGATTAAATACAAATTATTTATCATACCAACTGTTATTTAATTACATTGCAATTATTCAAAATTTCATCACATTAATACTTTAAAGTAACCCGCAGTAAATAACCAAATATCATCAAATTTCTCCATAACCGTCCATCCATCATTAAAATGAATGATTTTGCAAACCATACAAAAAACGTCTTTTATTTTTCATTCTTTCAATATTTTTTTGTTTATTGTTATTTTTATGCAAAATAAAGTTACATAAATTCATCATATTTGTATTATTATAATATAAATTTATTTTTATACAAAAGTAAAAAAAAAATTCATCACTTTAGAATTGGACAAAAAATGCAAAAATTATGTATGAGTAAAGCAAATTTATTTTTTAAAATTAAAACTAAAAAAAAATAAAAATTAATTGTATTCGAGATATTATCGGTTTGTCATGATTTGAGCTTATTAATACTTTACGGATGGGCACACTTGGTGTGATAAATGAATTAAAATGTTAAAAGTTCTGTGGGATCACCACGTTTTCTAAAAAGAACAAAATCTCGACACATATTGATGTTTCGATTTAAATAAACCATTAACAAATAATGGTGACCCTTTAGGCTCATAATAATTCGAGGTTTTGTTTGTCGAGATTTTGTTTTTCTGAATACCGTGGTAAACCCGTACAGTGGAAGCAACAGAATTCGTTCTACAGAGGTAAGGATCCTAAGGGATTTTAAAATTTAGAACCGAATTTCATTTATGAACTTAAATCGTGGATTCTGTTCCACGAAATTTAATTCTTCTACGAGTGTTTCCAAACAAAAATTCAACTTAAAAAAATAAATTACATGAGATGAGAATAATGGAGATTCTATAAAAATTGTATGCAATAAATATTTTGTAAATCGGAAGCTTTTTCATGTTATTTTTGTATATAGGTAGTTGATTGATTATTTATTTTAACAGTCTTATTATCTAATTAATTGTATTTTCATTTTTAATACGAAATAAAATAAAAAACTAAATAAAATTAGTACTGAGTATTTATCTTTTATAAACCGACGTCTTTAGTAAAATAGACTTACTAAATAAAAATACATAATTGTAAACCAAAAATTACATTTTGGGAAAAATTACAATTTATTATTAATACTTTTGGTTCATTTAAATTAAAATAAAAATTAGCAATAAGCCCTTAATACATTAATTTCAAATTTAAATTCCAATCACCAAATTTCTGATATGCAAATTTGCGCTTTTCTTTCTTAATTTTGTGCTATTTTTTGATTTTTCATTAATAAATTATGATTATTATTTATATTCATATTATTTCTAGTCATAAAATTAAAATTATTCTTTACGAAATAAATAATCGTTTCAAATTTACGTCACACACTTGTTTCCGAATTTAATTTTAGGATAAATTTATTACTTTTTGGATCGACCACCTCCTCGGAAATGTTGAAATGAGGAAGTTTGCAAATGGTGATTAGGAGTGAAACATCATTTTGAATAAGTTGAAATGTACAATTATTGAAAATTGGTCGGGACAGAAGTTCTTCACAGATGAGAGCCCAAGATTGATGGGTTCGACGTTCCTTGTCGTTTTGAAGGATTGGAGACTCGACCAGATAGGCTTCGAGAAATGCGCGAGGAGATAGATCGTGCTTTAGGCAATGGGCCAAATGAGCGAGTATGGATTCAACTGTATGTCTCGGTTGCTGCCGTGTAACTCGAAGATATTTTTGAAGGGCTCGAGCCATTGATGGAAAAATTGCTTGGGCTGCTTCTTGGGGATCTAGAGGAATTGCCGGTGAAGGTTCGTTGTGCACACGTTTTATATGTGTAAATGCTTCTTCAGCCGCCGTAATTAATCGGGCACGTCGTTTCTTGACACGCCTTTCATACTCATGTTCCTCATAGAATCGTTCATTGTGGGATGAATCACGTCGGCGTGCATGCGCCGCAAGTACAGCACGTGATTGACTTTGGTTTTGTGACGGATTAACCCCGTCGACTTCATAATATTTAAAGCTAGATAGGGCTTTCTTTTGTGATTTGGACACTGGTATTCGTTCCAAATAAGGGTTATAAATTGGAAATTCAGAATAATATTTTTGGAGCACCCAAACCGCAGCCCTCTGTATACTAAGTTGCCCGATACTAAATGATCTGCTCTCACCATCTGGTGACCTTACTATTTTTATGTAGTAAATTGGTTGCAAATGTCTTACCTCAAGCAACACTACAGCTATATAGTGAATTAAAATTAATGTATCAGCAAAATTTGTCGCATAAGCAACAAGTGATTTATAGTCGGCCACCTCAGTGCCCTCGACAATGGCTTTGGTACCCTCAGTTACTTGGACAATATAAAACAACCAATAAGCAAAGGTTGAAACTAAAACTAAGAGTAAAATTGTAGCTCGGAATAAAAATATGCGAGGTAGGGTTGCGATTGGTCGCCGCAAAAACAACGCCCATAGGCCTAGTGCCAACAGAATCATGCGGGCAGTGAGGGAGACTAAAATCCCTTTACACTCGCCGTTACAAGACAACAATTTATTTCGTTCGATTTGTGTTAACTCCGGATTTTCAAATGTTGTCGTAAAGAAACCTAACTTTGGCATCATAACCATGGCTAGCGGACTAAGAAATGAACAAAAGCTTATAATTACCGAGATTGTAGTCTCTATATATCGTCTACATGCAAATCCGAAATTCGTTTCGTTTTTCGGCCCCCAATTACTAACGTCCTCCATCGATACGCTCTGCTCCGATGTATTCCCAGTTATTGCGGTCGTATTTTCACCCCAATTTTCATCTTGCGGTAAAATCTGCACCTCAATAATTTCCCCGTCACCACTGCCGCCACGTCCATCATCGCCCAAATTTACTGTAGTCTGAAATGGTGCCATATCCGGTCGTTTACTTTTATTCGAATGTGTACTGCGGTGTGAATGCCTTGATCGATGGTCCCGATGATGATGTCCGCTACCACCGGTACTTCCACCACCACCACCACCTCCTCCTCCGCCGCCACCAGTCGAACTGTGGCCGCGTGAACGACGTGATCTACCACTCTGCTCCGACTTTATTGATTCAGTTTCCATGATATATTTTTTATTTGTATATTATTCATACTTTATAATTTTATTATTAATGAGGTTTTTGATTTAATTCAAGCAAAATTAAAAACAAAAAAAAAAAAAACTTGTCTGAATTTATAATGAAGGCCGGTCGTGTGAATGAACTGATTAAACGCGAAATATTTCACAAAACTTTTTGAATATCACAATGGTGCACAATTATTTGTTAATTAATTTAGAACAAGTAATTAAAATATTTTGCAAGAAACTTAAAAAATTATGTTGCTCAAACTTCAAAATCAATAATTATTGGCAATCAACAGGACGCCAAGTCATATAAAAGTTTTTTTCTATTTTCACGTCATTTTCACATTTACTATATTTAGCAATCAAAACGATTGTTTATTGAGAAATTTACTATTTTTAAATATAGTTTAATAACAATTATGTTGTATAATTTGTAAGTAAACAAGAATTAATTTTAGTGATTTGAGATTGAGACACACAATTCATTCTAATTTGTCGGACATTTTTATTTTTGTGTGGCTCTCAAACTTTTTTATTTTGTTTTTGTTGTTCCTATTGGAATGAAGTTTGCGATAATTATATTGAACAATAATTAGGTATGTTTCACCCGATTAGGTAAAATTGAAATGAATAGAGAATATTGGAAAGGTTTTTTTAAGAAAAGGCTTCTATAACCCATCTTTGGAGTGCAGAATTAATGAATCCCACACACTTTTAACGCTAATACTATAGGATGGCAAGGAGCTAAGCAGTGCACGATGAAACGAACGCATCGCCGTTCATCCTCGAATTGGCTTCTGCGTAATACCACTGACAGACTAGGGATTAGCTAAGCGCGATTAGTGATATTTTCGAGATTAGCTGTAGTGTGTCAAGTTGAAGATTAGCTAATCTCTTTTTATTTGAGGATTAGTCACTAATCGAGATTAGTGCATTAATCCTTGAAAATTTTCGAGTTTATCTCGTTGTATTGGGTTTAGTGATGGTACAAGTGGCACTACAATGTGAAATAATTATTTAAACATTGCTGAAAATGCAAGTGGCGTGAATTTACGATAGAAGTTATAAAATCAATGACATCTTAAAAAATTTGTGCTGAATAAATTTCGAGGAAAAAGAAAATCTAGTGTGTTTTAATGTATAAATCTTAGAAATATTGAATTAAAAAATGAATCCAGCTGATTTACTAGCTATATTTCAGCGAATCACCATAATAATATTTTATTTCTCTGCAAGAAACTAATGCCTAATCTGTCAACGCATATGGATTTGTGGTGGATTAGCTAATCTCGTTTCACTAATCGCGATTAGCTAATCCCTAGTCTGTCAGTGGCATAAGGTGGTAAACTGCAAAAGAGCTGGGATTGCCTTGAATGAGAACACAAAAGTCAACATCATCTCACTGTTACCGCAAGATCTAATCAAAAAATGAATTCTACTCATATTTTGTAATAACACATTTTTTCAGTGATTGTTTGATAGGATAGATTTTTTATTTAAGTTAAACTTTATCGGAATGTACAAAAGAAGAAAATTTAAGAAGGAAAAACGAAAATTGAAAAGGTTTCTTTCAAAAGGTACATTGCACAAAAAAAACATTATTAAATGTGTTTTCTATAGGAGTATTTATATTATCCGTTCCTTTCCGTTCCTACAGTACTGACACAGACAAATATTGTTGAAAATAATGTTTTGTCTGATATCTGAAGGCAAATAAATTATAATAACCTATAAAGGACATGGGTGTCAAAAAACGGCTATAGATGGATTAAATCTAAAAATGGCACTAGTAGTTCTTTTAATTTTTTTTTTTATGTATCGAAACAAAAATGTAAATAAAAGCAAAAAACACGAATAAAACAGACAACTAGACATAAATTATAATAAAAATTAATTTTATTTTTTATTTATGTACCAAAAATTAAAAATTGTTAAAGCTGACATCTTTAGAAGTAATCCCGTACTATGTCTTCACGTGTTAAATAATACTGCATTATCGATAAAACTGGCTATATCATTGACCGCAAGTTTACTATGGGAAAGTACAGTGATGTCCCTTATAGTATTATAATTTATTTGTCTGAAGGCGGAGAAATACTAAAGAATAGATCGATAATTTGACAGCCAAAATATGTCAAATTTTTTTGAGTGTAATACCGTAAACAGACACAGAGTTAATCGCGATTTTCAGTTGTCATTTTTGTCAAAAATCGCGTTGTGGAAACAAAATAATCCGGTTTAGGTGAAATCGTGTAATGACAGACGACTTTCATTGCACAATTTTCACAAAAACTGGATTATTTCATTTTCACAACGCGATTTTTGACAATCGGGATAAATGAAAATCGCGATTAATTTTGTGTCTGTCTACCGTATTAAGGAAAACAAACAGCAGTTTATATGAAACTACATATCTTAAAATGTTTGAAAATAACTTAATTTTAATAAAAATAACCACAGAAAAAATTCAAACGGCAAAATATTAAACCTAAAGAATACGAATTTGACCCCTTTTATATTTTAATTTTTCACTCAATTTTCACAAAAAAATTACCGGCTTAGCTTAAAATGACATAAAATGAATACATTTCAATTAATTTTTTATTAAAACATATTTAATATATGACTGTAATAACAGAAATAAAATTGCATCTGTGCCACTTCATACAAAAGATATGAACAATATTTTGACGTTTAATTTGTTTTCCTTGACACAAAAAATCACAATGAAGTTGTTTAGCATTCAATTTATAGCAAAACAAATAAAAATTGTTTTTTAAACAAATTCGAATTCATATAAAATTTCTATACAGAGATTTAGTGCATCCCCCCAGTGGTTATACGATGAGCATAGTATGTATGAAATTAATATATTATTCATTTTACATTTTTAGTTTATTAAACTAAAATATGTATATAAAAAAAATGTTGTAAAATAAAATATATGTACCTACCTGGATTGTATTATCTGCAGAACTGTGCAATAAAACATTTGTTCATATTTTCTGTTGCTCTCATTTTAAAAAATGTTATTGTTATTTAACGTTTATTATATAAAACAATAAAATACGAATTATTATAAATAATAAACGTTTTAAACACTAGAGTATTAAGCAAAAATAAACACTTTTATTGCATTGTCCGCTATATAATCAAATTAAAAATATGCCCCTACTTTGACAATATTTTATTTTAGGACAATTGAAGTAGCAACAATTGAACTAAAATGATGTACTCGTCGTAAACAAATATAAGGCGCCTTAAGGTCCTTATTTGAAGGATGATGTTTAATTATAACTGAACGTTTTACTACAGATAAGAATAGACAGATGTGGATCTTGTATGGGCCATATTTACATTCTAAATTTCAATACCAAATTCCAATCCAATTCGTTTAGAGCAGGACGTATATATTATAAAATAAAATGTTGTCTGAAGTTGTTTTATGTTTGCTTTGATATAATCAAAATAGACATGCGATGTTTGCTTTGATATCAAATAAATTATAATACCCTATAAAGGACATTAACGGTCAAAAAACGGCGATAGATAGATTAAATCTTAAGATGGCACTAGTAGTGTTTTTTAAATTTTTTTTTTGTTGTATCGAAACAAAAATATAAACAAAAGCAAAAAACACGAATAAAACTTACAACTAGACATGAATTATAAAAAAAATTAATTTTATTTTTGATTTATTAACCAAAAATTAAAAATTGTTAAAGCTGACATCTTTAGAAGTTATCCCGTACTATGTTTTCCCGTATTAAATAATACTGCATTATCGGTAAATCTGCCAATATCATTGACCGCAAGTTTACTATGGAAAAGTGTCATGATGTCCTTTATAGGGTATTATAATTTATTTGTTTGATATAATCAAAATTGCCATACGTAAAAAAGGATAAAAAGAGACAGACATGTACGTCCTACTCTAAACGAATTGGATTGGAATTACTGTATTGAAATTTAGAATGTAAATATGGCCCATACAAGATCCACATCTGGCTATTCTTATCTGTGGTTTTACAGAATAATTTTCTCGAATTCAAAATTAAATTTTATTTGGTGGTTATTTGATGGTAATTTAAAGACATTATTTTTGTTTAAAGTTTTTATTCCAAAAATAAGTTGTACATATTTCTTAAATTAATTAATTAATTAAATTGGACAACGAAAAATAAATCGAGTGTGTGAATTGCGGCATTCTGAAATACTGGTAGAATTTTTGCTCGTCGTCGATGACACTATAAGTTTTGATGACCGACGTGAAGTTTCTGACAAAAAATAACAAATAACAAAAAATATGTATGTATTAGAAATGCTCAAAACAAAATTCTTATTGGAATGAAATGAGTGATTTCTTTCCTTTAGGCTTTTAACAAAAAATTTAAACCTACTCAATATTTTAGCTGGAAAACTGCCATTGACAAGATTCCAAATCCTCCGTTTGGAAAGCACTTTTCCCGGATAATGTTCTCCATACCTCAGCTTATATGACCTAGGATTTGCTTTTTTACAAGCACTTCCAGAGATTTGGGCAAGGTTCGGCTATATAGGTTATGTAAGCCAAGGTATGGAGTACATAATCCAGAAGAAGTTGTTTCCAAACGGACGATTTGGAATCTTGTTATTGGCAGTTTTCCACTTAAAATATTGAGTATTTTATATTGAGGGCCCATAACAAGCACTTCCAGAGATTTGGGCAAGGTTTGGCTATATAGGTTATGTAAGCCAAGGTATGGAGTACATAATCCAGTAGAAGATGTTTCCAAACGGAGGATTTGGAATCTGGTTATTGGCAGTTTTCCACTCAAAATATTGAGTATTTTATATTTAGAGTCCATAAACAAGCACTCGCAGAGATTTGGGCAAGGTTCGGCTATATAGGTCATATAAGCCAAAGTATGGAGCACATAATCCAGAAGAAGTTGTTTCCAAACGGAGGATTTGGAATCTGGTGATTGGCAGTTTTCCATTTAAAATACTGAGTATTTTATATTGAGGGCCCATTAACAAGCACTCCCGGTGAAACAAAGGAGCGGATCCTGGTTTGGTGATCCGTATCGGAGGGTGCGAGGAACTCTGATAGGTGAATAAATATTTTGCAAGTGTAGAGGTTTTAGTCAGTGACGATAGGTCCCGGGCAATGAACATATTTTACTAGCTTCTAATTTGTATGTCTTCTAGACTTCTGGTTGTCTATAATAATAGAACACATGGCTCATTACCGTACAAATATTGACATTTGCTCAAAAACAATCAAGGAGATTTGGGCAAGATTCGGCTTCGTGAATGACTTAACTTGTTTTCCCATGAAGTTTCATAATTTTCGCACCACCAATGATGAACAGCTCCTTACCAACGATGAACAGTTCCCACACTTATACGTATAAAGAAAAAAGTAACTAAAAATCAAAAATGCAAATTTAAGTTTAGAATTTTTTTATTTAATACACATTTTTAATAATTTGGTGTTGATGATTTTTATTCCTCCGATGTACTTGAAGTTGCTGTCCTCGTATGTATAGTGTAGTACTAATGCTGTGATACATAGATTAGGGTGTGTGGGTTTACAGTTGCTGTTGATTTTTCCGTTGATCCAGAATTTAATAAATCATTATATAAATGCCCCAAATCATTCGGCCGTTTTACGTAGAACGTGTAGTGTCCGATTGCTCCAACCGGTAGAGGAAAAATGTAATTTATTACACCTTTCAAATGGAGTGTTTCGTTTAAAATTGTGATTAAATTTTGCATATCACAAAGCCTTATGTCAAATTTGGTTTCGACGTCGTACGGCTGTACATCAACAAACAAAATTTTATTTTGGATGATAATTTTATTAATTGTCATTTGTTCTTTACACACACAACATTTTGATTTTAGATATTTCATTTTTGCTGTTATTTGTTTAAAATCCTCTGGTATGAACGATGAATTATCGATTGGTAAATAATAATTATCTTTAATAAATTGGTTTTCATCTTTTTGACAGTACATTTCAAAACTGCATGTCCTTGAAAAATAAAACTCAATTAAATCGGAAATGTTACATTCCGAATTTAATAAGGTAACATTGCCACTTCGCTTATTTCTAGAGAGTCAAACGCGCATGTGTTAGTCACCTCAGTAGTTTTTTGGTTTTGAAATAATTTAAATCCATTTTTAAAGCATTGAAGTGGTTTATACTGCAACGAAATATTTCTGTACGAATTTCCGGTGTATTTAATTTTGTTTAACTCTTTTTCTGATACTTCGTTAAAAGAGTTTTTGGACGAATATCGTTTAATCACGCGCTGACCAATATATTTGGGTGACTGTGTAAATTTAATTTTTTTGCTCCACATTTCCTCTGAGTTCATATCGTCGTCATAATATGTGTTGATACCCTTTTCTTTTTGTTGTTTGGGAGTGTATAAAATTTCGGAAAATCGAATAGAATTTAGGAGCAACAAAATTTTTTCGTTTAACAACTCAACGAATCTTCCTATTTTCAAAAATGTTCTATCTATATATTGTTTCTTAACCATATTGAACCAATTCTCAGCATTGGAATTTGATAAGCGCCCCTTAATGCCAATAAAATGAGAAAAGCAAGTAGACCACAATGGTAAATAAGAAAAATATTTCTCTATTGCAAATAAAATAAATTTTGGAAAATAATGTTCGTTTTGAGGTCCAGATGTAATAATTTTGTTAGTTTCAATTTGTAAAATAATTGTTTTGTACATGTTGTGGTATTTTTTATAAAATGGACTTTGAAGATATCTTACTTTTTCACCATTTAATTCACAAAATATTAATTCACCAAATTCTGATTTATCTTCATTGAGATTTAGAGAATTATCGTCTGGGTTATAAATCAAATGAGTGAAAGTTTTAAATTTGTCGAAAGCTTCAATGAATCTTTTGTCACAAACGGACTGCAAAATATTGTGCAAAGCGCTTCAAAAATGGAATCAATAAATTCTAAATTTTGACAGTTTAGAAATAAACAAAAGAAATCCAACAAAAGGTTTTTGGGCTCTTTTTTTATGTGTTCACATTTTTTAGAAATTTGGGTAACTATTATTTTAATAAAATGAGAACAACAGATAAAAACGGGAATTACTGACTCGTTGTGTTTCTCTTTTTGGTGAAGAACCTTAAATGTATAATCTATAGCGTTCCACAGGCATTACATTTAAGCCATGTAGAATAGCTAATATTGATGCCCACGACCAATCAATAACAATTCACTTAGCGGTTTGCATTTTTGATACTGAACAATAACATTTTTGGAATTCCAATAAAAATTTAGTTATGGTGTAAGCATCATGCTGGCAGGATACCATTTCAGCTACGGGAACAATAATGCTGTTAATTTTAACGATGCATGCATAATAAAGGATTCTTTTGTAATTATGTTCGCTATGACAGACTGGTTTTTTCACAACCGCTCCCGTTACATCCATATAAATAATCAAGGGACCATACTATTTCAAGAGGTCAGTTTGTTGTTTTCGTAACATAATAACGTTTAACGGTTCCGCAACCGAATATATGTATGGGTCTTCTTCCAATTGAATTGTTTTTTTGTAAAACAGGTCCATTACGTCACAATCCTGAACTACGTCGTTTCTTTTTAAATATTCCGATTTTATTTTTCGGAAAACTTCTGTTGTGGCAATATTTTGGGTATTTCCTTTACTTGCAACTTCATAACTAAACTTATTTAACGTGTTAAGCCTATGATTATTAGCGGACAAAAGAATCAATTCAGATTTGGCTACTTCCCGCTGTTTGCCTCTAAATTGGTAAAACATGGCTTATATGACCTATATAGGTGAACCTTGCCCAAATCTCTGGGAGTGCTTGTTAATGGGCCCTCAATATAAAATACTCAATATTTTAAATGGAAAACTGCCAATCACCAGATTAAAAATCCTCCGTTTGGAAACAACTTCTTCTGCATAAAGTGCTCCATACCTTAGCTTATATGACCTATATAGCCGAACCTTGCCCAAATTTCTGCGAGTGCTTGTTAATGGGCCGTCAATATAAAATACTAAATATTTTAAGTTTAAAACTGCCAATAACCAGATTCCAAATCCTCCGTTTGGAAACAACTTGTTCTGGATTATGTACTCCATACCTTGGCTTATATAACCTATATAGCCGAACCTTGCCCAAATCTCTGGGAGTGCTTGTTAATGGACTCTAATTATAAAATACTCAATATTTTAAGTGGCAACCTGACAATCACCAGATTCCAACTCCTCCGTTTGGAAACAACTTCTTCTGGAGAAAGTGCTCCATACCTTGGCTTATATGACCTATATAGCCGAACCTTGCCCAAATCTCTGGGAGTGCTTGTTAATGGGCCCTCAATATAAAATACTCAATATTTTAAGTGGAAAACTGCCAATAACAAGATTAAAAATCCTCCGTTTGGAAACAACTTCTTCTGGATTATGTGCTCCATACCTTGGCTTATATGACCTATATAACCGAACCTTGCCCAAATCTCTGGGAGTGCTTGTTGATGGGCCCTCAATATGAAATACTCAATATTTTAAGTGGAAAATTGCCAATCACCAGATTCCAAATCCTCCGTTTGGAAGCAACTTCTTCTGGATATAGTGCTCCATACCTTGGCTTATATGACCTATATAGCCGAACCTTACCCAAATCTGCACGATTGCTTGTTATTTGGCCGGCAATAGAAAGTACACGAAGGTTTTTTTGAAATTACTAATACATTTACATTTTAATGGGAATCCTATAAGGTTTTTTATTCTTATTGGAATCGTATACGTATACGTTTTTATTTTTTGTCAGAAACTTCACGGGCACGTTTTGATGTTATTCTTCATCCAGCAAAATAGTTAGCATGCACAAATCGCCCAATTTCAAATGTGAAAACATTTTCTATTATACCAATAATCCCTTATTTCATATTGAATTATTGTATATTTCGTTATATATACATTTGAATTGATTCAAACTTTATTTCACAAAAGTACGTACAGTACTTGGCAATTGAATTAGTTTTTAACCAACTTATTTGTGCACGCAAATTTGTTTGTGCAATATGGAAACAAAACGGTAAATCAATTAAATTTAAAAGTATTTTTGGTTAATTAAGTTGTAATTTAGTCCCTTATGTTTTGGGTGTACTTGGTCCGTTTTTGTTGCGCCTTGTTAACATTTCGCAAATCATTCAAAAATTTTATACCACTGTTTCCTTGGCACTCTGCTACAGATCGCAAATATGTTCCACTTTAATTTAAACCTCCGCAAGATTAAATCGAAACCATGCCCTGGCCGAGACAACTAATTATATTCGAAATTTTGGAATAATTTTGTGGCAATGACTCTTATGTATGGGAGCACCATGTTGCTGAACAGCAAATTGAGGGCCGGCTATTTATCGTCAACTAGAAATGTTACCTTATTCATTAAACCGAAATTAAACATTGACCTTGAACAGTTATAGGTTGCACAGCCGCATAGCCTTTTATTTCCTACGCAAGAGAAACTAATCGAAGCAGTATCCACAATAATTGATACTCATGTAATAATAAAACTATTTCCGATATTATCAAATTAAGACAAAAAAGCACTAGTTTGAAGACAGATCATATGTCCTATTTGTGTGTATGCCCTATAATTGTTCATTTAGCCATTGTTCAATTTCAGTTTATTGAATGAGGTAACATTTCTAAATGACGATAAATAGCCGACCCTCAATTTGCTGTTCAGCACAATGATGCTCCCATACATAAGAAGAGTTATTGCCACAAAATTATTGAAAAATCCCGAATATAATTAGTGGTCTCGGCCAGGGCATGGCTTCGATTTAAGCTTGCGGAAGTTTAAATTAAAGTGGAACCTATTCACCAAAAATTTGAAGCAGAGTGCCAAGAAAACCGAGTGGGATGCATTTCTAAGTAATTTTATCAACCAATTTTTGAATGACTTACGAGATGTTACCAAGGCGCTCTTGGCGTATTGTACCCGATTTTATGAACGCCGATAGAAGAATTATCCTCGGAAAATAGAAAATTAATCGGCGGATATTTTTTATTCTCTGTTTTATCTTCTGTTTTTTTTTTGTATAAATCAGAGGATAAAAAAACTGTTGCTGTCAATTTTGATTCAAATACTGCGAATTATTTAATAATTTAATTTAATAAAATTTTAATTATTATTAACAAAATGGATTTTTAAATAGGGTAATGAGTGCATATCGACGACTACAAAGCAAACATTAATTCCCAATTTTATGAATGACGATAAATAAATAAAAATCCGAGGGTACAGATTAATCGACAATCGACGATTTTTTATTATAAGAGACATTAATATATGTTTTATGAAGGACGTTTATTTTTCAAAGTATTTAATTTCAAAACAAATAGGTACACAAGAAAATAATAGAAACTAAACAATACGTCAGATTTATTGAGGTTATGCTTAGCAGCAAAAAGCATTTTTTTTTTGCTGCTGGGTGTGGAACCTGTTACGCGGGCGCAGAATCGACTTCATTTAATAGATTTTTTTTAATTGAATATTTTCTATTACAAATTTAAAATAATTGATTGTTTTCTTAACTAATATTTAAGCTCAAATTGCTACTTGAATTCATTAAATAGCTAAATTAGTTAATATATAATATATAAATCTGGTGCTCGCTGCCGCTGCTCGGTGTGTTTCACGCTGTAATGTTTGCTTGTAGTCGTTGATATGCTGCTAACGCAAAAACTAAATTGAACAATATTATGAAGATCGTGTGCGACGGTCGTTAACACAAAACAAATTTGTAATTTTTGACGTTGATGCAATTGGAATGAAGTGTTCGCCAATTAGATTTTTTTTTTTTTGGATTCTCTATTGTGAATTATTTTCCCGTTTTGCAGAGAGAGTTTCTCAATTTTTCCTATATTTTGGGAGATTTTCTGTCAGTCTTGTTCGAAATTTCAATAAATGAAGTACATACTGGTAGATTATCGTATATAGTTAGTTAGGTTTTCTTATTACATACTATTAATAAAAAAAGTTTTTCTTTGTAATTAATTATATAAAAGAAATTTTATATAATAATAACAAAATTTATAATATACAATATTGTTATATCCGATTTATTTTTGTTGCGTTGTTAATAAAAGTATATTCTTGATATACCTATCCATAAAAAATAGTGTACATTGAAAAAAACAAGGAAAATTTATTTCCTCGCAATGATCAGTTTAATTTGTTTTGTACTGTCTGTAGTTTATTGTAATTTTTATTAAATAATTTTTATTTCTATTTGGTTTTAGAGCAAAATACTTTTTTATTAGTTTTGAATTGTTTTGTAGAAAGACAAAATATGAGTAAATTGCTGAAAGTGTCAACAGTTTTAACTAAAAATGTCTCGACAATTGTAAGTAAATACCATCTACCTAGAAACCGTTTTTTTTTCGTCTTACCTAGTTTTTCACAATTATGTAATCGCACGAAAAAAAAAATTATTTTAGTGTGTGCAGAATTGCAATAACATTATTTTAATCAAATCAATTTATTTTCTTTGTACACTTACCACCACCATTAGCTTCGGTCGGCCTCTGTAATATCAACAAGAAATTTGCACTTCACACCAGGCCATAAAGCGACAAATCCATCGACAGATTCATTTGGAAAGGAATACAAAGTTGTGGATCATACCTATGATGCAGTTGTTGTGGGAGCTGGTAAGTTGTATTTTTTTTTTTGTTACAAAAATATTTTCTCGTAATGTGGTGACGCGCCAATTACATAATTGCCGTGATGAGGCATTAACATCCTTATGTATATTACTTCTTGCATCTCTATGTATGTAGTGATTTAGTGAAAATTTAATTTAAGATGTTAACACGTGTGGAACGTTCGTATTTGCAATATAATAATTATAAAATATTTTTAATTGGACAAAAACTATAAAATTGGTGTATATGTGTTATGTAAAAAGCAACAACAACAAAAAACGTTAATGTCAAAAGAGAAAAAATAGTTGCCTGCTTCTTTAATATACCTACCACATTTTCGACGTCGACCAAGTGATTGTTGATGTGTTTTTCAACAATACATAATTTCGTGTAAAGTATATTTCATACAAAAAATTATTGATTAAACACGTAGTGTTAATTATTTATGAAGTTTATGAAAGTGAATTTTCTTTATCAGTGGAAATGTTATATATTATATACTTTGTATATTAAAATGAAAATATGTGAATATAAAATTACCATGTGATTATGTATGTATTTTGTAAAATGGATAGTTTAGTTGTGTGGTGTGTTCATTCAGCATTTTGCTTTGTGGTTATTTTCTCTGTTTTTGAAAGCAGTCTTTTTGTAGAAGTAGTTGTGAGCGTGGAAACATTAAAATATGTATGTACTTATGTAGGTTTGGTCTGAAAATTTCCATGAACATAATGTGACAGAGAAATTATGTGACCTGACCATGTGATTAACAAATTTTTCGCGATTGATATAATCATAATCACGATACAATCATGTCAGCGATAAGACAAGACAGTTGGGATTATAGTAATGCAATCGTATAATTTGGTGTTAGTTAATTTTAATGAGTTTTATGACGGTTTTATACGATTATATTTTATTTAAATGTATAAAGTTTTTTTCTATTTTAAGAATTTTATTTAATGAAAATGAAATGTGCACGATTTTGAGGATAAATTCTAAAACCGACTTTTAATGAACATATTTTAATGAACTTCAAGGTGAGAGGAAATCGTGTTTATAAATTTGAGGGGAAACGGATCAATATTTTCTAGGAATACGTTTTCAATATTAATATGTAATTGAAATTCTCGGTTTGAAATTGACTATAGTATGTTGGTTTTGATATTATCAGTCGATCATGTGCACGAAAATCGTATTATAAACTCTTGTCAAATTTTAAATTACTTGCCAAGTTTAGAGGACAATGTTATGTTGACATTTTCATGTTATCAAATCAATGATCCTACCCCGCTATATAAAGAATAAATGTACATACATATCTGTTAATTTATCTCTTTATTTTATTTACAAAGCTGTATTAATAGTTACAAACTACTAAATAACTAATTCTCTTGGCTCGAGTTCAACATTATCAACAATTACCATTGTGGCAGCCTTTGTCAATTTTCTTAATCTGTACGGCAAATAAAAACAAATCGTCTGATTAGTGTATACCTAAAAATATTTATTAATTAACATCATTTAAATAACCTAAACAACATTAAATTAATTGTTTTAATTTAACAACTGTTTCAAATTTTTCAACAATTTGAAAAATTCAAAATTTATCATTAATTTTACGTTGAGTTTACTTTATCTTTTTCTTTTTCACACAAAACTTCTATTTTACAGAATTTGCACGAAATTTTTTTTTAATGATCGAACACGTAAGATATGATATTTTTTTATACCTGTTACCTTGAAAAAAGTTCAACGCTGTAGAACGTCACGACAAAATTTATTTAATTTATTGGGAGAGAAGAGTGTATTAATTTTAAGGTTTTTTTTTTGGTAAAGTTACAGCTTTATTGTAAATAAATGGTTTCAAATTGATCATTTAAAATATTATCCATCGCTATGTACATGTAGCCACTTCCCATCTTTTTAGTAATATTGCATGTGGATTGGATATGCCAACTTTCTAAAATGGTCCGACCGGCCAAACGTATAGATCATGTTTAAAATTTTCTACAACCGTCAGAGCTACCATCTTTCGGAAAACTCAAACCACAAGCAACTTTCACATAATGCCACTAGGTGTCACTAAATATTTGCTGTCAAAAATTTTATGACATTTTTAATATTTGTGTAGGTCAGCGATATAAATACATGGATAGGGGATTGATTAAAAATCACATTGATTTACGTCACAAAGAATGGAGCAAATTTTATTGTATAGTCTTACTACTCTTTTATATACTCCTCTTTATCAAAAAAAAGTATTTCCGAATAAGTGCCATACTTGAATAAATTTCATTTCGAAATTTTTCGAAACAGATTTTTTTTTAAGTTGAATGGAATAAATATTGGATAATGTTTAATTATATTAAAAATAATTAATTAATTATATCAAATTTGAATAGTTAAACATTGCGCTACCAGATTTCGTACAGTAATTTAAAAATTAATAAGCTTTTTTTCCTTTAAATTTCAAATACATCCCTGAAAAGTAAACAACAACAAAAAAATCGAATAAAACGTCAAAAATCTAGCATAAACAAACATTCAGTGTGTTCAGACGTATATTTTATACTCTGTGTATTTTCCTCGTTCCTTACCTCTTTGCCTACAAACTAATTTTGGAGTGGGGATATTTGTGTGGATTTTTTCCTCAACAATTTTTATTGCGGCACGACTTGTTACACACTAATACATTGAAAAAGTAATATAAAAATTTGTATGGTCGGATTTTTTTTTTTGTTTTCGCTATTCATTTGAAATATGACCGTTGTGGAATGAAGAAACAAATTATGTTTTCGATTTTGTTTCAGGATTTTCCGTCTTTTTATAGTTTTAAACATTTTTTAGGTTTGAGTACATAGCTATTTAATTATTATTAATACACACTGTTTTTTATCCAATAGCCAAAATGGGGACGACTAAACAAAATTGTTTGCTAAAAATGTTTGATTTTTGATTTTTTGTTGTTGAGTACATTTCTTCTCAAAGCGTCATAATGAAATGAAAATAATTTTACACATACATAGATAAATTGCAATTTGTGTCGAGAGTTTGAGATTTTACGTGTGAACGCGAAATGTGTGTAATTATGTCATGTAGAAAATATACGTCTGGACACACGGATTCAAGTGAATTTTCATTTTTTATTTTTAAGATGATTTTTAAATATGCTACCATGGTTACTACTACTTTTATATTATTGTATCTGGCATGCTTTTAATTTGCAACGTTTATTTATTCCGTCTCTAGGTTACAGCTACTTTTCTTTACCGCCTCCTACACATAAATTTGAATTTGGTATTCGAAAATTCGGATTTAAAGACAAGGACGAAGGTTTTTTCTTTCTCTGTCACACACTAAATACTTTTTCGGTTTCTCCATAAATTTTGTTCTATCCCCTATCTATGTATATATATCGCTGGTGTAGGTACATATATATAAACAAAAATATTTTCGTGTCATAATGACTCAATTCCACTGTGAAAAATTGACTGAGCTGACTTGAAGTTGGAAAAAGACAAAAAAAAAATCCATCAGAGTGGCAAAAACAAAGTGTTTTGTTATTGGTTTTTTATAGCAAAATTTGATGGACACATTTTGACAGCAAACAAAAACATAACCAAAAATTATTAAACAAAATTAGGTATTAGTTACACAGACACAACTTTTTTTGTAACTTGTAAGTAAAATTTTGACTGACTCCGTTGGGCATCTCGTTCACACAACCACCGATTTTATATTTTTATCTCAAGTTATTTTGACTGACAAACTTTGTTTCATAATGGAATTGATGCTCGATTCATAACATCGGGAGCGACTTAGGAAAAAATACCATAGTATTGCAGTAAGAATTTTTTCAACTCGAGTAAGGAACAAGTAGGAAAAGGAACAAAGAGAAACTATCAAGAAGTAGGAGGGGCTTATGCTATTTAAAGTGATTTGATTGATTGATGCTGAGTTTATGACATAGGAACATAGGAAGATAGGGAGTGTAACACGACCAATTAAATTATTTAAAATATCACAAGCCCCGCCTATTACTTCCATGCTCTAGTGGAAACATTTCTTAATTTTCATCAAAGTAGGCTAGTAGGCGGGGCTGGTGACATTTTAAATAATTTGGTTGGTCGTGTCACACTCCCTATCTTCCTATGTTCCTATGTCATAAACACAGCATGAGAGTTTTGTCGTGTTCTTTTCGTTTTTTCAAGTCAACACGAATTTTGTGGGTGAAAAGTACATGAAACAAAATTGACGAAGTTTTGTGCTTGTATTGGTTACTTGATTGACATTTCTAAACGTCAAATTGAAATTTGGTGGCTCATTCTATTTAATTAAATTAAATAATTAACACAACAAATATTAAACACATTAAACTAAACACAAAACGAGAATAAAAATGATCGAGATACAAAAAATCACTGCTATTAAATATTGAAAAATTTTGACAACTAAATTGACGTTTCTATTTTTGTTGGTGTTAGTAGCTACGGATGTGAAATTCATGAAAAAATCCGCATCTCGTAAAATTGATGCACATTTCAAAAAAATTGACGAAGTTTGGTGAAAAGAACACAGTTTTTGGATGTGCGTCAATTTTTTTTGACGAATTTGGGTGAAAAGAATTCAACATTTGTAAATAAATACTATGGTATTTTTTCCTATGTCGCAATGCCTCAATTTCATGGGAAAAATTGACTGACAGTCAAAAAAATCGAAAAGAGAAAAATAATCTGATACTGATGTAAATATAGTGTGCATTAATTTTAAGATTTTTTTTTGGTAAAAATACAGCTTTATTGTGAATCAATGGTTTCAAATTGATCATTTAAAATATTATCCATCGCTAACCATTACCTTTTCCCGTTTTTGTTTTCTGTAAATATCAACCACTGCAAATACAATCCCATGCAAGCTGCAACTTCCGGTTGGCTAGTTTTCATTAAAATTCACTAGGATCTGTCAATTTAAGAAAAAAGCTTAAATAGCCCTGAATTTAAAGATTTTATCAGAGATAATTAATTTCTGTCAACATCTCAAGAAGAATAAGAATAAAAAAATAAAATAAAAATAACGAAAATAATTCGAACGCAATCTCGTTTTTCGATTAGTATTCGAATAGTTTGTAAATTACAAGATGAAGGAAATTTTAAAATTTTATTTCAGATTTTTTTATCAAAACATCCTTTTTCGCGAAATTAATTTTTTGGAGGCGTCATTGTGATTATTGGGATATATTTCTAGAATTCTCACATTATTCGAATTTTTCGAGGTTATTTGTGTTTCCGGTATTCCTTAATATTTGCAAGCGATGAGTTGCTTCTTGTTACAGAATTAATGATCTGCTTAGGTAGGATCGAGTTATTTAACGTTCAGTTTGATTGATTTACATTATATGACATTTTTTGAGAATATTTGAGAATATCCGAGTTCCTCGAAATAATTTTGGATTATTCCAGATATTGTGAGTTTAAACGTTGCTCGACATATCGAGATTATTCGATATTTTCGAGATTAACGTTGTATATAATTTGAAATTTATAAGATTTTCGAGATTAACTGCTCGTTGATGTTACACGCATGAAGCTACAGAGGTAATGCAAAACTGTTGATTAGGTTCGATAATTCTTCGAGATTTGTAATTTTGCAGATTCGAGGAGATTTTTTGATATTATTAAAAATTGTTCCAAATTACTTGATAATTTACAGCAGCTTTATCATCTTAGAGTGTTGTTCGTTTTTTGTAGGAAATGTTTAAATATTATGAACACAAACAAATAGGCAAAAGTAATGTTTTATGGACCCTTGGGGAAAGTTGCTTTTCTTCCACCATCATTGGTTGGTCAGTTATTTTTCCCATTAGCTCATTATTCTTATTGTTTATAAGTAAAATGTTAAGGTATTCGGCACTTTGAAAAACAACTTAAAATTTCGCCCGATTAGATAAGAATTAATTGATTTATGTACTTTAGAAATTTACAACTTAATAAGCTTGAGGTTGATAGCACGACTTGACTATCTTAAAATAAATTATGCCTGGTGGAAAATTACGGTAAAAGTTTGAAATCGATTTGGACTCATAACGTATTGCTATTATTATATTTTTGCACCGCTGAAACGGAAATGTTTCTTATACATTTTCTTTAGCCTTTCACACATTAATCCAATTCTAAATATTTATTTAATTAACAGAAAAAAAAAAAATTATTTCCTCGGGTTTATTTATTTATTTAGCAAATTTGTTTATTTAACCCAACCAAAAAAAAAAAAAAAAATCTCATAAATAGATTAAACTAAGATCAGCGATAAAAATTTGATTAAACATTGATTTTATACTTAACTTCTCGGTTTTTTATTTCAAAGAAGTTAATTTTAAATTAACTAGGTATATCAACATAAACTTTTAAGTTTTATTTATAGAGACTATACAAATAGATTTGGCGCTGTGAATTAACATGTTGATTACAATGCATTGTGATAAAAATATTTTAAAAGATTATAAATTAGGTTTTGTTGATTTAGGAACAGGATTAGATAATATGAGATTAGTTTGGGTTTAATGAGATTTGCACTTAAAAAAATGTGATCTCACTTTTCTTATCTATTTTTAAGTAAAGAATTTCTTATCTTTGGATATTTATTTATTTACAGTGTAGATAAAAATGGGCGGTTGGTACTACATAGTTGTAGTTATCAGGATGCATTTGAACATTGTGATTTAAATTTTGTTTTGAAATGTGTAATCAGTTGTGTTCTACTAGGTTAATCTATTATTTAGAGAGATTATTTCAATGTTTGTAATTGGTTCCGTTTCATAAAATGTATTATAAATTGGATAGGTCAGGTTTATAAATATGGGGTGTAAAACTTATATTGAATGATAATAGAAACATTTTTGGGATATATGAAAGAAAAAATTACAAAAGGCGGAACTTGGAAATGCGAAAATTCATGTTTACCTTAAACTAAACTTGATAATACTGGAAATAGGTCAAAACCGCATATGCGGTTGAGATAACATGCTAAAATCGCGAGAGCCAAATTTTTTTTCATTTCAAGACCCATGAAGGGCAACATGCTGTGAAAGGGAAAACTTTATTGCCTTGATAGTTTATGAATGGGACAATCAAAAAATAAATTATTATAGGCAATGCCATCAAACCCACGAAAGCATTGCCGAATAAGTTGTCTTGATATCTTTGTAACCAAATGGAAAAACTAAAAGTCATCCAAACAATTATTATTCGAAGTATGTCTGTTCCTTTTTCAACAAGTACATTGCAATCACTATAGACTAAATATTATCAAATAATAATCATTTCAAAACCCGTTTCAAAACGAAGCTTCGCGCTCTTCTGAATGAGTTTGAACTAAGGCAAGGTTGGTAATATAACTTCTCAATAGATCTAGAATGAAACACTAGAAACCATACCTCCTCGAAGACACCGGCATACGTAATGAATACAGCCGTCTGGGATTCGATTGTGCTCAAGGAATTTTAGTATTGTTTTTTTAATTAAAATTTTTTTTTGAAGAAAAGCACCGCTCCCGCTGTTTGTCGGTCTGTAAGGTTTCTTGTGTGATGCCCACATACACATGTAAAAGATATGTAAAATCATCCTTAAAAGCCCTTATTCTTTTGTTTAAGGTCTATTTAAGGTACAATAATCCTTAAAAGCCTTTATTTTCGAGCTACTCCTATTCGGCTAAAAAATAACCACTAAAAAAATATCAAATGGTCGGTGATTGTGGTAGCGGTCACTGGACATCACCATTATATATAAATTGTACCCGTCCTAGGACGGGCTGTACCCCCTAGTTCATAATAAAAACCTTAGCTGCATCCTTATTAAAACTAAAGGATAAGGGAGCCACTGGTGCAGGATCAACTAGTTTTAAGCTTGATCCAGCTTTGACCAACGAACTGAGCAACATCATTGCCCTCATTACTGCACAGATTATATACAATTCAACAAAGGGCAATAGGCCCAATACTCTGGCCTACAATGGAACCGACAGTGTTTTACACCTAACGGATCTTACTCAATCCGAACGCAGCAGAACATACAGTGCCTAAAATGAAAGGCCGCAGCTGGAGGGGGAATAAAATGACCTCCACAGCAAGAAGTGTAGTTGAGATCAATCTTCCCGTAGCAGCCCTACAAGCAATTCAAGCGTAAGGTAGCTTAGGTAGGATCAGTGATTTGTAAACAAACGTCAATATCTTGGGAGTCAGTCCACATGATTTCCCAAATGCCTTTCAACATTGCAAAAATATGGCAGTGCCCCTTTGAAGCTTACTTTTAAGGTGGTTTTTACATGAAGTTTGCTATTTAAGATAACACCTATGTATGGTTTGACGTAATCTGATCTTGTGATCGCATGGCCAAAAAGAAATGGTACTGCCCCTTTTGAAAAAACTCAAATTTTATAGACATATTATAAATTTAATTTTAACTTGAGCCGCACTTTGATAATTATGTTTCTGGAGCGAAAGGTTACAATTCGGGAAGCAACAAAATAACGAATTTTTCGGAATTTTGAACGATATCTCAGTGCACTACATTGAATTGTAACTTATTAAACCTGCTCACACCATGTATACAGCGCATCGCAACACTTCCTCGTTTCATACCTCTTTCCCTACAAACGTTGATAGAGGGGTAATATTTGTGTTTCATCGTTTCAACAAAAATGTTTATACAAGCCGTGCTGTCCCTATACATGTGATATAAAAATGTACATTAAGGCATAGTAGTGTTAATGATGTCGCCATATACAAACACGACATAAAATATAAAACTCATTAACACACCGAGACAAGTAAATGTACATTTGTTTTATGGTGTCTGTCATTTAAGCGAACAACATGGTTTGTGAAAACACATTTATGTTGGTTTTGGGTGAATGAATTGCAACTCACTAACACAAACAAAAAAACCAATCAAAATGGTTGAAATTTTGTTCATCTAGTATGCTTATAATAAAATATTACTTATACATAGATAAATAAAAACATTTGACGTAACATAATGTGAACGCGCGACTGTTGCACTGTTGAGATGCGCTGTATACATGGTGTGAACTGGCTGTTTAAATTATCATCGTAAAGACATTGCCTCATGCACAAACGTCAAACCGGCATTTCAAACCGTCAAATTCAAACTTTAACAAAATTATTTCATTTGTATTATCTAAATTATTAAAACATAGTTTAAATCTATAAGTTCCATCTTATTCTTTAAAAACTTAATTAAAATTGATTTAATTTTATTAAAAAAAAATTATATTTTGACGGACGAATTTTAGCTTGACGGCCGGCAAAATTTAAAATTAGTATTTTTGAATGAAATCAAATCAATTTTAATCAAATTTTTAAAGAATAAGATGGTGCTTAGAGAAATAATTTTAATATTGCAAAATAAAACAATTTGGCCAAAAATTGAATTTTGACGGTTTGAAATATTGGTTTACCGGTAAACATTATTCGATTCCTATAGTACCATATACATATAGGTAAAGGTATCAACTTAATCGTTTCTGCAAAAAAGACACTTTTCTAGATTTTTTAATAGTTTTTTCCAAAGTTCTGGAGTCGGAGTCGGGAGTTAGTCCAGTTTTTATCAATTTTTGCAGGAGTCGGAGTCGAGTCGGACAAAATTCAGCCGACTCCGACTCCAAAAAAAAAACACAATTTCGTTTTATATAAACTTCATGCATGAATATGTGTATGAATTATGAGTTATTTTGTTGTAAATGAATGTATATAAACTATAACAGTTTTTATTTTTATAATTTACTACAAAATTTTTAATCTAACCTGAGCAAGAAACAACAAATTTTCGCTATTAATTGCAGTTATTCTAACAAATTTTCTTTACTTCTGTAGGAGTCGGAGTCGACTTGTAAATATTTACTGGAGTCGCAGTCGGATATTTTTCCTCTACTCCACAACCCTGATTTTTTCAATTACATATTTATATTTTAATATCAATGAAAGATTATTTACTTTATTTGCAATAAACGTATTTTCTGGGTGGACACATAATTTATGATATTTTTATGACACCTTGTTGTCACCTTGAAATTAGTTAATACCTGTTGGATTTTACCACACAAATTTAAATTTACTTTCTTTAAGTCATTGTAGGTCATTTACATAAAATGTGCATACATGGATATTTTAAATAATTATCTTTTTTATACATAATTAAATTTACTATATGTACTACAAAATAATTGTTGTACGTTTATACAATACGTAAGCACATATTTATACACAAATATATAGCGAAACATGTTTTTCTGCATGCAAAATTAGCTATGTCGCTAAGTTTGTTAGTAATTATAGTAACGCAACAGTTTATATTAAATAGGTGAACCTCAATTTACGTTGTTAATTTTTTACTAAATGATTTCCGGTGCTGTTGCTTCCAATTTTCGATGATGGTAGATGGACGGAATTGTATTTACAACTGCGTACATTGTTGTTTATTAAGGTGCTCAAGCCAGCTAGCGAATTAGACTTTAAAATAAATTGGTCTGGTTAAAGCAAGTTTAAGGCTATAAGAACTTGAAATAGGACACAGAAAATAAAATTACCATCCAGAAAAATTATGTAAAAGTTAGTAATTTAAACAATTTTTAATAACGATTTTCTGCTGAGAAATTCTCGATAATAAAATATTGTAATATGAATGTCATACATTGTAATTTCATTTATTATTGCGATTTTTTTTTTATTTGTGCATTCAAATATGCAGTTGATTTATAATTTTTGTAAACAATTTTAAAAAATGCACGATAAAGTTTTATCTTTGTCCGGGGTTTTTTTTTTATATAAATAAATTTGTGATTATCATTCGTTTACCCTTAGCTTGGTATAGTTACTTGTCACTAATATTTTACAATTTCAGAAAGAAATTCTGGTTTATTTACCGTATCGTTGTTTAGGCAAGAGCATTTTTGTAATTGGAGTTTTATTATTTTGTTTACATATTTTTTACCATATGGAAATAAATAAACGATTATACATACATACTTATATTTAGTCAATGTGCAATTTTTTTTTTGCACATTGAAATATAAAAATAAAATCTATTTCTTATTGCACCATCTTGAGATAAATGATTTGCGGAGATGTTAATGATTCGAATTTCAAATTAGTATTTACAAATCAAACATTTGATGTCTTTTGGCTTTCACCTAAACAAAATATTCCATTCTGTTGGCGTCGAAGCGCAAGTTTAACATTATTGTACAATAATTGAAAAGGCGTGTTATTAAAGGTGTAATGAGAAGCACTTTACAAAATTGAGGCACGACTTAGCTAACTTGGTTCAAATAACGACATAGCTTAAATTATTAAATTTTCCGTTTAATTTTAGTCTACAGTTCATTTGTAATATGTATTTATAAAAATGTATAATTACCTCTGTCGTCGCACAAAGAGGTCGATTGCTAAAAAGCTGGCGAACATTAAAAAAAGCTTATTTAGGTTTTTCATACATAGGATTGACTTTAGTAACACCCTAAGAATCTTAAAACACTCGAACTACCTTTACCTGCTCTAGAATTTTAGTTACAATGTACCTTCGCTCAAGCGGTAGTCGTTATGTTAAATTGCTTATTAAAAGACATTAGTGCAAAACCATACGTAGAAGTTTAAAAATACAACTAATTTTAATCATAATCAAAATGGAATCAACTACTGGAGGTCTGTAGAATATAATATGTATACGTTTTAAAATATTAGTATTTTAAACAATAAATATTAAGAAAACAATGATTGTTTGTTTTTTCAACTTTATATTTAAAAAAAAGCATGTTTTTAATGAAAAAGTTGTTAGTTTTGTCATCAAGTGCATAAGAGGTTTTAGTTAATAACCTATACTAAAATAAAAATCAGCTACTCCCAGGTGTCCCTCGATTTCTTATGCTCATGTTAGGGTTGTTAAAAAGGGATGAGGGGGCGCAGTTTCGTAAATATATACGGCATTTTATGCATAGAGGGTTGTCAGTAAGGGATGAAATGGGTGAAATTTTGTAAGTGCAGCTAGAGATTTGTGATCAGTGACCCCAAAAATTCCCGAGCAATCGGCGCCATTGTGCGTCGTAAGGAAAAAGGCACAAATCTAAAAAACGAAAAATGCGTTAGGCGCGTATTTTGATTCAACAAACAAATACCTAATTTACCGCTTGATTAAAAAGCCACATATCCTTCATCAAATGTTATTTGATAATCAAGTTTAATATTCAGACGTGTCAAACAAAATAGTAAAATTAAAATTACTTAAAAGGTAAAGCAACAAAAAGGCAAAGCAACAAAAAGGCAAACGGGACTTTTCTTCTTAGTAAGTAGTAAAATCAACACTATTGTTGTCTATCATTGATTTTCGGTGTACGGAGAAGATAATTTTTTTGTTAGAAAACTTTTAATGTTGTCTCCTCAACTAAACACATTATTTGTTGTGTCTAATTTAATAAAATACAATATATTATGGAGTCTCGCAGTGATTCGACAAGTTCCCAAAAATTCAACGAAAAATATTTTTTTAAACAGATTTTTTTTCTCGAAGATTTGATTTGCAACATGGGGCCAATTATTCTTTGGTATAACTCATCGGCAATTTTTTTCCATTCTTCATCTTTTTATTTTCCCGATCATCACTCATGATTCAGCAGAGAATGTATTGATGAAATATTTGAAAAAGTTGTTTTTATCCCGAGGAACAAAGGATTACAGAAGTCACAAATAAAAATTACACAAAATCACAAATAAAAGAGACGTTCTAGAAAGCAAAATTGGCTTTTAAATAAAAATTACTAAACGAAGAAACAAGTTAACGAAGATGAACACGGCAAAAAATAAAAAATTCAAAAAAATTTGACGGAAATATAAAATTGAAGTACAAGATTTTAATTTTGTTGATTTTCCCCTCCTTGAAATAACTTGTTTTATTGCCCGATTCTGGAACGATAAAATTCGTATTATGGTTTAATATTCCCACTTCCTATATAAATTTGTTTTTAAACGACAAAAAATACATAAATACATATATTTATTTATATACAATATTGCCATAATTTAAATCAATTAAGGTAAAAATTTAGTTTGTCAAATAACCAGTTACATCGTATTACAGTTAATAATATTAAGTTAAATAAGAAATTAGCTTCTCTCCAAAAATGCATTTTTCCTTCCAAACACCATCAAGTCAATTCTGCAACCAATATACCAAATCATAATCAAGTCGTTCAAATAATCCTATCGAAAAAAGTTGATTATCCATCAGCTGCACACTATAGTAATGCAAGCTAAAGAAATTTAACTTACGTGAGGTGATCTTCTTGGTTGAAGAAGTTTGGAAAAGTTTAAAATTTTCTGGGTCGGGATAGCTGGGTCCGGTGGCACAATGGTCAGTATGCTTGCTTTAAGCTCCGGAGGTCCCGGGTTCGATTCCTGGCGGGTGATGAAAAAATTACGGCTGGTTAATGTAGAACCAATGAATTAATCATTCATTATCCGTTAAAAATAATGATTACGAAACTTTATAATGAAGCGGCCAAATCCCTCTACGGGATGTAGCGCCAGCGAAAGAAAAAGGTTTTTTTTAGGGGAGTTGTAGAAAAGCTGAAAATTAATTTCCCTGAAACGGCAAACGGATGCAATGGAGTTGCACCATTCGATTAGGGATACAAATGCTCAATCGGTCGGGGACAAAGAGAGTGTAATTTCGTCTTTAATTCTGTAATTTACAGGACCGCAATTAGAAACAATATTTGCGATAAGTGCGTTAAATATTTCAATTTATAGTAGTGGTTTTAAAAAACTATTATAAAAATGTTGGCCTATTTATTTTTTAATGATTTGTCTAATTTGGAAAATAGAATAATTCCTAGTACTGCCAATTTCGATGTGCCCAAAAAATTTGCGTATTGTTATGTTTAAAAAAAATTGATTCAGTGAACAATATCAGTTATCAACATTTTAATGTACTACGACCACTCAAAATTTATTTTTTTCTAATTTGAATAGCTTTTGAACCAGTGAGCCAGCCAGAAACTTGAAAAGATATTTGAGTCTTCTTTGATTCAAGTTCATTCAAATCACTTTTCATGTCGTACTCCTCACGCAGAGCTAATTTTAGTTGATTGCGTGTTTCGGAGATAGGATTTCTGAATATCAATCTCTCTCATACAAGCTCGGTCAATTTTTGGAAGAAATTCAAATTAGAAAAAAACATTTTGTCTCATGCGCTGGAGGCTAACTGACAAGTTAAATAAGATGTGAATAGGTTTGGAAAATTAAGTAAACCGAGTGTGAACGAGAGAAGTGATCCAGCATAGTGCAAAATAAAGTGTAAAAGATTTTAAAATTAATATTTTTTAATATTCTCCTCATTTTTTTTAAGATGTTACCCGTGCTTGTCCTTCTGTAACTCAAGCAGGTAATGGTTATAATTATAACCATCAGGCATGCAACCCAAGCTAGTTAAAACTATTATTCAACAGAAATTCAATTTTTTCTGGTCTTTCAAAATTGAACCCTCCTTGCTCTTTGTTTAACTGTGATTTCTTTAATTTTTAAACGTTCAAATGTTTTGTTAAATTATATTATTTATTATGACATAAATTGAATGTGAATGTTGCGATTTGCGAACTAAACTTGTCGTTAAATTATTAAACACGTCGTCATGAAGATGTATGTAATTTAAACAATAGCTGCTGACAGTTAAATTTATATTTTATCGTCACCGATTTCTGTGAATACTTTTTTACTGACTGAAAAGAAAAAAAAAGATTTAATTTAAGATTTAATTAGTTTCATTGCAGAATGTGATTTTAAAGACGTTGGCTTGTTTTGTTTTAATGTAATACATAAAGTAAATAATAATACCTCGAAGTTGGATTCGTCTGACCACCGACAGCCACGGCTTCTTCGTTGCCTTGCATCCTTTTAATCCAGCTTTAAAAGAGCCTTCTTCTCATAGTATACACCCTCACTGATCTGTATTTTGTTTCAGATAAAGCTGCAGTTAGGTCTAAAGCAGTTGTTTTGCGGTTCTGTAGCCTAATCAACAATCGGTCTTCACGATCTGTAATTATTTTTCTTTTGCCTGTTCTTGGTTTATTTTCATGGATACCGGTCACTTTGAAGCGATTTGACGCGAGCACTCACTTATCGGGCTATTTTCTCTTGAGACATGCCTTGTTCATGTAAAATTTTAAGTTTTAGGTGCTGTTCTGTACTAAGTTCAGTTTTTTAAGGCATGATTAACTCGATAAATGTCATACTTTACGAATATGTATGGTAGCAGTACTTGCGTACAACACGTGTATGTTCACTGCAAGCACTGATAATAAACTAAAATTCCAAACGTAAAATAGCAACTCCGAGGAAACACCGTCATAAAACACACCTTGGTACCATAAATATTTGTTTTTGTCTTATTTTTATCAAAAAATGCAGCCGTTGTAATAGTAAAACCATAAAATGCTTATCTGAGCCCTAATTGTTGACAGTGGCAAACAGGGGTGCCTAATACTTTTGCACGTGTCTGTATTTAAAATTTAAATTCAGAATTTCAACCTGAAGCAACTTAAGCGCCTGTACGAGTTAGACTGATCCTCTTTTTAAAAATTTATTTTCTTTATTTAACAGCATAAGCGACTCTTTACAGCCGAAATACTTTCGCACTTAAAGATAAATCAATTAAAAATTTATGTTGGCGTTGTAAATATGAACTTGAAACAATTAATAAAAATTAGGTCAAATTATTAGAATAACAAAATAAACGAGTATTTTAACCAAAACAAATCATTTTAAGTCAAACACATATGGTATTGTCGTTATTTATAACAAATGTGTTGAAAATGCAAAATAGAAAATTGATTTGTTTATAAACATGCTACCGCGGTACAAGAAAGCATGTCAGACTTTGTCGTTTACAAAAGTACTATAAATATTTCAATACCGGCAATATTTATCCTTCACATTATTTGCCTAGTTTAAATACAAAAAATAAATAAAAATCATTTACCTCAACTGTATACATAATTAAAAAAACCAAATTGAAGCGAATCAACAATAACACTAATTTGCAATAACTGCACTTGTATTAACATGAATTTACTTATGTACTTATTTCAGCAATGTTTTGTTAATAATGAGTATTTGTTGTAAATTCTTTCAAAATATATACAAGTAAGCAACAACGTTGTGTGCTTAAAGGGAATGAACGCCGTCGTCGTCGTTTGATAATTTTATTGCCTAATGACGAAACTTGACACAGTTCGTTTAACCTTTTGATTAGTTAATGTTAAATTAAATATGTATGTTTTAATTTTAATAAAGAACCGTTAACGATTACAATAAGTTCTGTGGATTTCATACGTTTTGACCTTAATATTGATTCTTGAATAATTTCTTGAAATTAAATAACTGAAGCTACAAAATGTATAATTTCATTACAATTTAAAATCAATTATCAAAATTAACGAACAGATTTTATTTGTATACACCTTGTTGTATTCAAAAAGAAAAAAAAACTTTGACGTCATATAATTTTTCAACAAAACAGTTTTAAAAAATTAATTTGTAAATAAAGCAAAAATTAATTAATTTTCTATTGGAGTAATTGATTCTTACGATTTTATTTATAGAAATGTTTCCTTCGCTCCGTCACTGTATTAATTTTTTATGCCCAAATAATCCCTGAGTAATCACTTGTAGACAAAAAGTGACAATCGTTGTTTGAAGTGACAAACATATCACCTAAACTGAAATGAAATTTTTCGTCGCAAGAAATGTTCAAAAATCAGAGAAAAAAATGTCAATATTTATGTCAATCAAAAAAGTGAAACCGGCAGAATTCGAAGGAGATAATAGCAGAAGTTGATAAAATGGACGAGGTTATTTTTCAAAATAAATATAGAATTATTGTATTTGGGAATTTTGAATCAAAGATCCAAGATCATAACTAAAAGAAAAATGAGAAGTGGTTTGATATAATCTAGAAATATTCATATAAAAAGGAACAGAACAATTTCATGTTAGACTCATAACTGTAAGAATCAATTAAACAAAACATTCAACAAATTCATTGGGCGGATGGTAATTTGACGTCAAAACCAAGCTTAGTTTGACAACTCCGGCAAAGGAATTTCCTCTTACTTGGTCAAAGCTGTTACTGTTATTTTCAAAAATCCACAAAATGTTTCTATGAGAAATATGAAACTGTCGATTTGATCATTAAATCATTGAGCGAAATGTTAATCTTTAAATGTTAATTTGCCTTCAATTCAAGTAAATATGTTGATTCAATTATTGATGTTTTATTCACACCAAGGGCCGAATTATGTAATCTTTCTTTAAAAAATTATCACATTTTTTTTAAATTGGTTTATTATAAAAATGATGTTTAGAATAAACACAAAATTCTTAAGTAAAATTCATCGTTATTATCTATAACTAAGACAACTTATGTAAATAATACGGCTTTACACCGTAGATACTTTATCAAGAATAGGTTCAAATTCAAATTGGCCCAACTCCTACCTTTCGCTTCATATGTGGAAAAGAGTTAAATGTTTTTGCAGGCGTTCCGTTCGATTAGATTATCACACAGGTAGTAGTAATGAAATGAACAGTAAAATTAATTAAATACCGAACCATTCTGCCTGTTCAAGTATTCACACGAGTATTGTATTCATTATATTATTTTCTCATTGGTTGAGGAAAGAAGCAAAAAAAAAATGCTGAATGCAATACGCGTATCAACAGGTAGATTCAAAACGAAACGAAACAGAAAATTAACATTTGGTGTTTTTTTGTTTTATGCATTTTGATGTCGTTTCATGACACATGATTTGATTTGGATCAGATCAAACGTCAACAAATGCGGCTACTACCGTGATATTGTTGGTATAAGATATGACCATACTTCGTAAAGATAGATGTCGTCATTGATGGTTTCTAAATCATGAAAATCCAGCTCAAAGCCTGAATGTCACTCGTTGTTAATTTAGGGCACTTTAAAGTAGGAAAAAAATGAAGGTATATTTTATGATCACGTCTGCCTCTGGGCCAATTGTTAAAATGTATAATAAAACCCAAGAATTCTTCGAGGCGGACTCTAGATTTAAAACCTTGGCTTTGGGTGGTATTAGATTGGCTAACTAAGTCATATGAAAATATAAAAGGCAGACGTTAGTGGAATTGATTTCAGCTGTTGCATGTTAATAAAGTGCTAGATTCGATGGTCTGAATACAATTTAATACAAAAATCTATGTTTTTGAAATTTTGCCACGATAATTTGACACAATATGTAGATTTATGTCATAGCTTAGGCATGGATTTGTGTTTTTAGGTTCTAAAAAATCAAAAATATGTAACTAAAATTGCAAAATATGTGGTACAATTTTTTAAAGAAAGCCAAAACTAGACCTTTAGGATTTCAATTCACTCATTAACAAAAAAGTATCTGAGTTTTGGCTATAAAGTTGGATAAACTAACATTCACAAAATCACAATGCAACAACTTTTTACCTTTTACTTACAGGTTTGTATGAATTTTCAACTTGACCAACAAAAATGTTTGCTCGTTATGTTGGAAATTCATGCAAACCTGTAAATCAAAAGTAAAAAGTTGTTTCAATGCTCTGTAAGGTTACAAAGTGCAGGAGGAGTAGTGCAAAAATGGTTTCACATCCATACGTTTAAAAATTTAGACTCTCAAGCGATACCTTCTTCAAAAGAACACCGTGACGGTTAAGACTAAAAGATTCACGCCATTAAAATGGGGTAGAATTGCATTTTCTACGTTTTCATAGTCTAAGGAATTTTAACCTTGGTTGATTCATTTAAATTTCGATGAATTTTTTTACATACATTTTTCTTGCCCTAATCAGATAAGTGTTACTAACTAAACGTGGATTATTTCGTTTTTGATAAAGGCACGTACGTTAACGAATAAAATTAAAAATCACAAAATCTGTTTTTCTGGAAGAACTCCATATCGTCAAATAATGTGCAGTAAACTATTGAGATATTTTAATTTGACATTTATTTTGTTCTTAATGGACGTGTTCAATCGGGCAAAAATGATAAAAAATATCATGATATTTTAGACACTTTAACTTTATTCCGTAATTCTGTACGTCAAACCCGATTGAACAGCCAAAATGTATAAAAAAGTGATAAATTGATTTTAAATGTCAATGCGTTTTCCAAACAACAATAAAACCGATAAATTCAATTTTTGAATTAAATTTTCTTAACTATAAATTGGATTTGGGTATTTTATATCATTTTAAATATTATTTCTAATAAAAATTATATTTTAATATTGCACACAATTAACTGAAAATCAAAAATCAAAATTAATTTCTTCTGACAGCTAGAACTGAAAAAAAACTTGATTTTTTTTCGTGATAAATGAGTGCGTTTCATGGCAAACGCGATAAAAAAAATCATGATATTTTTTATCATTTTTGCCCGATTGAACACAAGGAATTTATTGATTTATTGTAAAACATTTTTAACTTCCAAAAAAATGTTTCTTAGCCTAAATTTAAAGTTTGGCTTATAAATTATTTTTGCTTTATCAAATTTTAAGCTATGAAAATCGAATTACGTTATTCTTGAAGAAAAATTAAAAATATTTGGAATAAACCATAGAATATGTGCTGTAAAATAACTGGAATATGTAAAATTACGTGATTATGTAAAAATATTTTAAAATATGTGGTAACATAAGGGCTCATTCGCTTTTATTTGTTCTAGAACGAATAGGTTAGGTTAGGTTTAGGTGGCGGTTCACTAGGACCAGGCATAGACACACAAAGGTCCGTAGCCATACCACAATTTAAAAATTTATCCTCCAACTCATTGAAACCATTTTGAGCTTGTTACGAAGCGCAGGATACTCCTGACGTCCATCATGCATGTTTAGGTTTGTCAGGTCATTGAAGAGGGGTGCCCCTAGAAACTTTAGTCTGTTTCGTGCCAGACGAGGACAGATGCAAAGAAGATGAAGTACCGTCTCTTCTTCCTCTTCATCCTCGCAACTACGACAGTAGTCATGTGAGAAGAAACCAAGTCTACTCGCATGGCTGCCTATGAGACAGTGCCCCGTAATCACGCGAACAAACACACTGATCTGACTCCGCTGAAGTGAGATCAACTGTTTGGATATCGCTAAGTCCAACTTTAGCCAGACCTGCCGAGTTAATATGCATGAGGTGCTACTTGACCATCTGTCATTCGTCAACTTACTAGCTTCCTCCTGAAGGAGCAGTTTACATACCGCAAGAGGCATTTCAATATCCTTTCTGCTTTTCTAAATGTGGTCCGTTGTACCACGTCGAGCCAGTCATCGGGTTTTATATTCGCGGTACTAATGAAGTTCATCGAGAAATTCACGAACATGCAAATTCGAAAATGCGATATCTCGGCGAAAAAAAGATATTTGAGCAAACTCAACGGCATTTGAAAGAAGAAGACTTGTACTATAAGATCCCACACATGGATTTTTGAAGAAAAAAAAAATCGCGGTGCTATATAACCTCAAATATGTCAAAAAACAGTATAGATAGTATAGTAGAATATCTCATAAACCTGACGTGATAGAGCAAATCTGAGCCCAGATTCGGATTCAGCGTGAAAAATTACTTTGGAAGCAACTATTCATTGTCAAGTGGCACCAAATTTTTAAAATTTTGCAAGGTAGTGTAATCGAAATATTCTCCATTACTATCTATGGTCTTTTGCCATTTATCGGGTAGATGATGAATGCCTTCTCGATAGAAACTTAGTGGTTTCGAAGCAAAATAGTCATCGAACCATTTTCGCACATCTTCAACTTTCATGAACTGCTGGTCTTTCAAATATGATGACATCATATCAATTGGGCATGATAACGTTCAGTCAGCTGTAACATTTTGACCAGGTTCCAGGACCTCTTAATAAATGATTCCTTTCCAATTCCACCACACAGTAACACTTTCTTGGCATGAATATTCATTTTTGCAATTGATGTTGATGGCTGGCCTGGATTAACCCATGCTTTTCTGCATTTAGGATTGTCGTACAAAATCCACTTTTCATCACTCGTAATGATTTTGTGGAAACATTTTTTTCTTTTATACCGAGAAAGCAAATTCACGCAGATGTCAACTCTTTTGTTTTTGTTTTCTTCGGTCAGTTTATGAGGATCCCATTTTCCTTCCTTCTGTATCTTTCCCATTGCATGCAATCTAAATGATATTGCTTGGTGAGTAACTCCTAAAGCATTCTTTTTTATTTGAAAACAGAATAGAATGCAGTGGCGTAAATGTCATCCATTTCTTAAAATTGATGCACACGGAATGGCAGGTTGTAGTAAATGACTGAAACTTATGTCATAAAAACAGCAATGACTAAGCTATTATACACCCTGCGCCATTGAAATGTTCGGTTTGAATTTTTAAAGTAAATTTTGGAAATACCACCGTTTGCTTCAAAAGTAGATGGCAAAAATGATAGATTCTGATTATCAAAACAATTTTTACACTATTCCGAATATATTCAAATAAAAAGAACGGTAATCCGACATTTTAGATCTACATAACGTCGGATAAGGAATATTACCGCTCTACCTCGTAACAATTTGGTATAGGTCTTTACAGTGTTTTTAACAAAGTTTTTTCAATTGAAAATTAGTTTTTTGTTGACAATGGTAATTTTTATTCAAAATAAGAATTAACAGAACTAAAATAATTCATCTCAACAAAAATATTTTGAGAGAAATTGAACTTTTTAAAATAAATGATTAATAACCCAGCCCTTGGCTTTTATGATGGCCTTAAACCCGATCAGCAATGAATTCTAAAGTTTGATTAAATAATATATTGGTTTTTCTTCAAACCAGACTTTTTCTATAAGTTTTTTCAGCTGTTTGGCACTTTTCAGCTTGTAATTTGTAATCTTCTTTCCCATGAAGGACCAAATATTTTCAACAATATTGAGGTCAGGACTATTTCCTGTCCAGGATAACGACTCAATCACCAAGCTATTTTTAAATTCGGCTACCTAAACAAAATAAACATTAAAATTAAGCATTCTTACTTCACAAATAACATCAATAACTCGCGGAGAGTAATCGTCCTGGAAGAGTGGAATACCGATGTATTGAGTCGGGTCCTCAATAGTCACGATTCAGGTTTCGATAATTTTTTTATATTTTCCTCCGCTTTCTGAACTATCCAGAAGGCTTATTGATCAAACTCCAAAGGCTTGTATGGCTTTCCAGGTCATAACATATGGTGAATTTTTCACTGTCGGCGAAATACATTCCGTTAAATACCGTTTGCCTTTTCGTCGCCGAACCCTTGCCCTTACATCGGGTCCAAAGATATTGAATTTGGATTTATCCAAGAATATGAACCAACGCCAGTCCCTGGGCATTCAGTCTTTTCATTCTATTGCGAATTTGAGGCTTGCAGCTGCCATTTTTGCTGTCAGTAATGATTTTCTCGCAGGTCGACAAGCATATAAACCAACTTCCTTTTAATAGTATGAACTGAAATAGTGTCGGTTGTTGCTATTAGAAGCTAACTTCTCAGCTCCAAAGCCGTAGCAAACCTTTGCTTAAGATCTAAATATCTGAAATTCGATTTGTTGAAACAGAAGTTATCCTCTTTGCATCAGAGCCAAATTATCGTTTGATTTTCGGAAGAGTGCCTTAAAAACTATCTAACTGCTGTTTGGTTACACTAAATTACTCTTGTAATTTGTGAATGTGTGTACTTTTTGCCTTTGCTTGCAAAATATTGGCTTTTTCGTTAGCATTTAATTTAGAGCGACACTTTGTAAAATTAACTCTTTGACTACTTAATTAAAACCGAATGAATATTTCACCCTTAGTTTGGTTTTAAATACCTAATAAGGCGGTGAAATATGCTGAAAAATAAAAAAACAAAAAAAAAATAGCGAATGAGGTAAAATCTAGGAGAGAATTGCATGAAATAGTAAATAATCGAAATCGAACATTTCAATGGCGCAGGGTGTATATCCAAAATGGCGGGCGATTTGGATGCTACCAACTTCAGAGCAGAGTTTCTACTTGCATATACCTAATACAGTGGTAGACATTCGTATAAACGCACTATGTTTTTTGAATATAGTTCTTACAGTAAAGTGTTTTGATTTTTTTCAATTAGTCTAAATTACGTCTATCATCTTAAATCTGTTGATAAGATAGACCATTAGTAAAAATTTTAATGGTTTACTTCAATAAATTGAAAAATCTAAATTTCAGGTGGACATTCGTATAAACGCACTTCTGATAATGTACTAAAATAAAAACCAAAATTAGCAATTTTTCATATATTATTTTATTTAATATTTGGCCTGGCCCCGACCTTTCTGAATAACTTCGAAAATTCGAGAAGGCATTGAATTTGTTAAATTGTTGAGGGCTTTCAGATCAATTGTGGCCCAACATTCAAGTATGTCACTTTTCAAATCTTTAATTGAATTATATTGCTGTTTATTTCCATAAACTTTTCGGGGAAGGCCGTCTAAAGATTTTCGATAGGATTACAATCAGGACTATTGCCTATCCATGATCTCAGCTCGCCAGAAAGGTCTAATCCGCAAAGAAGCTATACACGAAACCGTCTATCATGCAGGCCTTTGGATCTTCCTGTGACGAACCGACACATTGCCCGTATTTTTAATAGTTCACCGAACATAAAATGGACAAAATTTTGGATCAAACCACTTTTAACGGCCATGCATACGAATAATCCGCTCAAATTTGCTCGTAAATACATGTCGTCGATAAAGGATTGGCAGAGTGTGATTTTTTCTTACAGAAAAAAAAATTAATCTGGATTTTCCCGACTACTACATTTGCTAATGGCATAATTTTGAGGAACATGGCGTCGTTAGGTCGAAGCGTAATTTTGTGGTGGTGTGTTATGGTATGCGGAGCATTTTCTTAAACGAGGAGCTTCCCATCTGCTTTATAACGACCCGAATGAACTTCCGTATGTACGTGAAACTTTTGGAAGACGTTTTGCTAAATTATCTGGATAATAACATCAACAAAAATTATAATTTTCAACAAGACAATGCCTCGATCCATGCTTCGAAGGAGACCACACCGTGGTTTCTCGAGAGAAACATTCCCCTTCTTGAATGGCCAGCTTGCAGTCCTGATTGCAATCCTATCGAAAACCTTTAGAGGGCCTTCCCCGAAAAGTTTATGGAAATGAACAGCAATATAATTCAATTAAAAATTTGAAAAGTGCCATCCGTGAATGTTGGGCCACCATTGATCTGAAAGCCCCCAAAAATTTAACAAATTCAACGCCTTCTCGAATTTTCGAAGTTATTCAGGAAGGTCGGGGCCAGACCAAATATTAAATAAAATAATATATGAAAAATTGCTAATTTTGGTTTTTATTTTAGTACATTATCAGAAGTGCGTTTATACGAATGTCCACCTGAAATTTAGATTTTTCAATTTATTGAAGTAAACCATTAAAATTTTTACTAATGGTCTATCTTATCAACAGATTTAAGATGATAGACGCAATTTAGACTAATTGAAAAAAATCAAAACACTTTACTGTTAGAACTATATTCAAAAAACATAGTGCGTTTATACGAATGTCTACCACTGTAGCTGCTTATTAAATATTAAGGGGAATTGCCTTTGAGAAATAATCACAAAGGGTTAAGAACATGTTGTTCAGCTTCGTTTAATTTAGCTGTCACGTATATATTATAATATTGTATATGAATTAATTTATGTTGAACTCCAGATAAACTTTTGTTGAAATATTTTTATAAACAAATTTCTCGTCTCGCCTAATTTACGGTTGATAAGATTTTTTTGTATACAAAATTGATGTACACAGTAATAAAATAAAACACTTCATTCTCTGTTAACTGTTTGCATGTTATTTGTTTTGTAACCAGCGAATCAGCTAGTTTAAAACTCTCAATAACAAATGTATCAAAATCTTTTCTTAAATTGAGAGCCCTCAAGCTTTGGAAAGTGAAGATAAAACCAGACCGATTTTTTTCGAATAAAATGATCACTCAAAGGAAACCCCGCCAAAAGTAAACATCTTATAAATGCCGACAAACAGTAATTGGTAATCATGTAACGTTATAAAAAGTCAATGTGGCAGTTATTTTGCGCGACTTATCTATTATTAGGTCACTTTGGCAACTAATCATTTAATCATTAGTTTTGATCGCTCGATTTATATACAAAACACTTTTGAAGTACATATTTAATTTAAAATCAAGTCACTAGTCTAGAGTATATGTTGAACTGATTAGATCAAAATAAAATGATTTATTGATCGCGGTATAATTTGATTGAATTTCACCGAAGATCTTTGATTAATTAGTCATAAAATCGTTAATAAAAATATTTTTTAACTCAATACATACATTGTGTTGCACTTGCAATAATGTCAAGTGAGTTAGTTATCTATATATACTTAATAATAATTAAATCATAATTGTCAACTTGTTATTTATCATTACTAATAGAAATAAACTATCAAGATTATAACCACGCGTATAACTGTCATATTATTATTTAGTGATTCACAATTTGTTTACCAAATCGTAAACATACTTGCGAGAGGCGTACAAAGCCTACTTTTCTTATCTATTGGATAATCCAATTTAGATCTTTTAAAATTCGTTCAGCAATTTCATTTAGCACAATACAATTCTGCAAAACGGAGATAATTACCTGCCCACGAGAAGATATTTAAATAAAATAAAAAAAATGACACGAAAATTGCTAAATAAATATTTAGATTCTCGGACACACAAATATTTAATGAATATTTATTATTAGATAATGCAAAGTAAAGCAGTGCGGTGTGTGAATAAATAAATTTTATTAGAAATTCTGGATTTAACCAACTCTATTGTTAGCTAACTATAATAATCACTTGTGCATGCATGATCGTTTAGTAATATTCTGTAGATCTACATATAAAATTTATACCTAAATATGGGAGTACAAATAATTCATAGGAACTCAAAATTATATCAGTTTCGAGAGGCAAATTTTGAATGTTATCAATCAATCAATTATTACAAAATTTATTTTCAATGGAATACAACAACGACAAAAAGTCTTATGTTAGCAACAAAAAACGCGCCTTTTTGTGTGTTTTGATTTTATGAATAAAATCTAATCGCAAAAAAAAATGACTAATCATGTTAAATAAATGAAAATAACAAACTTGTATGTATTATTATGACATTAAAGTTGAATACATATTATATTTTACCTAATTACAGTCTGATTGATAGCCGACCGTATCTATACATTATTTAGTTGCTTTTTGCTTTTGTCGTCATGCTGAATGAGTTTGATATATCGTCTTATTTTTAATAAGCCTTAATTTATTTTTTGTGTTAGATAGTGTTACGAACGGTAAATATTATCTGATGCAATAATCTTGATGATTCTGATGTGGTGTGAGAAAATCTAAAATGCATATCGCACATGACATAGAATAGTGACACACCCCAAAAATTCTGGGGAGCAAAAGAAAAAATGTCAAGTTCTATTTTACTAAACTCTCTGTATGCGTCCAAAAGTGGATAAAGCTCTCTCACGCTTTGTAAAATAAATATGAAAATAAACGATTTCATTATCTGGAATAATAGGTAAACAAATCGTTTATAGCGCATCGTTCTGATGGATTAACAAAAAAATGCAATTTTTTGAGTTATATTGCTGTCATGTGCGATATATACGAGGACATATAATGCATACAGGATGTTCCAATCAGAATGCAATAAATTCATCGGTCGATTCTAATCAAGAAACAAATCAAAAATGCTATAGTTAATTTTGCTATTATATCTCTGTCAATAAATTAACAACTATTTCAAAATTACTGATCTAATAAAAAATTGGAAACTTTTTTAAAATGCACGTTTTTTGATTAGTAAGCATTCATTTCAGTATATGGAAATACCTGCTTATTAGTGTCGTAAGCTGTGAGTATAAACAAGCGAATAACTTAATTTTACAGTAAAATCTTTAGATTTCGAGACACTCTCTTGAATAATGAATCAGCCAGTTTGATTTACTTAAAGTAAGTCCCCGATTAATTAAGACATAGATAAGTGTAATGTGTATTTTACAAAAAAATAAATCAAAATACGAAAGTTTAATTGCGTATTGTGGAGTAAAGATAAGAATGAGAGCACTTCACTTATATATACGTTTATATTTAATAGATAAGCAGTTTAGCTGCCATTTATGACAGAGCGTTATATCAGTCGTAAATGGCAGCTAAACCGCTTAGCTCTTACGGTAATTGAGGGCCTGTTCGAAATACTTCAGATTGATAAGCTTTTCTAAAAGCATTTTTTAAAACTTCAGCGGACACTTTATGTCTGCTAAATATTATTTTTTAAGGCGCTTTTAAAATCAAGCAAGAGAAATCGGCGAAATACAACTTCAAACATTTACAAATCTTTTATTTCTTTAACCGTTTGGTTGTTTGTCTTAACTTACTAAAGTGAAGTTTGCTTAGCTTAACCTTGAACTATCTAAAGTTAAACTTTCTATAGAACAATAATTAGTTTAAATATTTTTGTCTGACTATCGTTAAGTTTCCCAAACCGATTTCTTTTCTAAAGGCAAGGCTCCATGAAAGCTAACACGAACGATTTTGTTAGGACATGTTTACAATTTTTACTTCTATTGTTATATTTTTTAAATTATGGTTAATTAAAAATTTTAACGGAACATGTAAATTTTAATTTTCGGACTGCAGTTCGTAGCAAATTGTTTTATTTTAATTAAAGCAAGTAATTTTTCCTTTTCGTCGTACAATATGGCGACTTCGCGCAAAAAAAAATTAAAAACAAATCGTTCAACCGGAAAACGAACTCATCTTCTAGTACGACGATTTTTTTTTCGTGGTCTACATAGCCACAGAAATCAAAGCCTCATTTGAAAAATTTTATTTTTGTTGGTGCGTACACATAGAATTTCGAAACGATTTTTTCGTTCATGTAGCCAAGATTACGAAAAACCGATTCGAATCGTACGTTTTGTCGTATCATGGAGCCTTACCTTTAGACTGTGTCCGAAATCTGCGAAAAAAAATTGTTAGTACATTTTTTTGACATTTATTTGAAAAAATCGCATTCACCCAATCCATTTATCACGGTATTTTGGCTATGATAATTTTGGGCAAAAACAGAACAATTATTATAATCGGTCGATATTCAACATGGTCGCCTTATCAATTCACATCATCAAAATAAAATGTCAACTAGTCAATGGCGATGTTATCGTTTGCAGCGACACATATAATATGGGAAGCGTAGCGTTTATGGATAATTTCCTATTTTCAACAACAGCTGCTTGTCGACAATAGATCATTTTTTCCGAAAGAGTCAGCACGATCAAAGAAAAACTACGGAGCGTTTTCCGAAAAAGGCAGCACAATCAAAGAAAAAGTACAGAGCGTTTGCCACTAGATGTCACTACACAATCAAAAAAATATTACTGACGTTTTTCAAAAGGGAATAGCCAAAATCAATTTAATAGACCTTTTTCCTTAACCCTTTCAAACGCCATTTAAAATTAACTTTCTTCCAAAAATAAAATACGGAGCACAATTATGCACTGCTATAATATGGCATTGCTAATAAAACTGTAGTGTGAACATAAATACATAAGAGAACTATCGCACAAGAGAAATGAGACAAAAATTAAAAATTACCGTTGGTCGAAGCGATGAAAGTTGATGTACAATATATTGTACAAGGCGTTTGAGAGGGTTAAAAAATGTTTACAAGTAAGAACGGCGATTCGTAGGTGGTCCGAACTAAAAATTAATGTTTTAGAAAAATAATTAATGAATTATATTTCGGGGAGCAACTTCACAATTCCCCAAAAGCATTTCTAAAGTTAAATTTAATGTAAAATTTAATTTATTTGATTAAAACACTGAAAGCAAGATTCCAATATTATGCAACACCTACAGATATTTCTAACGATTCACTATGTTTGACAATTAAGGAAAAGGTCTATTATCACGTATTAATAATAATCACTTTTATAACACGAACTTATTTTTGTTTATGTTTACAAAATGCACTGATAAAAATGTCATACAATTTTTGACAGCAAATATTTAGTGACACCTAGTGGCATTATGGGAAAGTTGCTTGTGCTTTCGGAGTTTTCTGAAAGATGTAGCTCTTGCGGTTTAAGAAAATTTGACATGTCTAGCGAAATTATTTGTTCGTGTTTGTCAATTATAGGTTAATCTTATTTATATGGCCTATTGATCCTATTTTAAGTGAAAGCGCTATCACTATCGCCTGACAGATTACGAATTAATTGGTCGATTGATTTAAAACGATGCATTGTATACAGGTACACCACATAATTAAACATTTATATTGATCAATAATAGAGTTGCCTCCAATATTTGTTAGTTTGCGTTGCTCTTCTATACCGTAACGTATTTTCCAAAATTGTTGGGAGAATTATTGTTTCAACATCCTATTATACTATGCTCTACGCTACAAAACGAAAGTCAATTCAATGCGTATGGTAAAATTGCCTGCTGTTAAAATCGAACAAGAACATGATAGACGAGAATTTCAAAAAATTATTAGACGACTCGGACATTGTAATAAAAATTTGTGTTTAAATATTTATCACATGTTTCGGACCTAAAGTGCTTTACTCCAAACGAAACGAAAAATCGGGTTAAGTTTTTTCAATACATATACATAATTCCAAAATTATTGCTTTGTTTTCGATAAAATCTTCTGGTTCTTGAGTGTGAGCTTACGTAAATATTCTGCTGACAATTTTTCAGCAGGTAACCAATCATCGTATTCTATTTCGTAAACAAATTTTCCCTTCTGAATAAAATATTTTTAAATTGGATGCGCGATCCTACTGAAAAATTTTTAGCAGAATATTTACGTAAACTCGCAGTGACCGAACACACAACACTATTTTCAATTTAAAAAATTAAAAAAAAATTTTAATAGGCTGAAAAAATAAAAATTACATTTTTTCAGTTATTAAAATTTAAGTTTTAATTTTTTAATTAAAATTTTCTTTAAATTTTTTAAATTGAAAATAGTATTGTACGGTACATTCCGTCAAGAATCAGAAGATTTTATCGAAAACAAAGCAATAAATTTGGAATTATATCGAAAAAACTAAACCTTATTTTCCGTTTCGTTTTTCAATGTGTTAAAGCGCTTAAAAAAATTCGAATTCAAAAAATTGAATCTTTTACGACTTAGGGTGGGTTTCTACTTGGGATGCCTTTGCAAATAATTGCAATCTGTTTTAAATTTGTTCACACAGATAATATACATTGCAGAAAATACATATCGGTATAATTAAACAATACGTAATTTACAATACGGTTTGCAATCAAAAGTAGTCATGCCTACACCTTTTTCCATTGCAAACTTTGCATTTACAAAAAAAAAATTAAAATTTCCCTTATTTTGTTTAGGAATATTTTCAATCCTGCGATACACAAATCAAGCTAAAATATTTTTCCTATGTGAATATTGGGATCCGCTCGAAATGCGATATTTTAAAACGCGATATTTCAAAACGCGATATGACGAAACGCGATATGTTATAAAACACGACATTTCAAAATGCGATATTTCAAAACGCAATATGGTACAAAACGCGATATTTCAAAACGCGGTATGGTACAAAACGCGATATGGTACAAAACACGATATTTTAAAATTAAAATTTTAAAAAATAATAAAAATTAAAATAATAATAATATTATTTTAAAATAATAATAATTATTAATCTTCCTTTATTTAATAAAATTTTCCTTCACCAAAATGATAAAATTGAACATGTACGATCAGAACTAGGAAATCGCGTTTTGAAATATCTCGTTTTGTACCATATCGCGTTTTGTACCATATCGCATTTTGAAATATCGCGTTTTGTACCATATTGCGTTTTGAAATATCGTGTTTTGAAATATCGCGTTTTGTCAAATCGCGTTTTAAAATATCGCGTTTCAAATGGGACTCGTGAATATTCTATTGTTTTTATTATGATTTTTTATTGACGATTTGCACCATGCATCTAGCGGAAGGAATTGGTCCCGAGAAATTGATGTAATCGAATTTTCGAATAATTTTAATTTTAATTAATTAAAATTGCAAAGAACTCAACACAAAATGCTACCCATATATAACGTAAAGTACGGTTTTTCTATATTTGCTTGATTTAGTTCAATTTTAATATTAAAAGTACCATAAAATAGTGTCCAAATTAGCATAAATTTTATAATAATTTAGCGCCATTCATCGTTATTTTAGTTTTGTTACACTAAATATATTTACAACTATAATTACAACTTATTTATTACAAGATAACAACGAACCAAACACTGCACAAAAACGAACTGCAAAATTATATATTATATTGTAGTCAATGGCGCTAAATTAATCTCAAATTTATGCAATTTTGAACATTGTTTAAGGCACTTTAAGGCGTACAACACATCGAGCGCGAACTGCGAATTGCGAATAAATTCCACAATGCGATATTCGGAAATAGACGCGCATAGAGCATGGCGCGAATTAAATAAACGTCAAATATAAAAAAATCTTCCGAAACTTGACGTTTATTAAATTTGCGCCGCGCTCTATGTGCGTCTAATTACGAATATCGCATTGTGGAATTTATTCGCAATTCGCAGTTTGCGCTCGATGTGTTGTACGCCTAAGTCAGAGTTCGCGACAATATTCTGCGGAAAAATTTCAGCAGGATTGCATGCGATTTAAAAATATTTTATTCGGAAGGGGAAATTTGTTTACGAAATAGACTACTTTGATTGGTTGCTTGCTGAAAATTTTTCCGCAGAATATGTCGCGAACTCGCAGTTAATATTAAAATTGAAATAAATCAATCAAGTACAGTAAAACCATACTTTACATTATGTATGGGTAGCATTTTGAGTCGAATTCTTTGCAATTTTAATTAGCTAAATTCAGAGACTGGAACCGAAACTGAACCGAAAACCGTAATTAACCGCTATTTTCAATGAACCGAAAACCGGAACCGAACCGAAATAAAATAAAAAATTGAACCTGAACCGAAACTGGAATCGAAATTAATTTTCGTTCCGGTTCAAGTTTTTGCTATCCGAAAAAATTTATACAATTATTTTCAGTTTTTAAAATTGTGCAAATTAAACTAATCGGACTATCGAAGACAGTAATTTTTTCGTTGTAGACGGTTCCGCTTCCGACTTACGCAGATTTTTGTATCTATAATAAAAACTATTTTCGTTTTTCGTTATTATTATTTTAATTAAATTTTGAATAAAAAATTTGGAATCTTAAATAGAAATCTTTTATTAACAAACAATTCTTGAACCGGTTTTGGAGCCGAACCGGAACCGAACCGATATTTAATGGCCGAACCGGAACTGAACCGAACCGAAATTTAAAAATTAGGAACGTAACCGAAAACCGGAACGAAAAACATTTCGGTTCCAGTCTCTGGCTAAAATTAAGATTATTTGAATAATATTCCCATGTAACTGCTACTGCGAAAATTGGTTTACATCAATTTCAAATTTATAAATCTGCTACTAGAGGCAGTTTTTGTATTTTCCAACTCGTCAATTGACGTCTAGAAAAGTCTAAATTGACAAAATTATTTGACATGAAACAAAAATTTCCCTTTGCAATTATTTGCAATCTGCTTTAGGTGGGAAGGTAAGTTTTTCCGCTTTTCATAATCCCGCCTTCAAAATCCCGAAATCAAAATCCCAATTTTGAAAATCCCGCTTTTCAAAATCCCGCCTTTCAAAATCCCGCTTTTCAAAATCTTGGTTTTGAAAGACATATTTTTTTAATTCGAGCCGCCCTTTCTGGTGAAGGAGAATTCTAATTTAAAGTAAAATAAAAACCGGGATTTTCGGAAAACTGGGATTTTTATTTTTGCAGAATCGGAATTTTAAAAAGCGGGATTATGAGACATGGGATTTTAAAAAGCGGAATTTTTTTCTTGAGCGGGATTTTGAAATGCGGGATATCGTTACGACCCCACTTTAGGTGGAAACTGACTAACAATGCGATTCTGTCATTAAGACTGTTAAGGGTATCACAGGCACAGCTAAGAGAAATTTTGGTAAGAGGTTTTTTTTAAGAGAATCTCTTAATTAGTATTCTGTTGGTAGTACTATTAAAATATTTCTTAAAAACTCTCCAAATATATTGGAAACTATTTGGAGACCTGTCAATTTGATTTTTTACATTTTTTCGAGATACATTTTTGGCGATTGATAAATAAAGAAAAACAATTGTTATAATTTTTATTTAAATACGTTTATTTTTTATAAAGTACATAAATACTTATTTAGGTTATGTTTATTTTTAGAACTAACAATTAATAAAATATTTTATTTTTCGAGTAAAAGAGATTCTCATGACTAAAAGATCATACAGAATCGCCAAATAGTCTTAGGTAAGAGAAATCTCTTAACTAAGAAAAATCTCTTAGTTAAGACCTCTATGACTGTACGTCAGAATCGCACGGTAAGCCTTATAGACTAGGATATGGTGACAGGTGACGTTTTCCCATTTTGCACCGCATACCTTTTTAAGGGTTGATAATTAACCCTAAGATAGGAAGATAGAAAGTTTCTTGGCCGCTGCACGCTTTCCGAAAATAAGGAAAATCGCTTTTCTTTTTGTGATGAATTTTAGTGATTTCCGTGATATTATACTGCCTGCCTTTGTAACATAAGGTAGTACAAACAAATTGAAGCTCTAATAATTGAAGGCATGCAGTCCGCAGCGGCCGAAAGGGCTTAAAGAGTTACGTAAAAATAAGAAAAATTACAGGCTATTTCCGTATTTTCAAATTGCATGCCGATGTAAAAAATTAAAGTTTTAATGATAAAAACACTCTGGAAAAATTGGCATGCGCCCCTCGTAAGACCAAGTATGACCTATTATTTCCAAAGATGATATTGTGAACGATGTGTTTGCGTGCTACTATTATTTGTACCATCGTTGATTATTTTCATAGAATTTAATGGAGAATATTTAATAAAAAACTATAAAACTCACTACCACCCGCACATATTTAGATTAATTAACATGTTTGTCGACGGTCTTTCAAAGTAATCCTCATACATTACAGTTTTATGTGTTTTTAAATATAATTTTTTATTTGTTTTAAATTATTTACTACTGGCTGCATAATTCTAACATCTTACTTAATTTAATCTACAAATAACTAAACCGTTAAATACACGATGTTTTAATAACCGTTAATTAAAAACAAACGCTTTTCACTATTTTAACAATTTCCTTACATAATTTGGTGAAAAGCTAAATATCGTTCTTGTCGATCATTCTCAATGTGCACCAACCTTTAGTGACTGTTGCAAATAAACTAATTATAATTTTGAGCTGTAAAATTAAGTTAAAACATAATTTAACTATTTTCTATTTTCTTAAAATATTGATAATTTTGTTTTTTGGTCAACATTTTTTTCGTATGTCTAATTAATATGTTTTCCATTATATCAAAATTTTTTTTTTTTTTTTTTCAATTTTTGCTCTGTCGCTTTTGGTTTGTAACTTTGGTTCGTGGCGCAATTCTTGGGATAACCTATTAAATATGTTGGTCGTCGTGTCGTTTTGATAAATCATAAATGAGAAGCAGATATTCTTATTTTTAAGTGAATCGGTAATAACGTGGTATAAGTATGCAATGTACCTACATAATTATTTTTTGTTCATGCCTGCCCGGTTTCTCGAAATTTTTCCTTATGTTTACATTTGATTTAATTGTGTGATTTTCTAATTTATATGTCATTTCCCGTCAAACAAGGTGTTACGTTTATGTAGTACTGGCGAAGAATTTTGTTCATACAACTCTTCGTTTACGTAACACTTTGGTGTTGCAATAACGAAGCAGTTATGTCGTTCCCGTCCTATGATAATTAGACTTTTTGCGAGGAGTTGTATTTTACGTCACGTGGTGCATTTACGTCACGTGATTAGTGACGGTGGTGCATTTACGTCACGTGATTAGTGAAATAATAACGTAACATTTTTATTGTTCAGTTTCTTGAGAATTTTGTTGTGTATTCTAAAAAAAATATTAGGCCACAAATTATATTTTTCTAAATCAAATTGGGACATTAAATATTTGCTTAGTTATTTATTTATTAAAAAGAAAATTGATGAACACAAAAAACACTTAATGGCGATCAAGACCTCAAAATTAAATGGTTGTCGTTTCTTTATATTATTCCACTAATTTTCATAAGGGAATTTGGTGTTACGTTTACGAAACATCAGCGAGGTATTTTACTCATACAATTCTTCGTAAACGTTACGTTTAGTTGTAGCAAAAACGAAACATTTATGTCGTTTCTATCTCATGATAATTAAATTTGTTTGCGAGGTATTTTTTTACTACATTATATTTTATTTAAGTTTGAGAATGTATTAGTGCAAAGCAAAAATGTGATACGTTAATAGTACGCTTATGCGACGTATTTTGCGAATTCGGTTAAATTGTTTAGCGGGTTCTTTAGTTTGACTATCAGTTGGCACCTGGAATTTACACCATGGATTTGCAGACGCCGATCAAAGAAATTTGTTCACTTTTACAGCAGATACTTAGTGTTAGACGACCCAAAATCATTTCCTGATTTTAGGCATCTCAACTCGAGCAAACCGCTAGAGCGAGAGAGATGCCTTATATCAAAATATTAAAAAATATTAATTCGAAAATTACTTATCCGATTTTCATGAAAGAAAGGCAGGCGTATAGACCTTGATCAGATAAGAAAAACGTCTTTAGGTGATCTTTAGGTGGTCGGATTCCAAAGTTATAGACGCGTAAAAATTTCCTTTGCAATACATTCACGTAAAAAACAAAAACAATAAAAGTACATAACAGAATACTATGTTCAAAACATTTTTTACCTTTGGATGAATGAAAATGATTTTGTTTGAATGTATGTATATAAAGTAGTATAAAAGCAAGTCCAATTATTACGTAATATAAAAGTTTTGTGTATGTTAGGATTGGTGCTTAATGGCTTATTGTAGGATTAGTGTCTAATGGTATATTGTTTATATAGATATTATATAGACAGCATTGTTGGGATGCCGGTAATGCGATTACATCCTGTAATGGGTTTTCCTTCTTTTTATTTTAGCGAGTGTTAGTTTAAAAACAAATAATAATGGTATAAATGGAACTAGTTGTGGCCCGTTTACCATTTTTGCGCCTTTCCTCACTACCAACTTCATTTTGTTGCGAATAAATTAATTTTCGAAAAATGTTGCCAAGAAAATTTTTTTTTAAATATTTTTAATCCGTGTGACTTGAGAAACTCTTACGTCCCCCCCGTGTCAGTAAACAGAACAAAATAATTATGCACTAAATTTATTGCACTATAAAATAGAATTGGGTTGATGCCGTTGTGTTGCTATTCGAATTTTTTATTTTCTTGAGTTTTTTTATTTTTATAATTTTCGTTATTCTAAAATTGTTTGAAAATATTTTTTAAAGAAACTGCCAACAATATTGATGTTTTATGACGATCATTTCTCGTACCCACTCAAGAAATGTATTGTTGTTTATTCAAAATACTAATGAGAAAACGTTATACGCGAATAACACTCCTATCAATTATAAAATCTAAAAATTATTTTTCATTACATAGTACATCAATAAATTTAAACAAAAATACTAATCTTAAAATAAAATCGACCTTGTCTGTAAGAAAAGAAAGATTTTTCTCTCCATGATCTGCCACAATTATTTTTATATTATACTGTATAGTAAAACAAAACAATCCCACTACAAAACGATTTTAGTTTAGTTTTTTTTTCTTTAAGCACACCACACACAACAACAAAAAGAAGAAGAATTCCAACATGACCTGGGTCAATTCAAAATTAAAACATAAATAAATAATAAAAGAAAAATTTTATATCCATTTTTCATGGTGATCGCACATCATAATACACCGGTTAATAAATTTCAACATTTTTTATCGTTTACAACAACAAAACAAAACAAAATTCTAAAATTATTCAACATATGATAACGTCTTTTATTCTACATACATATATACACAGTACAGTAAACAAATTGATTATGTATGGGGAAATGATCATGAATCAGTTCGTTGATCTTCTTATGTGTGGAAAAACGAAAAATTTATCGCGGGTTTGTTTATTCCATGCAATGTTGTTGTATGTTGATGATATGCGGTCATTCATAATTTAATATGTTGGGTTGATTAATTTTACTACATTGTAGTAGTAATTACATACTGTATGAACTTTATTTTAAAATTTATCCTCGCTGACGTCTTTTAAATGTTGTATACAAGCGATGATTTATAAATTGCCTGTTAAATTTTATTCACAAAATGTAAATGCATACAACAATAAATTTTTGGTTAGCAGAAATTCTTAATAATGAACTGAAGTGAGAAAAATTTTTGTTGGTTTATTTATTTATATATCAGTTCAATGGACAACGTAAAAGTTTGAATGGTTAATTAACGCTTAATTGTGTAATTACAACTTCGTCATAACCTTGCAAAATATTTACAATGAAAAACAACTTTTGTGGTTTTACTCAGTTTTTAGAGCGTATTTACAACATTTGTGTATGCAGTCAGGAAAAACCCGAATTTTTAAAAATTGTTTTGAAAATATGCTTTTGGTTTTTTCCAAATAATTTTTAGTACCTAATGATATTTTGGATAACAATTTTATAAATCCACAAAAATTTAGCGAGTTTGATGAAACTTGTTAGTGCAAATAATATTTAAGCTAACCACTTATGTAATATACCAAACATGAATCAACAAATCTATGAACCTCTTTTAACCAAACCACAAATCGTACGATAAAACGATTAATGTGAATTAAGATATTTATATTCACCACACACAAACTTGAACCTATCGGCGGTTATTTATGTCTCACGATTCACGAATTACAATGATATATAATTCGCGCTATTTTCACCTTGCAATAATGTTACCGAAAATATTTGGTTTCTGTAAATTAAAACGATAAAATTTATTTTAATTTTGTTTTTGAATTTTTGGAATTAAAAATTAAACCCCGTAGATTGTATTTATTTTGACATACCGTTTAGTGATATCGATTATTACGGTGATTTATTTGATGTCATACGATTACAAGTTTGAGCATAACAAAGTTTGCATACAGAAATTTTGTGGGTTTGAAATTGGAAAGAAGAAATTTATGGGTGTTAGCTGATTGTGTCATGGTTTGTTTATGCGCTGGCGATAAATGTTGATTAGTAAGTTGATTTATTATGTTACCTAAATGTCCAATTCTTTGGCAAAATATAACATTTCTATTTAATACAATGAACCGATAATTACGCTGATTTCAAAATAAACTTAATCTACTCAAAATTTATAATTTAAAAAATTGAATTGCCAAACTTGCCCTTTTTTATTTAATCTTGCTCCAAAATGCAAATTACTTCCAAAAAGCAATGACTTAACAAACCACAATTCATTTTCATTAAATTACGAGATTTCAACCATTCTAATTATTTTCTCTTTACTTTCATTACAGGTGGTGCCGGACTTCGGGCTGCATTCGGCCTGGTTGCCGAAGGATTTAAAACAGCTGTAATTACAAAATTGTTTCCCACCCGGTCACACACGATAGCCGCCCAAGGTGGTATCAATGCCGCCTTAGGTAATATGGAAGAGGATGATTGGAAATGGCATATGTATGATACAGTGAAGGGTTCCGATTGGCTTGGTGACCAGGATGCTATACATTATATGACTCGTGAAGCTCCTAAGGCTGTAATTGAATTGGAAAATTATGGTATGCCATTTTCGCGTACAACCGAGGGTAAAATTTATCAGCGTGCTTTTGGTGGACAAGCGCTTAATTTTGGTAAAGGTGGACAAGCGCATCGATGTTGTTGTGTGGCAGATAGAACAGGGCATTCCCTATTACATACCCTATACGGGCAGTCGTTAAGTTATAATTGTCATTATTTTATCGAATATTTCGCATTAGATTTAATTATGCAAGACGGAGAGTGTGTGGGTTGTACCGCTTTATGTTTAGAGGATGGTTCAATTCATCGGTAAGTTTATTTAGAAAAAAATTTCTTATTATTTTAAACAGAAACTAAAAAAGAAATAATTTGTGCAATAGGTTTCGCGCTCGTAATACAGTTTTAGCTACGGGGGGATATGGTCGGGCATACTTTTCTTGCACTTCTGCACATACATGCACAGGTGATGGTACAGGAATGATTGCACGTCAAGGATTACCGCTAGAAGATTTAGAATTCGTACAGTTCCATCCCACTGGTATTTATGGTGCTGGCTGCCTGATTACCGAGGGTTCTCGAGGTGAAGGGGGTTATTTAATAAATTCCGAGGGTGAACGATTTATGGAACGTTATGCACCAAATGCCAAAGATTTGGCATCACGTGATGTTGTGTCACGTGCTATGACTATTGAAATTCGTGAAGGTCGCGGTTGTGGTCCCGAGAAAGATCATGTTTTCTTGCAATTGCACCATTTGCCACCAGAGCAACTTGCCCAACGTTTACCAGGTATTTCAGAAACCGCCATGATCTTTGCCGGTGTTGATGTGACCCGTGAACCAATCCCAGTAATACCAACAGTCCATTATAATATGGGCGGAATTCCAACTAATTATAAAGGGCAAGTGTTACGACGAGTAAACGACCAAGATCAAATTGTGCCTGGTTTATATTCATGCGGTGAATCTGCGTGTACCTCCGTGCACGGAGCAAACCGGTTAGGTGCTAATTCGCTGTTAGATTTAGTTGTATTTGGAAGAGCGTGCGCTAATACCGTAGCCGAAGATCATAGTCCAGGCGAGAGTACACCCGAATTGAAAGTAAACGCAGGTGAACAATCTGTAGACAATTTAGAAAGTATTCGTTGTGCCGATGGTAAAATACCAACGGCTGATTTACGACTTAAAATGCAAAAGACAATGCAAACACATGCCGCGGTATTCCGCGAGGAAAAGACAATGCAAGAAGGTTGCAAGAAAATAGCCGATATTTTCAATGATTTCAAAGAAGTCAAAGTATTAGATCGATCGCTTGTGTGGAATTCTGATTTGGTTGAAACGCTTGAGCTACAAAATTTACTACTGTGCGCAACACAAACAATAAATTGTGCTGTAAATCGTAAAGAATCTCGCGGTGCACATGCGCGGGAAGATTACAAAACGAGAATAGATGAATATGTAAGTGATTAAATTAAGTTATCTTCGGTGAGGCACGATAATGTTGGATTTTATTTTTTATTTTTTGTTTTTTGTTTCACAGGATTATAGCAAACCACTTGAAGGACAAACACCACGGCCATACGACCAACATTGGCGCAAACACACACTATCGTACGTCGACCCAATCACCGGTAAAGTAACAATCGAATACCGACCGGTAATCGATAAAACACTAAACGATGAAGTAGCGACAGTTCCTCCAGCGGTTCGTTCGTATTAAAGTTATTATTTTTTATGATTAATTTTTAATTAGATTACAAATTACGATTATTATTATTTTCGGTTTAATTAGTATTAATAAATAAAGAAAATGTGAAGCTTACAACTTTTTTCTTTTTTTTTTTTATTTATTTATTTATTATTTTATTTAATTTAAATTTTTTTTATAAATTAAAGGTCTTTACACGTCTAACACGATGAAAAAAGAAAAAAAAAAGAAAAAGAAATTTTATGTTTTCTGTTTTGTTCGCTTAGAACCTTGCTTGTGTCAAAAACCTCCTCGTCCTTCCTCCCGCAGGGAGAAATATTCGTGTAAAATCTTTTCTAATCGATTTTGATTCAATTGACAATTTGTAAATGTTTTAGATTTTGTGGTTATTATTTGTACAGTTTTATTATTGATTATTGATTTAATTTTTAAATGAAAAATATCTGTTTTAATTTAATAATTACAATGAACGAACTTATTAAACTTAAACCAGACAAACAATTTTGAAAAAATAGTATTATTATTGATGATCGTGTGTTATAACACCTACAACAATTATACATTATTTGTAAATAATTTGATAAAATAAATAAAATGAGAAAATTAAAAAAAAAACTTATTGTAAAATGTTATTAAAGATTGTTTCATTAATCAAATAATTTCCTAAAATATTTGGCTGCATGCCCATTTCATGAATTATTATTGTACTTTGTTTGATTTGAGACTAACGAGAGTAATGACCCTATTATTTTCTTTTAAAATATCGTAACAGTTCCTGTCGAAATAAAAATACATGCGCTAAAAATAAATTTTCTCATATTACATCCAAACGAAAAAGAACAACTTGCAAATAAATTAGTTAACCCTTGATAGTTACTTAAAAAATCGAAAAATTCATTTTCACGTCATGATTTTTCCCTTTTGATTAAATAAATGGTTAAATAATATTAATATGCATACATCACTGGGAGTTCACTTTTTATCAGTTGAAACCAGTTATAAGTACCTAAGTAAAATAATTTTACTTTAAAAAATAAGTTTTGTTCTTGTGTAACAAATAGATGAGTTAAGTTTAAATAAAAATAAAAAAAAATTGTCGAAAAAATTTATGTACGATTATCTAGTTCTCACCTTGGCTTTTATTTCATAATCGCATATGATAAAAAAAATGTGTAAACAAAATGTATCACTAATCTTTTTAGACTGATGTGCGAAGGATTTTTGCTTTTAAAATGAAAAATGATTTTTTTTTTGTATTAAAAGTACCACAACAAATTATATTTAGTGTGATAGATTTTTACATCAGGTGTCATAGATTTTCTGTCGGTGTTAATTTGGTCTATATGAATATGGTTCAGGAGATGTTCCATTCTACTACTCGTCCGGATAACAAATTAGAGTACAATCAAAATATATTTGGATAAGGAATTGAATGACCTTCAATAGTTGTTACATATTGCAGCATGCGGCCCGCGGGCCGCATGACTCAAAATGGAATACAAATTGCGGTGGCCTTCACACTCATCCTAGAGTAAAAAATTCTGTGGCTATGGATACATAAATAGTTACCGCGTTGCCCAGTTGGCTTTTTTTTCTAGTCGATGTTTTATTGCTAAAGTTATTTTGAAAATTTGTCACAAATACTCATTTGGGTTGGACGCCCCTGACCTAGATGATAAAATAGCTTGAAACGATTTTGATGTGTCACATGTTAACATTTATTTATTTATTACCAGCACTAACAAATAGCATAGGTTACAATTCTAATAGAATTATGTATATAAAAAAAAGTGTTACAAATTATCATTATTTTGAATACGACTCTTAAAAAGTCTTGAGAGTGTATGGGGGTCAGAAAATTGACGAGCATGTCTCTTTACAAAACCAAGCATCGAACTAGCCCTAGCTTCAATCATTTCTATATGTTTAATAAAACTTAGGTTACCTGTAAACAAAACACCTAAATCAATAAACTGAAAACTCTATCAATTTCCACAACTTGTAAACTACGGAGCTACAATTAAATTCTTAATTTTTGCAAATGACATAGTTTTAATAGTCCAATCACTAAACCGATTAAGGTCCTGTTGTACCAATAAAACGTCAGCACCATTTCGGATATTAGCGTAAATTTTTAGGTCATCTGCATTAAACCGATTGTCGATAAAATTCGAAAAATTGACAGAATATTTCGACATTGCCGATGAAAAATGATAGCGTATTGCAAAAATATGTCGAAGAACGTGGCAGCCAACATAAAGCCTTGATATTAGATACCAAGACACGATGGAATAGTTTTATTAATATTGTGTAAAGAATGTATGTATACAAAAATGTTTAATCGACATTAAATCGAAAGTGATAGTAACCGATTCGGAGTTTCAGTAGGTGTCAACTTTATTTTCAATTCTGCGTCCCATCAAAGTAACGAGGCAGGAATTGTAATTTCCAAATTACGAGCAAGAATAGGGGACAACTCAGTCGCTCTTTGTTTTTTTAAACAAAGCGTTTTTCGGGAATTCCAAACTGAAATTTCGCATGGGACGAAATCGTCCCAGTGCAACCGCGGAGGATTAATAATTTTTTTCTTATTCTATGAATTATTTAAAATATTTAATGTTTTTTATTTTGACGTTTGTAAAGCTTTAATCCCGGGATCCCGGAATTTGAAATTTCCCAATCCTGTAATCCCGGGATTGTTAAAATTAAAACTAAATTGAGCAGGTTTAAATGGGTCATAGAAATTAATATAAAATTTCCTTTATCGTTAAAAAATACGGATAGGTTTACCGTTTACAGTGACCAGTTTACTTGTGACCTAAATAATCAATGGCCAAACGTTGCATGATAACTTACTGAACACAAAATTAATATTGTGGTTCAATTGCGCCGCATTTTTATCAATTATTTGAGTAATTTGTATCGTTAAGTTGCAAATTATGTTAAATTTACTTCAAATATTTACTTAAATTATTGATTTCTTTAAATAAACAAATAATTTGTCAAAACAACCATGAACGGTCAAAATCGTACATCATAATGTGTATATAGAGGAAAATGTGATTATACTAACCACTATAATTTAAAGCCAATGACAATTCTAACAAGTTTATAACCTGTCCGTATTATTATAAAACGCTTTCGAAATTGATCAAACGTAAAATTGGATAAAATGTGTGTGCTTGGCAAGTGACAAATAATACCCTATGTGGGCAAGCAAAACCAGAAAAAATATGTACAGTGAAACCCGTTTATAAAATTCGGCTAAGTGACCAAACGTTATTATTATTGTAAATTATTCACTTATAATTTACATAAATTAGTTCGTTTTCAAACGGGACAAAGAAATTATTATTTATGCTGGGATTTGCACTGTATTACCTTAACAACATAATGAGCATTATCATTTTTTTATGACAGAATTGGTTGTTTGGCGTTAAAATTGCAGTGTGATTAGTAAACAAAATATTAGCTCTACATGTTACAAAAAAGACGAATTGAACTTTACTTGGTGGTTCATGGTAACTATGTACATAATAGGAAAAAAATTATGTTTGGGGGATTTTTCTGTTGTTAGTTTAAAACAACACGCAAAATATCTATCGTATACAAAGTTAATAACTAAAATTATAATTTTACATATGGATTGGTGAACGTCATATAATAAGAAAGATACACGCAAGAAAACCAAATTGGCTAAATTCCATTTCTTAATTAATCGTGAAATTTTTATAAAACTCTTGTGAAAATAATCGGATTTAGATCTGCTGCAGGCGGTTTTCTTTTTCTGATGGACGAACAAAAAAACATAATAATCAACTACGTACATTGCATTACGTATACGTATGCCTCACGCGTAATAATTATCCATTGAATTTGTAGAAAAAATGTATTTACATAAGTATTTGGGGTGACAACATATTTGTTTTTGGAGGTGTGTCGCTTAATATGTATTTCTAATTTTTTGTATATGTGGTCGTACATTAATCACTATACCAGACAAAATAAAAATTGAGAGTCTATCTCAAGGCATATTGATTTAACCTTTATTTTTATAGTTCATAGTTGTGTGTATATCATTCAATTGTAATCAAGTTTTACAAATGTATGGAAAAAACTAATTAGATTCGCTTATCATGTGGCTCAATAAATTTTGTATTTCGCATTTAAAAAGAAATTAAATTTCGATTTATTTATTAAATTTATGTTGTTAATACAAATTATTCCGTCTTTTATAGGTTCGATAAGAAAATTAATTAGGTAGCTAACATTTAGGTGCCATTTATTAGTAAATTAAACTTTTTAACAGTGACATCTCACCAACGACACATTAAAACCTATAGTGCTTCGAGCTTTTTATTCTCTTATAATGACATCTATTGTTTTTGTTAATGATTATAAAATGAAAAAGCATATCGACAATAATAGTTGTATGCTCGACTGGGAGGTGGCATCTCCTGTAATCCGGCTTCTCGGAGGTCAAGTTATAGACTGATTTGAGGTTGGGAGTTCTGTGTATTGATGAGATCATGTTGACGAGACGTCCGCACTAAGCTCGCCATCAATATGGGTGCCATGGAGGAGTCCAAGGTAACCAGGTTGGCTAAGGAGGGGCGCATCGGGCCAGGGGTGAAAACCAGCAGCCAAAAGTCCCCGTGGTGAGCAGTAGTGGGATAGCGTTTCGGAGTGAAATCCCAATGCCAGCCCGACCAATATAATCACACTATAACTTTTTATTGTTTTTAATGGGAAATTAAGTAAAATTAGTTACGGTAGGGTCGCAGGTTCGAGCCTCGGACTGGACTATTTTTTTTTTTTTTGTTTTTTTTAGCATCAAAAAATTAATTCGTATGTACATAACATAATGTAAATTTTTTTTTGTATAAAGCGAATAATTTCAAGGTAAAAACGTGATTAATTTCATTAATGTGTGAATAACGTACTACAGTACAGGCGACCGATTTGATATAACAAATCAGAAATGGAAAAATGGTAGAACTGCTAGCAGAAGTTTTGGCGATCGAACAATTTTTTCAAACAGCTACTTTTGACAGAAAAAATAGAAAACACAACACGGATCGGATCAGATCAACGTTTAAACAAACAATTAACTAATATTTGACTTTGTATCTAAATTTTGACCCGTGTCGGCTATCTAGCATGATTTAATCCAGATCAGACCATACATTAAGAAATGCAACTAATATTACGATAAAATGAAACAGCGTTTTAACTGTACAACACCTTAACTGAATGTGGAACAGAACAACTGACAACCCAAAAATCATATAATCTTGAAACTAAAAGATTTGGCACATCGATTCAGAAATATTTGTGAACAAATTAGGCGAATTTCGCTACTGAGGAAAGTGACATTTTAAACGGATACGTCGAGTCAACGTCAGCATCGCTGGCAGTAACCGATACTCAATTTGAAACAAAAGATCTGAGTTGTTTGTTATTTTTGTTGAGCTACATTTCTCAGTGAGGCATGGGTAAAGGCAAGTCAATTTTTGCATTCAACAAAGACAATATAAATGTAAAGTTAGCTATGGGAATTAATAGGGACTATTAAAGCGCATCCACACGATATGGAGATTGACCAATATATCGACGCATAATGATAGTTCGATGTGAGGATATAAAAGGATAGATCATGAAAAACATTGTTTTCGTAACAAAAACTCCGATTGCTACATCCGATTGCTCGGATTTATACCCATACTCGTGCAGCGACCTTAAAGAAGGGGATATTTGTGAGTGCGATGCGAATTTGAGTGTGTAGGTTTCGGGTGTAATTCGATTAGGAACCAAATAAATCTTAGAATTTTAACACGTTGACTGTTATGTGATCCACTCTTGGATCACACGTTACTGCGTTTTATTGAAATATTCTAAGCATTAAGATGGATAACCCTCACATTGCTGCATTATGTTTTTACTTATATATTTGGGTGAACTGGTGAATGGGTTACATTTATTTAACACTATCTGAATAAGCACGAGATTCCAGAAATAGGAAACATACTTAAACCTGAAGCAGTGAGCGAATGCGGAATTGTGGATACTTAATTTAAACTTTGTCATATTTAGACATCTTACTTTTAATTTGTTTTAACTATGGCAGGATTGACTAAGTAGATGTTCCGTGTTTTCTGCAAGTAATCATTTATTTTATGTTATTTATGATTCCTAGTTGTTTTATTTATGTATAACATACTGGGACTTTATTATTAATTTAGAATTGAACCGTCTTGTGCTAAGTACTCAGGAGACGGAGTTGAAATTAATTTAATAAGATTCAGATTCTACAGATCTAACGTTACGATAATTTTATTAAGAATCAGCACGGAAGAAGAAGTAATTATTTAAAATTTGATTTTAGAGGTATCTTCTAGAAGTCATTCCTAGTACTTTTATTGACTTACTTTAGGATGCTAAGGATCGAAAAGCAGGTATCAATAAATAGTTTCAAAAGAAATGTGTTCAGTTCAAAAGAAATGTGTTCAGCTTTCTGCAGTTACATGTATAACAGCAACTTATAAGCCCCGGTTTTAAGAGCTTTCGATTTATTTAAAATAAAATATAAATATATCAAATAATTGTTTTATTTATAAGTAAACAAAAAAAATATTGACAATAATTATGGATAATATATGCAAGCAAGAGAATATTCTATTTAGTAGGATAAAATATATTTGGTTTTCTTTAATTTTGCATTCGGCATATGGGTACACAGCACAGTGAATCTACTTATATTGAATATGCATGTAGATTGTTGTAAATGCACTTGTATCATCGGGCGCAAATGCAAAATCTACATATAAAACGAAGAAAAAACTATAAATCACGCGATTTATAATTTTTCCGAAAATGGAAACTTCCAAACGTCTCCATTTTTAGCCATTTCCAGTTGTTCGGAAATGGCAAAAGCAGCAACAATGAATCTGTAACAAAGATATTAAATGTTATTGAATTTTATTGTTTGGTTGTGCGCGCATTATTATACACTCACCCTTGTTGCTGCTCAAGTTGTAGGCCCATTTCGTTTTGGTTTGCATTGTTTTTTTTAATATTATGCGGTGAATAACGATTGTACAATCCCCAGATGCTTTTCATTAACTTACTGTTGTATTTGACGGGCGTAAGCTCCAAAACTGTATATATACATATAAATGAATTATTATATATATAAATAAATAATTAGATTTGTGAATTACTTTTGTTATTTGAGAACACATTAAGCGGTTTCCCTTCTGAACACTTGTGGCGAGCCAAAGCGCTTTGTTGGTGGGCCCGAATCTTTATCGTGGCGAATGCGCTTGGCGGCAAAGAGGGCATTTTGGTGCAACCTAAATTTGAAAATATAAACAAAATGAAAATTAAGTAAATATTTTATATTTTAATCGCATTTTTTGCGCTCAAAGCTAAATCATATATACATCAGAAACGACGTATAGGTCAAGATCATTTATACATGAAATAAAATAAAATAAAAATTTATGTCTGTTTCTATAAAAAGACACAGAGTTCATTTTTTAAGTGTATACATATATTGATAAATAAAGAAATACTTAAGATTTTTTATAATCTCTTTATCATTTTGAGCTAGTTAAGAAGCAAATTTTATTAAAATTTTAAAATAAAGAAACGGTTAGTAACAAGTTTCGATATTACCTTCGCAATAATTAAACAATAGCTCAGCAATATTATTCTCCTCGTCACAATAGCTGCATAAAATGTTTAATTGTTGCTTATTTTGAATGATATTACTACAGTTATATCTTTTGGTTGGTTTCAAACACACCATTAAATGACTCTGGTACGTAACAATAAAAGTTCACAAATTTTTTGTTTTTTTTGTATCACAATGCAAGCACTATTGGGTAATCTAGTAACTTAAAATTAAAAAGTATAAAATCACAGCAAAATAAAGTCTTTTAGAAATAAGAACAGCGAGTGTTCTTCTGAGAGCACACAAAACCTTTTTTTGAAAAGGTATAAATATTAGTCACACTTAAACTAGTAAATTGATTATATATGTTTATAACCCACAACACTATTAAATTATTTATTTTATAACAAAACTATTATCTAGCATAAAGAATAAACAGACAACGTAGCCGACTGAAATGAGACTGAAAAATACAAAAATTTTCTTAGGTCGTATCAGTTTTGTAGAATGGGTTATCATAATTTCTGATTATGTACAATATATATAATAAGCACATAATAATAATATGTACAAGTACATACTACAAATAATTATTATTTTGTGTTTGTGATTTTTTTTTTTGAATATTAAATTAAATTAAATAAAAGCAAAAGGCTATCTTGAAAATATGTGCACTAGTATATACATATTCCTATATAAATAAATGTTTTAGCTATAAACGTACTTAAAATAAATAATTAAGAAAAATTATTCAACAAAATTTATCAAAAAAAAAAAAAAATTTGCAAACAAACAACATTTTTATTACATAACATGTTTAAATAAATTGTCATTTCTTGTCAGATCTGAATGTTTTTCAGAATTTTATAAAATTATCTTAGCTACTTACACAAAAAATTTGGAAAATTACTGAAAACAATCTGTGAGGGGGTGAGAATGAGAATACTAGAATAACCTAAATCCAATAATACCATAGATATTTTGACACGTTTGATGAGGATTTTGAAGAAAATTAATAGTTATAGATATTACCGCAGTTTTAAAATGTGGCAAATTTCTTATCCATTAGTAAATTATGATTTATCCATTAGTAAATTATGATTTATGATTTATCCTTAAAAGTATTATTGGCACCCAGTAGTACCTACGCATTAATTTCAATATCGGAAGTTTTCTCAATATCCATTGCGATTCTAACAATTTGATAATTCGTAGTGTTTGGTATATCTTGCCAAAGCTGCTTAGTAAACGAATAGGCCTATAAAGCAGTATTGATGATTACTAATAGTTCGTTCAGACTACAGATTAGTAATAATCAAGATTTGTCTCATCAAATTTACTTGTAATGTGGATTAACTTTTCTACCGTTCCCACTGTAAAAGAAAATCGCAATTTTTAATCGCTTTACCTTGTGACTTCATGGAAATATTATTCAAATTGTTTTATTATTAAATCTACTCGACCTATTTAGTCTGCTTAACGTTTTCCAAATGACAAAAGGCACTTTCGTTTGGCGTGAATTGACAGAGTTAGCTGAATTAACTGAATCAAGTGAAGTGAATTGAGTGTTCGATTCACAACTCTTCACTTCAGTTAAAAATTAAGCAACTGAGTTATCTGAATATGTATTTGGCTCGTGTAGTTAATTTAGTTTGGCGATTTTTATTTTATTTTGTTTAAAAGATGTTTGCGCATGAAATTTTTCGTTTTGAATTAAATAAATAAGTCTGTAAAATTCGATATAATTATAGATAGATTGTAAATATATATTCTTAATAATTTTTAATATATTTAATTTCTATTTTTATTCAAACTATAATTAACAAAAATCAAATTTTGAATGACTTTTTTTGACATTTATCTGAAGTGAATGGAACCAATCGAACACCCAATTCACTTCAGTAGCTCAATTATCTAAATAGCAACTGAATTATCTAAATAGTAACTCAATTCTAATTCAGTTAATTCACTCCAATCGAAAATGCCTAAACTAAAAAATAATTGAAATTATGAACGTCTCGAATGAAATGCTGCACATAACTCAATCGAGTCTACAGACAAAATCAACAATTTTTTAACGATTAGTTTAATCTATAATTAAAAAAGGATTAATATAATATCCGTCGTCCATACACTATAAGCAAGTCTAGATTTCCTAGTTAATCGAGATTACTAAACCCTAGTCTGAACTTAGCATAACATTATTAGATTAGGAATGGGTATCATTTGTGTATTATTTCACATTTACGAGAAGTATGTGATGCGCAGGCGCACTAAAGTATTGAAAATACAATTAATGTGTACTAATTGCGAGGTAATTTTTTAGAAGAACATAAGCATTTAATATTTTTGTCCAGTTATTATTAATAATTTCTCATATTCGGAAGCAAATTTATTATGTTGATATTATACTTATGTATTTAATTCTGTTACCGAAATTGATCTTTGTTTTTCATTTATTTAATTACAAACATTTTGAGTTAAGGACTAACACAGCAGAATGTGTGGATAAGGTGGTTTGACATAAAAATAATAATTTAGAAAATAATTGCAGCTTTTTGAAACCCCGCCGTTATATGTCAACAATGCCGTGATACGTCGTATTTTTGTATTTTCCCGGCGATTAATGTTAATGATAAAAATTGGTTTATACCTTCAAACTACTTCACGACGGCGTCCATGTTTTAAGCATTTCCGAAGTTTGAAATTATCTATATATAGTTCATATCATATATGAACTGTATAAAACAACGTATGTACGTACATACGTTTGTTTTTAATATAATTTATTCTTTACATTTAGAATAGGTACTTTTAACAAGAATTTCCATACATCTTATCGAATACCTACTTTTTGATAATAACTTAAACAAACTTAAATTGATTTACATTATATTTGGTCCTGATTCGTTGATATATGATAGTATTTCCGCCAATTACAGGTATGATTGTCATAAATCGCCTTAAGCCTTTAAGTACTTCCCCAACAGATATTCGTTGCTATTTCAGTTTTTTTGATAATACTTGACAAAGGAACCTCAATCGATTTGAATAATATTTGACCTTAATTGAAAAATAAGATTACCGACATTAATTTTTACCGACAGGATTTTTTATAACAATCCATAACCGTTGTCGTATATATAGGGACCGAGAACTGCCATTTTTTAGTTGAGTTATATCTATTTTAGTTTTTGCATCGATTTACTTATAAAATTAAACCGAAATTGAATAAGGATTTAACAAAATTTGGTAAGTAATGTTGTTATAATTTAATTTTGTGATGAATTGAATGTTTTGTGTTTGTCTATTAACTATTGTTAAACGTAAAAGAAAATTTAATTAAATATGTTTTTAACTTTTATTGCTAAAATGGCGCATCGGGTAAGTTGGCGAATTCGCACGGCGGGTAAGATGGTGAACTCGTCATCTTAGCCGCCTTATTTATAAATTATTCTAATGTTTTTCGTGTAAATTTAATTTACAGTATAACATGGGTAAAGTGTATGAAAGAAAGATCAACAGACAGGGAGGGTCCCGTCAGTCGATGACCGAAGCGGTAAAGAAAGTCAAAGAAGGCGCAGCAGTGAATGCAATGGCAAACAAATTCAAATTACCAGAAGCCACGTTACGGCGTTATGCAAAAAAATATTTTGAAGACGTAAGTATGCTCTGATTCATCTTCGAAGCTGAAGTCTAGATTACCTCATAAAGAAAATTGAAAATTTTGGTTATTTATTAGGCTTTTCCAATCAGCGCGGAACTGTTCAAATCAACCTTTTCGAATGATCAACTAGCAAACCTTAAAAATTACCTTGAAACCCTAGACAAAAGAGCTTTCGGTGTAACGAGCGATCAATTCGCAAGAATTGCTTTTGATTACGCTACTACTCTTAATATCCCTCATCGATTTAACAACGAAAAGAAGAAAACGAGTAAAGATTTTATTAAAAGCTTCATGGGTAAATTAAAATTTTTATTCATAGGAAGCCGGAAGCTACTTCTGCAGCGAGATTATCTGCTTTCAATAAAACAAACGTTGCACGTTTCTTTGATATTTTTAATGTGGATGAAATAGGCTGCTCGACCGTTCCCACCAAAACCCCTAACGTGTTAAGTCCAACGAGAGTGTGAATGCAGCCTCATTTTTTGAATAATTCGGCGTATGCATTGAATCTGGTTGGATGAATGCAAAAATATTCATCAAATGGTTAGAACACTTCATAAAAAATGTAAGGCTTCTACTAAGGATAACCCAATTCTGGATAACCATTCTTCCCATGTAACACTTCAAGCCGTAAATTTATGCCGTGACCATCATATTAGTGTCCTGGGGTTTCCTCAGCATACTAGTCACAGAATGCAACCACTGGATGTTTCATTTTATGGACCTTTCAAAACCGCTTATAGTCAGGCGTACAATGACTACCTAACATAAAATCCGGGAATGGTCATAAACATTAAGGATATAGCTGGTATATTCAATGTGGCTTATAGTAGGGTTGCTACAATCAACAATGCTGTACAGGGCTTTAAAGCGACCGGGTTGATTCTATTAAACTCTCAAGTGTTTCATGAGTTTGATTTTGAGCCATCATTAACTACGGAACATACGTATAATTCAAATGAAGCCACTGCCAGTATTTTGAAACAACGATCACCCGAGATTCACGCTTCTTTGATTGCCGCAAGTACTGCAGAAGCTTCATCATCTAATGAGAGAGCCCCTCAGCTACCGAAACACCGGAATTAGTTGGGTCACCCTATAATGTAATCCAGACTACTTCAGCTGTAGTAAATGTAGCGGGGCCATCAAACGCAAAATCAATTTTTGGCCTTCCTCCAGTACCTTACGCGCTCAGAAAAGAAACAAAACAGAGGAAAAGTTTTCATCGATGCACATAACAAGCACTCCAGTTAAAAAAGCGTTAGAGGAAAAACAAGCTGAAAAGGAGGCGAAAGAGCAGAAAAAGAGGAAAAGAAAAGAAAGGGGACAGAAAACAAAAAGAAAGCAAAGAAAATCGCAAAAAACAGAGTACTAGTTAATAACAAACTTGTTAAGCGCGTATTTTCGGATAACGATGATGATGATTGATGAATCATCAGATTCCTCGATTTCAGTTTGTTACGTAGACACAGATAATGATGTCATAGAAGAGCAGCTTTGCCTCGTGTGCAACGATTTTAAAAATAATGTTAATTTAGTTATAAAGTTGTACGTATTTTATTTTGAAACATTTCCATACATTCCATACAACGTACTTGGCATTCTTTGCCAAAATTTAGGAAATTATTTGATTAGAATTTGAATTTACTGACATAACAAAAATATGTTGGTTGGATTATTGTTAAAAAACAATTTTTGTTTATGTTTGTGATACGACAGGGCAATTTTTAAATCGCAAAAGTATTTTAATTATTTGGTTGTTTAATGTTTTATTACTTATTAGCAGTTTTATTTAAATTTAGGTTATGTTTTACTATTGTCACGAAAATTCGTGTTCCATTGAACATCTACTCCCAAGTACTTGGTAGTAGCAAATTGTTTCCAATGGAACACAGTGAATATATGTATAGTTAAAATAATATCTCGTTGAAAATTCCTATTCCTTCATTCTCGAGTAAAACAACAACAAAAAATGAATTTGTTGTTGTATTTACTCGGGAATGAAAGAATAGGAATTTTCAGCGAGATATTATTTTGACTATACATATAATAGAACAGAAAGTCCTCGCCTTACGTGATTAATTCGTTCCGAAGGTTTTCGCGTAAGTCGAAAAATCGCTTAAGTCGAATAAACCTCAAACCTCTTTTTTTTTAAATCACGCAAGTACGAATTCAAGTAAGTCGAATTCGCGTAAATCGAGCACTTACTGTATATTAATAAGTAATTCAGTGGGTTTTAAATAATATTAGAAAACACGGCAGTTGTGGCGACAAGGATATTGGTGAATATACATAAATAATAAGAAAAACGAATAACCTGGAGGAAATGAGTGTGTAGTGATTAAACAATTATCGGAAGTTGTGATGAACCAGAATTCAAACAACAAACAATTTTGGACCGCAGAAAACATTGTTGAGTTTGCATTATGAATGTTTTTTAATTGAAAATCGAAATTCAGAAGATTTTGTTTCATATGCTGCAAGAATTAATAATGGCTGTGTTTCAATCGGGTAAAAAGTTAAATTTTTTTACTGGGGTAAAAAATATTAATTTTCCTCACTTTTTAATCGTTCCCCTAATAAATAATTCTATTTACCGCAATATTTTCTTTACTAAACCACGTTTCAATTTTTATCCACTCCTACAACTTCTCTCTATTTCCTTACACTGTAACGCGCCCAACTTGACCGTTTTCACAAAAAAATCGCACAAATTACCTCGCAATAATGCCCCTTGTTCCATGCAATTAAAAAATCATCTTACCCTTTTTCTTTTTGATATCTCTCTCAAAATTCTACAATAGCGCTCGCGTTGCACCGCCGTGCCCCAATACTTCTTCTGCTTTTCTATATATCGCTACACACGAATATATCACGTCTTTTTGTTTACAACTTTACTTTTACTTTTAATTTACAACTTTGCTACTTCCAAAATAATACCAACTTAGACTGAATAATTATACTTTATTAGACTAAATATCACCGTTCCACAATCGTTTCTCGGGTTTCTGGCACCAATGTTTGCGCTTCAGCACAAAGAAATTAAACTCAAATACACACGTGTGTTCTTCTTGATTGAAGCCTTTATTGCGATTAAAACATTTTAGTTCTTTTCTCTTGCATTTGACATAAATTATTGCGTTCGGTTTGCTTATAATAATCAATTCTCATCCATAGATGGCATTAGTAAATATTAAGAGGAAACAATATTTTTGTCAATAATTCTGAGCCACAGATGGCGTTAACAAATAATTATATAATTAAATTTCACAATATAATTTCAAATAATATCCGTTGGTTTATCTTCATTACGATGGCCGTAACAACCAGAACAAATCATCATCTGGAATTCAGTCAAATTAATCGACACCGGTACCACGAAAACCATATTAGAACTGTGGAGCAATGCTTTTTTCAGCTGATATCTCTTATAAAGACCACATATGTTAAAGGTACAAATGAGTGGGACATTAAGAGGGATTCTGTAACTGTTTCAGCAATAAGCCAACTCCACAGAAACAGATTGATAACAAAAACGCTCACAATCATAACAAAAAATTCTCTAAAGGAATTTTTCCTATTAACAACATTGAATTGGCATCAAAGGGAAGGTTCATTATAGTTTCCATAAATGATATTGCCATCAAGCTTCAGCTTGACACCGCACAACAATTTCTCAATCAACATAGCAAATGATTGGCGAACTGGCATAATCAAAAACAAATCACGTTGCTGATACAGCATCTGGTCAACAGCTGGATTTAATTGTAATAACAAGTTCCAAGATAATATCTTGTTAGAGAGAGTGTTATGTTGCTAATGCTCCTGATCTCAATATAAATGGACATTGATTGGATTGAAAAATTTAACTTATGGAATTTGTCATTCAACCAAATTTGTAATCAAATTATGAGTAAGACATCATCAATCGATCCGCCAATACAGTTCACTTGAAAAAATCGATGAAGAACTTCGGAGACTTTAACAATTGTGAATCTTATCCCCGCAGTTGATTTTTCGAATTGAGGGGCACTCATTTATTTATTTATTTACATAGAAATTAACTAAGATATTAAGTAAGAGTAGAATTAACTAAGACAACACAGCGTGCCAAAACGTATGATTTATTTATTTAAAAAACAGTAAATTTTTCTGTCAGCCATTGCTTAAGTTTCGTCCAATTGGTCAACTTCGCATCGGGTTTGTTTTTGGTTTTTGTATCATTCGATCAGCAGGGGCCGTCCGATCACGATTTCTTTATTTCCCAAAAACTTACAATCTGATAAAAATGAATTAGCTTTTTTCCAGATGGTATCTTTTATTCGGATGATGCGGTTCGGACATCGTATCTTTGATGCATTTGGTACACAAACAAACATGTAAATTAAAGTTAAAAAAAATAATTTACGAGAAATAATTTTACAAAAAAAAAAAAACGTCCAATTGACGTGAAAGTCAAAGCAAGACCCATAGTAGCAGTCAAAAAGGGCAATGGCTCTATACGAATATGTGTTGTATTTTTATTATCTAAAAATACCAAATGGACTCCATGCATGTCAACAATCATTTGACTCTTTCAAAAAAGTTATAAAATTTGATTTGCATCGCAGATGCGTTGGAGGCATTGGATCCTGCCTATTTCACATTTATACAGCCATTTTATTACATCCAAAAATACATACCACAAGCGATTTGTTTGGTGTCCAGATAACTTCTATCAATACGACGAAACTGACGTCGTCGTATCATTTCCACACCGAATACCCTATAACTCTTCCGCAACAACATTTCATTTACATAACACATCCCAGCCCGACTTTCACACTTAAATTCTTCACGAGTTTTTCCTCCGTTCTGATGTAACCTTATATCAGAATAATAAACAACCAGAAGGGACATTGTGTGAATGTGGACCAAGAAATTTTTGCTTTTGCCTTATATTTTACATGTTAATTTTGAATTTTCAGCCACTAAACGACAAATTAACACTGAAAATCTTACCTTTGCCAAACCAAGATAAAAAAAATGAGTCCACGTGTTTCTCTATATAAAAACTGCCTTTTGTCGCTTCTCTTCTGGGTATTCTGTGACCTCACATCATGTTGTTTGGTTTTAGTTTTATCTTGTAGGTTGCAGCGCAGTTATGTTTAATTTTTAGTTGTTTTGTTTATGGAAGGAAAGTTTTGTATTTTGTTGTATCGACTCCATTATAATTTGTAAACAACCAGTTTTTTTTAATGGTGTGATCATCGGCAACGTACGCCTGTAAAAGTATTGCCACATAGCACAAATTTGGAAATTCTTCTGGTAACGAACTTCCCATTGATTATAAGGAAGGATTTTTTTTTTAATTAACATTAAACAGAACCGGTAGAAAGTAAATTTGTAAAATTATTGAAATTTTTCCAGGTTAATTATTAATTGATGTTACTTTCTACTAAGTTGCAATGTCTTAAATTTAATTTGATAAATTCTTGTTTTTATTCCACGGATCTGGTTTAAGTCTTAGGTACTTGCTGGATGTGTATTGCCAACTTAAACTAACTGTATATCATGCTATTGAATAATGCATATTTTATAAACATGTCATTCAATTTAAACGACGTTTCTAATCAGTATACATATTTATTAACTTTACGTAGTAAACTAATTATACATAGTTCATAAACTTGTTCGGGGTCACGTTTTCTTAATAATTCACGAAACAATTTGTTTGCCCTGCCTCCAACAAAACTACATGTTTCTTAATCGAAAAATCCATTAATTCGTACGAAACATTCATTAATGTAGTGTTTTGTATTAGGGTTTCTATAGTTGTTTACATTAAGAAGCACTTATTGAATTTTATTGCTTTGATGTCTAACCTCTTTTGAGCTGATTATTTTTTGTATTAACTATCTATATAATTCAAATTAGCCTTAGTAAGTAAGGCATATTAGATGATTCATTTACTTGATTTTTCTCTATCTGTAGATTACTTTGTGGTAGGAAAACAAATGGAAAATGTTCGAAAACATCGGCTTTCCGCACTAAAAATTTAGTTCACCAACACAATTGAAAATTATCTAAAGAGGTCCAACAAAAATGATCTCAAATATGCAGGTTCAAAAAGATTAATTCTATTTTTGGACCACATAATAATAATTTTATTGTACAATCGAAAACCAGCCCAAACCAAATTTATTCGATTAATTCAAATATAATCCGTTATTTGGCACTTGCAAAGATTAAAAATGCGGTACATAATCCGATTGGCGTCACATTTTAATTTTTTTTTCCCACTTAATCGTAAAGCCATTATATTTTTATATTTTGCAGATAAACTAAGAAAGGTTAGACATATTTTGGAAAAAACACTAAAGATCCTGCTTATGTAATACTTTCACTAAAATGTGACAGAAATCAAAATTATCATTTGAATTTGAACAAAAAATGAAAAAATAGGTTTGCGTTTCGGTACATAAATATGAGATATGAAAACAAACCATTTCTAGATTTTTAGATTGACCCATAATAATCGTATCTGCGCTGCTTTGTCGTGCAGAAAGATATGATGTGTTTTTAATTACATATTTTACGTTATTAACAGTCACCAGATTTTTGTTTTTGTTTATTTTTATAATGAAAATGACGTCACGCGGTGTAATTTAATTTCAACATCTAAATTGCAATAAAAAATAATAACAAAATTTGAATCATTGATGTTTCCGTCGAATCATTATCACTTTCCATTGACGTAATTAATTTTCGAAAACAAACTTACCACCGCAATAGAAATCCAATTCATTGATAAAAGCCGTTATCACATTTGTATCAATATGTAATTTTATGCTTTTATTAAATCATTTTTATTCAACTGGAAATTATCTTATAAATATGCAAGCTACATGATTTGTTTTGATACTTGAACTATCGAAATTGAATTAAAAATATTTACGTACGTTTTACAAAAACACAAGGATTTTCATAATATTATTGGTATAACGAATGTGATGATGTTATTGCCATTACATAGATTTGTTTTTTGGTTCAAATGTAGTGACTTTTACACATGCATCATGTACTCGTGTTATAAGATGATTAATTGTTTATTTTTGGAGTTTTGACGCAAATACATATTAGGTACATATATTTCTAATCTGATGAGTTCAGAAAACGTGCTTGACTGTAAGTGAAGAAAAAAACATTAACGAATTGTATAAAGATTATTGGAATTGGAATCTCTTTAATGACTAACCTAATACCCGAGACAGACTGCGGTTTAATAAATCCGATTTAACTAAACTCGTTCAAGTAATCTATGCAAAACAACGAGATTAGTTAAAATCGAGGTTGACATACTGCGACTAAACTCGAAAAATTCCCTAAATCCGTTTTATTAAATCGCAGTGTATCAGGGGGATAAAATTATTATTTTTTTATATCGGTTAATGTTGGACTGTAACATTACCTAGCCAAGAAATACTCGCCAATTTAAATTTCCAAACGTTGTTAAATTACAAATTTCAAAAGGTTCGTTCCATTCAAAATTTGTAGAGATATTCGTTGTAGAGTTTCAAAACACAAACAATATTCGAGAAACGAACCATACTAATGTTATTAATCAACAACATTTACATTTATATAAACAATGCGATAAAATTAACAGTTATATTATTAATAGAACGTCTTTTATCGATATAAAGAAAAATAATTCGTTTAAGTATAAATAAACAAGTGGAAAATTTCAAGAAAATTCAAATTAATTATTCCAGTTTAGTTATAGTTACTGTTATTTTTCGCTAGATGCCTCGTAAGTAATCTCTGTTTTTTTATAAAATCGTGCGTATTTTGACGTTTCTCAATCAAAACAAACCACTATAGTTGTACAAATGTTGTTTATGTGAAATAAAATAATATAAAAATATGGAAAACGATGATGAAGCAATGGAAACGGACTCGCAATACTATAAACTCGATGAGGTACCAATTGAAATCGAAGAATTAACTGAAAACGATATACCGGAGTCAGAACTATCAGAATTCGTGGACGCCGATACTTTTGTTGTGAATCAAAAAGCTGATAAAATTAATTGGCCCGGTGATTGTGATGAGATATTCTTAGGCGAAAATGAGGAATTATTGATCCAAAAGTTAATTGACGGTGAGCTAACCTACAATGAGTATAAAGAACAGACTGGACAAAATGTTGAGAATATCGAGCTGGAGGAATACTACGATGAAATCGAAGATGGTATACCGGTTTCGAAAAGTGAAAATTTAGAAGAGACCACAGAAGAAAATGAAAATAAGACTGATGTTAGAAAAAAAGTTAAACGTAAGCGATCAGTGTTACCTGCGGCCCTACAAGGATTAATGGGTGAAGCGAATTTATGTTTTGCTCGTGGTGATATAAAACTTGCTGAAAAGGTTTGCCTAGAAATTATTCGACAGGTACCGCTGGCTTCAGAACCGTTTCTCACGTTAGCGCAAATTTACGAAGGCAATGATCTCGAAAAATTCATGCAATTTTCATTAATCGCTGCACATTTAAATCCAGCCAATACAGATCTTTGGGTTCGGCTGTCCGAATTGTCTTTTGAACAGGGCCATATTAAACAAGCGATTACATGTTTGACTGAGGCTATTAGGGCAAATCCACGAAATTTGGATATTCGTATGCGACGAATTAATCTGCTCGAATCAATTGGAGAGAATAAATTTGCGTTTCGTTGCTATGTCGTACTGGTTCATTACATACCGAAAGAACAAGGTGATTTTCTGTTGAAAACTGCTAAAATGGTGGCCGAAAAATTTCACAAGGATAAAAAATTTGGTCAGGCTTTAAACGCACTGTCGGTAGCTTATCAAAAAGTTCCGGAATTATTTCAAATTGAAGATATTAATATTTTGTGTGATCTGCATCTTTTCAAAGAAAACTACAAGAATGTATTGGACATTTTATCGTGGTACATTGGATTTCCTATAAATTTGGTTGAGATTATGGACAGTAAGACAAATGAGATGACCTTTATTGTCGAGGACTTAAATATTCCGGACGATATGAATATGGATTTTCGAACAAAGCTGATTGTATCGGTGATTCATTTAAAGTCATTCAAGCTTCTGGACTATCTCGTGGAGAATGCATTAAAAAATATTGACGTTGAAGAAGCGGGGGATTGTCACCTGGATATTGCTGAGGCGCTCATGAAAGAGAAGTACTATAAAGATGCGCTGCGACTGTTGATCCCGTTAGTTAAAAGTACAAATTTTTCATTGGCCGCCGTATGGTTACGACATGCCGATTGTTATCGTGCCATCCATGAATATGATAATGCCATTGAGTCATACAAAATGGTTGTCCAGCTCGCACCACAACACTATGACGCCCGGCTAGTATTATCTGCGCTACTAAAACAGAAAGGAAAGGACACTGAAGCGTTAAAGGTTCTCGAGCAAGACGCCCAAACCGATTTGCTAGACCCAAAATTACTTTACGAACGATGTTTCCTACTGAAAGAAAGTCAAAATTTTGATGAATATTTAACAGTTGGTCTACTGCTATTATCGCGCCATTGTATTCGACTACGAAATCATGAGGAAATGGGACTGGTGATGGTAGTGGGCAAAAAATTAACGGTCAAATTTAGTTCTATAAAAGAAATGCGAAATTTAAAATTGGAAACATTACGAGACGATGACCAACCCGAATTTATCTCAGATAAAAACAAAAACCAGGAGGGTAGTACAGCGGATAATCTAACGCCTGAAATCGAATGGAAATTAGTTGAAGAAATGTATAGGATTTCCATGCAGCTCAAAAAATATTACATTAGTGAGAAGTTATCTTTTTATCTTCTCACCTCTAAATTGTTTCAAAACTATCAAACCGATATCGAATTTTACGCGTTACAATCGTGTATATTGAATCGCGACGCAATCACCGCATACAAGCTGATCAAGGAGTATATCACAAGGAACATTGATAATAAAAAAATTTGGAATTTATTTAACTGTGTGCTGCAAATCTCCGATGATATCACCTATAATCGTTTCTTGTTACGATATTTTCAACGAATCGAGCTTAAAAATCCTCTTATCCATTTGCTACAGACAAATTATTTTCTATTGTCCGGCTCTTATAAATACGCACTCAACGATTATCTGTCCGTATACAAACGAACTAATAATCCGCTAGCGACATTATTATGTGGTATAACTCTGGCGCAGCTCTCATGTCAAAAATTCATGGCCAAAAAACAATCGTTGATCAAACAAGCGATCGGATTTTTCTATAAATACAAGGAGCTAAGGAAAAATGTGACAAAATATGAGGTCGAGTATAATTTTGGCCGTCTCTATCATCAGTTCAATATCTCGTCGATGGCATTGTTTCACTATAAGAATGTATTGAATCCGGATCCAAAGGATCAACAATTTTTAGACGAAAATGCTGATTATGCATCGTTGAAGTCGGAGGCGGCATACAATTGTCATTTGATATATAAGACGAGTGGAAATTTAGAAATGGCTAGGAAAATTTTGTTTGATAATATTGTGATTTAAATGATTTTGTTTTGTAAATGAGAAAATTTTTGTAATAAAAGGTTTTTTTACTTAAATTTGGAAAGTCGGTGGTCATTTTAATAAAACTAGGAAGAGGTTAGAAGTAAATATGAAACGCAAGTAGGTACTTGCAGCTGTGAGCCTAAGATAATTTACCAATCCTATTTTAGTCCATTGAACAAATTCATTGATTTTAAACAACAATTTAATCAAAATGTCTAACCTCTCCCATTTGCAAAAAATTCTGTGCATAAAAAACGCCAAATTTGTAACAAAAAATTGGTGAGAATTATCAGCCACTCTGTGAATCAAATCTTCTATCCTTTTCCGTTATGTTGACCAGAGGTAGCCCATAAATGGTGTCATGGGTTTCATCTCTGGTACCGTTGAAACCCCTTAAGAATTTAAATTACTCCATTCTGTACCATAGGGCCATTGAACATTTTTCTGCTTTCGTATTTAACAAATCGAGGGCAGTATATTGTAATTGCAAATAAGAAATCTAATCGTTTCCTAATAGAAAATTATTTCTAAACAGAAACGAAAGCTTAGGTACTAATGAATATTGCAGTACAGTAATACAACGTAGGGAGTAGGAGCTGGTTCGGTTGTGAATTGTGTTCGAAACTGTAGTATTGAGATACAGGGACTATCGTACGGTTCGAAAAATATGCCACTAGATGCAATTTCGCGTCTTCCTGTTTTTACAACAACTCACTACCGTTTCTCAAGGCACTAGCATCGCAGTGCAACTCAGTCTCGCGAACTGGACTGTATATGGCAAGCACCGGAGCAGAAGACAGCTGATCTCGCAACATGGTAAAAGCTTATACACTCATCGGTGAAGCGGAAGTTGTTGTTTTGTTTAACTAAATCAAGAAGTGGTTTGGCAATTTTGAAAAATGGAATCAAGCGTCGGAAGTATGAAAAATGCCCCAAACAAGATTGAAGCTGCTTGGCGTTCGTAGAAATTGGATAATGATGGATTGCCTCAATATGGTTGTTGCTTGGTCAAATGCCATCAGCAGTTCAGCGTCCTCATCAACTGCCACAAGTATTTGTTCACTTAATAATGGAAAACGCCCACTGTTTTGCCCAGAATGGACAGAAATGTCCTTATCACTCTCCTGACCACCTTTTCCATCAACGCGATGATCACCGTCTGAATATTCTGTTGGTACCATGTGCTCAGCCAACAAATTTCGCAGTTGCGATACAGTAGCCGTCGATGAAAAGGCAATACTACGCTCACCCAGAGCCTCAATCAACTGTTGTCGCGTAAATTTTTTAAAATCACTCTTTTTATTGCTCAAATAATAAAATAAATATTACACCACAAATATAACTTTAATTGGATTTACCAAAACGGCGTCACGAAAAGAGTATTCAATAAAATACTGTCCACTAGAATTTATTGGTTATTACCCCACATCTGAAGTTATAATTCACTTTTTAATAATTTATTTTAAACTGTTTTTAAATACATTTAATTTAATTATCCCTTGCTTTTATTATTTACGATCCTTCTTTATTCGCTGCTATTCTGATATAATGGTTCTTCACCCACTTTCCTCTTCACGTTATTCTTACAATACCAACCACCGACAAAGTGGTGGCAGCACAAATCAAGAGTGAAGATAGAAATGATTAGATTTGAATTTAAAATGAACGTTAACTATTACAATACATTTGGTCAAAGTAAAAATTTTTTCGAATATATTCTATTTGCCTGTTACAATATTTAAAACAAAAAACTTTTGTTTTTTATTAAATTCAACGATAAACATGTTTCGACAGAAATTTTCTACGTTCGACCTTCTTCAGAAATTTTAATTGAAATATTTTTGTTATTGCAGGTAAACATAACTTGAAAGCAACCATTAAATAGAAAAAATCAAAAAACATTTTTTGATCATCAGCAGCGAGAATTGAACTCTAGACGACTGGTAGCATGTTAAATTGCCTGCACTCTTACCATCTTCTCCATCGTTCTAAATGTGGTAAAGTTTTTAAATTGCTTAATTTCTTATTTATTATATTCATATTACCTAAGTAATAAGTACTTAATTAATTTTCCAAAATTAATTAATAACAACAAGTAATAAGTCTAATGTCTGTGTTATACTTACATTAGGATTTAAAATTTCCTTTTTGAAGATTTGTATCATTTGTTCTGAATTCTGATAATAACGTAATGTCAGCAAAAGGATGTTATTTGTATTTTTTAATTAAATATTTATGTAAATTTTATTATTCGTCAGTTTGGTAAATTTAATGGTTTATTCGTAAAAATTTCATAAAACGTTCACAAAAGAAAATCAAATGATTTCAACGAAACAACTTCGCTAAATATTCAAATTTACAAAATGTCAATAACAATTTTATGTATTGCAAATTGCAACAGTTCTAATGTCAATTTTTTCATGTATAGGGTTAACTTAATTTCGATATTCTGAATTATTTTGAAACGTTGATTTTGATAATTCATAATTAAGCCGTGTACCGCTTCGTTAGATTTTCTTATTCACACCGCGGATTTTGGTCGCAAAATGAGACTTGAGATAAGCCTCCTTTTACGACCAAAATCATTGCTATGTCTGTCATGCCCATGAGATGCGTTTTGTGGAATACAATAGAAACAATTACTATTTTTGATAAATTATATTTAATTTTTTATTTAAAAAAAAAGCAAAAAATTACATTAAAAATATATTAATTAATTTTTTTTATCGTATAGTAAATAATAATTTATGTTATTTACTCTGTTTTTATTGTAAAATGTAATTTGTTAAATAATTTTTGTTTTGATGTAAAAGCATAATTACCTATTTGTATGTATTAAAAAATTATAAAATATAATTATTAATTAATATTATATTGGGTTTTAGTATGGAAGCAAAATTTATGATAATTAAAATGGGAGATCTAGAATTACATCTATATAGATATTTCGGTTTTAATCATACATAATTGCCAGCCAATAAAAATCAATATCAGTGGCGAGTTGTGTAACTACGAGGAACTAACTAATAATTAGGTAATAATTAATAAGTAAAAAAACAAAATGTATCTTCTTTTTATCATGTAAGAAATTAAAATCAGTCTTGTTAATAAAAAAATGGTTAAAACAAAAACAAAAAATTTAATTAGTTTAATAATATTTTATATAGTGAAGAAACACAAAATTTGTGTGGTAACTTAAAACAAAAAAAAAACATGACCAGCAGCTAATTATTTTTTTATCATAATAATTTTCGCAAATTTATTTATTATTCGATTTAATTAATTAATAATATAAATAACAACATAAAATAATAATATGAGAGAATAAAATAAAATTTCAAGAAATTAAAAAAAAAAGACAATTCCAAAACAGATAAACTACCTATACATAATTTTTTGTGTTATTATAAACTACTCCAATGATATTCGTTTCACACCACACTCCATACAAAATTTGGCCGTAACCATTAAAAATTTATTTCCGCATTCATGACAAAATTTGGACATTTTACAATCCGGACTAATGCTATCGCCTCGATCGCCGCGCGACAATTGATGATTTGGATTTGGTGTCAACTCAATTTTGCGCGTATATAACGGTGGCAATGATGTTTCCGATTCACTTGAACTCAAATTTCGTTCGGTATGATAATTGGGCGATGGTATTTGACTTGAAATAATTCGATTATTATTTAGCGGAATACTATGAAGTTTGGTTGATGGGAGTTTTTCTAGTGTTATACTGGTGTTGCTTGTGGTACTGCTAAGGCTGTTGTTGTTGGTGTTATGGTTGTTGGTGGGCGAAATATTATTGTTAATATTTTTATTGCTGTGATACTGCCTTGTACGTTGTAATGGATTGCGTGTTTGTCGTAAAATTGGCTCCTCTGGTGAGTGGCGTGATAAACTAAAATAAAAACAAACAAAAGGAAAATTTATAGTGAGAGATTTCAATAAGTTAAAAAATGTCATTTGATTAAATTTTATGATATTTGATAATATGTATTGTATTTCAAATATAATGAATAATGCCGTCTATAATTCATAATAGAATATAATAAAAACCAATTAAAACCAGAATTAAAGCTAAGTATTAACAACTTTTTCGAATGCAACGACTCGCAATTCACTCGATGGGAAATAACATACACGAATTTTTATGGCATTTTCTCGGCCTTCTTCCCTATAAGAGGGGATTCCCCTTCACTACTGAAGAACTGTCTTAAATGTAAGACAAATTAATTACTTTTGCTTTATAGGTATTCACCAGATACTTACATAGAATTTATTATTCCTATAAAATGAGAAAATTCCGATCGGACCCAACTGCATACGACTGTTTACATTAATCTCAAAGTATATCTAAATATCTCTTCAATCACACCTGCAGTACTGCTTCTTTAGCAAGCGAAGTAGAACTTTTCAGTCGAGGCAAAACCAACACAAATGTCTTATACAAGCCATATTATTTCCGTGACGCACGCATATTATTAAATCCAAAACCTACTATTTTCTGCAAGTGTTAGTGATATTTTATACTGTTTTTGATACAAACTACAATTTGAAATCGAAGTATGTAAAGATTATACTGTATTATGACGCTAATACTTACAGAAATAGTAGGTTTTATTTTGTGTTTGTATGGCAATAATATGGCTTGTATAAGACATTTGTGTTGGTTTTGGTCGAGGACAAGTTTTGTTTCAGCTGTCAGAAAGTTTGGGTTAAGGAATAAGAAACATATTCCCGTCAATCGTTTTTCCAAAAACCGAAGTTTAATCGATTTTGATCGACGAGGAACTAACGAGTGTAGCAATTTAATAACATTGCACAAGTTGTTTTTTTTTATAGAACATCTCTAATAGTCACTAATGGCCACTTACCACATCAAAAAACTATTCTGCCCAACGTGATAATCAACGACAAGACGAATTGTGAGAAATGCATATTCATCAAATTGTGTCAATAATTTTTTACTTGCTTAGCGTGTAATTAGATTTCTTAAAGAAAATACATAAATAGAACTAATAAAGAAGAATTAAGCTAGATCTTCAGTTTATATTTGAAATTGTAAGATTAAAAATAAATAGAGAAATAAAAATTAATTTTCAATTTTAATTTTTTTTTTACTAGTGGAAACAATAATAATTGGCGCAGCCTTACAGTCAAGTGATTAGTAAAGCCAAAGTGTGTAGTGGAAAATAGTGCTAGAGGTAGTGAATAAAAGCAAAAACTAAAGAAATACTACAAGACTTCCTATATCATACAATAAATATACGCAACTGGGATACACAAATAGTATAATATACAAAACAAAATAATGAAACCTTAGAGCTTAGACCATAGAATAGAATGGACTGCCAGCTATGGCTTTTAACTGTCTTCAACATCTGCAGCGCAAAGTTGCCTTGTGACCGATAGAGTAACTAGTAAGTATAATCAAAATTAGTACCCACAGATGTCGCTACCAAATTAAGTAGATTTATTTATTACCAACAGATGTCATGTTCTTTCTATAGTTTTTGATAAAAGCTATCTTAAAGTGAATCCGTCGCGGATTATAATAGAAATTGTGAAAAGTGAAAATAATAATATTTTATTTCTGTAACATCTTGGGCCGAAGATTTTTTAAAATATTTTTTGCAACATCATCCAGAGGATTAGCGATTCCACTACACTACATACAAGAACATCATTTGGAACCCACGCACAACAGGAGGATCAGGTAAGAATTTTATTCTAAATTCTTATAAATAATTTAATTAAGATGACGACAAATATACGCACTACCAGATAAACGTTCACTGGAAGATAGAAACAGTTACATTTAATAAAAAAAGACCCGTGTATATGGAAAAAAGGGGGTCAATTGAAACAACAGAAATATAAATATTGACCTAAACGAAATGAACATGAAGGACGTAACAGCACATTTAAATATGATCGTGGACCAGCTGAAGTAGCTTATAGCGAGGCACAGGTACAACAAGATGAGAGACTAGCTTTCTTACACCAAAAGGTAGAAGACAAACCATAGGTATATACTGAGACACCTACTAAAAGATAAGATAACGTGTCAGCAGTAGTTTAGGATCCCAGATCCAATTAAATCAATAATACCACATTTTGATGGTAATAAGAAACAACTAACTGCCGTACTGAAAGCAGCCGAGGACACCCTGTTAAGGCAGTGCCCCATGCAAAACGGAAAACATGCATTTCAAATCGTTAAATCCAATTTTTGGCAAAGTTCTTTCATTAAAAAAACTCAAATTTTAAATTTTACCGGCCGTCAAGCTAAAATCCGTCAATCAAAATACAAAATTGAGCTTTTTTCAATGAAATTAAATTAATTTTAATAAAGTTTTCTAAGAATAAGGTGGAACTTATATAGATTCAAACTATTTGTTAATAATTTTGATGTTGAAAATTAAACGGTTTTATCAAAAATTGGATTTGACGGTTTGAAATGCCGGTTTACCGGTTGTGCATGGGGCAATGCGAAGAGTATTACAACCGTTGGTTTCAAACCAACAATTCGGATTTTACATTCAAACGATAATGAATAAAATTGAAGGGAAAGCGAAGACATTTTATGTCTGGCTCGGAACCCTCAATCATTTTTAGAGATAAAAGAAATTCTATTAGAAGCATTAGGTGATCGCGATATAAATCCTTAATATGGGTAATGAAGCAAAATGATGCAATGTCTGTATACAGCCACTTTAGCGTGTCATTACACAGCGCATTTATCAATGATGCTTTTAAATCTGGCTTAACGAAGCTGCACTTCGGTTACGTCCAAGCGGCTAAACCGAAGGACATATAGAAGAGGCATACTTCTTTCATGTGTAAATTCAGTTATAATGAACAAATTTCTGGAAATTCTAAGAAAATAACAAAAAACAATCATAACTTCCAGAAAACGAATCCGGTGAATTCCAATCAATTCAAGCCGAATATAACAAGAGATACAAAATCCATTCCGACAAACCATCGAAAACAAACTTATTAGAGAAAGATAATCAGAATATAACATTTGAGCGAAAAGGAAAAAATGGTATTAATATTGAAATTATCTTCCAAAATCAAAGTATTCTATTAAAAACAGACGAAGAATTGTCGTAAACCGCAAAAAGCCAACATACAATAATAACAACCATAATCCAGTCTATACGAAGATGTATCGATAACCTCATTGTTATAAAAAGGATGTAGAGGAACAAACAGAAGGACTCCTGGATAGCTTGTAAGAAATTCAAATTGTCCATATTCGTCACCCATTTGGGCCCCAAAGAAAATAAACGCCTCACGAATCCAAAAAATTCGAATAGTAATAGACCAACGAAAGTTGAACGGCAAAACTAGGAACGCTAAGTTTCCGATTCCACAAATTGAGGAAATCCTCGACAGGCTTACTTTTCAACACTAGACCGAAAATCTGAGTTCTTACTAGGAGAAAACGGCGTTTTCAACGGATGAGGGACACTGAGTTTACCGGTATTCCTTTGGTCTGAAAAACGGTTACGCCACTTTCCAAAGAGCAATGAATAGCGTATTACATGGTCTAATAGGTAAAATTTGCCATGTGGATTTGGACAATATATCATCATTGTAGGGCAAAATGTACAGAACCATATGGATAAAATTGACACCGTATTCAAGAGATTATCTCACTTCAATTTAAAAATTCAAATAGATAAATGTGAATTTTGAGTATTTTCTTCAAGAGGGAGTGAAACCAATCTCGGATAAAATAAAATTCACAAAATATTAGGTTAGCCGTTACCTAGAACACCAAAAGAAATAAAACAGTTCATAGGATTGTCCAGCTACTATACAAGATTCGTTGAAGACTATACTCGAATATATCAAACATGACGAACATTCCCATTAACATAGCAGTTCCGTACTAAAATCCTTCGAAATCCTCAAAAGTCATCTCAACGGACAAGGCCATTCAAGAAATTCGCACTAGATTTTGCTCTAGGTGCAGTCTATCTCAGATTCAAGACGGTGTCGAAAGACCCACGCATCTAGAATTCTAAATACAACAGTCAAGGTACGCCACGAATGAAAACGAGGCATTGGATATCATTACGGTAACAAAATCACATTGGTCACTAAGATCCTAAGATGGCGACTGGAGTTAGAAAATTATGAATATGATGTCGTATATACAGAGGGTAAAACTAACGTCGCAGCAGACGCACTCAGTCGAATACCCACGACAAATGAAATCAATACTAATGAAGGAACGGAAAACACTTTACGTGAATCTGAAAGCATTAAGGGAAAACCGCCAAGTAACGAGAGTGCAATAGAAATCGTTCACTCAGCATACACTTCAGATCTAATTTTTTTCAATTTTTCTGAACGACCTGTAAATTATTATAGGAATCATCTCATTTTTCGAATTTCGAGGATTAATACTAACACCTCGGAGGAATTATTTTCCATAACGTACATAGGGTTATATTTGTTAAAGAGAATTTTAGCAAAGAAGATATAACTCCTTACCTTACAATGTATCACCGCATTGCAAAGGTTGTATAACCATTAAAACATAGAGCGGAGGATTGACCAAGTTAAATATATATTTCAAAGGGGAAACCAACGAAATTTGGCTATCACCAATAACTATAGCTGCAAAGCTTTTAACGCAAGAAACTTGGAGAGCTGATATACAGTGGGATGATAAGCTGCCAGAAACTATAGAACAAAATTGGAAAAAATATAAAATCGATTAGGGGAATTAAGCATAAAACAAGCCTATGGCAGTGTTTTATTTGAGATCCACGAACGTATTCGAGCAAATTATAACAAGCTTGTTGGTAGCAAAAAAAGAGATGCCCCAATTAAAAGAAAACCGATAGTTCCAAGACTGGAATTAAATGCAGCGCATCTGTTATCCAGGCTTTTATATGGTAGGGTACATCAAGAACACTACGAACTACCAAGATATAGTGATGTTCGCTTGAACGGCCTCCACCATAGTTTTGGGCTGGATAAGAGCTGATGTCACAAAGTTAGAAGCCTTCGTAGCCAATTGAGTATCTCATATTAGAGATAATTTACCTCAGCTTTGAAATTACGAACCAATAGATAAAAACCCAGCTGATTTAGCAACAAGATAATCAGCAGCATCTACCATGCATGCTACAAGGCTCCGTCTGACAAGAACAGCGCGAAAGATATCATTTGCCTCACAATAACCGCTGGAGACACAAGTAAACACATTACATGCATTAATTGATGTACTGCTAAAGGTTCATAAACCTTTACGCTCATAAACAACGGCAACAATCGAAGGAAGTGACAGTTCCAGAACTGAGGCTCGCAGAAGCCCAGATAACTAGGATTGAACAACATCTGCACTACCGTAAAGAACTTCAGGCATTGATAAAAGGGACAATATTGGACAAGAAATTCAAACTATCGGCTTTAATCTAGTCATCAGCAAGGACATGATTACTAAAACTACCAATGAGACAAAAGCTCGCCCCGAAAGGAAAGCACGATCAGCAAACAAATTATTGAAGATGTTCATAAGACGACAACACTGCATGGAGGCATACAAATAACATTGGCAAGCGTTCGTAATAAATGCTGGAATAGCAGAAATCTGGTACGGCGCATTATACAGAAATGTGTTACACGTTTCAGATTTGAATAAACAACGTTCAACCAACTAATGGGCCATCTACGGCCTGCAGTGACGGCCGTTTTCATTGATTATACCGAACCGATTCAACTAAAGAACAGATAGGAAGAGGTAAAACCATGTACAAAGGGTACATTGCGGTTGTTGTGTGCATGGCAACCAAGGCCATACATATGGAAGTAAGTATCGGATTAACAACAGAAGCATTTACAGCAGCCTACCGCAGATTCACGTCGCACGAGGTTTATGTACAGACGTTTGTCCGGACAATGGTACCAAACGGTAGAATGGGAGGCAGGGGTAAAGTTACTGAAGACTCACATGACGAATGTCATAGGGGAGACCGCATTGACATTTGAAGGAGCAACAACAATAAAAATATTTATTTACTAAGGACACGTTGGCATTTAGTACACAAGATTGTATACGATTTTTCACAAAATGGCGAAAACTTCAGCCCAATTTAGCTGTAAGGAATGTCATTCCGAGGAAGAAAGAAACATTGCCACCTGCACGTTGGAGATTGGGGAGAGTGCTGAAGGTCCAAACCCGCTCAGATGGCTTGGTTCGGATTGCATCAATAAAGCGTAACCAAAAGTTTCCAAATGATGATAATTCTTGGCCGCAACAAATAGTGTTGCTTATTTGAAACGAAGCACAAGATGTAAAACCAACAACATCGAACAACAACAACACCTCAATCAGGCGGTAAACAGGAAGACTGCGACGAAAGGGAGAATCAAGGTTCATCTGACTTTGCTGGCCTTTGACAACAGCAGATTGAGAACTTCAAACATTCCACTGGTATCTATCTTGAGGAAATCAGTAAGATAGAACTATAGTTGCCATGAGATGGGCATTGGTTGTGCGTTATAATCTAAATACGTAATGGAAAGAAACAACTCAAGCGTAAGCGGCCTTATGTTTGGCAAAATATATTCAGCAATAAATATGTAGAAATTCAATTGCGAACTAGTAATTCAACAACTACGATCCCAAATGGGCAAGCGGGTGATTGGTGACACAACAGGACTAGTGTTAGGTGACATGTTTGGAAATTAACTCAGAGAGCAGCAAGCCAATATGAAGAACATTTATTACTGCTAGTAAAGAATCAAACCTCAATAATTGATAACATTGTAAAACTTTTCATTGTAAGCTTTTAAAGCATAAATGGAACAACTGGTATTAACCATTTTGACGACATCCGTTGAGCTAGCCGTCGCCATTGGAAATTTACGAAACGTGCAGGAAGCACTATTAGATATTATACACAATACACATCTCAACAAGAATTGCCCAAGTTAGACTACTTATTTAAAAGTATGACAACCGAGACACGAGTAACGAAGGGATATGTGAAAATCGAGATTTTAATTTTTATAGACGAATATTGAGTAGTATAGTTCCCAATATATTAGTAAAGGAATATATTAGTGAACAGCAACTGAATTTGTCGCCGTTGATATTCAAAATGAACATTTTACACAATTAGCAGCTAGAGAGATATCTAAATGCAACATTACACAAAACAGCCAGACAAGGAACTGACTGTGTAATAACAATACTACAATACAAGTCTAATTCACAAGATATATGCGAAACAAAACATCAAAACGTTATATCACATAATATCTTTGAATAAAACCGTATGCACCAAATTAATGGGTGTTCGTAATTATAAAGGGAATAACTGTCACAATTATATGTGGAGCAGCTACTTACAAACAGCAATTATTCGGATCAGAAATACTCAAGGTAGCTTCGGGATGTATCTTAATAGATGACCACGTAAGCATACTGGCCTCTGATCTGAACTTTCGGAATTGCACCATACTTACAGGGTATGCACTTAAAGTATTTAGCAATTAAGATATCAAAAAGCACTTACGAATAAAGTGAGCTAATAATAACCACTCCAGACGACAAAGTACCATCATGTTCATCATTATGCGGCTACAACACATCTTATGCTATCAGTATCAACTAAACTCTGGTAATAGCCCCCACCAAGCGGTAAGCTCAGAATAAAGTGAATAAAACATTCAAGCTGAGGCGGAATCTAACAGAGTGTATGAATTGGTTTCTACATAGCAAGCATATTGTTTATACGCCAATATCCCACTTGTTTTGAACCACATATCGTTTGGAAGTATGGGGCCCGATTTTTTAAAGGGATGATGGGTTTTAACAATAATTTCATATTCAAATCTTAGTTTTAAATTTTTTGAAAATTTATGAAATTTTCCCATGTAAAAAGAAGTTATTGAGAAGAAGTTGTTTCTCTGGGCTATGTATTGAAAATTTCGATTTGTTAAAGATTGGCATAATTTACTTCAGAAAAGTAATCCGGATCATTTTGTATCAAAATTAAATTTTAATTTTGATCGTGGATCGCCTGAGCGCCTGAGAATTTGTTTGCGGTTACGTTTCGATGAAAATGGCTAAATTTTTTCGACATAGGTAGCATACTAAAGCTAATTATTGCTGAAATAGAATAAAATTTACTAGCTTTTATCAAAACATTTCAATTTGTAACCTAAATTCACTTTACTCTACTCACACCCATAATTACCTAGCCTGCCCCCCCCCCCAAAAAAAAAAAAAACAAATCGTGCCAAATACCATAATAGAAAATAATAAAATAAAATAAAACAAAAACGCCACTTACCTTCCATATGCTGAATCAGCACTTAATTTGGAGCCTGATTGTGGTATCCCTGAAAAAAGGAAACTTTCTACACTCGACAACTCGTCCGAATCCGCACCACCACCTCCTCCACCACCAACACTACCATGTTGATACAAATTCGTCGACGATGATTCTTCACACAAGCGATCCAATTCGTTTACACTGTGTAACAGTTCCCGTTCTGCATCCGTAAATTCGCTCAATTTTTTAACACTCTGCGGACTATTCATTATTTCCTCATCATCATCATCGTTATCATCTTCGTTATTATTTTCAATAATATTATTGTTACCACAAATACGACCATTACGATTGTGATTTACAATTAGGTCTGAATTAACGTCTCCATCAATATTATTATTATTGTTATCATTATAAAAACAAGCAGCAGTACTGCTATTATTTGATATTTGGATTTGTTTGATCAGTTTGTTGAGTTCATTTTCAACATCATTACTACTATTGTTGTTGTTATTAGCATTCAGATTTTCTTTTGATGCTCTAAAAGTTATATTATTGTTACTATTAGTTTTTGTGATCGTATTGGTTTGTTTTATAAATTCTTTGTAATCTTTAAAAATGGGAAAATTCTCGTCATCTTCAAATGACGAGATAAATTCATCTAAATCAAAATCATCGAATAGCTTATCAGTTGTTAGTTTAATATTACTACTGTTTTTGTTCGTATTGTCTGTATTTACTTCATTTTTATCAACATCATCATTATTATTACTAATCGGTTCAATTTGTTCCAGATGCTCATCGTCTTTATTGTTCTCACTATCATTATTATTATTACTATTACTATTATTATTATCAATATCATTATTATTTGTATTATCACTACAACTATTATCAAATAAGAAATTTTCTTTGCTTAATTTTAATGAACGTTTCAGCCGTCGCGATTCTGTTGAGTTCCGATTATTATTGTTATTGTTGTTGTTGTTGTTGGTGTCACTATTGTCCTTACTATTACTGGTATCATTCTCTAACGAATTGATTTCCATTTTTGATGAAAAATTGAGATCAATCGTTGAATCGGATGCCGAACTATTATCATTGTCTGACATTTTTGTTATATTGATCGGTAAATTATCACATAAGTTTATAAGTTTTGGATCGATGGCAGACGTTGAAGATGTTGTCATTTTGTTAGACGAATTTAAATTGTCATTCGAGGTGTTCGACGATGATTGTGAAATGTTTGACAGTCGCTTGCTAAAACTATTATTTTTATCTTTAATCTCTTTTTCCGTTAATAATGGATTTATACTTAGCTCGTGTTCATATTTTAAAAACACGGCAAGACTATCGGTTTTACTCAATTCATTTTCAGTTTTGTCAAGGTTTTTTATATGCTGCTTGCGACCACGAACCGAATTTGGATCACGCATTTGTATTGTACGATGTGGTATAATGGGTGTAACAAATGCCGCCTTTACAGGCATCTCATCAAATTCAGATGATTTTAGAAATGATGATGATATGGGACCCTCGTCCACCGATATACCACGCTGTATGGTCGGTTTTTTATTCGAAAATAAATTATTGACCGTTTTTAGACTTGAAATGTTTGTCTTTGGTAGGCGTAGTGATGAGGTTCGTTTGAAATTGGATTTTATTGTATTCAAATTAACTGATCGTGACATAGATGAATTTGTCGGTTGAGTATAATTTTTATTACTAGTGTTTGTTGTTGTGGTCGTCGGTGTTGATGTATTAGATGGCGAAAACAGTTCCTCCAGTTGTCGTTTGGCCGAAATAAACGGGTCGTAGCTATCCGATAGGGCACTAAAAATAAAATAATTAGCAAAAAAAAAAAAAATTATTTCACCTGACTCGGCATGTTATTAGCTTTTGATTAGTAACGGTATTAGTTTTCATGTCAAGAGCCTCATCGTTATAATATGGTGGCTGAAATACTTCCGATTCACTTCGACATGTATTTGCGTTGAAATTTTTTTTCGGCGGTAGGAGCGTAACAACTACTTTTTTCTTAATGTTTGATAGTTTCTGTTGCGAGAATGAGGTCATTTTACGCTCCGCTCTCTGAAGCGCCATTTTCTTTTCTTCGCGTATCTTCATCTGGGACGAAACGTATGGAGCAACGTGCAAATTATGTTTCAATGATGTTAGTTCTTTAGAAAATGATTGTTCTAAAATCATACTCTCTTGCGTCTTTCCGGAAGGCAGAGTTAATGGAATGTCGAGCTTTTTCTCGCGTTTCTGACGTTTTGAATTTTTTGGTGGTTGGCTAATTAAAATTAACAAAATTTTAATATATAAATTGCATTTTAAATGGTAATTGGCAATACTTTAACGAAGCCTAACTTTTAAAATATCCTAAGCAAAATTGAATGGCGATCTTACCTGTAGACAGCCATACTAGAAATTTGCATTGAATTTTTTCAACAATTTTAACCTCTAACTTTTAAATTTACTGAAGAAGAGTGTCAAAAATTTACTTGACAAAAATTTCAATTTTATTTGCAAAACAGGAACTTTTATTTATAAAAAAATTTCCATAATTGAATTTACAAACATTTTATTTGACTTGTTCAAATTTCAAGGGCAGGTTGATCGATTGAAACGATTCCGAAATAGTAAATTATGGTTTATGGTAGCAGGTATTTTGGAATAGCATATTATGGAATCAATAAGATGATAAGGAAAAACCGAACTCGCCGGGCACATCCGAGTTAACCCGAAAGAGTGAGGGAGTCGTGGCTCGAAGCGTTCTTCAATACAATCAACCCAGTTGTAAAAACAATTTTTTTTTTGGTCTCCGGACACCTAAAAAATAACGATATTTGTAAATATTTTTTGCTTTTGGCGCAATATTACCGCGAGATAAACCCAATATTGCCCTAAAAAAACAAATTAATTAAAAAACAAATCAAATAAAATATCTGTGCGAACAAAACTCAAAAATAAAAAAAAAAATACTTAAGACATAAATTAACTAAGTAAAAAACAAAAGAAATCAAAAATAAAACTGTGCTCCGGTAAATCATCTTCATTAAAAAAATTTACAAAACATTAGCAAAATTCAAATCTCGATTAAATCACAATATGTAAGATATAAATAATTAGAGCGAGAAATTAAATCGGGTATAAAATGAAATCATCGCCCAAAAAACTATAAATGCCATTTTTGTCAACCAATCAAATCAACAAAACTATTACGCGAATGAATTGTTAATTACAATGAATGTGAATTAGAATTTGAGATGGAAAGTTAATAGTTTCCTTACCCTTCGCTCGTTGTTGATGATGTCATTGAATTTTGTAAACTTTGCTTATTCTCCTGTTTGCTGCTATTGTTATTGTTCGGCAGAATTGAATTTGATGGTTTTGTACTTGGTGCGATTTGAAACTCGGACAGGCTATTATTTGACATGTCATCACCACTGAATCCAGAATATTTTTCACGATTGGCGGCCCGTTTTGTTCTGAATGAATGAATGAATTTTACTTTACTCACCCTCTCTGTATCAACCATATATGTATAAAATACTTACTTTAAAGGTGGCGCTCTATATTTGGTACGTGCCTCCAATCTTTCTTTGGCAACAGTCGTCATTGATGTATTCTGACCTACTGAAATTCTTGTTTTCTCCTTGCACCACTCAACATGCCGGTCATATGCTTTCATACCGAAAAATCGTTCACAATGCGGACACTGATCGGTTACCGGTCCTAGACTACGTTTAACTACTTTTGGTGCTTGGGTTACGATATTCTCGAGACGTGCCGGCAGCGAATCACGTCGATCTTGGACGGGTGCCGCTTGTTGTGCCGATTGTTGCTGCTGCTTCTGTTGGGCTATTTGTTCACTTGATTTTTTCTTTTGGATAGGTGTTGGCACCGATTTTGGTTGAATAATTTTCATGTGTTCTGGTTTTGGTGGAAGCAATGCTAAGTCGGTACCCTCACGCCGCTGCCGTGAAGAATCGAATATTTTTCGCTTTTTTTGTGCCGTTTTTTCACAAATTCGAACATGCTTGGCTAGGGTGACAGGTACAAAGGTGCGGGCACATATCGGACAAGAATGCAAAGTTAAGTCAGGCGGCGTTGTGGTGATTATGTGATGATCGTTCAAATTTGGATATCCTCCACCAACAGCTCTTTCGGAAGGTGGTGGTGGAATTGGTGGAGGTGTTGGTGATGACGATGATTCATGGCTGGGGATCCGGTTAACCAATTTATGGTCATCCTCGTCTTTTATCGAACCTAGAAAGCAAATAAAACAATAAATTATTCAATTAGTTTGGGAGAATCACGACACAAATATGTTATCTAATCTATACAATATTACATGTGATTAAAGTTGTATATAATTTGGCTACAACATGCTTATTCGCATATAATGACATTTTTATTAAGAATTTAAACAAGAAAATAATGAATAAACGAATACAACAACAAAAGACATTCTGTGGGGGTTGTGATGTCACCGAATTAATTTGATTATAATTTTTGTATTTTATTCACAACATTTGAATATCACATCACAATAAAACTTTAGTTGATGTTTAAAGAATTTTATAAGAAAGAAGATACAAAAAATATGTCGAGATCATCGAAAGAAACACAATACATTGTACATTTGCGGATATTAAAAGCAGAAATACATAATTCAAATGGCAATCAAAACCAATAAGCGACAATGTCCCACCCTTTTTAGATTAGACAGATTAGAGTGTAACTGTGTAAGAAATGTGCGGATGTATGAAATGTTTTGTAAAGGGTTCAAGGTTATTTTGTATTTTAAAATACCATGGGTAAGGCATTGAGCGAGATACGCAAAGAAAATTAGCTGAGGCTATGTTGCTTCTAATTTTCATTCTTGCAGCTGAGTTCCCCGAATTGAAAGTCGGAACTCCGCAAGCATACAATACTTGGCTTCAAATATCCAGTTCATAAATCACGCTACCTTATTTACCAAGTACAAAAACGTGTTATCAACTGGCCTTGGTACAGATTTTCCACTTCTAAACAGATAGGCACACTTTTCACCCTTTTCCAGAATTTACCACAAATGCTGCCGGTTAGTGTGAACCATCGCTAGGAGATTATCGGCAATATGGTTGTGTCGACCTGTTCTGCCTTGTCGGATGTGATTGGGTCGGCCATCACTCTTCTCTGTGATGTGGTTTTGTCAGTCAACTTCAGTATCGGCAATTTAATTGTTGGAAATGTCGCAGCGTGTCACTGTGTGACCTACCCTAGTTTTGTTGGCAAGGTGGCTGTATCAACCTGGTCTGTCTTGTTGGCGATGTGATGTACTTATCGGCGAAGTGACCAGTCGGCGAACTGGTTGTCGACCACGTGACCCCACACTTGCCTATTTGGCATTTTTCTTTCCAATTCAAATTCCACCTATTATTGGTCACAACGCAATTGAAATCTTATCGCCATGATTCGTCAGTTGGGACATTCTTAGCAAAGAAATCAGTGTAGTGTAGAAGAGCTCCTGGATATGCACTACAGCTTGAAAGATGCTCTCATTAATAAAGGACAATAACCTATGTTATTTACTTTCATAACCTCGTGAATGTCTTTTTGAGGACTTTGTAGTCGAAACATTGCAATTCTTTTGGGCATCGTGATTTTGAAAGAATAGAATTACAGGATCGAGGGAATCCCATACACATTTCCTCATATGGTTCAACGACGACCCACCTGACACATTTAGCAAAAAATAAGCGCATCCATACTCCATAATCTATTTACAAACGTGTTTGGAAGGCTCTGTAAGAGAATGATTACTCTGAGTTGAATTACTTCCCGGCAGGACACAAGATAAATGAAGAGTTCGAAAGGCCAAACATTTTCATCGAGCGAGAATGTCCGGGAAAATAGAATAGCCCATTTACCGTACTCGGATCAAACATGAAAATTTAGTTAATTATCGAGGAATATCCACGTGCTAGATAAGGACAACGTCAACAAAAGCGGTAAAAAGGTCAGCAACCTTCGGTGCAAGATAATCAACATCATGGACGAGCATCTAGAATTAGTTGATGGAGACTGCTTCCCCGGCTGGAAATGTCTAAGAGCTCAGTCAAAGTTGTCTTAGAAGGAAGAATCGTAAGAATAGGACCAAAAGGCAGAATGTCGAAAGGCCGAATGTCAAAACGCCGAATGGGTCAAAGGGTTGAAAGGCCGAATGTCGAAAGCCAGATGTGAAAAGGCCGAATGGGTCGAAAGGATCGAAAGACCGAATATCGAAGGGCCGAAAACGCGAAAGTTCGAATATCGAAAGGTCGAATGTCAAAAGGCCGATTGTATCGAAAGACCGAATCAAAGTGGAGGGAATTAAGTGAAGGAAAATTTTCTTAAGTAAAGGATGATTCTATTAAGTAAAGCAGAATTCTGTTAAGGCAAGGAAAATTTCAATAGATGAAGGAAAATTCTATTAAGGGGTAACCTGGTGTAGCGGCTTCAAAAAATCGATTTTTCTTTTTTTGAAATGAAATGAAAATGACGAAATAACGGTTTTTAAAAGTACAGGTAAATTTACAAATATAAACTTTCTTCAACCTTTTTCCTTGTTCGGAAACTTTAACCCTTGTGTCAAAACGAGAATGAAACGACTTTTCACCAACACGATAAACCCTTGGTGTGTTTGAATTTAATCAAGAGTTTTGCATCAATAAATGGTAAACACTAAATATTGAGACGACATCATAATGAAAAATGTCATTTACCTTTATTATAAAAAAACTTCATTCAGTTACAAAAAATTAAAAACACACCCGGGTATGTCGTGTTGACACAAGGGTTAAACGCGTTTTTCTCAAAACCATGTTTTTGAAACTGGCGTGCAGGATAACGCAAAAAATTCTCGATGGATCAAAATAATTTTTTTTTTAAATTATAGGTAATTTAATCACCTTGAACTTATATCACATATTTTGTACTAAAGACATTATTAAGAAAAAGTTATAAACAAAAGAACCTGCAAAATTTATGCAAAAAAAACGATTTTGTTTTCAAATCATGATTTTAATAATTGTTTGTAATGAAATAATTAATTTGTTAGGTATATCTACAAACTACACTCATAAACTTTACAAAAATATATATTTTCCTTTTATCGGATAATTCTACGAGGTGCTAGAGTGCACGGTGTGCGAGAAGCCGAAAAAAGTTGGTCTAAAATGCCGAAAAAAACTAGCATCATATATAAATGCAGCATGCTACAGTGTCATAATCCATTAAACAGAAAATCGCACCTGATCATTTAACAAAGAAATCGCGAAAAAACGCGTTTTTTTTAATTTTAATTGAAAATATCATATCGGCGGCCAATTTAAAAAGGAAGAAATTAAAGATGATACATCTTTTATATTTTTTTCGGAATTTGTATTCTTTTATCTACAAAATGAACCCTATATCAATATTTTACGATAATTAGTTTTTGTTTTACAACCAAAAATACACTAACATATAATGCCGAAAATCAAAATACTCCGCCTACTTTGCTTGAAACAAAACTAACTCAAGATCACTGTGTACGGAACGGTGAAAGAACTTTGGCAAATAGATATACTGAATTCATTAAAAATTTAACCGTTTTACACAGAATCAAAAAGGACCGAAATTAGACAAGTTAGAAGAGCTGGAAATATACAAAAACAACAACAATTTACTTAACGAAAAAATCAACACCAAACCCAATAAAAATTACGAATTAATTTTATCCATAACTTTAAAATAAAGGAGGTGCCAAACAACAGCATACAGCAACAGTGTATGCTTCAACATAAATTATGTAATATGTAGTAGTAAAGAAGAAATTTGCAATTGCTTTTGTTACGTGTGTGAAAAATTTAAAAATATGACCAATTACCGCAAAATAAATTATGAAACCGCTGATTTATATCGACTATTTTTTTCACAAAATGTTACTAGTGGTGTAAATTGGACGCTGTCTAATTTGCTGTTGTTTGTACAGCAAGCATTTTCCATCTGCATAAATGGTAAAATACTTAAGCTGCAATGTCATTTGGGGTTCCGATGATATGGATAGATCCACAAGTACATGATCCAATTCAATGTTATGGATGCGTGAATTATATTCTCGGTACAAACAGAAAAAAAATGGTACTTTGACATACACTGCAACGACATATGCTCAATTACCGCTGCCGCATTCATATGAAATTCCTGTTCCGGAAAAATAAAACCCAACTGAAGAATATTTACCACTAACATTTGAATCTAATGGGAAACACCTGTATCAATGTATCAATCATCAAATGTCACTGCGAATCACATTGAAATCTCGCAAAATCGTTTGGATATTATGGTATGACGCCTGAAATTATCGCAGCGGCAATCCATTTCTTTGTCAAAGGATTTAACAACAGTAAACATTTTGGCTCCAACTGTTCGGATATATGGAGCAATAAATCGTCAGCGTCATTTTACGAATTTTGCAAATCAATTGAGAATAATTCACTCGCTGTTTGCACTGATAAGTGGTTAGTTACAATGCACCATGCATATAATTCCGAAAATTAGCGATTGTTTATCGATTCCTCCAAAAACCGATTGAAGGCATTTTTCCTCCACGTTACCAACTCAAATATTTTTAGGCAAATTGTTTTCACCTTTCCGTACACAGTGACCTTGAGTTAGTTTTGTTTCAAGCAAAGTAGGCGGAGTATTTTGATTTTCGGCATTGTATGTTAGTGTATTTATTTTTGGTTGTAAAACAAAAACTAGTTATCGTAAAATATTGATATAGGGTTCATTTTGTAGATAAAAGAATACAAATTAAGAAAAAAATATAAAAATTATATCATCTTTAATTTCTTCCTTTTTAAATTGGCGGTCGAAATGATATTTTCAATTAAAATTAAAAAAATCGCGTTTTTTCGCGATTTCTTTGTTAAATGATCAGGTGCGATTTTCTGTTTAATGGATTATGACACTGTAGAGCATGCTGTATTTATATATGACGCTAGTTTTTTTCGGCATTTTAGACCAACTTTTTTCGGCTTCTCGCACACTGTGAGTGCACACCGTGAAGAAAGAATTTTTAGAGGCATCTTCATACTATTTTTGATAACTTTCTTAAACTTTCATTTAAACAATTAATTTGAACTCTTCAATAGACAATAAATATTAATATTTACAAAAATAAATATTGAATAGTTTTTTTTATTTTTATTTTATAAAAAGTGCTTGTTTTAGGCGTTCTACATCAGGTTACCCCCTTAAGTGAGTAAATTTTAGTATAATCAGTTAATAAATAGGCAAGTTCCACCTTAATTGGCCATTCTCCAGTACTTCACCAAAAAAATCATTTTACAATCCCTTTAACATTTCCATTATAAAAATCGAATTTAATCATATTTGGTTAAGAAATTGCCAAGTCTTAAAATGTACCTTTTTCTAGCCGTATTGAAATATTATCCATCCATCATCCACAATATTAATCGAATTGGTACTTGATTTAGTATGTAACATTTCCAAAAAATCGATCTTTTCCTAAAATTGGTTTATTTATCGAGAATTTTGACGTTATCTAAATTGATTACTGATTTTAATTTTTCATATAACTATAGATGAGACTTGGATCTACCACCATGATCCTAAACTGAAACAAGAACGTTTACAGTGGACTGAAGCTGGTTGTTCAGCTCCAAAACAGGTGAAGTCAGAACGATCGGCAAAAAAGGTCATGGCATCAGTTTTTTGGGATGCAAAAGGGATTTTGTTGATTGATTATCTTAAAAAAGGTAAAACAGCTAATTCTGAATATTATTGCAACCTTTTGGACCAGTTAGATAAAAAATTTCGTGAAAAAAGACCCGCTTTATAGAAGAAAAAATAATTTTTCATCAAGATAATGCACGTGTTTACACGAGTCTTTTGACGATGGCTAAATTAAACGAAGTAAAGTACGAATTGCTTGAACACCCACCGTATTCACCAGATTTGGCTATCATCGATTACTATCTCTTCAGAAACCTGAAACAATTCTTTCGTGGAAAGCGTTTTTCGTCGAATAAAGTAGTTATTGCAGCCGTGGAACAGTATTTTGCAGAGCTTTCGGAAAATCATTACAGGGATGGTATAAAATTATTGGAGGATCATTGGAATAAGTGTATTGAAGTTGAGAGAGATTATATTGAATAAAAAAATTAATTTCCAACCAACCTGTACATCAGTCTTGTTTATACTAATAATTATATTTCAACTTAGCCCTCATCTGTTCCGAGTTTATTACTTAAATTATATTTCCAGTTACTGGTAGTATGAATGAAAAAAAGCTTCGAGTGCAAAGGGTTAAAAGAAGTATATAGATTTATGACTATTTGTCCATTATTATATTCAAATATTTGTATTTGAGATTAAAACATTTTTACGCTTTATCTAACCTTCAAAAGATAAGTGATTGATGGGTTTTATTGATACTGCGGAATGTACGGAATGTATAAAATTCCGCAAACGTCGGACATTTATACTAAAGTTCGCGAGATGTTTAGCTTTATCTTATTCTGGTTATTTAATAGTAATGTGATTTTTGTTTATTTTTTATTCCGCTTGCGTAATAGGAGCTTATAAACAAACTGGACAACAAATTCAATATCAATGATTATTTAAACATAAACGTCATTGGAAAATTAAGATTAAATGAAATGAAATTGTAATTACGTTAAAGCGATTTAATAACTCCAATGTTAACAATGTGTACACAATAAGTGTTTAACAAGTGCGCTTGATGTAAAGAGTAAAATGGCTATTGTAAGTGTAACGAACCTAGCGTGTGGCATGATGGTATTCGAGGTAATCTCGTTTAAAAAAAAAAAAAAAAAAAGTTTGTTACTGAAAAATATTCATCCATTTAGAGCTTCGGTGTGGTACTAATATTGCCGCATACTGGTCTGCACCTTTGCTTTGGGTAAAGTTTCTCACGTATACTTGTTGACCAATAAGGTACTTCGGTTGCCTGTTCCGCAAGTTATAACGTGAATTATTATTGTGGCTGGCTTCTTCTCTATTCTTTTGTATTTTCTTATAAACTTCCAAAAGTATTTCACGAGGCGTTAGCTTACGGAGAGTATTTCGCTGTAAATATATGCCGTATTCCGTATTTAGAACATAAATTTTGCATCGATTTGGACACAAACTGCTTGCCGTTGTCTACACAAGGATGGTTTACTCAAGTAACTTATCGCCTTATTTTCTTTGCAAGTTTCACAGCCTGATATAAAGTTTCGCACATCAGTTATAGGCCATAAAAATTATCTCTTCAAAATCTCAGTGGTTTTTGTAGTTCCCAGATGAGTCGGGGTCCTCTACATATAAGCAATTTAAGTAAAAATTACAGCCAAATAAATACCTTTTACATTTTGTGAACAAGGAAATAAATTCACTGTCAAATGTTGGAAATTTGCTGGAATTTTCATAACAAATTAAAAGTAAATTTCACAATAAAACTAAACTAAGCACAAAAATATCAAATTTCCAAAACTCAAAAATTTATGTCAACTATATAAATCTAAAATAGAGCTTTGTAAAGCGCCACTTCGATTTTGTTTTTACGTATATACGCCATACCACCTCTTCTATCCATCAATTATTTAATTAACAAATTTCGTATATGGATGTGTTACAAATTGCTAACTTAACCTCCCTCCTCTACCGAAAAAAAATCAAATTGATTTATCTACATAGATCCATCGCTCGGTTATTCACCCACACTGTTTAGCCAATCAAACATTAATAAAATAATAAGAAAACCAAACTTCTGTCGTTACTTTTGATTTTGATTTATTACAATAGTGAAACGTGCTAATTAGACGAAATTTTTGGTTGATTGTTTGTTCAATTCCATATGTACATTTTGCATATACGGTTCAGTCTATAGTGTGTTAATATTTTAAAATTATAAAGGTCAGATTATTTAAAAATTAAACTTAAATTGACTATCTGTCATCATGTTTCGGGAAATACTTTGTTATATTATTCGACCTAGGATTCGACTTTTACGGAATTAATGCAGTTTTCGTTTTACCGAGTATCGCACGTTTGACCTACAGCTATAATTGATGTATATATACACTTCAATAAGGTCATTATTGAATATTTTATACAGATATACTTCGTGTATGTTGTGTTCAAAGCCATAATCGAGTATAACGAGCGAAACAAACGCAATTTTGAAAATCAAGGACATACCTAGGTCCTCGGCTTACGCGAATTCGACTTTTGCGAAAACTTTCGGAACGAATTAATCGTGAAATCGAGGACTTACTGTATTTTAGTTTTATACCCTTTTGCAAAGAGGTTTTGCCAGTTTCTAAAAACAGCAAACATAATCTCAAAATATGGCCCACAAGGGTCACACAGATTAAAAATAGCGAAAATATGAGTCACTATTTAATAAAACGCTACAAAAATTTTTTTTTTTGTTTGGTACAACAATCTGTATTCGGTTGGCTGATAATATTCAGCTAGTGTATATTATACAGGATTACGTCAACTGAATATATTAATTATTATAAAACACATAGAACTGAATTTATAATTTCCACTTTTGTTTATATTCACTCTAAACATATAATGTACGATTATAACACGCCTTGAAAAGGCTTCACACATAGTCCATTGTCCCATATTATATTAAATTTTTATTAATATTTCAACTCACTCCAATGACCAACTTTCGTGTAACCTACAAACAAACACAAATAATAATTTCACACCACAAAAAGTCGGTTGCATAAAATCGTTAAAAAAACACTTTTTTGCAAAATTTAAATCTAAACACAATTAGCAAATTTTCGTAACAAAACAACTGTAACTATTTAAAATCATTTATAAGGATATAATTAAAATTAATTACAACCATTTTATATATTTTTTGTGTTTTGTGTTTAACAATTTAATTGAAATAAATTGCAAACTTTAATTTTTTTAACAAGCAAATTTTTGTTGTCTCACGTCACGTCATAGATAAACTGCGCGTATATCCAACATACGTACATATGTATATACGCAGTGCTTTACCGGTATTTTAATATTACTGCAAGTTTTAAAAATCACTTTTTATCGCGCACACAAAATCTAATAAAAATCGATATAATTAATAGGAAGCAAAAAAAAAACACTTACGAATATTGTTATTGTTATGGATATAATCGATAATGTTTATTGTAACCATACGATACATAATCAAAATCGATTTTATCGTTTATCACGATAACTCCCCATAAATTAATAATTAAATAAATAATATAAACACTAATAATAATAATAATTAAGTTTATAAACAATTACACAACTATTTTATAACTATAACTACATTATACACTAATTGCATGCACATATCGCACAGAGCGAACATTCATAGAATACAAAATTCGAAACTAAACTGACTGAAAACGATGACAAGAAATCATGAAGACTTGCGAGAATATGAAAATTGGTTACAGTTGAGAATCGATTATTTAACTATCTTAGCATACATCGTATATATTATGTATGTAGATGTACATATGTGCGTTGGTTGGTGGATGTGTGTGATAAGCGCGATAAAGTTTTTTTTTTTAATTTATTAATTTCTTTAGTATAATGTTAAAAGGTAGAAACTTTTTTTGGAAATTCTGTCCAAATTAATGGAATTTACCAAAAATATATTTATGGCGCAGTTTGAATTTTATATCGATTAAACGAGTTGAGATTTCCAAACATTCTAAAGAAGGGAGTGCTAATTATATTTTCTTTCACAACGAAATCAGTTCATAACTGTCATATTCTATACTAAAATGTTGTTGAGCTTGCAAAAGTCAAAGATTTAGTTTTTGTACTATACCACTTATAGAGAAGTTAACTTCAAGTGGTTATTCAAACTTCAACTTGGCAGTAGGTTAAGATGCTGATTTGAAGCGAGGAGAATTAAAGGTGTAACATTAAGCCTAGTTTTTTAAACAGATGAGAATCCAACTGAGACCATGCTTACTGAAGAAAAACATCATAAAGATACAATTGGGTATATTGTAGGAAACACATTAAATTACTGGACGATACTATTGCTAGACGGGCTTTTTCGTTCAAGTATATTGGCAATAGATCATGTTTTCCGAAAGGGGGCAGGTAGAGCGAAAGGAGTATAATGATAAGTAGATTTGCCGCTAGTTGTCACTACTAAAGTGGAACGAAAGTACTTTACGGTTTCCAAAAGGTGGCAGCACTAAACGACACCAATGGTAAACTCTTCGCTCATTTCACTCGCCAAATCTACAGATAAAATGTTCTGTGAATGCTTGAGCTACTGTTTCTGATAATTGATTCTCTATAGATACAGCTCATGAAAACGTTGACTAGTCATCTTGAATGAAGAGTTAACGGAAATATTGAGAATACTGAGTTAAAGGACCAACTATGTCAAGATCAAATGGACGTTCTGACGTTGTTGTTAGGACCATCGGACATTAATTTATTTTGGAAATTTTGTTTTTCTGAGAAGATTTTCATTTAGAAACAAATTTTCGTATTGTACTCCACATTTTTGGAAAATAGTTGTAAGATTTTATTCTTTTAAAAGTTCTTTCGATGCCTTATATCCATATCATTCTCTAAACTGACGATATCATTTTCAGAATCAGATTTATTATGAGTAATTGCGGTTGATTATTTTGAAGTACTAGTGGAATCTAAATTCGATGTACTAGTTAAAGTTATAGAATTTTTATTTTTATCCGTTTGATGAGTAACTAATTTTACCTGGGATCGAGTGATAACAATAACGCTACTTTGACTGACACAATCCAATGTAGTTCTGCTCAAAGCATCCGCGATCGTATTATACTTTCCAGCTTAATAAATAATGTCGTAATCGTATTCGTCCAACTCTATTCGCCAACGCATTAGGCGAGATGAGAGATTTTTAGACTTATTTAACCAGATTAACGGTAATGATGGTAAATTTTACTCCGTGCAAATATGGGCGGAAACCTTTGACCGCAAATACTATCGCCAGCAGATCCTTTTCGACAGTAGAATAATTACGCTCAGCATTATTAAGGACCCGGTTTGCAAAAGCTACAGGCAAGCCATCAGCGCATACTCTCTGAGAAAGAACTGCTCCAAGAGCATCATTCCAAGAATATCATTTGCATCGGTCGTTACGTAGAATTGCTTTTTAAAATTAGAGTACTGCAAAATTGGAGGATTCATTAATTTTTCTTTTAATATTTCAAAGCTGTTTTGACAAAAAGTATTCCAAACGAAACTGGTATTTTTTTAGTAGTAAATTGATAAGGTGAGTTCAGAAAATGTTTCGATTAACCTACGATAATAGCCTGTAAGTCCAAGGAATGATTTGACCTGTTTTTGGTTTTTTGGAACAGGGAAATTCTGAATAGCGTCAATTTTATACGGATCTCGCTTGGTTCCGTAATTGGTTATTACATGTCCCAGATAGCAAATTTCTTTACGGAGAAAATTACACTTTTTTGGTTGAAGTTTTAGGTTATATTTTCTAAAAGCATTGAAATACGTCAATTAGTTTTCTGTTATGATCTGGAAGGTTATATCCATAGGCGATTATACAATATACATCGTCGAGATAAACAAAACACTTAAAACCATGCAATCCAGACAGAACGTTATTGATAATTAGCTGAAAGGTTGCTGGTGCACCTTGAGTCCCATTTGAATGCAGAATGCTGTTTTTGAATTATCTTCTTCACTTAGAGCAATCAACAATATTAGGGAGTGGAAAAATATCATCTATATGGTTATCTCTTTAAGGCGACGGAAATTAATAAATACACGCCATCGTTTTTGACTAACATTAGATTTTTTGAGAACTACTAGTAAAGGGGAGTTAAAAGGACTATTACTATTTCCTACTACACCCTTTTCAATCATTTCTTTTACTTGAGAATTAATTCCATTACTTCAGGATGACATGAACTTGGGAGAACTGGATGCAGGTTTATATCTCTTGAATCTGAAACGCTACATCCTTGGATTCCCGGTTGGATTCGATTGAGTTTTCCGTATGATGTGAATTCGATGGTTGCACCAATTTTTTAATTCGCGGATTAGATTTCTCTCTGGATCGGCACACACTATTGTGATGTCTTTATTTCTTACAGTATGCACATGATAAAGTTATTTGATTCATTCGAGAAGTAACTATTTGTTGCAATATTCGGTTTGATTTGTCGATTAAAATTTGTAGAAGTACTGTAGTAATTATTATGGTGTGTATTCAGCAAAGTATTTCGAAATGAATATTGTTGTTGGTTGGTAAAATTGCGACTGTAGCAGGTTTTTGCACTATGACTATAATTTTGGAACAAATCTGACATTTTGGTTGTTTGTTTGAGTTATCTTCGGGATTAACAAACTTATTATTATTTGTTAAACTTAAGCTTTCTTCTTCTATAGCTTTAGAGATGGCATTTGTCAAATTTTAAAACCTACATGCTTTAATTATTAATTTAATTGGGTCTTTTAAGTTATCTTCAAAAGATCTTAAGGCAGTTTTGGAATTGATTATTTGAATATTTGTATCTACATTACCACTATCATGCTAATAAATTTTCTATCCTACTTGCAAAATCTTTTACGGTTTCGCCGAACCGTTGTTGGGCTTGTACCAATTCCACTTGTACATGTTCAAAAGCTCTTACATTGAAAAATTTTGATTTCAAGTCTTTCTGTAATTCTTCCCATGAATCGTATGTATTGGTTAAGACTGTTTTATTATAAGCTTCACTCACTAATTTGGCTTCAACTAATTCCATAAACGTTATGTGATCATTATCGTTTTTCAGATCTTTGTAAACTATATTCAAACAATGAAGAAATCTATGAAGTTTATCTTGAGTATCATTGAACTCGGGAACTAGCTTGAAATCACGATCGAAATTGAATACCATGATTGATATAATGTAGATTTAAGCACGACGATTTTTTTTTGTCAAAAAATCTTGACAAAAATTCATTATTTTAAAGTTTGTAAAAGAGAAGAAGATATACAATTATCGTCAATTGTAGTAGTTCAAACGCAGTTCGTCCGATTAACAGGTTCCATGCTTGTGTACCACCGGTATACCACACTCAAAAATACAACAAGCGGGCATTGGTCGGCGATGTACAAATCAGAAAAATACACAGTTATCGGTCATTGAACCACCATTATAGCGGTGGTACACTGGCCGTTAGTACTATTATAAAGAGTTACATGCCAGTAGTATCCTAGCCTCTGTGAATAATATTAAGCGTGATATACCGGTGGTCACTGGTAGCTTGTTGTATTATTTAGAGTAGTATACCGGTGGTGCACTGGCAAATTGGAGTATTTTTCGTCACAGCATTCAGGTGGTACAGCGGCAGGGAACCTGTTAATTGTGCCATTTTTAAAATTTGACGAAATTGAAATTTGGGTGGTATGAGATTTGCTTCGAGGACCGCAGCGAGGCACAAGGCTTTCCAGCAAGCATTGAGTGTGGACGAATTCAACTCTTTTTTTGATAAAACAATGATGCCCGAACATTTCAAAATGGAAAGTTCTTTACAAACCTTGGACTCTGACATATTTGTATCAGATTCCAACAAAAATTGATTTTTAAATTATTGACAATTTATTATTGACGTATAAAATTCTGTACTAAAAAGCAGCAAACATTTCCCAGTAGTTTTTCCTATATTTAACGCGATCTCGAGCAGCAATCTAATAGAAAAACGCAGCTTTTGTTAATTTTAGCTCAGCGTTTTTGAGTATAGGTACAAGTTAATTATATTTATTTGTTTATTGGTTAACCATTACAAAACAAAACTTAGTATGTACATAATATAATACAAAACTGTTATAGGATATTAGGGTAAAATGCAGGTCTATACAACAACACGATATATTATTACTATTTTCTACCAAAGCAACCTTAATTTTACAAAGCCATAATAGCAGAGCCTTCTAGAGTGTATTTTTTAGTAGCTTTTTTAGCGGTATTACTTTTCATTGATTTCCATAGGAATCCATAGTAAAAATGGAGTTTTTTAGCTTCAAGTTTTTCAATGAAAAAAGCAAAAATATTATAAAACGTTTACATGAAAGTTGTCTACATCTCTTTAACAACAATATACCAGAAGGCTACATTGGTATTAAGTAAATATTAACTGCAGAAATATTAAAATTAAATTATTTCTAAAATATATTTTTCGAACTTGCATTTTGAAAAATACATCAAAGTTGGCTCTGACGTGACGTATTACCATAATATTTGCTAAATTTATCTTTAGTTTTACTAGTCTACGTCAGATAAATACGTAAAAAAATTATTTAATCTCAAAATTATCACACGTTCATAATATTTTATGAATTTGTTTTATTTTATTTTATTTTATTTTATTTTATTTATCCTGAGAAAAGTCTACAAATTTGACTTGAATTTATAACATATTGAACATGGTGGAATAAAAATTAAATTAAACAAAAAAAGAATTAAAATTGACATAAAAATATTTTTAGGTTGGAGCAAAATGTTGCTTCAACCTACGTTTAAAGCTGTTTTTACTTAAGTAAAAGTCGAACAGATGGTCGATTTTATTAAAACTCTTCGACATCAAGTTTACCGGTTAATTGTCACCATAGTTTGTTCTGTGTTTATTCAGATGAAGGAACTCATGATCTCTTAAATTCCTACTCGGTGCCTTTATTTTAATTGATTCCAGTATGGATGGTGCATCGATTTGATCAAGTAAAATATTTCCAATAAACGAACACTTTAAAAGCTCTCGCCTATTTGCCAATGTTGTCATTTGATAGGTTTTGCATCCAGTAGCATATGATGGTAATCGCTTCAGGTTAACGTGGTGCGGTAAGTCATGGTCATAATCCCATCCGTCTTTACACGTTATATACCGTATAAACTTTTTTTGGACACTCTCGATTCTTCTGATAGGTTCGTCGTAAAAAGGACACCAGATGTTGACAGCGTATTCAAGTTGAGATCTCACGTAGGCATAATACAGGATCTTGATTGTCTCGAGGTCATGAATATCCCCAGTCCAACGCTTAATAAAACCAAGCATGGAATTGGCTCTAGCAACGCATTGTTCAATATGCTTAGTAAAGCACATGTTTTCAACGAAAGTAACTCCTAGGTCTTTAATCTCGAATACTTTTTGTAAAAGTACGCCATTTATTTGATATTGTTGTGTAACAGGGTTAACTTTCCGATGGAACGATAAACTCTTACACTTGTTGATGTTGAGACTGAGGAGGTTAGACTCACACCATTTCGCTAGATTGTCGATGTCCTCTTGTAGCTTATGGGTATCGCCGATATTTTCTACTGTTTTAAAGATTTTGAGATCATCTGCAAAAATTAATACCTTAGAATGTTGTATTACTTCAGTAACGTCATTGATGAAAATTATGAAGATCCAAGGACCAACATGAGAGCCTTGTGGTACTCCTGAAGTAGCTAGAATTGTTTTGCTTTTCCTACAATTTTCTAACTTGAGATTTCCTCGGGTGGTAATTTTTGGTTAGATTTTTACCAAATTTTCACTGCCATCACTGCTATTTTACTACCTACGATCTACGCAATGTATATTGACTTAATGACCAAACGAATTGTAGCAAGCTTTTATTTCAATTTGATCAGAATGATGTTGTTATGAATTTTATTTTATATTTTGGTTTAAACAAATCATTTCTTACAAGAAATTGAAAACGATTTACTTAAACGACATTCATATATTATTTACGATCAAACAACATAAAAAAACTGTCAAATAAATAACATGTCGCCGACCACGGTCGTGGATCTGAAGAATTTGCGGTAAAATGCGTCTTTTTTGGGAATTTTTGGGAATTTCTGAAATTTTTTGGGAATTTTTGGAGTTTTTATGGAGTTTTTTGGGAATTTTTTGGGAATTTTCTGAAAATGTTTGTAATTTCTTGCGCATTTTCTGGGGATTTTTGGTAATTTTTTGGGAATTTTTAGAGTTTTTTGGGATTGTTTTTTGGAAATTTTTTGGGAATTTTTGGGAATTTTTGGTATGAATATTTTTTGAAGGTACTGCGTCGAGTTTTAGTAAATGAGGCCACCCTGTAGTGTACAACATACAATATTGATATAATAATTTATAATATGTAGTAATGATGTTTTTCGTACCGGGTCTATATTTGTTAAACTGATAATCAGTATATCACAAAAATGTTTACTACACACCGAAGCAAATCGTGACAATTTTTTCCCTACATATTCTAAGAATAACAATCCACTGATTTCTTAATTTAGAGTTGTTCGCTGGAAATCGATGAAACTTTAATTGGTTTTCTTTGACTGCTTTCGATTTGCAGTTTGATACACAGCAATAGTTCACCATTGTTCACAAAAGTATATATTTTAAACAATTTTTTTTTATTTGCTAAAGTGACGTTTTAATATTGTTCATCCATAATTCATACCTGGTGGCGATCGGTTGAAATAAATGAAAAATCGCCCTGACCACGATTTATGATTTTTTGCCATCCTTTAGTTAAGTATTTGAGAATTATCCGCAACACATATTAAACTCTTAATAATTTCAATTTTATTTTATTTAACGCATAAATACGAATTTTATTAGAAATACATTACCCCGGTATACGACCTTAATTCGTTCCAGGTCGCAAGAAACCTTTTCCATAAGAAGCCATGTAAAAAGAATTAATCCGTTTCAGGCCGTATACCGAGTATGTCGTGAATCTGATAGTATACCGGAGTAAATTCACTCTATAAGGTTCTTCCGATATAATTAGTTTTACGAAGAACGAAATAAAATTGAAATTATTAAGAGTTTAATATGTGTTGCGTAAAATTCGCTAATACTTAACTACATGGTTGCTTTCTATTTATATAGAAAGTAATCAAAAGTGTAATGAGCAACTCAGTCGCTGTATAGTCTGGGGCCCTATTCCTGAATACGATACGAATCTGTATACGAAACGAAAGTTCAATTCGATCCGTAAATGCTTTGGTATTCCTGAATAAGAACGTACAGTATATTTTAATTATTGTAGTGTAGGCAAAGGGAAATTTTGCTTTACGTGAAACCTTAAAATGACAAAGTAAAACTGAAAATAAACGTAAATATGTCAAATTTTTGACATCAATTTAGTTTTTAATTGGCTTCGTGAATAAAAACTAAGCTGCGCCATTTTTGATATATATTATTTTAAATTAAACTACAATAATTTTATTAAATAAAAGCAAATATAAATCTGTATCTAGTAAAATAAATTTTCTGTAAAATTTTAATTTTATTCATTTAGTTTATTGTGATTGTGGCGTTGAGGGACCCGGTAATTAATGCAACAAATTGGAGTATATACATAAATTTTGTGAAATTTTGCTAAATAAAAAATATTTTCAATTAAAAAAAATGGCTTTCAGTTTTTAACAATATGCATTTCTTTTAAAAATTAAAAAAAAATTAAAAATATAAATTTCTTGTGTACATCTTGCATTTTTTGCTTATTTATTTTTGGTGTCGTTAGCTATTATGTCATCGAATCAAAATCCGTTCATGAACGTACAAAAATTGCTCGAATTCGTATTGCGAAATAAGGAAAATTTTATCACGAATCATGCTTACACGATTTCGTACAAGAAATAAACGTATTTGTATTCAAAAATACCAATGATACGAATTCGTTGATTTTTTGTTCGTATTCGTATTGAGGAATAGGGACCCTGATGAGATTGACTGGGAAACAATTAAATTTTTCATAATTCTCATTCAGATCGAAACTGAACACATTATCCATTCAATAATTTCCGAATTAAAGAACATAAATAGTATTCTAGCAATCAATAAAAATTCAATTATGATGTTCAATTTGTGTTCTTCAATTTGGAGAATATTGATCGAATAAAGTGTCTGGGATATTTCGATATAGTGTCATTTAGGGGTATTTATTGATTTTTATGTTACTTACATAGTTTAGAATGAAAATTGTGGAAATTTACTTTTTTGTGAAAACCACTAATAGCCCTAATTTTTTCTAAACTAGCACTAATTTTGTTCAGCGAGCACTAATTAGCACTGTTCGGTTCTAAGTTAATTAAAGAGATTACTATTTATATATCTTCCAATAATGTTATAATTCTTATCACAAAGTACTGGGCGAAAAAAATAACAAACGCAAAACCTTAAACGAACGTTAAAACCTTGACGAATTTTGAAAAAGGGTTGCTAGGTTTTGTGTAATATGGAGAGTTTTTTGGACTCAAATACAAAGAAGAGAAGTGTTGGAAGTTGATAGGACATCCAATAAAAATATTTGTAGATATTGCTTAATGAAAATAGTTATTGCAGATTCCGGTTCCATTCGTAAAAGAAAATATTTAGTTAATTTGCCTTTGACAAAATACCGAAATTATCAACCTTGCCTGGGGATAATATGCATTATGATAATTAGATTGATACGACAGCATCAATCAACATCCAGGCCGAAAAACAATGTAAAAAAAGCAAAATTGGGTGAAATTTATAGCTGTCATATTGTAATTGGGTGTAAAGAGTTTAAATGATTTTCTTCCACGTAAATAAACCATAAGTTAGAAACATTGTATACACATTTTCATTCCATGAAAATTTCATCATCACAATATATGTACGGGTACACAATATAAAAAATAAAGCCGCAACATACATGACTAAGCCATTAACATTTAAAAAACCAAAACTATAATAAAACAATGAATTGCCACTATATGTTCGTTTGGTTTATTTATGAGTAGTACACACCCTGCAAAAAGTAAAAAAAATATGAAATGTTATCATATATTTATGAAAAATACATAAAACAACAACGAGATTAAGTAATTTTCCATCATATGGAGCAATTTGCTTTCGTGTTATTTTTAATAAACATACATGGGAGTATTCATTCCAATATACATAACTCTAATCTTCATCTTATATACTCGTAGATACATAAAACCGAAAGAAAATTTTAAAACTAAATCAATAGCACGTTTTGATTCAAATAATTTGTATGTCTAACCTTTTTAATTTCAAGAATTTTCATATAATATGATAGATAGAAGACGTGCCTCCTCCTCCTCCTAATTCACATCAATAACCTTTTCATCGATTAAAAATTTCAATGTTGGACAAAATTATTTAAAGGTCTGACGTGTTGATAAAGACTTCTGCCACTGTACAGAATTGTACATACATATGTACATGCATAATTAGCAGCATTCCGCGCGCGTATTTCAAATGACATTGAACATTTTGGAGATCTTGCAAAGCGCAAAAAAATTTAATTGGTATTTTATTTTTTTATAAACACAATCGATTTAATACATAAATACTTTATAATAGTTTTAGTTTTGTGTATATTTATGGCAAATTTTTGAATGACGATAGTTTATTAGCGGTCGTCGAGTTATATAACATAAATATAATATAATTGTGTATTGGAGAGGGTTTGGTTTGTTTTTTATTTGCTTTACAACATTTTTGTTGTTCTTCTTATTTTGGTAAATAATTGTATCTTATGGAAATTTGATACTTATGGTATGTACTTGCTAGTTTGAAAATGGATATACATACAATTAAATTGTTTGACTTGTTATCCATATATCCAGGACAAGTATATTAATAAAGATTAACGCGTGTTAAGACCAGTTGACTGAAACAAATTCAGTACCCAAGACGCCATTCATGCATGAACCAAATGTAATCAATTATTTCGTGCTTCTCATATATTATTGTGCACAGAATTTTTTTTTTTTTAATAACATTGTTTAGCTTATTTAACTTTACTTAAAGTGTAGGTGACCAGATTTCTGTGAAATATGACGAAAAAATCTTCATTGTTTGGTTGTTTTATTTTTTTGTTAAATTTACAATTTAATTTTGAATTGTTATAAAAATCCGGATGTCTGGTCACATAAAAAATATTGTTTGTATTTTAGTTTGTATTTCATCTATATTTATACATAATCTTTATACTGATCGTGTGAAGGCCATTCCATAATATACTATACACAAAAAAACATATAAACTACAAAAAATCGTTTAAATCGTTTCTAAACATTTGTCATTTTATACAGTGTAACATCTTCTGGAGTGATTTGATCGCGGATTAGTGATCCAAAATTTGTTGTGGGTGCGCTTTATTGAAATTTGACTTTTTTGTATCATGATAAGAATTAATTTTGAAAAGTTTTGAGTTTTGTCTGTGGTTTAGTGCCATATGCTATTTAAGGCATCTGTACGTTGTTTTCATACAAATTTAATAGAGTTAAGATTTTACCTACATGTCACTGGCGCCAAATAAAAAAGGCGCAAGTAAATTTATTTAATTAAAGAACGAACATAATATTTTGCTCCCTAGAGACAAATTTTTAAGAAATTTTTAAATTTTCTTAATTCGTATTTGTTTAACTTAGCAAATTTCTAAAAATTTGGGAACATGTAAATTAAAATTAAGAAAAAAAATGAAATTTAGTGTTTGGCATGACCAAAACAACGAATCAATCTGAATCATCAAAATTACTGAAATTACGGTTTTTTCGACATGATGATGTTTTTTGCTATCGAATTTTTTAAATGTGATTAAAAGTATTTTTATACCTAATCACATTGCTACATTAATTTCGCTTGAAAATATTTGGAGACTTTAAGCGCGCCATCTCTGATGCATTGATATAACCTTGTTTTTTCGCTGTGGAACTGAGTACTACTCAAACGAAACAGAAACGAAATTTTTCGTTTCTGATTTCACTTTGGTAAAATCGTATGAAGATTTCGCGCGAAATCGATCTGAGTACTACCTTTTATCTGTTAAATTTTGCCCTGGAAAGTCACCGATCTTCAAGACTTAAAAAATCGTATCAAAGCCGACATAAAGCGTTACACCTGATATGATGCAGAGTATTTTTGGTGCCCAGAACGTTACCAGAAATATTTTGAAACGGAAAATGTTCTTGTTGAACTGTAATCAATACTTCTTTAAATTGTGTTTTCTGGTTTAAATCATTTCACTTAAATGGATAAATAATTTATAATCACCTAGTGTACTAAATAATTACAATTTCCTTATAAATTTCGATGATACTATAGATAAATAAAGTTGACCAATCACTATTTACTGAAATCCTAGATTTCTTTTCCTAAAATGAAAATCAATGGCGGGAGGATCAGTAGCGAGAAAAGTCTCGACTATTCTCAAACAAATGTTTTGGTATATAAGTACAGGAGAATAAAATGTTGAATGAAGGATTAGTAAGTTGAGCGCGATAGGATGCAGTTGACGTGAAATAAATTTTCACTTGCCTCCAATAAACCACGATAAATAGGATGTGATGTGAAAAAATTTGTTTGTCGATTTTCATAAATTTTAGATCAGATTATTATTATTATTACTTGAGGGCCATGTAGGGGCTCAAGCCACCCCGCACTGCGACCTAAAAGATCTTTTGTGCATTAAGCCCTACTTAATTATCCGTCTAGTCAATATTCAAGCTCTTAATGAACCTGATAATACTGCCTAACGGTACGTGATACATACTATCTGGGCTCATTGCTCTCCCTCCTAGATGTTTTAATTATCCGTCCAGCCAATATTCAGGCCCTTAAAGAACCTGATAATACTGCCGACCGGTGTGTGATACATACTATCTGGGCTCATTGCTCTCCCTCCTAGATGTAATAACATTTACTTCTGCTAGAAGAGCGGTAGCATTGGGGCTCAAGGACATCGAGAGGGCAGACCCATTCCCATATATTCCTATCCATGCCTCGTCTACCGTTTTGATTTTACTCTTGCGAGTTGCTGGGACATACTATCTGGGCTCATTGCTCTCCCTCCTAGATGTTTACTGTTGGAAGTACTTCTACACGCGATACATATTATCTGGGCTCATTGCTCTCCCTCCTAAATGTTTACTGTAGGAAGTACTTCTACACGCGTTACATACTATCTGGGCTCATTGCTCTCCCTCCTAGATGTAATAACATTTACTTCTGCTAGAAAAGCGGTAGCATTGGGACTCAAGGACTTTGAGAGGGCAAACCCACTCCCAATAATAATAATAATAGATCAGATAACTTCAAGTTACAATTTATTTAACTGTAAAATTTAATGCAGTAGGCGATTGAAACAAATACGTAACAAGAAATCCGCCTTGAAATGTCAAAATTTAGTTTCACATTTATCGTTCATGACGATAATAAAATTGGCGCCTATAAAATAGAGACATCTATATTCTAATATAAAAACACGAATTTCGCTAGCTAACTATTAATTTTGCGGTGAAATTTTCATTTTCGATTCTGCTTGTACATCATTTTTATTATGTAACATTTCATTTCATTGAACTGCGTACTGTTATAGGCCTTAGCGTAAAGATTAAAAGTGACAGTTTAATAGTGGATAAGATAAAAGTAAGATAATAGTGAATATCATAAGATAATTGTGTCAAGTGACTTTTAGTGATTTTTAGAGATAGAGTCTTGATGGTAAAAACAACAATTGGTGATAGTGGCGAGTAGGATGAGAAAGAGGTTTTTTTGGAGAAATAAGGTTCAAACTCGGAAAGAATTTCATTGTGTCGCAGTTAATGGCTGCTAAGAATAAAATGAAGTAGTGACAGTCGAGAGAAGTGAAATTTCAGAAAAAGCGTTATTCGGGAGAAAGTAAATAGTTAGATCAAATTATACGTCAGGTGGAGGAAATTAAAAAATCCAATCGAAATATAAAGCGGCAGATAGCGGAAATTGTAGGCGGTCAAAAGAGACCCCACACTGTGAGCTATAACCAAATTTAACTGAGAAGTTCGAGTGCATTAAGATTTTCACTTATAGTTGGATTCTTGTCTAATTTGAAACCTATTTCTTCATTTTATTTGTTTTGGTCGATTTCCCCAGGAGAAACTCGGTTTAGCCTGAACTTCTGTATTTAAGTAGATATTTGATCGAAGAATTAAGAAAAAAATGTATTACTACACCCGACCGAAGGACGGATGTGGGGAAAATATGGCAGTTAGGTTCAAAAAAGGGATTTTTCACTAAAATCTCGAAAACTAAAAAAATTTTAACAAACCGGATTTATTCAAATGAAACATTTTACAAGTTAACGTTTCAAAAATGAGCGAAATTTTGGTTGCCATGCTTTGTTTTTAGTTGTATCTCGAAATCGAGAGTGTCCAAAAAAGTTTATACGGTATATAACGTGTAAAGATGGATGGAATTACGACATGACTTACCGCACCACGTTAACCTGAAGCGATTACCACCATATACTACTGGATGCAAAACCTATCAAATGACAACATTGGCAGATATACGAGAGCTTTTAAAGTGTTCGTTTATTGGAAATATTTTACTTGCTCAAATTGATGTACTGGAATCATTTAAAATAAAGGCACCGAGTAGGAATTTAAGAGATCATGAGTTCGTTCATCTGAAAAAAGACATTTTAAACGTAGGTTTAAGCAACATTATGCTCCAACCTGAAAATATTGACATAAAGTCAATTTTAATTTAATTTTTATTCTACCCTGTTCAATATTGTTATAAATTCAAGTTAAATTTGTAGACTTTTCTCTTGTATAAATAAATAAAAGTGACCAAAGGCATATACTTACCACACCCTTTTGCCCTTCCGTATCAGGCCATTTTTTACGGCGGTACAACTGATACCGTAAAAAAAAGTAGCAGATATTTATATATTTCTACGAAAACTCCGTAAACCTTCTAATGAATATTAAGACGCTTTCCAAATAATTGGGCATGTATCGTATATTTTAATAATAATTTATACTCTCTATACACATCAGCAAAAAAATGGCATTTTACCAAAATTTAGCCGCACCACAAAAAAATTCATGAATTCATTTTTATTATACATATTTTGGATTCACACCAGGATCCAAAATATAACAAGATTTCAATTTTCAATGCCATCATCGTTGTCCATTCAACCACAAACAGTAATATTGCGATGAATTCTCTACTAAAATCAAAATTGTTTATGCTGCTGTGCCATATACAATTGACTTATCAAAATTAATTAAGATTCTTCCACATCAATCATCCATAATAATTATCTTAATAGCATAATATAAATGCGAAAGTGTATTAAAAACAATTTAATTGATGAAAATGAAATCTTAATGGTTTTGTGTCTGTTTGTCTGCTGCTTCAACGATATATACATATATACTTGATTGACAGTTTGAGTAATTATATATTTATTGTTTTACATGGTTGTTATATCAAAAATTATTAAGATGGTCTGATTTTGATATATGAGAAGTAAGAATAAAAAAATTATCCTTAGATAAATGCGATGTGCCGCCGCGATGAGAATATCGATGATTAATTGAATGTAATTCTTTCTGAAAATGTATAGAGTTTATTTCAAATTTCACAGTTGGATTGCGACGATTATTTGAGAAACAAAATTTACAAAGAAATCGTTATTTTGTAATTCTCCCCTTGAAACCAGTTGTTAACAATCAAATTGCATATAGCAGTTAGTTGACTGATACCATTTGGAACCGATATTTGTTTTTTTTTTTATTTTACATATCGATCTACAACAAAATGTTATTTATGTACGTATATGCGGTAGTGTTTTTTTTTGTATCTCGAAACAAATAAATCGAGTATTGATCAAACATTAAAACTAAACAAAAAAAAAGAAAATCTGAATTGACTTATGTTGAATATGATTTGTAATCGGTAATCACATTGTAGCATTGTTCGATGTACTAAATAAAAATTCCACTTGTTTGGCCACAGTATTGAATACATTTGTCATATAATCTTTAACAATGCGATTATCTATCAATTCAATATTCTTTATTCCGTAAACAAGAAAAATTGAGACGACAAACACAAATTCTATTCAAACAGACGATGTTTGATTTTTTATTGATAAACTACAATAAATGTTGTACAATGGTTGACATTCAAATTTGATTTTTGATCCATTTTATGGCTATCGGTTAGTTAACTGAATCTGATTTGAGTGAGTTAAAATAAAGTTGATCACAGTTATTTTATTCAAAAATTGGAATAATTGATTAGAAGATTAGAGCAAGCATGTAATGGAAGTCTTCCCTTTGTTTCATTGAAACAATTTTTGGTGTGTTTAATTGTTATGAAAATTTAAACTTGGTCTAAATCCGTCATAATTCTTAAACGCTATAACTTCTTAAGTCTAGAAATATGAAGTTCCTTCTATAGCTGGTTAATTTATAATTAATAGTAATTAGAAGTCTTTATTAAATTTGTTTCAATTCACAGGTATTCAAATTTTATACCGACATTTAAATTCATACAGTTTTCAATTAGTCCTGCTGAATTATACAAAAAAACGCGCTTATTAAAAAGATAAACTCGTCTAGACTTCAACCTTCCCATTTTTGATAGTGGGTTTTCTTTCGGACTTTTCTGTTTTCTTTTTTTTTTTAATTGTTGTATTTTTCATTTAGAGAAGGAATTCGATGAGTCCCGAGCTTGGGCAATATGGGTGCGACCAAAAATTCAGCCTCTGCACAGTATGCAGCATAAAAAATATAAAATCAGCCGGAAGTGAAAAAGAAAATTTATAATGAGCAGCCAATTTTTATTATCTGAATTTTAATTCGACAGAATGAGCAGATTTTTCTTAGTTTTTGACTAATTTGCTGCATACTGTGCAGCGGCTGAATTCTTGACCGCACCCTATTTCTTAACTAGAAAATTGTAGTAGATTAAAATATATTTTGTAGCAGATTCCTTGAAAACTGCCAAATTCAAAACAAATGTTCGGTTATGAGTGCAAAACAAACGAAAAAACGATATAAATGCATTCAGGTGCTATTCCATGGAAATATTTTACTGAATAGTAAAATTAAAGGGAGAAACAAATATATAGAGTTTCCAATAAGGACTTGATAATTTTTTTTTAAATAAAACGCAAACCATTTGAGTGTTAACATTATCTTGTAAGGGTGCAAGCCAAGATTCTTTCGCAAAATTCGCCAAAGTGTGGTCTGAGCGATGCCCAATTCTTGAGAACGCCATGAAATCGACTGTTTTGGTTCGTTTGCGATGGACGCTTGAACAGCACAAATATTCTCGGCACTTCGACCAACCCGTTGACTCACTGGCACGAGAAAATCCAACAGCGAATATTTAGACTCAAGTTTGTTCACTAGATTATGAATTGCTTGTCTACTGGGACGATAATTACGACCAAAAATTGGAATTAACGCGCTTGAAGCTACAGTCACCGACTCGGAATTTTTGTAAATTATTTGTAAACGTTGTTCGTCCGTGTACTTCACCATGATGAAAATGTTGTCTTTACTTAATGTTTTGACACTGACAGTTTGGTTATTGGTTTAAGGATGCATTCACAGTGAAAGTTCATCAAGTCCCAAATGGAAAACCCTTTATTTGGTAGATGGAGAATGAAACAAAAAACCGAATCAGTAAAAAAATATTTCTGTCTGTAGTTGAGACACTCCGCTAAAAAGTATCAAATCGAGAACTTTTTATAGGAGTGTCACTAACATACGTACATAAAATTTGTATATGATGAAAAATAATTCTATCACACAATTTTAATAGAATGACGATTTTTGGTAGAGAATTTTTTAATTTTTTTATTCTGAGGCGGAAATTGTTAGAAAAAAATGAAATTCTGAAAGGAGTATTAATAATATTTAATTTATTAGATAACTTTGAGACGAAAAAATAATCGATTAAATACTAAATAACTAAATACTTATTTTTTTTAGCAATTATTGGTTATGTTTTTGTTTAATGTCAAATTTCCCCTTAAAACTTTTACTATAAAGCTAAGTATGCAGCTCGAGCTAAGATAAATTTTAGCGCGGTCTCCACAAGTCTCCATTTAGTTACAGATAAATCGTAAAGCTAAAAATTTGTGTAGAGATAAATGTTGCTGATTTTGTTTGACTTTTATTCGTTTGTTTTTGAATGAAGTTCTGCCCAAATAATCCCTAAACACTCGATTTCGTAATGTTGGCCGGCCATTTTGACTTCTGTCTTCTTTATGCCTCAATTCCATGGGAAAAATTGACTGACAGTCAAAAAAATCGAAAAGAGAAATGTAATGTGAATATGTGATACTCCATATAAGAGACAAAGACAACGGTTTTTTTCATTTTTTATTTTATAACAAAACAATTTTGCTATAAAATAAAAAACGCGTTGGCTTTGTCTTTTCGTTTTTTCTTACTGTCAGTCAATTTTTCCCATGGAATACAGGCATAATATAAAAATAAATTAATTTTACTTCGTGGCTACTTCGATTATAAAATGAATCAAAATTCAAAACCGTCATAATTTATCTTCAAATTATTGTCTTTGTGAGATAAATTACGGCTGAAATGTTTGGAGAATTTATAGTGGCGCAATCTAAATTTGAATGAAACAACTGATATTTTTTACGCAAAGGTGCATACCGCTCAGTGAAATAGGACATGCTTATAGTAACAGTATTCGCCGCTGTTTTTAAATGCAGCACCCTCGGTACAGGTTATCATGTCAAATGTCGTTAGTGTTTTGTATCGAAACTGTCTGGTGAATTTAATAACACAAAAGAATTTTTATATTTTAAAATGTTTATAAGTCGTTTATCGACGCGTTCGAACATCGTAGCCATAAAATTAAACGGCAAACTTTATTGTAACCTTTATTACGACGGTAATGACATTTGATGTGCGGAAACAAAAACAAACTCTTTTTGCATGCTTCATTGTCAGCTAAAAAAAATTGTTTTATTTAGCTAGCTAAATTGTACGTCAAATTTGCATGGAGAATTTATCTTAGCTCAAGCTGCATACTGCGCTTATGACAATAAAAAACACATGTTTACGTTTGTTTCATCAAAATTTCATTCCGTAAGGTTGGTACGCAGCTCGAGCTAAGCTAAATTTTAACCCGGTCTCCAAAAAGATACAGATAAAAAATGAGCTAAACAAAATGTGCAGAGATAAATTTTGACACTTCTCAAATTTGTTATTTTTTTTAATGGCGCCTACTTAGTTTTTGAATATCAAATAATTTTTGTAAAATGTTGGTATTTTTTTCAATTGACGATTGGAAAACTGCATAATGCGATACCTATCGGAAATAATATAAACCCTAGGCTCTGCATTTCTCTCCATATAAAACATATGGAGAGTGAAACTATCGGAATTAAATTAAACCCTAAGCTCTGCATGCCAAATCATGACAGTCCAATCGTCAATTAATAAAGAGTTTTGTGTTTTTTGTGTGTTAATTTGAGAGTTTTGTGTTATTTTTGTATTTTGTGTTTTGGGCACTTGATGAATGTCAAAATTTAGCGTACAATTAATATTCCGTACATTTAATTTGATGCGAGAAATGTTGGAGACTTTATAGTGGTGACATCTATATTACAATCCACAAGACATTATTTTAAAGAATTTTTACGCGTGAACTCCGTACCGGTTAGCGAAATCGTGAGCGAAATTTTTAATTTTCAATTTAGCTAGCTAAATTTTACGTCAAATTTATATGGAAATTTTAACTTAGCTCGAACTGCGTCCCGGCCTGTACATTATAACAAATTTATTTGTACGTTGGACAATTTTTATTAATCAACAAATGAAATTTAAACAACAAATCGAGTTAAATTAAAAATTTGAGTGAATAGAACTGTGTGGTTGATAAGAATTCTGTAAATTTATCGTATATTTTTGTTCTTCTAGCGATTGTATAGAGTACAATGTAATTGGATTCGATTGTGAATTCGACAGTTGGTGGTTCACGTCGTCTAGTAGCACTAAAATTAGCCACACATAAAGGATTCTGTGATTTAATTCGTTAGTGCCAGTTGAAGAGAATTCCACCGGAATTAAGATAAATCCTTGAAGACAATAATATTAATTAGGTGGTGTAGCACCTCATGATGACACAGCTTACTTGGCCAAAGATTATGGAGTATGTGTAGCCAGCACGCTAGATTGCACGCTAGATTGGCGTTATGTTGCACAGCTCACTGGATTTAAACCCGTTGGACTACCAAATTTAAGTTTTAGTCTATTAAATGTTGAGCTGGATAAAGATTGGCGTATTCGATTGGGAGGCACTCACACTTAATGACGGGCAAATCGTTTTTGAAGCGAAAGATGCTCATTTCGCTATTGAACTTTTAAAAAAAATTTAGATTTATTCTAGTGTAAATCGTGCTTGGCTCACGAGAAAATCAGATCTTCCTAAAATTCTACTGTTGTGTAACCAGTGCCATCAGACCAGTAATATGAGCGATCTCCGTGTTCGTTACACATTAAGGATAGTCAACTTAAGGACATCGAGATACTAAATATGAAGAAAATTCAATCAGCGGCGCGAGCTTTACTTAATTCAAAAGATAATATTCCAGAAAACCGAAAAGAGGAACTACGCGATGTTACCGTTGGAGCATGAGTACGATTCGATGATTTAGATTCATTGTTGTCTTTGTCGCAACTAAGGTCACTATCGGGAAGATTATCCGATGAATTTTAAGAGGGAATAAATTAAATTTGTTATACATATTTCTAAATTGTATCATTAAAACTAATAAATTTTATCGATTATAAATTGAAATATGATTTAAAATTGAAATCGGTCGTTTACATTTTATAAATTCAATTTTTGTATTTAATTTACAATTCATGACATGTTTTAACTCTTTTCCCTGATGGAACTCTTCCCTCTATCTCGCTTTGTCTTTTCGACGAGTTTCCCCCATCACTGATTTCGACAGCAAAAGTGACGCAATTCACGAATGCACATACACTTGTAAAACAAGAAATAATTTTGATTTTTTGTAGGTTAAGTTACAATTGCTGTCAAAATTCCCCTTAAAACTTTTGCTATAAAAAAAAATGAAAGAAAACTCTTGTCTTTGTCTAATATATGGTGTTTGATTTTTCTTCTCTTTTTGGCATATTTTCCTTTTCAGTAAAATATTCCCATGAAATACCGCCTTTATTGTGGTTTCGACTAATGCCTGTATTCCATTTCCATGGGACAAATTGACTGACAGTAAAAAAAAACGAAAAGAGAAAAATAATTTGACGAAAATTGTTTTGCTATAAAATAAAAAATAAAATAAAACGTTGTCTTAGTCTCTTATAAGGAGTATCAGATTATTTTTCTCTTTTCGATTTTTTTGACTGTCAGTCAATTTTTCTCATGGAATACAGGCATAACTGGTTAACTATATTGTTACTGCCGGATTCACAATATTGTTAACATTATACACCAGTTTGGCGTTACATGATACGAAATTCACAATATTGTTAAATTTCACAATATTGTGATAGTATTTATGTGTTCGGGAATAGGGCCCCTGACATGATAAGGATCCTATTTTGATGTATGTAACATTTTTAAAGAGATAATTAATGTGGAAAGTTGAATTCGGCCTGGTTCTAAAGACGGGCTTGGAAATTAGTAAGAGTAAAACGTATGTAAAGCGGGCCGTCCTTAACAGATGTGTTAGGACAAATTTAATACAGTACAAATTACACAATAAAAATCTGAAACATAAATCATGATTTCACCTTATGTAATCCATTAAGATATTATATTGTTGTAATTATGTATTTGTATAATAACATACATATTTAGTTAATCGCCCACTTTACAAAGAACATTAAATTTCACTGCGTATAATTGATTTGAAATCGGTAATCCACTAATTTGTTTGCCCTATATTGTCGCATTCGATTGATTTACATGAACATCTTAATTCTCACTGACGTTTTGATGCCTTCATACATATAAGTTTTAACCCACCTTTACGACGATAATTATTTTGTCATTATTCATCTTTTCCGATTTTCATTTAAATTACTATTTGAAGTACAACCATTACATTAACCTTGAAATGAATCATTTTTTTTTACATGGGCTTCTGATATTAACCTTAAGTGGCATGACTTTTATAAATTTTAAAAGACAATTAAAACAACGCCAAGATTTTTTTTTATTCTATTACTGTAATAATTTGTAAATGTAATTAAACAACGAGTTTATAAAATATATAGCGACGGGTATTTTTGTAAAATCTCACGCTATGTATTCCAAATAAACATGTCCGCTATAATTGAAATATGTACATATAAAGAAAAAATGTGTACCTAATTACCTGAATACATCAGCACACTTGCGACTTATGGCGTATTTCCTTTCTGGAGCGACATTAAAAATCAATTAACATCTATATATACATATTTCAAAATACAAACTCCCACGTAAGTGTGACGGAGTCCAAAATGGTACATAAACTTATCAATCGTTATGAAAACAGCGATTTCACAATTCGATCAGCCCAAAATAGGCGCCTTGCATCAGCGCATTCATATTTTTATTATAATTTATGTAGTGATTCCGACCAAAAATATCAAACAAAACATTTTTTATGACATTTTAGTGTTAAAATTTGAAAAATCTATTTTCTAAAATTAGACAAAAACCAAAATATTCTTTAATGTCTAACCTTTTTTTTTTTCTTTATTATTTAGATCATTTTACGATATGTGTTTTGGAGAAAAAAAAAAATTAGTTAGGATTGCTTCATTCTGCTTTATAATAATAATACCAAAATACAGCGAGTGGTTTTTATGAAAACACATGCTTTGTGCGGTGCGGAATTCAAAACCCTCAATAATTTTCAATAAAATTTTGTTTTAAAAATAACCAAACAAGTAATAGTGTAGTTACCGTAAATTACAGAAAAAAAACTAATGAGCCAATTAAAAAGGTAACCGTACATATTTTTGTAAGAACGTTTCGTAAGCGCATAGAATTGCTTTGTATACATACGGGTGTGTATATACGGAAATTTAAATCTAATTGCGAAAGTGTTAAAGATTAAATCGCAAAACATTGTCTAAGTAGTAATTCTTTTGTTTTAAGAAACATGTTGTGATAATTTTCTAATTAACAGTTTTCACGGTAAGCTGATTTTTTGATTGGAATGGCGCGAACGCCAATATTTAAGAAAGTGATGCACTAAATAATGAATATTGCAGTTTATCTTGTTTTGTATAAAGGGTAACAATGAAATGCTTTTTAGAAATTTGTGTCAAAGTATTTAATTAACATTTAAAAGGGCAATAGTGAAACGAAAATATTATAGATTTTAATGCTCTTGCATATAGAAGATGTGACTGCAAAGACACGCTGCACTTGTGAAAATGAAATAGTATCCCAATTTTATAATTTTTTAATAAATATTTCGAAGAAACGAAACTGGTATCCAAACGGAAAAAAATCTTCTAAAATTTCTAGAAACACTTACATTTTTAGGTTTTAACTAAAATTACGGAGGTGGGAACCGCGTAACAATGTACAGTACAAAACAGGATATTTCATACCTACATTGGAGGTATAAGCCATATACTAGAGTTGCGGAACGATACACATAATTATTTCATCATATCCACACAATTATTCAACAATTAATTCATAAAATTCACTCAAAACAATTTCACAATATTCACTTTCTAATTGCCTTATTAAGGGGGGAACCTCCTCCAGACAACTGGTTTTTCAATAATTTTTTACAAAAAATTGAGAGCATTTATTGCAATGAAACAAATTGCATAATAATATTGACGTTCAAATGAATACAAAAAAAATTTTGTATGAGTAAAATAAACAAAATGGCGGCGCTAGAGGTGCTCGAACTAGGCTACTAGAGTTTGTGCCGTGGAACGCCCAGGTCCTTGTAGTTAACTAAAATCAACGAAATAAATTTTTTTTATTAAAATAATTCATTCCGCTTTGCATGAACCTAAAAGTTGCAAAAAATAAAATAAAATTGAAAATTAGAGGACAAAAAGAAAAAAAAAATTACGTGTTTCTTTATAAACAATTCGTTAAAACCAATATTTGTTTAAACAATTTATACGAAATTTTAGGTTTGTGCAAAGGCCGATAAGTTAAAGAATATGTGTACAAAATTTCAAGTTAATCGGTCCATTACTTTTTGAGTTACATTCCACGGCGCGCAAAAAAACACGTTTTGAGAAAAACTCGATTGAAGTTTACGCTCTTGGAGAGAACGCATTACTTCGCATCACTTCAGTGACTTCCTAGGGACCTTTAGGACTTTCTGTTGGGCTTAAAACTTTGGTAATATATTCTCCAGATACTAAACGAATTTTTAAAGCAAAAAAAAAAAAAATGAAAAAAAAATAATATTTGGAGGAGGTTCCCCCCTTAAGTTATCGCTCTGCTCTGTACGTCACACTAACTAATGTTCGATCTTACTAATCCTTATATCAAATAGAACTCAATTCCATGGCGTTCCTATATTTTGTAGCAAAATAATCGGAATAGGACCGAAAGGCCGAATGTCGAAAGGCCGAACGCTGAAAGGCCGAATGTATCGAAAGGCCGAATTTGTCGAAAGGTCGAATGTCGAAAGGCCGAATATCGAAAATCCGAATGTCGAAAAGCCGATTGTGTCGAAAGGCCGAATGTCGAAATTTATTTTAATTTTTCATCTTTTTATGAATGAAAATTTTCAAAATTTTTATTTTTATGAAAACAAAAACAAATAAAATCGCGATAAATTAGTTCTAAACGGGTTTTATTACAATATAAAAAGAAAACTGGTGATATATTTAGATGGGCATGCAAAAATAAAAACAAAATTGTATTGTCGTGGACGATTGTCGACCAAATTGGATTGTGGTATGCACAAAATTTTCAAACTGCCGAACGAGCACACCCATAAACCCGTTGCTAGTCGTATTGAGGTACTGAAAATCAACAGAACAATCAAACAGCTGGCATGTGACACGAACCAACCACCATGCCAAATTATTAATCTAGCCCTGACCACATGTAAAAATAATTGCAGAGTTTACGTACCAAATCGGGAAACTTTAACAAATAAAATAAAATATGCAAGGAGAGGTATTACCAAAGAGCCTACTTCTTTAGAGACCATTTTAATCCCAAACGAATTAACGCATGAAGATGGTAAAATAATTATTTTGTTTTAATTTTTACTATACATATTATGTAATGAATAATACATTTTAGGTGAATTATTTTTATTAAAGGAGAAGGATTTTGGTGAACATAAAATAATATTAATGGGTACGGTTAAAAATCAACACCACCTATCGAAATCTGAAATTTGGATAATGGATGGTACGTTCAACGTTGTACCTGGTATAATGACACAATTATTTACCGTTCATGGGCGTATCGGTGATTTCATTATACCCTTTATATTTTTCCTAATGAGCTCAAAAGTACAGGATTGTTACAACGAAGTGAACTATTACGTATAAGTTGTGATAATAATATAAAACTAAATCCAAAATATATGATAACTGACTTTGAAATGGCAATGATTAATGCATCTAAAACATATTTCCCCAATGCATTTCATAAAGCGTGTTATTTTCATTTTGGGCAAGTTATTTATAGGCGCATCCAGAAGGAAAAATTAACAATTAGCGTTTGTACCAGTTTTGGATATTAAACAATAATATTAATACTATGAACATATTAAGCCCTACTTATGTAAAAGCCACGAAAACTATTACCGTGGTTTGAAAAAAATTATTTATACGAAACATAAACTTCTTGTCCTCGGTTTCCTCCTTCGTTGTGGTCAATTCACGATCTAGTAAAATACCATATGCCTCGCATGCAAAATAATGTGGAGGCCTGGCATAGACGCCTTAAGGTTGTTATAGGTGGCTCACATGTCGGCTTATACAAACTTATGAAACACTTGCAGCAGGAGCATACAAACAGTATGACACTTATCGACAAAGTCATTGCGGGTAATGTAAAAAAAATTAGACGAGAATGTATTTCTAAAGACCACAATATTCAAAATATATTGGCTAACCGGCTTTCATTGAATCCCTTAGATTTGTTAAAAGGAGTTGCTTACAACATTCAACTATCCTAAATTACGTAAAAAATGCGTGTTTATATTTTATATTTGATAAATAAAAATTAATTGAATTGAAACAAAATTTTCTAAATTATTATGTTTTCATTTAGTGTAGGTATATGTATATTGAATTTTCCCTTAAGAATTATAAATCTCGAATTTGATTTTAGCTCGGAAAAAAAATTGAGAATTTTTTCTCGAGATTCTTTTTTTTCAACATTTTAAAACGAAATATTTAATTTTAATATTTTTATTTCGATCACTGAAAATTATTCGAAATAGTTGACATGTCGATTTTTTTTTTCATTCAAATGGTCTGTTCCCAATTAAAAAATAATTAATTATAATAAAAAAAGGAAAAGAAATAAATTTGTTTTGAGTTTACTACCTTATCAAGAAAAAAATAATACAGAAATTGAAAATCCCAAAAAATAAAAATCCAGAAACACAATTATCGATGAATGTATTGGAACGAATTGCGGATTTGCTTCGTTAACCTTTCAGACATAGATCAAATGAATCGTATCGCTCATATCGCTTCTACTGTTAGTTCTACCACAAATGTTTCAAGTTTTTTTGTGATTGGCTTAATTCGTTGGGTTAGTATAGCATCGACGAATGTATTGGAGCGAATTGCGGATTTAATGCTTCGTAAATGCTTCGTCAACCTTGCAGACACAGATCAAAGGAATTGTACCGCTTGTATCGCTTCTACTGATAGTTCTACCACAAATATTTCCAATTATTCTGTGGTTAGCTTAATTCGTTGGGTTAGTATGTCATCGACGAATGTATACGTTCGCGGACACTTTTTTAAAATATGATCTACTCAGAAACGCACATTTAATAACTGTAAGAAATTTGAAGATATTTTATCACGAAAAGTGGGAATATGCTTAGAATTAAATAATAAGTATGATTAAGATCATTTTGAAAGAAAAATTGTTTGACTGCTTCAGCTAGATGTTATATTCAAAGAAAAAAGGGGTTTTATCTGAAAAATGAAGTTGACCTTGATATGTAATTTCAAGGTCATCAAAATAATTCAATGAACTTTTCCTTTTGAGGCAAGACATACTATTCAACAGAATTGTAAACACATTAAATTTGTAATAAATTTCGTCTGACAACTTTTTCAAAATTTCAACCATAAATGTTGATTTATTGATGTTTGGTCAATGAATCAATTTTTCATTTAACACTAATCGGTAATGTTTTTGAGGATATAAGTAGATAAGAATTAGGGCTAGCCCAGGAACGGAAAAAATGGGAAACCAATTTTTATATTTCGCCTGAAAGACGGTGATACACCTGACTACCAAACAACTAAAATCACTTAACTTAATATTTTCCATTAGTAAACACATTAAACAAATTGGTGCTTTCCGCAAAAAATATAAATTTTTACAATTTTCAATCATGAAACAGTAGTAACTTTAAAAAGATTAATATCAGTCAGCACTGGTTCGTACTGTTTAGTTTAAATACACGAAACTCGACCACCACTATCAATTTTTATAATTTAATTTTAATAACAAAATGTGCACACACGCATTTCCACGGCCTAAAAAAAACTGGATAATAAAATATATATCTTATAAATTGTCACGAGCCTGATTCTTAATTCGACACAAAAAAATATATTTTACAGAATTAATTTGGGAAGAAAAAAAAAATTGAGGTGTGGCCAACACACCACTTTCTCCTCTCATTGCTGAAATGTCTGTCTATGTCCGCTCTAATAAAGTGTCTGCGAAGGAAAGGAAGGTTTACATGAAAAAACTTCAGTTTTGCATTGGGCTTAAAAGTTTTCCATTGAAGTGACTGTCCGTTGAAATGAGGTTTCACTGTGTTATGTTACACAGTCTCCAAAATAAACGAATGATTCATCAAGAAAAGGAAGTCGAATATGTTTTAATTTTATACAGAATTACAAAATATAATGGCATCCTTAAAACATTTTGCCAAAAGTGTTTTCTAAGAGTGTTAAAAATCGGCCAATTGCATGTTCAACAAGTATTTAAATTACATTGTTAGACCGGATAAATGTCGATAGAAAATCAAACAGATGTTAAATATGAAGATCGCAATAAAAAATTGCTGATTATATAAAATCGCTCAAAACTTTAGAACTGCGCGACTTTTCAAACTGGAAATTGGGATACATACTAATCCAGGCATCCCCATCAAAATGGTATAAAATGAGATTAACACTTGATTTAAACACATCTCAATGGAAACACCATAAACTTTTCGGTTTTCAAATCTCCGTTCGATTGCAATTCAGCACGCAAACCGCAAATGTACTATTGGAGGGTCTTCATGACATGCATTTTACAAAATGCTATAATTCTTTTTCTAACAATTTGTAGAGGTGCTTGCTTTCATTTAGGAGCATCGAATACCTAAATAAATCTATACGTTAGGCCAACATTATAGACGATCAAACGAACGGCTGAGATGAGAATGCGGAGTGGGAACTTGGTGGACTCAGGTGCAGAGTTACTATTCATATACAGTTTGACACGGAAGAATAAAGCCAACAATAGAAAACAACTGTACAGCCAAAATGTGTCCTAGGACTCGGGGACTAAGCAGGGGCGCAATATTAGTCTAGTCTGGACAATATTAGGCTATATGTCGAGTAAAGCTACTGTGTTGCATTTAAGAGAAACTACAATTTTATTCCAAAGATACCTTTCTATAAAATCAATAATCTGACGATACATTTCAATTACAGTCTATATAGTAGATGAGCTAGCGCGCCAGTAGTGGTTGAGAAAATCATCAGTTCAAAGGGTCCGACTCAATTACAAAATTAGTTGATATTGGTATGAACTAACAATTTAGATAAATCAATGATTCAGTTGAAAAAACAAATGTTAGACAAAGGGAACTAATAAGAAAGGTAATCCTATAATGTCAATGAATTCTATATAATTATATCGATATTTTAAGGTTTACACAACAAATCGCTCGAAGAAATCAATCGGTATGCCGTAGAACTACCAATATACAACATGGCTAGAATACTGCTCGTATACAAATAATGAAACTCGAACTGATTACTTATAAATCAAGGCAAGATTTTGGCTCGAGAATCAAACCGTAGGCAAAAATATGAAATGATTTGATATAAACATTAATATTCTTAATCGAACATCTTCATGCTTAAAGTCTCAGATTAATATTCCGACTAGAATTGTAAATATTTCGTTTACTTGTATAGTTCACTTGTTCTTTAGACATGGTGCGAGATTTTATTTCATTTATGAATCTAATGTATTAGATCTAATATTACGGATCATTAAATGACAACTATGTATACTTATTGTGTCAACTTCTTGCATTTCGAACTCTAGGTCAAAAACAAACCTAAACTGGCTGTCTGTTTTTGGATGAACCGCAGTGTAGTAACATTGAACTATTACAACCATTTTCTTAAGTTCCAAATCCAAACCAATGTTTTTTAGTCTAAATGATATTAGTATTGCTGAACCGAACATAATGTAACCAAGTTATTTGTATAAACGATTGTTTCCAAGTGTTCAAAGTTATAAATATCTTGGGCTCACTATAGATTGCACCATAGAAGTGTCTTATTGAGAATCTTCGCAATTATATGCTATCGGCGATTCATATTCTGTATATTCTGAGGCTAGTCGAAGTTGTCTTATGGCTTTGTTTGTTGGGGTGGTACTTATTTTGCTAAAATTCGGTGGTAATTGCCCAGTAGCATATCATAAGGATTATGAGTAATAAACCGAAATTAGCAGTACTTTGGCTGCTGTGTAATTTAAACACTATTTGTGTTTGTTGTTTAAGTTTAATATTTTCAAAACTTTACTAGATTTAAGTTTTTTTTATGTAAAGTTATATTTTGTTGATAAGACAATCGACACTGAATTTTATGGTCTACAGATTACCTTGGTAAATTAATAAATAAAATAATAATTATGGTAAGTGTTACATGTTAACAAAATACACATACCCTACCCAGTCTTATATCTTATTTGCGTGTGACACTTCAAAAGTGATAAAAACGGAGCTGCTCAATAATTAAGAAGGAGTATTGCTTCAGAGTTGGAAACAGCATTAAATTTTGTGTTAACCTATCTATGAGTACCAAAGAAATTATCTTCAGCTTGGTCAGTTTTCAAAATTGTCTAAACATTTCTCAATAATAAAAAAAAGTTGGAGAATGAATATGGCTTTGACGATGGGTGAGGTTTTACTGTATTTTGCGACCTGAGGAAGGAATAATTTCCCTTGGAAGGCCCAGGACCAGGAAATCCTTGTTATACCCGCTAGATTAATTCCGAAAGGCTAACGCAACACAATTGTATTTAGCGGAAAATAAGTGGATTTATGCCGAGGCTGAAATCAAGAGACAAACCAGGATTTGGAATGTTGTTGACGAACACAAAATTGTGCTTAAGTCAATTTTAACAAACAAACAAAACACAAAGCTCTTAGATTAATATTTAATTTTACAAGTCAAGTTTAAGCATGAAGCGATCGGCATTGTCAATATACAAGTACATAATATTGGGGCGCTAATATCAAAGGCAAACAATAAACAAATGTTAATAGATAATCAATCTCGATAAATTGTATACAAACGCAAATTTTATATTTTAAATTACAGTGCGAATTTAATTAAATTGCGCAAATGCAAAAAAAAAATTAATTATGCATTCGTTAAGTTGAAGGTTATTATTATAATACACTGGACAATAATTGTTTACTTAACGATGTGAAAATACTTTTACTAAACACCGCATCACTATTAAGTTGTATTTTACGGTTGAATTGTTTTCTAACTGTACCAAGAATACAAGTGAATTAATAATAATTACTGTTCCGTTACACTGTTTAGATTTGATTAACCCAACTCAAAACACCCGCAGTTCAGTGTCAAGTGCGCGCGCACGTACCCAAGTACGAGTACCTACTGATTTAATAAAATTAATTAAAGCCTGTCTATTATACTTTATACATGAACTTGTGTCTATACACTTTGTTCAAGATCAACTTGTGGTTTTTCCTCATGTACCGCATCTTATGATTAAATTATTATGATCATTTGTATTATTATTTCATATTATGTTGATGTAATTTTTTTATTATATTTTTGCTGCATCATTACCAACATGCAACATGTTTAATGTTTTGTAATTTAATTAAAATAAAACGTTTGTTTTGGTTAAAGTTTTAATTTAATTTTATTATACAATCTGTAAATGGATCAGATTATTATGTTTTGCATATGTTGTGCTTAATTTCAGCCAAAAGGAAAAAAAAAGAAACAACAACCTTCGTGAACATTTTATCAGCAACTCCCTCTTAAATAATATATGTACATATTATTATATGCGATATTCTTGTTAGACACGATAACAATATTCCCTAATAGCAGACGACACGTATGTAGATGTACCTACATAGTGCAGTGCAATTCAATCAATAATCGACCATAAAAAATTAAATTCTAAAAATACGAAAAAGTCATTCAACTTTACCTGCTGTAATAAATTTATCCTCAACTATCGCCTCCACTCTAGATTTAGTTACATCATCCGAGACAATAATGTTGTTGTCATTAAGAATAGTCGCCGCCACATCATTAAAGATGCTATTTTGGGTAATTATCGATTTTTTCGATGCGGAGGATGATGATCGCAGCGATAAACTTGAAAAGACCGATTTTAATTTCGTCTTCTTTTTTAGTTTTGGTGTACACGGTAATGATTGTGGTGGTGATGTTATGTCTGAAACTTTATCACCACTGCCACTACCTGAACATGATGGTATACAATTACTTGGATTACTATTTGTATTATTACTTGATTTAGATGATTTATGAAATAATTTATTCCAACCCATTTTTTACTGTATCAACAATAACAATAACAAATATTATTAAACTATTAGTAAACCTTTAATTTCACAATACACATAAATTATTTTTATTTTTTTTTTTTTGAACAACAATAAGAAAATGCAAAATTTTTCATTTTTTTTTTTTTATTTATATTTCCGCATTTTATAATAATAACATAAACAAATAAATCACAACATTGTATTAATAAACAAGATCACTTCTAGCTATATTATGGTTCACACAATTTATTCCTTTAAAATTATTTTTTTCACAAAAACATTAAGAAACCTGGCCCCGATCGTGTGTCTGATGATTGATATTTAGAAAATCATAAATTGTAACTGCCTAAATCTAACTAACACTGTATAAACACTACAAGTTTTTTTCGTCGTGTAGTTTATATAACTGATATGACTGAATTTCAATAAGTAACTGACTGACATGAAGAAATGAAATGAACAAAAAAAAAAAAAAAAAAACTAAAGCAGCATAGAAGAAATGAAGAAAAAAATGTTTTGGATCGTGCTATGGTGTTCAGTAAGAAAATTTTATTTTCCATTATTCGCTCGTGTGTGAAGAGAATTTTATGGATTTATTTACTAGATATAAAATTTGTTATGACTTGGTTACACGATCAAATGTTTCTCAGTTTGGATTTTGTTATTGTAAATAAATAGGGGAGCCAGGAAAATTCTGCTTTTAAATTATGTACATATTGTATGTATGTACATATTTCGTCATGCCGATAACTCAATAATCTGCGAATTTCGTTTACAGTGGCAGACTTAATTATCTTTGAACAATCTTTTGGCCGATACGGTTTTATTTAAACTAAAATACCCAAATGGTTTAAGGTGAGTTAATGGACCAAACTTATCGAAATCCTGCCAAAATTGATCAACAATTTATTTTCTCCAAAACGCTTTTCTCGACGTTTTGAAGGTCCCTAAGTAAAAAAGAGAAGAAATAACCTTGGTAATAAATTTGTCGAACTAATCGAGTGATCCTTACGCCTTTTGGATCAACTATAACAGGTTTGAAACCTATTTGGTAGAGGTAGGAATCATTGAAATCGGTCCGTCTGCCTGGAAGTCTGTACCCACGTTGTCACGAGATCCGGAGGTTTGAAGTGACTTTCGAACCTTTACCTCGAGAGGATTGGGTAGCTTTAATACGAATTGAGCCAAAACCACGTGATTATTAACACATGGTATTACCATGAGGTTATCGATCCACGTTGATGGTCCAGTTTGGGGTTGAGTTGGGAGTTGGTTTGTAGGTTGAGTTAAGGGGTTCAATTAGGAATTGATTTGGAAGTTGAATTGAAGGTTCGATTGGGTTGATTTGGGATGAGTTCACGTAATAACGGCTAATAATGTGGGCTTTATAAATAGCGGGAAAAAACCTACTTTCAGAAATAGGTTTTTTTCCCCCTATTTATAAAGCCCACATTATTAGCCGTTATTACGTGAACTCATCCCAAATCAACCCAATCGAAAAAAACTTACTTTCAGAAATGGTGGTTTGGCGTCTATTGGAAGGGGCTCCGTAACCTTCCAGTAGGCGCAAGTGTACGTACTGCCTCCTCGTGGCAACCACCGGTAACTGTAACCATTAGGCTGAATATAGACTTTTGTGACAGGCTAAAGTACGGCGCTAAAGGAGAAAACCTTGACAAAAAATCCCTAATCTAAGGTGGAACAGCATATGCCGATGGATGAATGGCTGATAGGTTAATCAGTCTATATATGCGGACTCTGGATACCAGGCCCCCTCCAGTTTTATTTAGCCTTCCTGTAGTAAACCTGGGTAACCTACAGGCGACTTTTTTATTCCCAGCAACTCGCAAGAGTCAAATCAAAACGGTAGACGAGGCACGGGAAGGAATACACGGGAGTGGGTCTGCCCTCTCAAAGTCCTTGAGTCCCAATGCTACCGCTTTTCTAGCAGAAGTAAATGTTATTACATCTAGGAGGGAGAGCAATGAGCCCAGATAGTATGTAACGCGTGTAGAAGTATTTCCTACAGTAGACATCTAGGAGAGAGAGCAATGAGCCCAGATAGTATGTATCACGTACCGGTCGGCAGTATTATCAGGTTCATTAAGAGCCTGAATATTGGCTGGACGGATAATTAAAACATCTAGGAGGGAGAGCAATGAGCCCAGATAGTATGTATCACGTACCGTTAGGCTGTATTATCAGGTTCATTAAGAGCCTGAATATTGACTGGACGGATAATTAAGTAGGGCTTATGCACAAAAGATCTTTTAGGTCGCAGTGCGGGGTGGCTTGAGCCCCCACATGGCCCTCAAGTAATAATAATAATAATACTTTCAGAAATGCGATTAGGCGAGAGCATTTGAGTTTTTTAATAAATATTTGGCGTGCATCTAAAGTGGTGACGAGGCCTCTTTATCTCTTTAATCCCTTTATCCGATCACATACAAATTAAGTTTGATATAGCGGCCGGTTCCATTCAGAGCCAAGAAATTAGAGTTCCGAAACTGACCGACGGGGGTTTATATAAGGCACTTCTCGGATCAGGAATGCCCTTGATTATGGGGACCATAGAGTCCCCAGAGTCGTTGGAATACAGTTCGACGCAACTCAGGAAGGCTCCTACGATGATGTAAGTGAGGTAGTTGCGTTCAAGTCTGCTGGAGGAAATGGTATTTTCCCAGCCTTACTGCAGAAAGATATTGAGGAAATTCTTCCCAGCCTGGTTCGGATTTTTCGGGTAAGCTATGCCTTTATCTAAATCGAAAAACTTTCGAGGAGAGTAAATGTGGTCTTAATACCAAAAGGTAGGGACCGTTCAGACACCCAGCCCAAGGTATATCGCTCAATTAGCCACACATCGTTGCTGCTGAAGACGATGAAAAAAGTCTTGGATTACCAAATCAGAACCTTATGGGAAATTCGCTTCATCGGCCAATTAAACTGGACTATCACAGGTCCCTCTACATCGTTATGCCAGACAGGAACATGTGGGGCTCAGTTGGGCCCATGCTTTAAAGAATGGTAAAGATGTGGTTTACAGACGTGTCTAAAGCGGAAGATGGTGCAGGGATAGGTACATATATATGTGGAGAGAACTGCCTTTTCGAAGTCCTTGCTGGGTTCCTATGGCACGCAAATATCTACATTGTTTTAGAAAGCCAAGCGGCCTTAAAGCAAACCCTGGCGGGCCTTAAAGGCTCTCAAATCCTATACTATTAAGTCAAAAGTGCGGGTGGTCTTGCCGGCCAGAGCCCTTCTGCGGAGTTACTAAAGGTCACCTTATAACAGTGGTAAGTTGCTGGGAGGATAGGGAAAAGCCTTCCAATTGGTGCAGAATTTATATCACCTTCATTAACTAGAGTCAAAGAGCTCCTGATACTTAGAAAACCTGAGAGACTACTAACCGGCTTCTTCACAGGTCATGTTTTCTTAAGATATCACCTTAAGAACATCGGTTTAAATGCGAAAGAAAGATGCCTCTTCAGTGACATGAAAGTGGAATCAGCGGAATATATTCTGTGCCAATGTACAACCATCTTCCTGCAGCGTCTTCAGCATTTAATAATAATACAGTAGCAGAATTTAATTCCAACATAATTTGGACCATCGAACCGGATTTTAACGTGAATTTGGGCAAGGGTGTATTTCTTTGCAATTAACCGGAGCTGAGTCTATGTGCCGGACATAAACTAAACACATTCCTTGGGTACAATTTCAGTCAACTTCACACAACGACAAATCGATTGATCGTGTTGTATCCTGTAAATTCGAGTCACAATTTGCGAGGAAAAATTTATTCATTTGGATTTTGTGTAACGGAGTAGGAAATATTCAAAGCTTTAACAATTCCAAATCAGCATTTGCTTTAAGTAAGGAAATTGTTTTTTGCTCAAACATTTCAATTTTTGCGAATTTTATTTAAGTGTAGGTAGCCATATTTTGATTGTCGAAAATCTGAGAAAAAGAGAAAAGTTTATTAATTGAATACGAGTGTCGTCGCGGTCATTATGGATTTTAATTATCTTGTGAGTAATTTGGGTGAAATAGTTTCCGAGGATGGGATTTCTGAGCATTATGATTATTTATGTCGAGTTTGAAAGAGTCTTTATTTGGAAAACTTAGCTTGAGAACCGATTCCAACATAAATGATAAGAATAACGAGAATAAGGTACAACTATACGATAGTCTAATTTTTCGAGAAGGACTTGGCCAACAGCATTAAACGGTTTCGATAACTCGACTTTTGAACTGAAATAAGAACAAACAGTGATGTTTACAACAGCGACACCAAACGGTGCTAGTGATATGATAATTCAATACTCTCGCTTCGAAAAAACAATTCTCCGACAACGAAACAAAAGCTCTTACGAATAATCACGAAACGAAAAAGCTCGGAAAAGTACGTCGACCAATGTTATTGGGTGCATTCAGGTCTCCCAACATGTTGGCATCAAAAATTTATCGATGGAAAAATGACATTGCCATGAAACTTTGAATCTTGTTTGTTCAGGTTTCAACGTGTTGATATTACCCAACGTTTAGAGTACGCGAATACAAATTAAAACTAATTTTGGCGGAAAAAGTTAAACAGTGTGGACGGGATGGGCTCTTCGTCTAGATTCAATAGTCTGTGTTTGTTTTTGGTAATATATAGACTTTCCCACGCATCTAATTGATATGTATCGTTTACCGATTTTAGAAGGGATACATTTTCTACATTGATGTTAAGATGCCCGCTCTTCTGAATTGTGTGTAATGCAATCGCGGATTTCGTTGGTCTGTTGTATTTTATATGAGACGACAGCTAATCTGGTATATACAGGAATTTTGTAAATTTAGTTTATGAAATTTGTGATAGACAACATGTGACGTGAGTCGTTTGTTATATATCTTGTGGTGTTCGTTGATTTTCGAAAGATGTTTATGTCTAATCCAATGTTAACTCGTGTTAGTAAAAAGTCCAAAAATGGAAGCATTTCATCTCTCCCTATTTCGACGGTGAATTTGATTGATTCGTATTGAAAGTTCAGAATATTTAATGTTTTCTCAACTTCTGTGCGTTTGATCACTGCAAATACGTCGTCGACATATCTTAACCAAATTTCTGGGAGACTGCCATTTTGTTTTAAGTTTGTTTCCAGATGACCAATAAATGCGTTTGAAATGAAACAACATAGTGGATTTCCCATACTAGTGCCGTGTGTTAATTTATAAAACTCCTCGTTGTAGTGCAGTTGGTTTTGGTCCATACACATTTCTGTTAGTTTTGAGTACAGAATTCTTTGCTCTCTGGGGATCGTAGCCAATTGTTTTCTATATCTAAAGCTTCAGGGATCGGTACATTTTATTGGGTATAAAGAAACGATGTCGAAAGAGACTAAAATTTCTTCATCTTTCAGTTGAATGTTTCTGATTTTTTCTGCAAACTCGAAACTATTTCTGATGCTTAGGTTGTCAGGTGGTGTCAATTTGTTGTATTTGGCAACTAGCCATTTTGCAATGTTGTATATCGGTGCGTTGATGTTACCAACAATTGTGCGCATTTTGTTACCTTATTTGTGGATTTTTGGAAGCCCGTACACGTACAGTCTAGGAACAGTTGGATTTGCTACTGATAATTTATATTTTGATACTCCAAATGTCTCATTAACCATTTTAATTGCGTTTATTACAGTTTTGAGCATCTTTGGTAGTGGATTACGCTTCAGTTTTTGGATAAAGAATAAAGTGAATAAAGTGTTTTTGAATATTCTGACGTTTCCTTTTCAAAACACCGCTTAAGATTTTAAGATCGGCTGAATGGTTGAAAAGTTATAAGTTTATAAAAAAAATGAGCTTTTTAGTGATGTTTCCGCTTTCCGGTTTTCGAATGGGTTTTTCATTGACTAAATGTATATAAAATCAAATTTCTCTTACACCATTCTCTTCCTTATGGAAAAACGAAGAAAACCATGCATGATAAACTCTGTTTATTAGCATAGGACCGGTTTTATAATCAATAAAACCGTGTGGTACGTCACACCCCAGCCATGCGTTTTAAGATGAAAAAATAGAGACACGAGTTGTAGGCTAGGGCAACGTAAACTAGAGCTACAAAATTTTCTTATTGAACACAACATCAATATTATGCTGATTTCTGAAACCCATTTTACAACTACGAGCCATTTTAAAATCAAAGGATACACCTTTTATGACACTACTGCTATCCTTATATTAAGAACAGAATAAGACCTTATGAACTCCAAAAATATAACGAGGAGCATATACAAGCAACAAACAACTGAGAGACGAAAAATTCCCGATTTACTGAATTTTTGTGTACCAAAGGTTATAGCTAGACGTCTTTTAATGGCCGAAACTTGTTATGATCTATCTTCTGATAACTCATCGATAATAATAACACTGAACATGCAAGTTCTAAAACTATGGCCACCTAGATTCCTGACGAATCATCATACAATTCAAGTCTACGTTAAACAAAGAATTTTGTTTAAATATCCCGCTAAAAATAAAACATGAAATTGATGCAGCCGTACAAAACCTAACGGCTGTATTAAAACAAGCTGCAGCTGATGCATACCGTGCAGCTCAGTTTACTCAAAGTTGGGCACACCGTCTCAGAATATTTAGCAGCTATTAATGATAAATCGCTAAATGCGATGAAACACCTGAAAATGGCCTTATTAAAAGAACATGATGAAGGGGTTCAACATTATCTCAGTGAGCTAACAGCGACCGAAGCAACAGATTACTCTCTGTGGAAAGCCACACGTAAACTGAAACGACCAACACTTTCATGTCCTCCGATTCGTCTCTCTGGCGTAAACTGGGCAAGAAGAAGTGATGCAGATAAAGTAAACATATTTGCTCAACATCTTAGTATGGTATTTATAACCAACGAACAAATTGGAAGGCCTGAATTTATACCTGATGATACAGAAGCTGAGGAAATCCAGCCAATTAAATACAAGTGGCGCCAAGTACAAAAGAAAATCAAGGAAAACATTGATCCAAGAAAAGCACCAGGGCATGATCTGATAAGGGGTAAAATACTCAAAAATCTTCCGGAAAAATGTATCAAATTAATAAAATGCATTTGCACCGATATAATGAGAATAGGCTACTTTCCTGAAACCTGGAAAATTTCCCAAATCACAATGATTCCAAAACATGGTAAAGATGAAACAAAAATAAACTCATATCGTCCAATCAGTTTACTCCTTCAAAAACTTACACCAATTCTGCACGAGAAAAAAATTATTCCTGATCATCAATTCGGAGTTAGAGAAGAACGCGGAACCGTAGAACAAGTTCATATAGTCGTCTCCAAAATCGAATCGCTTGATCGACAGTTTTCCGTGAAATATAATAGCGCATCCACCAATTTATACGAAATCCTCGCTGAGGTTCCACAAGGCAGTCTGCTAGGCCCACTATTATATTTGATCTATACAGCAGATCTACCAACATTAAAATACGTAAAAGTTTCAACATTTAGATAGCATCAAGAAATCTACAAGATCATTTAGACGAAATAGAAAAATGGTTAACTAAATGGTCAACGAGCGTAAATCGGTGCACATTACATTCACGCTCCGCAAACTTACCTGTCCGCCTGTGAGACTAAATAATCTCATTCTACCACAACACCAAAACGTTAAATATCTCGGCCTACATTTAGATAAAAGGCTTACATGGAAAAAGCATATCGAAGCTAAACGTCAACAAATCAAGTTAAGGTGTGTTTTAAAATGAACCGGTTAATAGGGAAACATTCCAAATAAGCCTAAACTGTAAGGTGTTACTATATAAAATGGTACTTAAACCTATCTGGACGTATGGTATTCAGTTGTGGGGTCCGCTTGTGTTTCTAACATAATAAAACTGCAACGAATGCAGTCAAGAATACTAAGAATAATGATAAATGCACCCTGGTATACAGTACAGTAAAAAGTACCAGCTGAAATTAGAAAATCATCTCAATGCTTTAACCAGTGAAATTTCAAAAAGGCCCAAGTACCGGCGCCTTAAAAAACAGATCCTTTAGTTCTAGCTATCTAATTTAAAGTAATTACTAACTGGAAGTTAGTATTAAGAACTAACATATAGATTAAGTCTTAAACAAAAGTTTGTATTAGCTTGTAAGATTTGATTACATCTTATGAGTTTCCTATATAGGAAAGATTCAAGAATAAAGCCTTAGGCAGTTAAAAAAATGAGTTGTAGGGTTAATATTCATGTTGCTCAAAAATTTTGGAATTTGAGGCTTGCTCGAATGGATGGAGCTTTTCCAACTGACGTATTTGCAGAATAAATTAAAATAATTTTGGTTTAGATCTCACAAATATTGTCGGACTAACACCAGACGGGTATCAGTAATGAGGAAGCTTGGAAAAAATTTAAATTCAGTGAATAAAAATTTTATTTCACCATCTATGTATATTCTGAACCCGAATACACCGAAGGTAAATTAAATATCGATGAAAAAGGTGATTCAGATGTAAAGGATTTTCAATCGTCAACGATTTTTATCATGAATTGATGTAACAAAAAATAAAGAAATACATTAAATCAGGGGCGTCCAAGCCAAATGAGTATTTTTGATAAATTTTCAAAATAACTAGAGCAATTAAACTGCGATTTAAAAAACAAATCAACTGGACAACACGGTAATTATTTATGTATCCAGAGGCAAAGAATTTATCACTCCGGAATATATGTGAAGATCACCGCAATAGTTGTTACATATTCCAGCATGCGGCCCGCGGGCCGCATGCCTTAAAATGGAATAATAATTGCGGTGGTCTTCACACTCACACTAGAGTGATACATTCTATGGCTCTGGATACATAAATAATTAACGCGTTGCCCAGTTGACTTTTCTTTTCTAATCGGAGTTTTATTGCTCTATTTATATTGAAAATTTGTGAAAAATGCTCATTTGGCTTGGACGCCCCTGCATTAAATCATCCAAAAAGTTAGGAAAGTTCTGAGATTTGCTTCAGAAACACGTCAAAGATTACTTTAAGAAGGAAATATCACTAATCCTTGATTCTAAAACAAAATGAACAGTTTATTGACTACGATAGAGTGCTTCATTTTGTTAAAAACTTCCATTCAGAAGAGTTTTATTAACCTTAATATTAATGTTTGCTTATTGGAATGTGAATTGAAGACAAAATAGCGTCATTATTGCCTATAAAATTGGCAATAGAAGCAATGAGCTCAAGCTACCGCACATTACTGAGTGCCGACGCCACCATAAAATTTATGTTGGATGAATTATCCAAGCTGAATATAAACCTCAGCAATAAATTAATATTTGAATTAGTTGTTCGTCTGCTTTGGCATTATTCAAGTTTTCCCGCGGAATTGCGAATTGGGAATTGATTTATTGTCAGTTTTTAGTGTCTTTTCGTTTTCCTTTTCCAAAGCATACATATTCCAAAAAATTGGCTGGGAATTAGTTTTTCCCAAAACATGACCAAAACACCAATCGCTCAATATGCTTTGAAAAAAGAAAAAAGAAAATCCAATTCGCAATTCCCCACAGGAAGGACAAAAAATATTGATACGGTGACACCTATAGTTGATAGCGGAAAGTTCTACTATGGAATTTTCCATGGTAAAAACTATTCTAATGTGTCTAGACTATTTGTACCGGAATAATCATGAAATTTCGAGAAGTTTTGGTTTGAGTATACATACATATAAATATAAGGAGTGAACGAATTCGAATTAGATCATTAAGTTTTTGGTAAGCGATAAGAGAAGATTAAAAAGGAAATTAAAAAGTGATTTAATAAGTGTTTTGGTGTGACATAAAAGTTATAAGTGAACAGCGGAATTGTGCAAAAAGTATAATAAGTGATTTTGTAAATTTTTGTTAATAAATTGTATTGGAATAATTTTTATAACCCGTAAAGTGCGTCGTGGAAAAAGTTACATGACAAGAGTGGTGTATTCCAGCGGACCGCAATTTTAAATTAATTATTTTTTGTTCAATTAAACTATACTAAAAATATCGATTAGGAAGATACCAAAAATTTCAGAAAAAAATTAAACGGAGTGGGGATAATTTTTGTTTTTTAAAAAGTAGAGACGGATCTCGACGGATCTCGATCAAAGAAACTGAACTTAGATCAATTTCTACTATGAAGAGTTCAGCATTTTTTGATCTAGATTCCGTTTGCCGAAGTCTCAATCAGCACTGCTCACTGCACAATGGATGTGAGACTTGGAAATACACACAGAAGATTAGAAGAACATTTCAAGTATTTTTAAAGTGCTTCTAGCCAAAAAACTTCACCTACTATGACAAACGAGGCAAATAAGCACCGAAAAAAATTAGAAAGCAAGTAGAGATGAATATCGGGTATAAACTGAGAAAATCACGTAGCGACATAACCAGAATGTCGCTATAGAGTGCAATTCACAAGAAAAAGTGATTCGATGGCCCAGTCTAAGAGCCGCCCTACCTTTTACGAAATAGAGACGAAGGAAACAAAGATTTAAGAGCTTATGGTTGTCTGACACTTGAACAGCTAACTTCACGTATATTAAATATTTCCTTTAAAAATTTTACTGACAGTAAAAAAAGTTACCAACTTGACTTTACTCTAATATAATATTTATTTATTTTATTTTGTGTTATCTTATCATGAAAAAGGCTTACATTTGTTTATTTACATCATCATAAAAAAGTGAAAAAAAAAATATTTTTAAACCTCAATATACAATTTTTTGAGAATTTTTTGCATTACTTGTTATTTATTATTATGAACGATATTTAGTTGAAAAAATTCTTATCTCTATACAGTTTGTTTAACTTGACCGAGTATTATTTTATGTGAGTATGTCTACTAAATATATAAATAAATATGGATACAACTAAAATCCCCAAGGTTAGTTGAGTTTAATTTTTTTGGAAGGAAACCAAATAAGATAAACTTGGTGAACAAACAAAACTTTGTACGCAACAACTACTACTATACTGATCGCCTCTTCCAAAACCAAAATAACACTAGAGCGCATTTTCGGTTTTTTTTGTTTGTCTTCTTGGATTCTTTTCAGTTTTGTTACGTATTATTGCATTTTCTTAAATCTTAATGTTTATTATTATTATTGTTATTATTATTACTACATTATATGAAGTTATTTATTTCTTTTCTACATTAGTGCATACAGTAATTCTTCATCTTCTTGTGTAAGATGATGTGTGTACCATAAAATAGAAGAAATTGTGTTTTATATTAGGAGTCGCATACACACACATAAGAAAGAATAATTTATTTGTTTACAATACAATATTACTCCACACAAGATATACTACTCATCAAGTATATAAGGTGACACAATTTCTTTTAATAAAATAAAAAAAATAAATAAATAAAATTATGAAAAGAAATGAACGAAGGAAGATGGGATTGAATATCAATTAAGATTTTTACATGTAAGACATATCGCCTATATAAAGAGAAACGGGAATTGAAATCAACGACAAAATATGATTGTTAATTAACGAAATCAAAGCGACATATTTTTATTCCCAGTTCCTGGATAATTGTTATGTTAGTCGTGTAATGAATACCAACGCATGAATCAAATTGGGAATATATACCGCCGTGTATATAATGTATGTAAGTATATTCTAAATACGACATTTATGAGAGTCAAAAGTTCATGTCACCCTAAATAGAAATTAAGTTTTGTTATTTTTCCATAATTTATTATACCTGTCTCCACCGCAGCGGTTATCAATATAGATTGGGGGGAAACATTTTTTTTGTAAGTGTGTTTGCCGCTATTATGGCAACGATTTGCATTTTATTATGTACACGTGAGAGTGAAAGTCAACGTGTGCAGTGATAATTCTAGTTTCAATTATGCCTGCCATATTTGGGAAATTTTTATAATGTTGGATATGTTGACGACATAGTCTCGTCTATGAAGAAAACGGACCAACTTTTTTATTTTATTATGCACAAACAGTAGTATTCCCATAAATTTAAGGGCTTTTGATCTTTCTTTGCCGCAGAGATACCGGAATGGTTGAGTCAGACTATGTTTAAATTCACTATTTTTGAAATTCACCTATGTTGCAAGGTGTACGTAGTCTTGGTGTAAATTTACTTTTACTTTAGTTTCAGTATTGATTTATGTCCTATCAAATGTATTTAAAATATTCTATCGCTAAGCGTAGAAACTGGAGTTTAAATAATTAATTTAGGATAGTTACAAGAAGCCTCCTACGATGGAAAATGCCAAATTATCGGTGACAGGTGTAGAGCAGCATTCAGACCAAAGATGGTAGCACACAATTCAAAACACTCACACATAGGGCAGGAAGGGTTTGGAGACGAAAAATATTACGAAAGTGAGAGGTCTGTTGTTAAACAAAGATTTTAAACAGTAAGTAGATAGTGGCTACGAAAATCTTTTACAAAATTTTTTGAAATAGTTTTTAAACGGTCTTAAACGAGTCCGTGTTGAATCGTTATTAATTGAAAATCTCAACTCAAAAACAGCGATAAAAGCATTTCAAGAATGTTTACGTGAATTAATTAAATTAATCGTGAAACCGTGCAGATTTGTTAAGCTCAAGACGCAATTTTCAAAGCATTCGAAGAAAAAATATTCACTAGAAATAATAAACCACTTTTACAGTCGCCAACGCAGCAAATTAATTTATCACCAAGATGTTTAAATTATGGTAATTTGGATAATATTGTGCGAAAATGTCGTTTCCCTGTAAAACCAAACTATGGAAATTCACCTTTGATCGCTGACCAAACGAGTCAAAATCATATGAAACAATTTCAATTAGGTAAGTAGTGTGTGTGTGTTCATATTGTAAACGAACTGGTCACCATAATAACCAGTATTTCAAGAAAACAACCAAGTGAGTATAGAAACTTACAATTCCGGCTTGAAATGTTTCGGAAAATTCACCAGGATTCTTGCAAATACAACCTACAAGGGGGCACTCGCTGCCGTATACATCTTACTAATTATTGGAGTGTTCAATGTATCCACTTAATCAAAAAATGTTTGATTCTTGTATCATATATTATTTCAAACTTCAAAAATTCTTGTTGGATACTGGGGCAGATATTAGTAATAACCAATAATATCGTGAATATTCAAGAAATAACCAATGAAGAATTAAAAGCCCCAGGACGCTTTATCGATACTCCAAATATTAATGACTCAGTTGAGGAATTTTAGGAAAGGATTTTGAATTCCAGATCCATTTAATGATTAAGAGATTATATTAGATCTTGCATTGTCGGGAACAATTAAAATTCCTCTCGTTCAGAGATTATTTCAAATATTGTTCTCTCACTTCAAAACACACATGAACTTATAATCTATTCTTCGGAAGTCAACCCTGGAGTGTTTATTGGAAATTCAATTGGAAAACCAAAAATTCTACAATAAATTTACTTACCAATCGTGAATCCGAATGAATATATTCAGTTGTGATCAACAACTCAGATCATTTTATGAGTTAGTCGATTTAAAATCTTGAGCCAACAATATTTATTATTTATTATTATTATTATTATTACCTACAGCAAATATTATATACAATCGGTAAGTAAACATTCAAAAAACAAAATTTAACAATTATCTAGACAGAAATTTAAACAACTCGTTTTTAAACAAATTTCTTGTCATGTTGAAGTTGAAAACATCGTAAACTGAATTAAAAAGCCGCGACATTCCCAAGACTGGTTCCGAAAGTGCAAAATTGTGGGTAATCCACGAAGGGCATACAAAACAAATTGCTTCTGAACACTATCAATCCTATCTGAATGGCACTTATAAAATGAGGACCAGATCTGAGATGCGTATTCTAGAACTGAACGAGCGAAAGATATATACAGATTTTTCAGTGAGAGCGGGTCACAAAAGTCCTTACAATTGCGCTTAATGAAACCTAGCATAATGTAAGCTTTTGTAATGATACAATCAATGTGTTTAGTAAAAGATAGATCACAAGAAAACGTTATGCCTAAGTCGGACATGAACTCAACTCTATCAACAGCAATATTATATAAAAAATATTGCTGGAATATTGGCGAGCGCATCCGAGAGAATGATAAAATCCTGCATTTACCCACATTCAGCAACAATTTGTTATTAAACGACCAACTGCAAAATTTAATCAAGACATCTTGCTATTTCACACAATCAGGAACCTCATTAATTGGAGCAAATATTTTTGTGCAAATTCAAAACACCCAACAACATCATTTACAAATAATGAAAATAAAAGCGGACCAATGTGTTCTTTGAGGAACTCCTGAGGTAACACGAAATGAACGATAGCTAAAATCGTTAATCTTAACAAATTGGTAACGATTAGAAAGGAATGAATTCTACCACTTAATAGGGATGAACTGACAATCTAGTTTATCCAGCTTATTGATAAAAATCGAATGGTAGGTGGAAAAGTTTAGTCGTAGTTAGGTGGAAAATATTTCGCCGAATTGAAACTTTTAGTAAGCCATGTTTCCGAGATAATGATCACATCGTAATCATTGTCAAGCACGTCAACCAAGAATAATTTAGCTTTACTTCGAATGCTAGAGGCATTACGGTAGTACATCGAGGTAAAAGAGGTTCGTCCAGATCATATAAACTGAAGCATCCTATCCGAAACTACATTACTTAAATTACGGGAGATTTGACTCGTACCGCTGGTATCCGAAATTTCACAGTACAGGTTACTACTTGGGGCAAATTTAGTACTTAGTAAGCTCTTATAATTTATTCTGCTGACTTGTTGAGAGTAGCAGTTGTTCGAAACCTCACCCGTGGAGGCAATGTAGTCCGAAAATTTGTATCGTAAAACTCCCGAATGTGTACACCGGTTGGCCAAGTATTAGGGTCTAGGGCCTTAATACGTACATCAGCTTTTAGGCCCAATTTGAAGCAAACAAACTCCAGAGATTCGGTACTCCGTTGTTTAGGGATTAGTTTCAATGCTTTACAGTCTTCAATCTCCCAACAAGTTTTAGCGATGGACGCAATTTCATTTTCAGAAGTATCCGGATCAAATTTTGAGACGTGTAACCTTATCGTCGGTACAATGACTTTTACCCCAAAATTTTTCGAAAATTGTTTGGTATCACAAATAGTTCTTGCGCCCAGATTTGGAAGATGCTTGTTCCCAACTGCAGGCACGACAACACTGGAACTCATTGAGGACGAAGTCACCACATCAGAAAAGGTTCCAGTAGAGGCGGGAGGATTTTGCATGACTGGTTGTATGACCGCAGGACTAGTAGGCATAATAGCAGGCAATTTAGAACTAGGTATACTACGCTTTTATCAGACGTAATCAGAGGAGTTGAATAATTTTCTTCGTCGGATATAATCCGTGAAGCCGAATTTGTAGTTGCTCTCGCAGGAGAACTTAAAGGCATAAACAATGTAGTAGTCGTAGATGATAACTCAGGTAGACGATCGAGGATCACGCCAAGTTATTGTTTGAGGCTGGTAATCGGATGAAGGAGCTTCTCAGCAAATGGCTGCGGGGCAGTATTGGCATTAAAATTGCAGACCCTCATTACCTTAAGGAATGATTGATTCTTCAATCCTTATTTTATATTATATTTAAACAAACGTCTATATTCTACTTACAAATAATATTTACAAACACTTATTAGGTATTATGTAATTATATTTTTAATAATTACAATTTTCATTTTAATATCTTTTAAAAATTATCAAAACTCGGATAAAAACAAACGTCAATACCATTCAAGGCCCAGTTACAATTCCAATTGAAGATCGATTAAAAATATTACCAAAAACCATATCGTATTCCTGAAACAATAAAGACAGAAATCCACAAGCAAGTTCAAGAAATGCTATAATTGTCCGAGGAACTTTCCATTAATGACTGTAGCAAAAAAATCCCTGTATGGAACGAAAAGATGGTGTATGTGGTGGACACCAGATGTCTGGATCAGTTTTGTGATACTGTGTATTTTGGTACCCTCGATTTATCAAATGGTTTCCACCAAGTGATTCTTGATGAAAATGAAAAAGATAAAACAGCGTTTAGCACGTTATATGGTCACTATTATTTTTAACAAATGCCATTTGGTTTGAAAGCAGCAACAGCGACGTTTTAGCATATGATGAATAATGTTTTAAGCGGATTGAAGTGTTTCGTGTTTATGGACGATATTGTTGTTTATGGCAAAACAGAAAATTTATAAAACATTTTGCAGCAATAGCCAAACCTCTTACTAAAGATATATGTTAATATTTAATGGGATCGCCTTCTGTGAAGAATCGTACAAATCACTTAAATCATTTATAGTTCAAAAACCTATTTTAAAATATCCAGATTTTGCAAAGATGTTTACACAAACCTGTGATGCCAGTACAATCCCAAGAGTACACAAAATCACAAATTACCGAACCGTGGATAAGGAACTACTTGCAATCTATCTTTTGGGCCATTCAAAATGTTCGTCCTTACGTTTATGGAAACTTAAGCTAGATCAGTATGACTTTGAAATAAAGAATAAACCGGGAGCTTTAACGATAATTAACGATATTGACAAGAATATATCAAATTCAAATCTTTCTAATAATCATATGTTTGATAATTTATCTTTAAAAATAACTTCTTTACTTGTTTTGATGAAAGTGAACTTTCTGATATCAATGTTTCAAGATACAAAAATTTAATTGGTATACTGTTTCGTGCCTCTTAAATTTAATTATTTTGATCTTGATTTAAATCTTGATTCAATCAGTGTATAAGTTAACTTTAAAAACAAAACCTTTTAATCATACTTTAGAAAGTTCAGATGAGATTATTGATAATGAATCTGACTCAACAACTTAATTGAAATAAATAACCCCGAAACCGAAATTATTCTAATAAAACAATTCCACAATTCACTATTAGGTAACCATTACAGAATTAGTCGAACATTTAATCGGATTATTATTTCCTAAAAATGTACTCAAAAATTGAAAATATATCAAATCTTGCTTGTCGTGTCAGAAAAATAAGGTTAGTCCATCAACAAAAATCCCTATGAAAAAGACCACAAGTTCTAACGAACCATTTGAGAAATTTTTCATGGATATCGTAAGACGTCGTTAAGTTTCAATATCAGGACGATTTGTCAAAATATTTGCGGATGTTCATCTGTGTACTGTGTGCTAGTTCTTTCAACGGGTGCTAGAAATGGCAACATATTTGTTAAAATTCGTTTCAAACTCATCAGGTAGAACGCAACAAATCTATTTTATTTTATTTATTTTATTTATTTTATTTATTTACTAATTAATTTATGTGGCCATTGACAAACTCTATTTTGAGCAAGAGCTCATTCACAATAAGGTGTGCCAAAAGAAACAAAATGACAAAACATAATACAAAAACGTGCATTATCCATTATTACTGCAATGGAGCGAAAGTCTTCCTGTCAACACCGATAACTCCATCGAAAGGGTAGGCTAATGTGAGGGACATCAAATTTTGGAATTGATTACTCTAGCTAGATGCAGCCAATATCACAAGCTTAGTCGTTCAACTCCGGTAGTGTTTAATTTGGGTTAAAAACCTCGCTGTTTCTGCATCAGGATATATGGTATACATTAACATATGCAGGAATTAATGTATGTTGCGATGACGAGTCCCCAAGTTAGAACTATTTTAGCATTATAATCGTTTAGCAGAATAATAAAAAAAAATACAATTTTACAAAAATAATTATTTTAAAGGAAACATATAAAATAAACGGCCAACTGACTCAAAAGTCAGAGCGTACTCCCAAATCGGACTTATACCAGAGCCTTCTAGAGTATAGAGCCATAATCATTATGACGTATTTTTTAGAAGCTTTTTTAGTGGTATAACTTTTCGCTAATTTCCATAGGAATCCATAGTAAAAATGGTGTTTTTTAGCTTCAAGTTTTTCATTGAAAAAAGCAAAAATATTACAAAATTTTTATACAAAAGTGTTCTACATACCTTTAGCAGCAATATACATGCAGGGTTTATTGGAATTAAGTAAATATTAATTGCAGAAATATTAAAATTAAATTATTTATAAAATATATTTTTCGAACTTTCATTTTCAAAAATACATCAAAGTTGGCTCTGACGAATTAAAATAATACTTGCTACATTTATCTTTAGTTTTACTAGTGTACGTTAGATGTCTCAGATTTATATAGAAAAATACGAAAAAGAATTGTTTAATCACAAAATTATCACAAGTTCTTAATATTTTGAGAATTTGTTTTGCTTTTCCTACAATTTTTGAACTTAAAATTTCCCCAGGTGGCAATTTTTGGTACGATTTTTAAAAAATTTGTACTGCCATCTATGTAATGTATATTGACTTAATGCACACAATTTGTAGTAAGCTTTTCTTTTTTATTTGACCAGAATGCTGTTGTTATGAACTTTTTTTTATATTTTGGTTTAAATAAATCAATGATAACAAGAAAATGAAAACGATTTACTTAAACGACATTTATATATGTTGAAATTCAAACATTTATGAAAATATTTCAGAAATCATAATTAAGAATTTGTAACGTTTTCATTTACAAATTTGTCTTAGGAAAAAAAGTGATTTCCCATATGTTTTGTGTGTTTTACTATGGAAATTTTGATTTTTTCGTCGTTTCTAATTCCCTTAAAAAAGCTTCGTTTTTTAGATTATGGCTTGTATAATCAAGGTTGCTTTGCTTATACTCGAAAAAAATATCGAAAGTGATTAACACAATAAAGCTTTTCAAAATGTAAAAGAAGCATTTGCATCACCGCCAGTGTTAAAATTATTTGATACCAATCAGGATCGAATGATACAGGTTGGACACCAGTTCTAAAAGTTTTGAAGGTGCATTTATTACAATAAGGTCAGCTGATAGCATTTGCGTCCAAAGCTTTGACCAAAGTTCAACAAAGATATCCACCGATTGTTTTAGAAGCAGCAGTGATTAGATGATTTTGAACCAAGTGCCGTGACTATACGTATATGGAAAAAGGACACAATCACAGTGACCGTAAACCCATATCATTTTCAACAAAACATTGACTTCAGCACCAGCCAGATTACATTTGATGTAAAACAGTATTCACCAACGATACTTCTGATTAAATTTTCACGACCAGGATGGCCAGATGATCCAAAAGATTTGAATGGTATCATTATACCAGATCATAATGCATTGCATTTAAAGGAATGAAAATAATTGTGCCACAATCACACATAAACAAAAATTTTAAAGCTCCATATCTCCATATATTGGACATTTTGGAATAACAAGATGTTTCAGTAGAGCTTGACAAGTTTTCTTTTCGCGTGGAATGACTCAAGATATAGCCGACTACGTGAATAGCTGTGCAGTTTGTTAAAAAATCGTAACAAAAGAACCACACTATTTAATAAACAGATTCCAGAGTATCCGTTTAGCCGATATCTGTTTTGGATTCTTTGATTTCAAGTTGATGGATAAAATAAGTTCGGCAGAAGTTATCAAAGGGTTAAAATCATGGTTTTCAATATATGGCTCCCTTGAAATTCTGAAATCGGACAATTTGTACAAGCAAATTTATAAGCTGATCCATTGCACAGGAAATATAGGTGTAATAGGCTGAGAGAGATCGATAGACACTAATTTAAAAATATTTTTTTCTTACTCAGGCGACCTCAAATCTCGTAATTCACTAAAAATCCGGAAGTCTGAAATTTTCAAGATTACTATTCTACTAACATGGTGTAGGCACATTTATGCACTGACTAAACAGTAATTTTAGGTGTGATCTACGTATATAAAAATATAACTGTCACCTGCCAATTTACCGAATGATTTGTGTAACTCTTTTTTATACACAAACTACGTATTATACAATACACTTGTGTCCATAACAAAACGTCTACATCTTAAATCTACAACTTGAATTCCACACATTATTATCCGATTGTGAAGCATACGAACAAGAAGAAAATTTTCTTAGCAAGTGTTGTGATTAGAGATTTGGTTACATGATTTTTTTCGTTTTTTGTTTTTTATTATTTTTCGTCATGTATTTAGTACAACACTATACAGATATTCTAATTATATTACATATACGTGTAATGTGATATGTGTGTAGATATATCGGTTGCTACAGATAAATGTAATGAGAATGTAATACAATTCTAATTATATCGCGCATAATTTTTCGAACCAAAACGTAATGTAATCAATCAAAGTATTTTTTATTGTCTCTTGTATTATTTGTAAGAAAATAATTAACAGGATGATGATAATTCTAACACTTCGTCGTTTATTTTCTGTTTAACAGTTTTCCAATTTTTTTATTAATTTTGTGTGATATGTAACATGTTAGGAAAATATCAGTATACGGAAAAATGTAGGAAACGAAAATTCAAATTAGTTTCAAGAGCGCGAAATGATATATGTAGTTAATTGGTTTTAATTGAGACATTCGTTTTCGATTAGTTGATTTTTAAGAAATTCATTACGACTAGACTATAAGCATTATGTAAATCGTTTTTTTTTATGATCAACTTAACTAAAAGGTGTACCAAAATCAGGTTAGAAAAAACCAATATACATATTTAGTGATCTAATATGTTTTCATACACCGTGAACAGCGGGAGGCAATTAATTACTCGTCGGAATATTAAGTAAAGTGATTTTGACTAATTACATAAAAATTTAATATTCACAAATTATTTTTGTATCTACTTACGGCACTATATCAGGTTAGCTTCAATATTATGTGACGACTTTTCTGTCAACTTACCTGAAATTAAAAAAAAAAGAATTAAATTAATTATTTACAAATTATATTTAACTACCAGAATCGTTTACAAACAAACCTATATACAAAATAATTAAAAATTAACGGAAATACCCCAAAAGTGAAATCATTTTATACACTTCATAAATAACGAATAGCAAGATGTATACATATAGATTTCCTAAAGCCGATAAACGTGTGGTTTACTAAATCTAACAGTTTCACCAGAAATTTAGATTATTTTGATGAGATAATGCATAATTGTTGGGTTGGGTGCTATGCGTAATTCAATATTGATATTTCTATATGTCTCAACCGCACAAACCTAGTTTTTCCAACCAAATCTAGCGACAGTGTAAAATATGTTACAAAATATTTGGTGCGATAATGTTACGCCAATAAAAATTGCTTTTTGCGATATAATGATACGATTTGAGTGCGAGAAAGAGCCAAAAGAGCACCTTATTCACAATGTTTTCTAAATATGGGAGTAAACAAATTTTCAGAGAATTAGAAGTGCTTAAAGCAATATTTGTAATGGCTGCTCTCAGATGAACCAAAACCATATCAAATTGTACACAACGGTTTTTTTTAGTTTTATACTAATCGGTGCCTTAAGTTTCTCGTAGCCGTTCGGTTTAGGTCTGCATTTTGATTTTCTAAATTTAACAAAAAAAAAATACAAAGAGCTGAAACCTCACGTGGAATCAACTCAAATCAAACTCCAAATAAATCCCCAACACACGGTCCGAAAATCGCTTGCCTTCATAGACTCAACCCCCAAACCCCCAAATAAACTCCAACTGATAACCCTTCCCTTACCCTAACTATATCAACCCAACCCAACTATAACTAAAAACTCGCTCGAGCCAAATCTCAACCTCCTAGTCAATTCCAAACTCAATGACCAAGCCAATAACGGAATCAATGCGAATCGAAAAACTACTTGCGTTTATGAACTCAATTTAAATCAACTCAACCTCCAAACTAACCCCAATCGAACCCCTCACTTAACCATGAACCATGAAGTTCATTCCGAAGTACCTCAGGGCTTACACCTAGGACCAGTGTTGTTTAACGTTTTCATCAATGAAGTTGCTTCTTTGTTTCAGTACAGTGACTATGAGTTATATGCAGATGACTTGAAAATATCAAAAACAGATTGTAGCCCGCAACAATGTAATGAAATGGAGAGCGATCTTGATTTGCTGTATAATTGGTCAATTGTGAATAAATTGAACTTACATTTGGAAAAGTGCAAGATTATGAGCTTCTCCAAGAAAAAAAATAGTTATTCGTCATCAATATCTTATAGGTGCTGGAACGAATTATGACATTTAAATATTTGGGTGTTATCTTGGACCATCAATTGAATTTCCGAGACCATACTAATTTAATATTGACTAAATCTAATTCTCTACTTGGCTTTGTTCGTCGTATCACAAAAGATTTTCGTAATCCACAATCAATTAAAACTTTGTATTGTTCCATTGTTCGGTCTAAATTGAAATATGCGTCGAGTATTTGAGATCCTGCTTACCATATTTATATCGATAGAATGGAACAGATACAGAAGAAATTTAGTATTGACTATCTTCATAAATTGAATTTGCTGTTTGATCCGAACCTTCCAATGTGGCTGAATAAAAAGAATTTGCCATCCTACATCGACCGCTGTAAAATTGCTAATTTGGACTCATTGATTGTAAGATGTGGATGTATTGCCTCAACATTCATAGCTGATTTGCTAAACAATTCTATTGACTGTCCGGAACTACTTACAAAGATTGATATTCATGTGCCCTATAAACCTGCTCGGGTCAGGAATTTTGTATGTTTGCCGACATTTAAATCTAACTATGCATATAATGCTCCGATCCCGTCTATTTGTCGACAATTTAATCATAATTTTGATGTGTTTAATTTTAATATTTCAAAATCTACTTTTAAACAGCAAATCAAAGCTAAATTGAAGAACTGTAAATAAAATCGTAATCAAAAAAGGATTTTCATCCCGTTGATGATAATAAATAAATAAATAAAACTGCTACTCAACTTCAACTCAACTCCCACTCAGCTCCAAATCGACATCTATCCAACCCTCAACTCAATCCTTAAATCAATTCGGTTCGATAACCTACAAACGAGCATGAAATCAACTCAGAACAACTCAAGCCAATTTTCAAATCAACCCCCAAATAATTCCCGAGGTTATCGACTGTATCAACCCCAACTAAACCCAAAACGTAACCTCAAGCACAATGGCTCAAGTCAATCACTATACACGCCCAAATCAGCCTTTAACTCAACTTCAAATCCAATGCCCAATCCAACGACTTTCAACATGGTCTACAAAGCTACTACATGCGCACATGAACTCAACTTAAATTAACTCAAGCTAACTCTAACTCAACCTTCAGTTTACAACTTCCAAAAGCTTTTCAATTCTCCGCGTTTATCGTAGAAATAAAATTGGCGAAAAAAAATCCAAGTGGAACAAGCCAGACATCAGACATGCAAACAGACGAACGGATATTTTTTTTTTTTTTTTTTACTTTTTCGGACACAGGGACTTCAAAACATCGAGAAAAGTGGTTATTGAACAAAAACAATGGGTTTCAAGAACTAAGGTGCTTAGGTACTTTTCGTCAGAGATTTTTCATCAATTTTTGTTGTACTTTCGTTTGAGGATTCGACCATCTCCAATAAAAAACTTCAATTTGGACAATTCATCACATTATTTCAGATCTCCTGTGTTAAAAAAACGAGCAACCGTTTTTAATTGACTCGTCACGGGAAATCCGGCTTCTGTGCTAATTTAAATTTTCGCCAGCTTAAACAAGTCTTTTCCTCGCTAAAATTGATGCATTCATTTTGATCGACGCTCGTTCAAAAATCGATTCGAATCAGGGTGACAAAACTTCGGCACTCTAATCTCTGGCCACTGCAGCACTGTGTATTTGTGGCACATTACTCCCATTGGCCTATGAGATAAACAAATTAATATTTGATACTTTTCGGATAGAATGAGGTGTTCAATATGAAAATATCAATTTACCCATACTATAGTATGAGGTTATAACCTCTTAGAAATAAGTATAACGGAAAAAACTCCTCGAACTCCACGGATGAGCTTAATACTTGCATTCATCTCAACAGCGAATATTCCTGCGATATGCATCAATCGTTAAATGAACACAACATGGACTTTACGCATAAACATTTGTTTTATTTTCAAATAACATTAAAACATATTATGGTAGCATTGCAAATTATGTGTAAATGTGCAAATTTATATTTTTTTTATTACGGATAAATAAATTATAATTTAACACATGTACTTGTAATAAGTACATAAACCAATAAATCCGAAGCAAAACTACCAACATAAACACTTGTTCCGTAATTAATAACAAGTGGTAACTAATTGTTTTCATTAAAATTTGTTGATAAATAGCCAAATTCTATCCTAATTAGCCATAATCGAGAACAACGTCATTTAAATTCATCAACAGGTTGGTCAGGAGTTGGGTTGCTCGAACATTTAGTGTATTAAGTAGAGGCGGCTCTGGTCCATGAATGCAATTGCATACGTAAAAAAAATTCAGCTTACAAAATAAACGCGCAAAGCAAATTTATTTTTGTTTAATTTCACCAAATCGGCCATAAAAAATTGGCAATCAGCCATTATCATTTTCTATTATAACCACCAATTTTTCCAGGCAACGTAAATTTTTCGTTTACACTACCACAAATGGGGGGAAAATCAGTTTCAATTGAGTATGCCAATGAGAATATAATAAAAGAGAAAATGATGTTGTTTATGACTTTTCGATCAAAACTTGTTTGAATCTCGGAAACCCTCAAAAACAAAAGTCGAATAAATCACTAATTCTGTAACAAGAACCTGGGAAAATTTCGAAAAATATCGAATAAATATCGCAAAATACTCGAAAAATCTCGACATGTTCAAATAGTCTTAGAATTCTCGCAAATAACTCTATACTCACAAAAAAATTGGAATACGTAGATATTATTGAAATTTTGAAAAAATTTCGAACAAAATTTGAAAAATATCATGGGCAATACAAGATCAAGTTGGTGTCCATTGCTAAGCAATTAAATACTATTCAAATCCATTATCTCGAATTTCGATAATGCAATCTCAGTCAGATTACGTAAATCAGTGGTATTTTTAATTCAAATCCAACCACGAAGCTAAATTCAAATAATTTTACAAATTACTTGGAATATGTCTAGAACCTCGAAAAATCTCATAAAATATCAAAAACCCCGATGTAACACTAATTCTGAAACGTCATGCAAACTGACAAGGCGTTTTTGAAAATTTCGGGTAATATCAAGAAACTCTAGATAATTTAGAAAAGTTCGACTAACTATTCTCAAAAAAATTCGAATATTCCTGAAAATCTTGAATAAAAATTGAATCCTGGCATATTTTGAAAAGTCTCAATGGTATGTACATAGGACTTTAAAAAAATGTACAGATCAATTTTCAGTTCACAATTTCAAATTTTTTTCGATTCAGTTTACACTTTTTCCGAGAAAATAATATTTCTATTAATCGATTTATTAGTCTTTTACATACGTAACCAAAATAGTTCACAGGGCAACAATTTTGGTTCACAGGGCACAAAATTTAACCCGAAGGGTTACAAACCTAGCTACCAATTGGTTACGTATTCAACGTAACGTATAGCTAACTTTGTGGAGTACATTTTTTCACCAGAAATGTATTGTACATCACGAAGTTAGCTACATGAGTTGAATAAGTACCCAAATGGTTTCTAGGTTTGTAACCCTGCGTGTTAAATTTGTGCCCTGTGATTCTGTGAACCATTTTGGTTACGTTATGTTGGTAAACCTGGTCCATTTTTTTTGTTCTAGTTGGAAATAATTTAACTCATACAGCTGACTTCGTGGTGTACATTTATTTACCAGAATTGTGCTAAGTGCGCAGCTTGAATAGTAAAATACTTCAAAAATTCAAGTTAAAGCATTTTTTCTTATTCATTCCACTAGGAATTCAGGTTAGAAAACGGTTGCCAACATGTTGAGTAAAATCAACACGTTGAAACCTGTGCTGAGATGTTCTAACATCACTTTCGATTCGTTTTCGATAGTATTTTGTCTCTTGTAACAAGAACAAAATTGTACGCTATTTTCTTCTTCCATTACAATTTTTCTAATGCGATCTCAGCCTTCTGTATACTTTTCCTTTCCTTCACATCGATAAAATATCGCAAACAAAATTTTTTGTGATAAAGAGTGAAGAATGAAAGTAGAAATAGAATGATGTTTTATGCGAGCATGCTGAGATCGCAATAGAAAAAGCTTAATTCAAAAGTCGAAATAGTATACAATTTTATTCTTGAAAAGAGAGACATGAATACTATCGAACATCGAAAAAAGTGATGTTAGAACATCTCAGCACTGAACGTGCATGATACATTCAAAATTTCATGGCAATGTGATTAACAAGTAAAATTTTTGAAAACAATTTAATTAAAAGCTTTTAATTTTTTACATTCACTTCACCCTTTGAGATGAGTATTTTGTATTTTCACATTTTTAGCTCCAACCATATATAATTAACGGCAGAGTGCTGTCAGAATTTCAGATATAGCACTGCAAATTACAAAGCGAAAACATCACAGTATTGGTATCGACGCTCTAAATGAAACCGACGGACGTATTGATCCATTTAATAAATAAAGTCAATACACAAATGAACTTGCTCAAGCGATTTTCCTATTCTTCCAACAGATCTAACAAATAGGTTTTGCAAAACTCAAAATAATGAAAGGCTGCGAAAAATTTTTCCATACGTTATTTAATTTCGGGGGCAAGAAAATTTCATTTTCTGCAGTCACAAATTAACGCAAAAAGATCCGGATTGTGAGAAAAATTGACTTCGCTGAAGAGGCTGAAGAATATCAATCAACTTTAGCGGATTATTATTACGATATTTAGCGTTTGATATGCTATTCACTTCGCTACCAGTACCAATCTTGTATCAACTCAACACACAATATTTTCGGCAAGACTACTTAGGGCCTTATAATAGGTGGATCCAATTCGAGTGAGTTAAGTAAATTATCTGAATTAACTGAATCAACTGGTAAATTTGAGAGTTCGATTGAGCTACTGAATTATTGGAACAGGTAGTTTGCTTGTGTAATTAACCAAGATGAGAATCTAAAATTGTGTATTATAATAAATTGTTTTTTTAAGAAAGGGAAATATTTTAGATGAAACAGGAAACTAATCGGCTCTCCTAGCAGTAAGTTCAATTAAAAGTTTGCCTCAGAATAGCTGGTCCTTTGCGTAAATTTGCCCCGAAACGACTTCAGCTGCCTCGTCTTTCTTGGTTGAAGTCCTCGGAAAAGTTGTTTACAGTTAATTTGTAGTGAATTTCTTAAACGTAGCTTGGATAGCCACAAATCAACGTACTTAAGCATTCTGTGCAGTCTTCATTTCAAAGATTTATTTTTTGCGTATTTTAGTTTTAAAGAAATTATTTAAGTGCAATACTTATTTAGGTCGTGCTATTTAGTCTATATTATCAAACCAGTATTTGCTACACCGAATGCATTTCAATTTTAGTTTAGCCAAGAATGGACCCCTTTGCGAATGTAAATGTGTTAACTGTACATTATTTTGTAAATGTTTCGCGAATATTTTAATGTTATTAAATTTTAAAAACAGTAACGTGTTCGGAATACAAATTGCAAACATTAAACGTTTTGTTTCCATTTTCATAAATAATAGTGATAATGATAAGCAGTGTGCAGTTTTTTTATTTAAATGAAGTGATAAAAAAAAATTACTGATTAATTTACCAAATATAAGTTCTATTCCACATCGCATTGTTGCCAGATATATACCTTCATTAATCAATTTTGGATGTTAAGATATTATCCGTCATGTAGTAACTGCAATTTAATAAAACTGTAGACGTCGTGCAGTGAGGTGGTTTAATTGCAAATTGGTCAGACTAATACAGAAATTCAAAATCATCCAACTGAATATGCACTTAGAACCAGTTAAGGAATTGTGCATTGAAAAAAAAAAAATTCATGCTTCACGAAACTACAATACCTTTGTGGCAGAAATTAATGTTACTGTGCCAACTGAAGCTCTCCTATTGATTTTGACATTCTTCATCGGCCTTCGTTTATTATTTGTTGTTGAAAGAAAAAGAAAAGGAAAACTAAATTTTGTTTATGGGTCCCATTAGTTAATCTTGGACCAATTTTGGAACCGAATTCGTCTTCCACTTCGGCAATCGACCTGAAGATTTCGGATAATCATCTTATTGAGATATTATTTAAACTTACTAAAGTCTTGCCATCTCATAACATGCAACCTGGTCATAAAAAGAAACTCAACTTTGATGCATTTTTAAACGGAGTTATTGAGCAAGAAGATTGCAATATTGTCTTGAGTCTGAATGATTTTAGCTCTTGATCAATTCCTAAACACTATTTCGATAATATTAGAGCAATGTTACTCTTACTCTCGGAAAGATAACATCCAACTTGCTATTACTTTAAAATTTCCGAACTGACTGAGATATAAAAATTTATGATTATTGATCGGTATTCAACCGATGATAATTGATAATTTTTCCTCATAAAAACTACAACTAATCCATATTAAATTAGATTATAAGGGTTGCATCTCTATTTGGTTGCCTATAAAAAAATGGATTCGTTATTGTCTCACAGAGTACTACAACTTAGAATAGTTTTTATAATTTTTTGAATTTGACAGTATAAAAGGTTCCCTTGTAAGATTATTTGATAGTCTGTAATTTGTGTGTTGGCGGCATGAGAGTAGAAGATTTATATTGTCGTGACCAATTGTGATATTGGGGAAGAGGTCTTCAAATTTAAAAAAATGCTTGCCAAAAATAACAGAAAATGTTTGTAATACAATTGGTTGGTTTGGTGATCTTTAACGGACGCTTTGTGGGAAAAGTGTTGTCCGAGGAGCCGGATAGACCCAATTTTTTTTATTTGAAAACGGCACACAGTGCGGTCGATTCCAAAAAGCGGGCCAAAAGTCTGAAACTCAATTAAATTATCTCAAAATCTGCACTCATGGGTTTTTTGGGTCGCTGATTATGAATTTGAAATCAGAGTTATAATATAAAACCTCCTTCATCCCCTATTGACAACCCCTATTCATTTAACAGCCAGTATGTCATATTACATACAATCAAGATCCATATTATTTTCATGGTTGTTTGGATTGCTGTTACGTATCTAAAGTCAGCGTTGCCAAATTTAGCCGCCTTCATCCCCTATTCGTGAAACAGCCAAATTTCGATATCAAAGATGCATCTCGCTCTGTTCGACCAATCACTGAAAAAGTCGATGAAATCTTATATAAAATCGAAGGAAACCGAAAAATAAGCAGCCATGACATTGCTAAGGAATTAAATATCGATCACAAAACAATTTTAAAACATTTGCGTAAGGCTGGATACCCAAAGAAGCTCGATGTTTGGGTGCTGCAGGAATGGCCATAAACGCAACGAAATCGACCCATTTTTAAATAAAATCATTACAAGCGATGAAAAATGGTTACAATACGAAAATATCGTTAAAAAGATCATGGTCAATGAAAGGTGAACCATTACAAACACTTCAAAGCCCGGATTTATATCCCATAAGGTTATGTTGTGTGTATGGTGGAATTAGAAGGGAATCGTACATTATCAGGTTCTAGAACCTGGTCAAACGATTGATTCTAATTTCTACTGTCAGATTGCACCAAACAATTCAACAAAACTGCCAGAATTGAGCAATAGAGCTTGTTGTGTAAAAATTAAGAGACCTTGGCCGGGAAGTTTTGATACATCCACCATATATCCCAGACCTTGCACTCTCTGACTACTGTACACACTAATGGAATTATGAAAGTTCCCGAAAAATGGTAAAAGATCATAGATAATAATGGATGGCCATATGTATGTTCTTAAATAAAACTCATTTTGAATAAAAGAAAAATTTAATCAAAAAATGACAAAACTCTCTCAACACTTTTCCCCAACCCATTTACCAAAAACTTCAATAAAATCCGAAAAAGCAGCTTAAAGCAGCCAACATTTTTGAATTTGGAAGATAATACTGTCGCCTACAAACTCTGATAAGTTTTACAATCGAACACGACAGAACAACTCAACTTTTTGATAATAACATGTCGAATTTTATAGATTGACATTGATAAAAATCGACTATAATTACTGCTTTTTTGATGTTTGACAATTTTAAAATTAGTACAGTATAATCTATTTTCATGTTCTACTTACTTTGAGAAGTAGATTCCATTTTGCCCGATAAGAATTGGTTGTGCTTTTGATTTTCTGTGTCAATTATAACAAGCGCGTTATTTACCATTTTCGTAACAATGTTGATACTACTCGAACAAAGGTAGCATTGTGACGAATATTCTAGAGCAGGTAGAAGGAAATATCATCTTCAATGAGTGATTCCTGAATATTAGACATGTACTGTAGCCAACCCAATGGAAAACAAAAACCACTGGTTGGACTTTCGGCCAGATTTTTTCGATTTAGCCGCACTGTGCGGCATTTCATTGTGGCATAACGAATTGAGAAATATAAAATTTAGCAAACAATAAATAAAATAATAAAAATTATGTACAACGGGTAAGTAATGTTTAGGCTGATACAGCCTAATGCATAAAGATGGCAGCATTAGACAATTAACGGGTTTTTTAAATTGGTAATTTCTAAATTTTGGTTTCACTTAAGCTTGAGGCACATAGGTTTCGTTTCGTTTCGTTTCGTTTCATTTCGTTTCGTTTTCCATCCGGCACCCTGGCACATAAGTTTCGTTTCGTTTCGTTTTTTTTATTATTATTTGACACTTTAATTATATTAAAAATACTTTAATTAATTATATTATTTATTTTAAATATATTTAATAAGAATTTAATTTGTTGTTAACTTTATTTTTATTTGGTTCACTCACAGTCACAACAAATTTCGTTTACTACAACCGCCAAAATTAATACATTGAGGTTATGGTTTAAGTTTTTATTGAAATTTCATCAACCTTTTCGTTTCGTTTCGTTTTTGAACTTAACATTGTGACAATGTTTTCGGTTTACCATACGTTTTGACACATTCTACTTAAAAGGCGGAACGAAACGAAACGAAACGAAATCTATGTGCCTCAAGCTAAACTGTACAAATAAAGTTTTCTCAATTGTTGTTGAAGACGTCATTATTCTGTAGAAGCAACATAAAATTCAATACACAAAAGTAAAGTTTATTAAAATTTATTTCTCACTCACAAATTGTATACATATCTTAGATTTTTATGTTTTTATTGTTTACATCGCTTTCTGACATTTCAAAACAATAATGGCAACAATTTTATATTCTAGCAGTAATGTTTGTAGTAGAGTATAATTGCTATTGGTATAATTAATGTAATTATGTATATTTAGAGTAAACAGAATACCAATCCAAATAAAATTCAAATAGCGCGCTGTTAGTGCATACTAAAGAAAAAGAAGGGAGCATTGTTGCGCGGCAGCTTTGGACCAATCACATCGTTCCAGCGAAAATTTATATTGTTGTCAACCGGACGCGGGAAAAAATTTGTGACTTGCAATATTAACCCAGAAATTTTGTAAATTAAAAAATTAAATAAAAAGACAGTCAGTCTAAGAATCACAGTGGTAGAATAAGGTGAAAAAATAAAAACTTATTATAATTTATAAAGTCAATTACATTGTTACTTTAATAAATCATGTTTGTAATCAATTAAATAATTAATCGTCGTGTTTTTTATTTGTTCCTCCGTGTGCTTTCTCATTTCATTGTCTACTTGTTCGTCTTTGGGCAACTTCAAATTTATCCGTGTAGCTATTGTTCATTGGTCCTTCGAGCCGGATTTATTGAAATTGCCTACAAGTAGCACAAACAAAGAAAGCAAAAGTTAAAAGTTAACTGAATTTGTTAGTGATTACAAACTGTCGTTAAAAGAAATAGTGTAAGTTAACCGTGAATTTTGTGACCTTGAAGTTGATTCGAAACGGTATATTAAACATTCTAGAACGTTTATTGAACGATATACAGTTAGTACGTGTGTGATTAATAGTGCATAGTGTGGTGTAGTGTAAAGAGAGGCGATTTACCGTTGGTTTGTTGCGCACACGTTTTACGGCACGAGTCGGAGCATTATTTTTTGGTAGTCGAAACAACGTGGTCACACAATCGAGAAAATGGCACAAAGAAATAAAGCTACTAATCTCAGCATTCGTAAGCGTGAATTGATGATTTTGCAAGGCATGGCTGAATTTGCCAAAACTTTAACAGACGCTACAAACATTGAGTTCGTCGAGAGCAAGGTAGAAGGTCTTGAAGACAGTTGGATGCACTTTAGTGAAGCCGATGAAAAACTTTTTGAGGTGGGTGAAGATAGTGAAAATACTACAGCGGAGACGCCATATTACGCGGCAAAGGCAATATTTAAAGCGTTTATACGAAAACATACTCCACCAACAAAATCGGGTAATGATAAGCATGACGATTCAAGACTAAATGATACTCTAGGAGAGTTTGTAGCACATCAGAAGACATTTTTATCTGAGTTTTCCCACATTCAACAAAACAAGTCTGAAGCTAAATTGCCGCGAGCGAATATACCAGTATTTCATGGTGATTATCAAGAATGGGCGAGTTTTAGTGATTTATTCAAGGGGCAAATTCATACGAATCCAAGGTTGAGTAAAGCAACCAAATTTCAATACTTGAAGGGTTGCCTAGCAGATCGTGCTGCTAAAACAATTGAGCACATACCGATAACTGACGCTACGTATGAACAGGCGTGGGATAAACTCCGTAAACGGTTTGAAAAGAAGGGACACATTACCAACGCATTTTTCCAAACACTAACCGAACAACCCGCAGTTACGAAATGTTCAGTGGACCAGTTAAGAAGACTCTGTGATACCTCAGATGAAATATTAAGGGGATTAACAGCATTGGATCAGAACACAACAAGCCGCGATTCATTAGTGATTTATATATTACTGCAAAAGACCGATCCTGAAACACGAAGAATGTGGGCAGATCACGTAATCGAAAAAGACTTTCCAACCGAAGATGATTTCCTGAAATTTCTCACCACACGTTGCGATTCTTTGGAGATGTCTCAAATGCCTTGTGCGCGTACTGAATCCCCCCGGGTTCCTTCTAGAGTTCGAACTCATACCGTGTCTGCTGATGTCAAACTTATATGTGCCAAATGCGGAAGCAACCATAAATTATTCAAATGTCCATCATTTCAAGCCATGGAAGTATCATCAAGGCGAGAGTTTACAGCAGAGAACATGCTATGTTTTAATTGCCTGGGTAAGGCACACTCATCCAACAAGTGCTTTTCTCCACAACGATGTCACAAATGTTCCATGAAACATCACACGCTTCTACACATTAACGCAATCACCGGTCAACAATTAGATAAATCTAATCAATCAACTTCGTGTTGCATCACTTGTGATAAATCAATCCAATCACACACTCATGAGCAAAGAAACCAAGCGTCACCAACCACAACACCAATCAACCTTCCACCGTATTCTACCTCAATCAACACTGTTCTCCAGTCAACAAGCAGTACATGAACAGGTCAATCAAGCAATCCACTTCAAGGAAACCAAACAACAGTATCAAGTTCCCTGGTCACTCAGTCAACCAATATACCCAGGAACATAGTGAACAATCGACCCTCACTATTACCAACAGCAATAGTTTTAGTGAAGGATAAGCTGGGAGTTTCTCAACCATGCCGAGCTCTACTCGATTCAGGCTCGCAAGTTACTTTAATAACTGACAGTTTAGCGCAGAAACTTCAAATACCACGGAATCACGCAAGAATACCTATCATTGGTCTTGCAGGATCTGGAGCTGGATATACCAGTGTACAGTTACACATTAAATCTAGACTTAACTATGACAAATCACTCGAATGCCAAGCATTAGTGCTTAACAATTTAACAGCATACACACCGGAATACTCAACCAATGATCAGGATTATCAGCACATCAAGCACCTGCCGTTGGCTGATCCTGATTTCACGCAATCTTCACGGATCGATATCATCCTTGGTGCTGGGGAATTTTTTGAAATAATTTCTCCAGAAAACATTAAGCGAAACAACAAGGTGATCGCTCAAAACACAATTTTTGGATGGATCATTTGTGGAAACCTGAAAGCGAAGCATACAAATAGTTCTTCTATATCAAACTTGGCAACCACTGATATTGATGTTTTATTACGGCAATTTTGGGAAGTCGAAGAATTGGATCCCAAACCAATAGTTTCCGAAGAAGACCATCTAATGGAAAGTCATTTCATAAAGACATTCTCTCGAACTGATGAAGGACGGTATGTAGTACATTTACCGTTTAAGCCAAATTCTCCTGAACTCGGGAGTTCACTGCAAGCTGCAACTTCGCGATTGATGGCAATGGAACGAAAGTTCGAAAATAATCCTACAATGCACCAACAATATTTGCAATTCATGGACGAATACATCAACCTTAGTCACATGAAGCCCATCCCAACCGGAGAACTTCCTACGAACCAAAACATCTGCTATCTTCCTCATCATGCAGTAGTGAAGGAGTCAAACGGGAAAACCAAACTGAGAGTCGTCTTCGATGGTTCAGCACGGACAACATCAGGGATGTCCTTAAATGACAAATTATTGGTAGGACCAACCATCCAAAACACATTGTTTTCTACAATCATCAAATTTCGCAAATATAAGATTGCATTTGCTTCAGACATCGAAAAGATGTATAGGCAAATTCTTGTGGAACCCGGCGATCAAGACTACCAACGGATAGTTTGGCGGAGATCTAAGATGGAACCTCTTACACACTATCGACTACAAACTGTAACGTATGGATTGGCATCATCACCTTACCAAGCAATAAGATCTCTGAAGCAAGTAGCCATTGATTATCACGATGAATACCCTTTAGCCGCAGATGTAATCAACAATGATTTTTATGTAGATGACGTTATGTCCGGGGCTGACGAAATATCCGAAGCAATTGAACGTCGAGACCAATTGATTAAGTTATTGAAGATGGGCTGCTTCAATCTCAGAAAGTGGAAATCAAACTCGGTCGAATTTTTACAAGGGATACCCGCTGAACACCAGGAAATTAGTCCACTGAATCTAGAGGAACCGCGATGCACAAAGGTGTTAGGATTACAGTGGAATTCGGAGGAAGACTGTTTCTTTTTCAATGTCGACTTACCAGATACTTTCACACCAACGAAGCGAGAACTATTGTCAGAATCTTCAAGGCTGTTCGATCCACTTGGACTGTTGGCACCTTCAATAATAACCATAAAGGTATTATTTCAAAGTTTATGGGTATTAAAACTGAACTGGGATGATCGATTACCACCATCTATCGCAGCTAAATGGGAAAGCATTCGAAATGCATTTAGTCATTTTGCTACCATCAAGATACCCCGATTAACAATTGTCCACAATCAAGAAATTGAGATCCATGGATTCAGTGATGCGTCCGAATGGGCTTATGCTGCCGCAGTCTATGTCAGGTCGAAAAATGAAACGAGGAATTGTATTACGCGTCTGGTTGCTGCAAAAACCAAAGTTGCTCCCATAAAACAACTTTCCATACCGAGGTTAGAACTGTGTGGAGCGTTCCTATTAACCAAACTCATCAAATCTGTTGTTACATCGATGAATATACCGCAAGTTGAAATATTTGCATGGACCGACTCGACTACTGTGTTGCAATGGATAGGGAGTCCACCACGAAAATGGAAAACTTTCATAGGCAACAGAACTGCCGAAATACACACCATATTGCCACAATGTCAATGGAGACATGTCAGTTCTAAGGAAAATCCAGCAGACCACGCTTCTCGAGGAATTCATCCATCGGACCTTAAAGACCTCAACGTTTGGTGGAATGGTCCAGATTTGTTGAAATCAGATGCTGATACCTGGCGAAACCTAACAACTACATATCAATCAAACGAATCATCAGTTGAAGAAAGATCGAAGCAGTTATTCACGTTCGCTGCGCAAGCAGCAAATCATGACACTTATCTGACTGAAGTCATACTGAAGTATTCGTCATGGCGAAAATTATTAAGAATTTTTGTTTATATTTTTAGATACATTCGTAAATTGCAGTCGAAGGTCAGAAATAAACACGCAGCTAACGTTTCAGCAATTACTCCTACCGAGTTGAAAGTGGCGGGAATTGCATTATATAAGCAAGCTCAAAATCATGCATTCTGGGAGGAGATCCAACAATTGAAAGCTGGTCGAAGCGTATCATCTAAGAGTAAAATTGCATCACTGCATCCATTTTTAGACGAAACAAATCTTATTCGAGTCGGGGGTAGATTACAAAATGCCAATATTCCATATACAAGCAAGCATCCTGTTATTCTACCAGGGGATCATCACGTAACCGGATTGATTATCGCCGATGTACACCAATACACACTACACGGTGGCGTATCGTTAATGCTGTTTCATCTAAGGCAACAATTTTGGATCCTAGGAGGTCGAAATCACGTGAAGAAATACATTCATAAATGCATTACGTGCTTCAAATTAAAAGCGAAAGCAGCCAAGCAGTTGATGGGTAATTTACCACCAGCACGGGTAGTAGATCCAAAACGTGCATTTGAAAACGTCGGTGTAGATTATGCAGGGCCAATCTTGTTGAAGACATCTACAATACGCAATGCAAAAATACAAAAAGCGTATATTGCTTTATTCGTCTGCATGGCAAGCAAGGCTGTGCATTTGGAGTTAGTGACCGATTTGACAACCGAGGCGTTTATCGCTGCTCTTCGACGGTTTACTGCTAGAAGAGGTTACCCGATAACTATTTACAGCGACAACGGTAGCAATTTTGTAGGTGCCGATAGAGAACTCCGACAGCTGGCCACACAATTCAACTCGCAGGAACACAACGACAAAATAAGTAGTCATCTATCATCACATTATACCACCTGGAAATTCATGTGTCCAACGGCTAGTCATATGGGAGGTCTATACGAAGCCGGAGTCAAATCAACGAAAACGCATTTACGCAGATGCATCGGGCAGTCCATACTTACTTATGAACAGTATTACACACTCTTATGTCAAGTAGAAGCAGTATTAAATTCGAGGCCTCTATGTAGTCAATCAGATGACATCGATGACTTAAATTATTTATCACCAGGTCATTTCTTAATCGGAGAACCATTGCTGACCATTCCTGAGCCAAACTTAGAACAAATCCAGACAAGCAGATTAAGTAAATGGCAAACTATTCAGCAGACAACACAGAGGTTCTGGAGAACATTTAAACACGATTACCTTAATACGCTACAACAGCGGCACAAATGGCAAACGATAGAATCCAATTTGAAAACTGGAGATTTAGTTGTATTGATCGAAAATAATCTACCACCAACCAAATGGCAAGTCGCCAGAATTATCGAAGTTCATCCCGGGCATGACAACTTAGTTCGAGTGGCAACAATTAAATCCATCAATGGTATCTTCAAACGTCCCATAAATAAACTTGCAAAGTTACCAGTTTTATTTTATTTTATTTTATTTTTATTTTTATTATTCCAAAAATTGGGCTACGGACAGACAAAAGTCCAATTATGCGCAGCCACTACATAGCACAAAAAAAGTTTTACAATAAATCATTTAGAAATTCAAAAATTAATTAAATACTATCAATATTAAAGTTTTACAATAAATCATTTAGAAACTCAAAAATTAATTAATTACAATATTAACAATAATCAAATAAAACATAAAATAACAAAAGTGCATGTGTATGCCTCCACATAAAGCCAGTCAACCCCCAATAAGGAACAGTAGATCAACTCATGTAGAAGCACACAAATGCACATTTATTGGACATCCACCAAACCCGCGACTAGGAACCGAACGTCGAAACAGTGCCGAGGATTGCAGATCTAAATTGACTTAGTGAAAGCAAAAATAAATCACAATCAAGGAAAAACTCATTATGATTTGACTGTAATCTTGATAGAGGGTTCGCAAAACCAAGATTCGTTCTTGAAAAGGTCGGAATAAATAACATTGCGCTTCTAACTCTATGAAAGGGTGCATAGAAATTCAAACATGATAACGAGGACGCTTCGCACAAGTTGTTAATCAATTTGTAAAGGAATGTTTCATCAAGCAGAAGCCTTCTGGTCTCAAGCGATTGAAGTTCAAATATTTTAAGCCTAACTTCATAGCTAGGACGACTACTGAAAGGCATACACTTATACATTAAAAAAATGGTAAATTTTCGCTGTACCCTCTCAATTTGAGCCTTGTAAGATTCGTAGTAAGGGCTCCAAATTTGACTACAATATTCTAAACAACTACGCACTAAGCTTTTAAATAACGTAATAAAAACATTAGGATCACGAAACTCTTTACCACGTCTGAAAATAAACCCAAGTAATCTATGTGCTTTAGCACAGACGGCTGCTATATGGAGATCAAATTTGAGTTTAGAATCAAATATTACACCAAGATCAGTGATTTCGGACACCCTAACTAAAACAGTATCATTAATGTTGTATGGAAAATTAATGTAGTTAAGTTTCCGCGTATATGAAATTACAACACATTTACTGATATTAAGTTTTAGCTTATTAGCCTTCGACCACAATGAAAGATTTTGCAAATCAGACTGAAGTCTAGAACAGTCAGCGGTGTCATTAACATTGGTAAAAATTTTCAGATCATCAGCGTAAAGTAAGTATCGTGCAGACAGAACGGTTGGTAAATCGTTGATAAAAATAAGAAATAAAAGGGGGCCAAGGGTGGAACCCTGAGGCACTCCCGACTTAGCAACAATAGTCCGTGACAAAAACCCATTGAATTTGACCTGTTGTGTACGTCCCAAAAGATATGATTGTAACCAGCTCAGAATTTGCCCGGAGAGACCAATATCAGCACATTTCCTAATTAAAATTCGGTGGGACACTGTGTCAAACGCTTTTTCAAAATCAGTATAAACACAGTTGATTGAAAGATATTCTTTCAAGGTGAGGAGTTTCACTTAAACTGTACAAATAAAGTTTTCTCAATTGTAAGTAATCCTACGTTAATATAGGTTGCGTCGCGTAATTATGATAGTCATCATTTTTGTGAACTACTAACTTTTTGTACACTGCGAATTTGAAGTGACCATTAATCGCACTCATTACTCATTGTAAAGATAACAATCTACTACATAATTATGACATCATACCAATTGTTTGATTGTGCTAAACGGCACAAAATGATTATTATTGACAATCAATAAGATGTGAGTATAAATTATACAGTGAGAGAGTGTTGAATTTATATGCAACAGTACAAACAATTGTATGTTGTTAGTTTGCATTTAACAATATTTATGTCTGTACCAGACACTCACCAAGACAGAAACTTATAAATTTTAATTTTTAATTTATCAATTCATTTCAGTAAGGTGTGTCCTCCAAACTCAAAATAGAACAACTTTCTTAAGCGAAAAATGTAACGTAAATTAAATATTGAGCGAACAACAGCTATCCTTCTGCAGGTGTTTCTGAGGCTTATCAAAGAGGCTCGAAAAGATTCAATAGATACTTGTACATAAAGGTGTTCACATAAACTTTTGCGAGTTGAACATAAACTCGCTCGTGAGTTTTTTTTTAATGAAGAAATCCTGCGTTAAGGGATCGCTCGAATTGGTTTGACAAATAATAACACTTCTTTCCAATATAGCGAGACCAAAATGTTTAATTTAAGAATCCATAATTTAGCCGCGTTTATTACAGCCTAGTTGTAGATATATTAAGATAGTTAGTTTCTTGATTTTCTAAAAAGCTTGGCTGCGATTTGTGTTAGACCATTGGACAATGAAAGCCAACGTAATTTACATGATTACTAAAATCCTATCAGTTTTATGAGTCTTCCTGTTATTTTAAGTAATCCAATCGCATTAATTTCCAAAAACTCATACCAAATCTCGTAATTATAATCTTGTACAAAAAACAAAAAAAAATACAAAATCGATAAATATTTCGAATTCCATATTTCCAAGAAACTAAATAAAATCAATGAAATAATGTTGCAATACATTACAACGCGTTTCTTATAGAGCGCAATTTAATATTGTTGTTGTTAGTCGTCTCGCTACTCTATTTATCCATTCAAGTAAACACAAAACATAATAACAATGGTAACAAATTTTTTTTATATTTATTTATAGCAAACAATACGATAGTTAAAATGTTAAATTATTCAAAAAGCGTTACACTTTTAAGAATCAAATACATTTTCGAAGAACAACAGCAAGATGGAAAAAAATATAATCTTGACTCGTTTTCGTCACTAAATTTTTAATAAACGGTTCTAAATACACGATAATTATTGCAAATGTGAGCGCGGGGGTGTTTAATCGCCAGCCATATCGAACCGAATATTCTGCGCACAAATAAGAAAATAACAGTTGAAAATAGATTCCGTGAGGTGTAAATTATTTCGCCAAACTATGCAATGCAGTATATCAGCACGTACTATCTCGTATAGTGCAAATAACATGTGAAAATCTTAGATACAAGAGAAAACCTTGGTATAATATGTTGTTTTGTATTCCTCACTTTAATTTATTTATATGGGGAGATCAAATCTAAATGATTAAATTGAATACAACAACGTAACGAGCGACGAGAACACAATATGTATAATTGAGCGTGGGTGCTTTAAGATTGATTTGAAACAATGGGGCTTAAAATAATTGAAAGTGAAAATAAAAAAATATCACGTTGTACTAAGTGTATGGCGCAGTAAAATAATTTTGTGTTTTAATCACAATAAGAATTCTAGAAAGCTAAACAGAACTAACACGTTTCTTAAACAATTTTATAGTGACATCTTATGCAAATTAATTGTGAGAGTGACTATATAGAGATAAGAAAACTTTGTCTTGAACCAGTCTAAAAAATAATTTATTGACATTTTATGGTGTCCAAATATGACACAACAACATATTTTGCTATATAAATATTTCTTTTTTGTCATTGATAAACCAAATTAAGAATTCAACATAATATTATGTATAGGAAAGTCATCAATCAATGTTCAATTGCACACAAAATGTGTAAATGAAAATATGTTTCTTGTGTTGAAATTGAAAATGTTATGATCAATAATTGATTTGGTATTGCAGAGGAATAAATTATTTTGAGAAAGGGATACACAAAGTGGTTGGTTTACATCATGCAAGCGAAATTTTTAAAACTAAACAACATTTTATTATATTTGAGTTGATTTATAATGTATAAAACATGTATTGTTGGGATCTTGAAGATTTGTCTGATCAAAATATTCTGGTTTGTTTTCGAGTTGAACTCTATGAATCAAGGCTAAATATTTATGAAATTTTTAAATAGTAGTTTACGTAACTACCGTGTGATCTCTCAAAAATATCAAATTTTTTATGAATAAAATTGTCCAAATTTGAATATAATGTACTATAAAAACTGGTTGCAATGTTGCCCTCGTATATACCATTTCCAGGAAAAATTCGGAGATCACACCAAAATAAAAGTAAAAACCGGATATATTTTTTTACATTTCTAATGTTTATTTATTTATACTTTGTTTTTAGTCACATTTAAGGCTTACACAATTTTCTTCCATCTTCACCTTTTCTTTTAAATTTTCCAGTTTTATTTATTTTTATTTTATTTATGAAATTCCGGTCTTGAGTGATTTATTAGTTCCTTAAGTAGTAATATTTAGTGCGACACTAATATGAGCAGATCGACTTAATGCATATTGTTAGGTGATGTAAAAATTTTCAAAATACAAATTTTGTTGTTTACATTTCATATTGTTTGCCCTCGTAAATTATCTAATCTGAATCACCCGCGCGCTTATTATGACGAGATATAGTAAAACAATATGCGTTTGCTACTTATAGTAAATGGGACCTAATGTGTACGAGTATTTAGATCCATTGAGTCTAAGAATTAGTCATAAAATAATTTTATTATTTGTATACATAAAAACGTCGTATGTACTTAAAATTTATTACCGAGTATTGTTTATATACAAACATATTATTATGTGCTGGTATATGTGACCTAAATATAAAAAAAACACTTTTATATGTATCACCCTGTTAACAGAAAACTTATAAATTAGTTTGCATATCACACAAAAATAAAATTAGATTTCGACGTCGGGAAAATATCAAGCCAAATTTATAACACAAGAAACTGGATAAAAATAGATAGAAATCAAAGTGCATCCGAATAGAAAATGAAGAAAATTGTATTTCATGAATTTGAGAGGGATCGACACATCGTTAGAAGATGTACAATTATTTGAATCAATTAGTTGTTGTTATTAGTTTAAGTCAATCAGCATGGCTAAAAAATCATTTAATCAAATTGTCACATTGAAATGGCCACTATAAAATTTTCGTGGTTCTTATATTACACCTTTATCTATAATTCTATAAAAAAAATTATTCGTCGGTTGTCATTCGATCGAAATCTTATCTATCTATTTTTGTAAATCTTAAATTGGTTTAACATTAACATATTATTTGAAGGTGGATTACGATTTCAAAAACATACATTACAAATTGATGAGATTAGCCAATCAATCAGGTTGCGGGTTTACTACACATTTTATTGTGTTATTTTACTCGTATTATGTATAAATGTGTGTTGGCTGTACGGAATTTTAAATTATTGAAGGTTTGACGAAGGTGTTGAAATATTTTACAATTTAGCTTCTAGATTAGAATAATTATAACAATTTGTTTCAATATACATATATGTATAGTTGAACCTAAATGAAATCATACTAATAAATGTATTATACACACTAAACTAATTGTTGATTTAAACCCGTCAGTACCTTTACTTCCTAAATTACTGTTAAATTAATTATTTTTAACACAATTATGACTTCCATTTCACTAGACTGGACTCTTAGTAGCCTACTCAATGTTCACTTATAACAGTACGCCTCACACAACCACAAATTTCATTGTTATTCGGATATAAACCCAAACTACCTAGTTCTTTTCATCGAAATCCAGACACAGTTTTCAACTTTGATGATTATTTAACAGTTCTTAAATTCCGTATTGCAGAAAAGTTTTCAAATAGCCCAAGAAAACGCGTTAAGTTCAAAAATAAAATCTAAAGAATACTATGATGCCAAAACAAATCCACTTCGATTAAAGGAAGGGCTTCAGGTTTGGTTGAGACACGAAACAAAACAGAATAAGTTTCCACCTCCTTGGTTAGGACCATATATTGTTACCGCTGTAACCTCAGATGAGAATACTGAAATCCAAATAGGAAATAAAACCAAAGTGGTGCACAACAACCAACCGTTTGAAACAAAAGATATAAAACTATTTATGTAAATAATACAAATATTAAATAAATAAAAGAAATAAAAAACCAAACTAAGTTTAGAAAACTAACCTAGAATTAAATCACAATTAAAAAAAATCACAATGTAACTATATCTCATATATTATTAAAAAAATAAATAAATACAAATAAATAATATTAAAACAAAACTAACCTTTATTTAAGGAAAATTAAAAAAAAAAAATTGAGGTGTGGCCAACACACGACTTTCTTTTACGAACAGCGAACTTCTTGCAAACTTAAGATTGTTTTTATTTTTTCATGTTTTCTGTAAATTGTATATTTGTAGAAAACAAATTTTCTGGCCCAACGGCGAGCGGCCACTTCCGGATGACCGATTTGGAGTAAAAATCACTGGGACCTCCCAATTCATCAAAAAAGCTTAAATCTGAAGTTTCAGTTCGATTGGTTAAGCCATCTGGGCTGTAGAGAGGACACAGACTAACAGACGTACAGACTGACAGACAGACATCATTTCGAAACCCACTTTTCGGACTCAGGGGACCTCAAAACAGATAAATTTTCAATAATCTCAAGGTCGAAAATTTTCATGATTAGGTACTATACTTTATTTTACTTACGTAAAAGAAAGTAATACAAAATAATAAATTTGTAAGAAGTTTGCGTATTAGGTATCTCAATATTCCCTGTTCGTAGAAGAAATGTGTTGGCCACACATCAATTTTATTTTTTTTTTTAATTTTTTTTTAATTTTTTTTTTTTTTTGGAAACATTTTGTATTAGTAGTCTTTTGTAAACCTTATACTTTTTAACATATTTGCAAAACAAATTTTCTGGCCCACGAGAGTGGCCACTTCCGGTTGACCAATTTGAAGTAAAATTCACTGGGACCTCCCAATTTATCAAAAAAGCTTAAATCTGAAATTTCAGTTCGATTGGTTAAATCATCTGGGATGTAAAGAGGACACAGACTGACAGACAGATAGATGCCATTTTGAAACCCACTTTTTCGGACTCAGGGGACCTCAAAACAGATAAATCTTCAATAATCTTAAGGCCTAAAAGTTTCATGATTACTATACTTTATTTTACTTACGTAAAAGAAAGTGTATTACTAAAGCATGTTGATCGCGCGATTTTCAAGGGTGTATGTAACACAAATATTATCGAACTGAACACACCCCAATCGGTTTACCGATCAGGTTGTAACGGCAGTCGACGTTTCTCAAAATTCCCCGTTCGTAAAAAAAGTCAATGTGTCACCTCAATTTTTTATTACCGAATCATACAACTAAGGTTCTGGTTTTAGGATCGGTGTTTATTTATGCGCATTCCATATTCTAAAAAAAACTCGATTTCACAGGATTGTTCACAAAATTTCTTTCGTTCAAAAGCCAAAAGGCGATAGCAAGCACTAATCACAAACCCAAGTGATGCAATACAATCAGAAATATCTGTTAAAAATTCTTGAAATATTTGAAGTGCATAAAGGACCTTTGGTTTGAATATACATGAACCTAAACAGCAAACTTATCACACGTTTCCTGTGTCATTTATATCAGGATCGCATAATCTTCTTCGAAAGAGTCGTAACATCATTATCCTAAACGAAAAAACATTGCCTCTACTTCAACTACATGTTTCAGTAATAAAAAATGGGAGTTACCAATAAAATTTTCACGATGATCTTGACGAGGCCTATCAAGGTCAAATAAATATCATCGTTTAATAAATTTGTTCATTCCGTACAACCTTTGTTTGTAACGTTTTTATTTTATCAAAAACACAATTCTTCTGAGATATTTAACTATTCCGGGATTTTTCTTAGATTAATCCAAGATAATAAGAAACCGAGTAACTTAACCAAGTTACGTTACCTGTCAGTGAATTAATCCTGTTGCAAACATATCCAATAACTACTATAATTACTGCAATATTTACTTAATTTTAATAATTCCAAAATAATATTTTAATTTGTCAATAATCTACGTTAAACAAATACTTCACTTCCTTATAAAATATCAGGAGTACAAATTGAAAATGCGGGATTTTTTTCTATTTTTGAACGTTTATTCTGAAAAAAATGGTAACAAATGAATTATTCAAAGTATTGTCCATCGCTAGCCACAACTTTTTCCCATCTTTCTGGCAATTTACGGATACCGTCGCGAAAAAATTCGGCCGGCTTGGCTGCTATCCAGTCATCGACCCATTTTTGGGCTTCTTCGTAAGAATGGAAGCGCTGGTCAGCTAGGCCATGTGTCATCGATCGGAAAAGGTGGTAATCGGAAGGAGCAATGTCTGGGCTATACGGCGGGTGGGGTAAGACTTCCCATTTCAGCGTTTGTAGGTATGTTTTGACCGGCGCTGCAACATGTGGCCGAGCGTTGTCATGTTGCAAAATTACTTTGTCGTGTCTTTGCTCGTATTGTGGCCGTTTTTCTTTGAGTGCGCGGCTCAAACGCATCAATTGAGTTCGGTATAGTGCTCCTGTGATGGTTTCGTTCGATTTCAATAGCTCATAATACACCACACCCAGCTGGTCCCACCAAATACAGAGCATGAGCTTGGCGCCGTGAATATTTGGTTTGGCCGTCGATGATGATGCATGGCCGGGGTAACCATATGATTTTTTGCGCTTCGGGTTATCGTAACGGATCCACTTTTCATCACCAGTGACAATGCGATGCAAAAAACCCTTCCGTTTTTGCCGTTCGAGCAGCAGTTCGCATGCAAAAAAACGGCGCTCGACGTCTCTCGGCTTCAGCTCATACGGCACCCAATGTCCTTGCTTTTGGATCATTCCGAGGGCTTTTATACGATGGGAAATGGCTTGTTGTGTCACTCCCAATGAATCTGCGAGCTCTTGTTGAGTTTGACACGAGTCTTCATTGAGTATTGCCTCCAATTCAGCATTCTCAAACTTTTTCACTTGGCCCGGCCGCTCTTTGTCCTCAACGTCAAAATCACCACTTCTAAACCGCACAAACCATCTCTCGCACGTTGAAACCGATGGAACATGACTCGGATAAGTCTCGGAGACCAATCGATGTGCTTCAGCAGCACTTTTCTTCAAATTAAAGAAGTAAATTAAAACTTCCCGCAAATGCTGTTTTGTTGGCACGAAACTCGACATATTGAGAGCTCAAAAAAACTATGAATTTGACACTGCGACAAATTGACACATACTGAAAATTAAAGCTATAAGACGTAGCTTTGACATGAACATAGTCACAGTACTGCCTGATGCGTATAGCGTTAGTAACGCCATCTGTTATCAATCCCGCATTTTCAATTTGTACCCCTTATAGTTTTATGTAAATTAAGTAATACAGCAATATGTATCGATTACACAACGCATATCTCACTACCTCCAACAAAAGCAACTAAACACATGTACAGTAATATACTAATACGTTATTAATGGATGTGATTTAGTAAAATCATGTACAAGACAACTCGTTCTCGCGATAAATTGAAACTTAAAAAATTTGTTTAGTTTTGATTAATTTATTTGTTTGCAAATTTTTACCGCTAATAAAACCATGTTCATACGTGTCTCGCGTTATTTTTCATTTATTTAGAAAACTGGTTTTGGTTTTTATATGATTGCGGCAGATTTTATCAATTAATTATAATCGAATTATACAAAAATAAACAAATTAATTATCTGATGTCTACGTTTGTCTATAAGAAAATTGTATTCTGGCGTGACTAGTTTTACGGTAATACACGCATGTTTGCTATATAAAAATTATTTACTAAACGAAAAGTTTGTTTGTTAAAAGCTTTTTGCTTAATAAGTCATAAAATTTGGTTTTAAACGAAAAAAAAAAGTTTATTAAAGTTTACTCACGGAAATAGTTTGCCAGATTGTGATCTTGTCGTGCTAACTCGATAATCAACGGTACCGTGTAATACCAACCATGTAATATCAAATTTCCAAATGTAATGATTAATTATCAATAGTTTTATTATACAAACACCTTTGGTTATTTTGTGCTCCCACAGCACGGTAATGAATCAATTAAAATTTAAATTACTTAGTTTAGCATTGAACGTTTATAGTTTTATTTATACAACAAATTCTAAATACCGTGGATTAGAAAACTGTTTTTTATTTTTCAAAGAAACACTCATGCAGATACAAGTTTATATGTAAACAAACAGGTGGTCGATCATTAATATTAAAAATTAAGATAAATTAGTTTTTAATAAACTATTTAAAGTTTTCGCGGTATTTCGTTTTGGTGCTAAACATATGTACATATAGACATATACACATATTGCAATATATACGATAAATACACAAATTGTTTGAAAAAAAATAGCGGAGGGGGGAAATTATCAAATCGTTTATTTCTTCTTTATTTATTGATTGATTAACTGATTGTTGAGTTTATAATTTCAGCTCATTATTGACCAAGGGTTTACATGTTGATTTAAAATTAACCGCACATTCCATTACTATTTATACTACATTACTATCGCACTCACTTTCGCGAATTTATTATAAAAATTATACTTCTGGTCTGTATCTGTGATATAATATGTAAATGAAAGATGACTTAAGACTTTCTCTAAAATTATGATTGATTGTTCTATCACATTTTGTCGTTAAAATTTAGGTGACAATCCAAAAGAGGAAGCGTGGCTCGTTCCACACTATCTGATCAATTCGCGGAAAAGCTAAACGAAATTGCAACACACGGTGATATGCCAATAAAAATTTTACGAATTTTGAAATAGCAGTTTGTTGGGTAAACAAAATATTTAACCGGAGCCACTCTCGAGAGCGGCCACATAAAATAGCTCTCGGTAGCTGCTCCATATAGAGTAGAGCTAAATATTTTTTATATCATGTTTGCACTGATGAATTGAATTAAAAGTTCCATTTTGATGCTAATTAAATTTAATTTACCAATAAGTAGCACGTGTTTAACATTTCTGGAATCATAATTGCACCTAATAACAACCAAGTTATATGTATATCATAACGCTGGTCAGGTGCGAAGTTCCTCGGTGGATTCATGTTGGCACTTGCTGTCAGCTCCGTAACTGGTAGCTTCCATAAGTGCTCGTGTTACCAAACCTGAGTTAACAAAGCGGAATCAAAGAACGAAGGAAGCTGGTTCCTCAAGACTGACCTACAACACTAAGAGAAAGGCCTGGAGGGCTCTAGACAAAATAAATATCATCTCGCCGGAAGGCACGACGAAGAAGGACAACGCCTGGCTCACAGCTAAAAAGAATAAGATCTCAGAAGGAACGTCCTAAGATCACTAAATAACGAAGCTCCATGCCACCAGTATGAGGCCTTTTAATGAGGTACTCAAGAATCAGCTGGTTGTGGCAGTCATTGAGCAGTCTCAAGAGGATGGCAGTATTACGCCCGCCAATTGAGGGAAGCTGGAAGGGGCCTTAGCCACCACCTACCTGAAAGTCCTGTCAGAAAACCAAGGACCTGCTCCGATTTGTCGGGATGAGGGCTGACACAGTAGTCAGGTAAAACTGACTGCTTGTGCAGATCAGAGATCTCTGCTGCTTTATACCAAGGCAGTGGACGGACTTAGCGTGGTATGGTCAGGACCCAGCCTTGCTGTTATAGGTACATAGGGAAGAGATCCCCTGTGGGCCGAAAGCCAGGATATGGATCCCTTCGGAGTCTAGCGATCCAAAGGTGATAGTCCAGTTATTGCAGACTGGCAATCCAAATTTGCCAACGCACAACTGGAAAGTTCCCAAGCTCGAGTTGCCAAAGGCTGACAACAGGTCAGCTTAATTTTAAACAGGAAGTTGTTACGGACCACCCTAGTGACTATACGTATTTTCATGACCGGATAGTTTCGACGGATTCAGGGAAGGTTCTTGTCACTAGGTTTATGAGGTACAACAAACCATACGTATATACTCTGAAAATTAATCACTCAGTTCACATGGACCTCCTTCTGATCATCATCACATCACCAAAAAAAACAACTTAATTCATTTTAACCAAAAAAAACATTATAATTTCAAATATCATTTTATATATAATTTTTGACACTTGAGAAACTTAACAAAAAAAATAAATAAATGTCAACCATGGCCTTCAAACCAGGTTATGATTTTTTTTCCTTATTTAGGAAATATATGTATAATATAAAAAAAATAATTTAAATTATTTAAGGAGGAAAATAAACCCCTTAGAACTGTTGAAATAATAAAAATAAAAAAAAATATGTTCAAAAACTCACCCGACAATTAATCCTAAGAGTACTCTAAAGATGTTTGTCCGCGTGGCTGTAAATTAAAATATTTCCCAACACTTCCAATATCGTTCAATTTTCCTTCTTAAATAAAATTACGTCCTTTACTTCTTAGGACTTTCTTATTTTAGACTTTATGATTTTTTTTTTTTTTCAAGTAACTCCAAAAGATTCTTAAAAACTAATAAACCCACACAAATAAATAATTGGGTATATGACACAAAAGCTCAATTTATATGTATATGTGCTCAATATTATTTCACGATCAACACCATCAACATTTTTGCTTATTTTTTCTTTTAAAAAAAATTTTTTTTTATGCTCTCTATGACGTAAAGAAGAAACACTTTCTCGACCAACTAACTGTTACACCAACAAAAAAAAAACTCCTGGAATCACTAGGTAGATATCCGTTAAGTATGTACGAATCGTGTGAAGATGTCTTCCGTCGTTTTGTTTTTTTTTTTTTTCCCCCAGCCCTTACGCACCAACTATAGGTTATTTAATTTAACTATCTGACAAGACAGAAACTATTCCAGGGCTTTAAAAAAAACATAATTATTAATCCCAGTACAAAGTTATACAATTTTTTTGTTGTTAAAGGCTGGAAGACACGATTGTTCACCAAGTTGGAATAACAGCTACAGACCAGGCGACGTGGTTTTCTTTCCAAAAAAAATCCTATCCCTTGATTTGGTAAATTTCTATTTTTTTTAAAGGATAGCGTATTTCTAATAAAAATAAAATTTAAAAAAAAACTATCAATATCAACGTATTGTTATGAAGAACACATTTGAATAGCCAACACTATCACTCACAGAATCGAACAAAAAAACTTACCACGTTTAATTTTTCTCGAGTAGTTAATTAAAAAAAAAGTTTTTAGTCGCTTAATCCACAAACTATAATATGGCTATATCCCTCTCCGGGTATCCTACACGCTGTACTGGATATATGAACGTTCCAGCAAGAAAAATCACAATTGACTAAATTTCGTATACCTAATTGTTATCAACAAAATTTGGTTCCCCACCTACATACCAATACAGAAATAAATACATGATCTGGACCAATAGAATTTCAATGGAGTATCGTACCATCAAGGCAATATAGTACCACCTCACCATTCTTTTAATTGTAAACCGTACTTTTTCGTTATATAATTAGTCATAGTAGTACATAACAATTCACAACAACAATAAAAAAAAATTAATTTTTAGGGTCATTGACCGATTGTAGGAAACAAAACGTATACAAAATTTCGCCGTTTCTCATTAATAAAATGATTACGCTGCTCATTAATGATGTCATTTATACAGACGTAACAAAGTCATAGACTGCACTGGAAAATCAATGGTACCGTAAACTATGGTTTCAGAACAGTCACACTCAAAATTTACAAGAAGGACGCGGACAAGCCGGAGGCGCTGAAGTCAGAGGAAGCTGTGCTTGAAAGTTCATCTAGGCGCCCTCAAGAAGCAGAGAGCCAAGTGGAAACTCTCTCCACAGACACGGAGATGACAATGTCCTTGGAGTCATTGAAGAGGCTCTATGAGGGCTTCACATCAGGGGAGGACTCTGATTATACTGTGGTAGAGGAAAAGCTGTAGAGATGTTGACATTTCTGCAAGTTAACCTCCATTACTCTAAGGCAGCATCAGCTGCTCTCATTTTTAGAATTAAGAAAGGGACAGATCTCGTCTTGATCCAGAAACCTTGGGTCACTGAAGACCGGGTACTTGGGCTCAAGACTCCCTATTATAGATTAATGCACGCGAAAAAAAGAAGGTAGGGTTCGGCCGTGCATTCTCATTAAAAATAATATTACCTAGTTGTTTTCTGCAATCAAATTTCAGCAAAGGAGATGTAGCAACGGTCAGCATTGCACCAGGCATTCTAGGTATGCTAATTTTGGTGGCTCAAAACCTAAGGTTGGAGTCATCCTGGGGTATCGTATGATGCAAATTCTCATCACACAATCTGGGGAAGCACGGACACAAATGAACGAGGTGAGTTACTTCTTGATTACATTTTAAATACTAACCTTCATATATGTAACATAGGCAATAAGTCGTCTTTTATAATTAGAAATAGACAGGAGGTATTAGATATTACAGTTGTCTCAAACTTTTTGACGATTATTCTAATAAACTGGAAAGTGTCGGAAAACAAGAAAACAAACAGGAGGAAAACCGGCTGAAATACCTTTAATTCACTACCAGTGCCGGTGCCAAAATCTTCAAGAACTTCGGAAGAACTCGATAGCTTAGTAGACGAGCTGTACAGCGCTTTTAATGAAGCGATACTGAGCTCTAGTCCTCTTAGTAGACCTAGGGGTAAATCTCGGCCACCCTATGGTGGTCCAAGGAAACTCAACAAACAAAACAGCAAGGAAAACAAGAGCCGCTGTAGGCTGGGACTCCTATAAGGAAAAGTACTCAAAATTTACATATATCAATTAACAAGTGCCAAGAACGAATTTTGGACACTATACTGTGGCAACATTCAGGAGTCTTTGGAGATGTCCGCGGGCTGCGCAAATTACTATTCACTGGCCCTTCCATCCGAAGTTTTCTTCAACGGCCGGATGGAGCATAGACCACTAACAGTGCGGAATCGTTAAAACTTCTACTGGAGACTCACTTTCCTGGTTGTTTCGAATCTGCATCTATACTACATCAGCAGGTAATAGGGTAAGTAGCCTCGTAGACCAAATTATTAGAAGAAGACAGATTCTGTGGGCGATAAGCAGCTTTAATTTAAACCATATAGGTTGCCAGAACCTGATGGTATTATCCCTACGGATGTACAAAAAACTACGGATCTAACCAGTTCCTGGTTAGAGGTAATTTTTAGATGAAGCCTAGAACTATGTCACATTCCTAGTAAATGGACGGAAGTGAAGGTTGTTTTCAATGTTTTCATACCTAAGGTACCCAATGTTTTCATACCTTCCTTGTCTTCTTTCCTTTTCAAAATACTGGAAAGACAAATAGAAGCTCATATTAGAGGTACGATTGTGCCGGAAAAGCTATCCAAATCTCAACATACTTATTACAAGGGGAGATCTGTAGAGACTGCTCTTCATTCTCTTATACATTTTATTGAAAAATCTTTCGAGAATAGAGACTACGCAATGGTAACCGTTTTAGACATTGAGGGAGCCTTTAACAACATGTTTCCAGGGGATATAACTCGGACACTTTCGAATCTAGGAGTGGATCACTCAAGGACTGGACTGATAATACTAAGACATCACTTCACCTTCTTTGCACCTGCCATCGTCTGGTATGAAACAGACTAAAGTTTCTAGAGATATTCCTCTTCAATTCAAGTTAACAGCTCAAAATGGATTCAATGAGTTGGAGGATAAACAATAAATCGTAGTATGGCTACGGACAATTTGTGTCTATGCCGGGGAATGAAATAAAACAAAAAACGTATTTTAATATAAGTATAGGAGGAATCCACCTGAAAGGTTTTTTTCACCAATTATTATTATTAAAATTTGTTAGACGCTATCGAGGTTCCTCACTCCCAGTCGAAAGATTCAAAACATTAATTAGGGTTAGAGAGCTAACAAAATTAACAGAAAGGAGCAATTCGTTCTCTTCTTTTTTTCTAAGAAGTAGACTTGCCATTCGATAGACGAAGAACAGCAAGTCTACAAGTATTATTTTTAGCCAGCGCTCTATTAAGTCTAGCGACAGCAGAAAGGCTCGTTGTTTAAGTTCTTTTTGAACTATATGTATAAGGAAACAACTTAACAAATAGTAAGTCGTCTATTATAGCCCACCTGTATTTTAAATCGGATTTCTTAATTCCTCTGTGTAAGTGACACTATATTAAGTAAATAGGAAAATCGTACTGTTGCGACTTCGGGCCAGCTAAGAATACCTGTTCGGTTTACACTTGCACACCTATATGAGGCAAACCGAAAATTTGTATTATACATGTTTACATAAAAACATCATATTTATTAGTAATTCGGATGTACATCAAGAAGAAAATCCCGACACAAATCTGTTGACAAAATATATATATATATATATATATATATATATATATATATATATATATATATATATATATATATTCAATCTAAAATAAACCACAGATGTCTTACAAAAATTTAATTAATGAGTTCATTAATAAGATTTATTCAGATCATAAAAAATGTATTATGGTTATAAACAAGAAGAATACCAACACATATAGACGCACGCACTTTAAGAAATACGAGTATCGTATACAATTAAATGTATTTGATTTTGTTGAAGGGAAAATTTATAATTCCATTTCCTCAAGAGTCACCGCGATAAAACCAAAATAAAACAAACTTCCAAGATGATGACAAAAAGATCAAAAAGGCAATTTAAAAAAATAAATGTTGAAAATTTTAATTAATTTTGGTTGGTTATTGTAATTTAAATATATCGGTACACTGAAATTTATCATCATAACCACTGCAATAATTAAAACCACGTTTAATGATTTGTCGATATTTAATTGAAGGGCAATTGGAGATATGAAATCGGTGATATAAATAAATGTCTGCGGATTCTAAATTAAGATAGTAAAACTGTCAAACCTATATAGTATATAAAATATAATTGCTGGAATTTTTATTGATCGTAAATTGTGCTGCTAATTTACCTTCAATTAACTATAATAAAATTACAGTATATACATAGGTATAATGTTTTGCTTCCACAAAATAGTTTGTTATCTTTATGTGTGTGGCGGCAAATATATTTTAGAGCAATAGCTTTTTACTATAGACAATTATATAGGTATTGTAATTATATTATACACTGTAAATAGTTTTAATCTGGACAAATAAAATTTAGTGAAAAAAGAGCGATTTGGAAATTGGGAAGTGATTCTCAAATCTCAACCGAAATCGCATCGAGGACCACTAATATATTTGATTTATTTTCAGCGGACCAGAGAGTTTTAAAAATCAAAATATTTTCATTTTTTTATCCGTTGGATATAAATCGATGGATTTTGCTGTTTTGTTTTTATTTCCGTATACCTGTTGAATCACAAAAGAATGTAGTTGGAAATATTTGCAGAATTTGTAGGAACTTATGCCTTCAAATAAAGAGCTTTAACCCTTTAAAATTACTTGGTACGAAAAACGACTCTCAATTGCAACGTAATATTTTTCGCCAAATATCTTAAATTTGTTGTAACCAAAGTCTATGTAGAAAGGACTGTTACATTATTAGAGGTTGGGTTTAACCAGTTTTTAGTCCTTTCATGGCAATTTTTGAAACGATTGTTTAACCTTCCTATTTTCTTTTGGATCTATACGACCCGAAGTGCATTTTAGTTGCTTATAAAATGTTTTAGAAAGAGAATGTTGTCTGTATTAAATCAATAAGATTCTTTCGGCTTTTTATAGACATAATATAATATTAATAATAATGGCATTCACAACATTTTCGACTTGTTAATCAGAAAAATGAAAAAGTCAGTCATCTACCAAAAAAGTAGAAATATCAAAATCCCCCTCGTACTTTAACCCGAGAGAGTCAATACAAAATGTATTGACTCTAAAAAATGAAAACCTTTCCTTGAGCTTTCTGTGTGGTAGTTTGATTTCGTACTGATAATCTCAAAACAAAAAATTCGATCTACTCATCATCAGGTAGCTACGACCAAACTACAAAAATACAATTCCAACTGCATACATTAAGTATGAGGCAAGAACGTAGTGACTTAGCGAATTAAAAATTCACTAAATCAAAAAAAAACTCAAGGAAAACTTTTCATTTCTGTGTGTTTCATGCCCACACGAATAATAGAAAGAGAAGTTTGTTGTCTGTATTAAATCAATAAGATTCTTTCGGCTTTTTATAGGCATAATATATCAATAATAAATGCCATTATTTAAGATTATATGGCGAACATGCTAATGCTGAAATGTAATTTAGATTTAAATCAATGATCAATAAATTCAGATATATATAATTATGTATTTTCAGATTTATCAAATGGCATTTTTAGTATGGTAGGGAAAGGCGGCAATAGATGTGGCGATGGCTGGACTTGTTGCTATGAGTTAATTAATTGACGCAATTTTCCACAGATCATTTCTAGCGGAATGTTCTTGGACGGGTGCATCGACTTCGAAGGAGGACGAGAAAATCCCCTTTTTGTCTTTTAAGAATATCCTTAAGTTTTATTCGCAAATAGTTATGAACGCTGATCCTAATTTTTCCCTTGCGGCGACATAAAACTTTTTAAAAGTTTACTCAGGAATTCGACTACCTAGGTTCTTAAACCAGGAAGCTTCACAGAAACGTAAGTCAGTCCAGGAGCATCGTGCCAAAAAATGTGCAAAGAAAAGTGGTGCCGGGCTTCTAGAGCTAATTTTGGAAAACGGGAGTACTACTGATAAAGAGCCTGGGGGTACAGTCGTGTAAGTTTTTCAAGAATTTAGATATAAATTAGTCTAATTTTCATACATGTTTTAATTTTTAGTCAGAACAAAAGTTTGGAGCTGGATACGGGCACAACACAGGATCAAACCAATGGAAGCTATAGATTTTTATAGTACTAGTGAACAAAACGAGATATTATCCATGAGGGATAAGTTTATCATGAGTGGATAATATCTCTTTGCTCACGAGTGGCATACAACGTTTTATCCAATTTTGTTGAAATAAATGTAAATAATCGTAAATTAATAAGAAATAGTTTCATTTTGTGTTTTCACACTGTAGCATTGAATTTTGAAATACATTTTATTTATATAGTTCTTTAAATTTATGAACGTGTTCCTTTGGCGTAAATTACAAAATCTACGAATTATTTTCCAATGACTACTCAACATTTTGTTAAGCGCTTTGCCCATAGGAAAACGAAAAACATAAAAAACGAAAAATTTGACAATTTTTAGCATCTTTTCGTTTTGCCTTGCCCATTACTAAACCGAAATAGTATATTGTATAACAAGTGAAGAAAACGAGTTATTGCAATACGAAAGTGAAATTCACTTGAGTATTGCAATGACTCATTTTCACACGAGTTATACACGCTATTTTTTCTACGATACAATAGCCCTGTAATATTTATAAATAAGTAGAAACATAAAAAATTACAAACTTGTACCATAGACATTTATACTAGATTTCTCATTTCATTATAACTAAAGGAAAAAAACAAAACTTCTGATAATTCCAATGTTAACGTTGTGTTGTGTATTTTATAAGGCAATGATTTTAGAATGCGTTGCAAATATAATACGTATATGCAATTAGGGCTTGCATTACCGGTAAACGGTAAATCGATCGTCCAAATTTCTTTACCGAATTACCGGTAAAAAATTAAATATTTACCGATAAATTTCAGTTAAAGAATTTTAGAAAAAATAAATCAAATAGTTAAATTTTTTTTTCAACTTTATAATAGTTTTAAGATTATGTAACAAATCATGCATTAAAAATAACATGGATATTTAAATTCTCTTTTTCTCTGCGCAAAATAAACTCAGGATAAAACAAAAAAAGTTAAACACCAAATCGAGCGACTGCATATTCTAAAATTTCTCATATATCGTTTTCAATGAGTGTTCTTAACACTAGAACTACCGAGTACCGACCCATCAAAATGACGGATTTACATTTATTGAATTCATTTTTGTTTTATTATTATGTAAGAATTATTTTAGAAATTAATGATGACTTTTGAAATGACAACAAAGTAATTATATTAAAAATCATCAATAAAATTAGAATTAATAAAATGAATAATGAATTAAATATTTCTTTAATGAATAATATTAACTGACATGAAAAATTCGATGACCACATTATAGGCTAGTTATATAGCCGAAACCGAAACGGAATGAAATGAAACGAACGAATTGATTGTATGAAAACCTACTAGACTAATTATACAGAAGAAACGGAATGAAAACGAACGGATGAATTGATTCAATTCAATTTGCTTTCGTTTCGTCTTTGCGGTTATGCGCTATCGGTTTTAATTTATTTTGCTATCCTTAGTAGCACTTATGTCAAATTGTCAAAACAAACTAAATAAAATACAAAATGGATTCAGACTTCGAGGTAGAATGCATCGATGCAGGTTTTTAAACAAACAAAAAAATAGATTGAGTCGCGAAAATCAGTGTAGATAACTGAATTATTAATTAGTTTTGCAGGAAAAGCGTGTCTTTGGCCCCGTGTTTGTTCTGTGTAGTCGTGTTTTATGTTTAGAAAGTATTTTTAAAAATTCCATTTTGTCTCTGAATTGATTTATTTAGCTTTACACGCCGATACATGTTTTTTTATTAGCAATAATATATTGATTAATAAAAAAACATCCATTTTTCCGAGAAATGTATTTATTTTATTTTTTATGAAGTTTTGTTTTTGTGCGCGCGAATAAATTTTTGAAATATAACCATTTTCAAAACGCCAAAAAACGTTTTCGTCAATTCGTCTATCCATGTCTCTTTACGTCTTTCGTTTTAGTCCGTATCGTTTCGTTTCGTTTCCGTCTATATAACCAGCCCATTATCGTTTTAAGTTGTTGGTTGGAAAGTTTCCAATGGAAACTATGTTAAATATGCATTTAAAAGCTATTGATTTACCGATAAATTACCGGTAAACCGAGCGAACTTTTATCATTTACCGGTAAATGAAAAATTCGGTAAATTTGCAACCCCTATATGCAATACACCGATAATATTTGAATGGAAAATTTTTGTTTTTATTTTGTGTTTTTAGTCAAATGAGAGATCTATTATGATTGTCTATGCTTGTACGGATCAACACAAATTTATTAAACCATTAAAACATTTGGGTTTTCACAAATCGTGTAGCAATATTAAGAAATCATTGTGCAATGAGAATATTTCTACACGATTTTAGTATAAGACGCAAAGGCTCCTTTTCTTATATAATTTAAATTCAAAAATCATCATCGAAAGTATAGGTTACTGCACTATCGTAGAAAAAACTATTTTCGTTTGAATTCCAGTATCAAAACTTGTATGTTTGTATCTGTGAATTAATTTTTTTTTTAATTTATTGAAAAAGAAAAAGGAATTCTCAGAATAATATTAAAAAAGGAAAGCAAATGCTTTTGTGTTTAGTGTATGAAGTTGGTATATCATTCATTTTTTTAGCCGACAAAAATTATAACAGAATAAAAAATTATAACAGAAAAACAACACGAAAAATATTTTCGTGTACTTTTTCTGACGAAAAATTGAAAAAATATTTTAAATTTTCTGACAGAAAAAATTAAAATTTAATTTTCTGGGAATGTTAAATATTTTTTAATTATTTTCTAAATTAAAATATTTACTTCGGTCTAAAAAGACCAAAGTATTGAAATCCTGTCAAAAATGAGCAAAAATTTGGTTGGTCCAAAACCACTTTTCTCGACGTTTTGAAAGTCCCTGAGTCCGAAAATGCAAAAAAAAAAAAAATGTCCGTCCGTCTGTCTGTATGTCTGTGTGTCTGTGTGTCTGGACCCATGGTATCTCGAGAACGGCTTGCCCGATTTGGATTTTTTTTTCGCCAATCTGTTTCTATGGTCAAGGCGGAGATTTGAAAAGCTTTTGGAGACTGTACGTCAAGGGGGTGGGGTACCTGCCATACGAATTGACCCAAAATACCTGCTTTTATAAATATTTACGATTTTTTTATATATGCTGGTTTGATTATTGAATTGGGCATTGAATTTGGAATTGATTTGATGACTAAGTTAGGGGTCAATTGGCGGGTTGAGTTGAAATTGAGTTGGAGTTGAGTTGGAGTTGAGTTGGGGTATATAACACATTGTTTATATGATAGAACTTGCCTATTTATCAACCGATTATTATGAAATTTGACATGTGTGTTGGAAATGGGATTCTAAAATGATTTTTGGATAAAGTTCTGGAATATGGCCAGTTATACGGTTAGAAATATCAGTATAATTTTGTAAACTACTTTCGATATAAAGTTCTAGAATACGATTCTTTCGAGTTAAATTGGATGCTTGTACTCATGTTACTGAAGCTTTTGAGCTGTTTGGCTATTGTTGTATAAGTAAATATATGTTGGTTAAAATAGAAATCAATATGTACTGTCAAAATTGTCACACCAACTTTATGACACAGGTGAATGCTATCTCCATTGAAGATACCAAAGACCGAAGTTCTGATCACCTCGTGAGGTTTCAGCCCTTTATATTTTTATATTGTATTTATGGACAAGTTTGAGAGCCTTGAAGCTATAATATGCTAAAGATTTTGGAGTTATTGTAAAAAAAGTAAAATCCGTTTTGGTTTTCGTTTTCCTATGGGCAAAGCGCTTTATACAAAATATAACTCACGTTGCCCTTAGCAGCGTGGGTTATACAATAACAATGGGTTATTTTACATTTTCTTTATTTGAAATCAGTCTAGTTATCGGGCTATTATACATCAAAATTGGATAAAATAGTTTTATACTATTATGTGTACCGAATGAAATTTGTGATTTGTACATGAAGAATTAAAACCAAACGGCAATATATAATCATTATTTTTCTGTACTTGTTCTATTGCACATATTGTGCAGTTTTTAAATAATCGTATTCATTCAAACTTTTTGTTCATTTTACGGCGAACATTCACCTTTTCATAATCCCATTTATTATGTATGGATGTGATCTTAAGCCGCATTGGCAAACTGCTTGCCAAACCATATGTTTTTTTGCCAAATTTTTCAACAGCTATGGTAGTAATTGCTCCGTCCAGTTCTTTACCTTTCTTTTTGATGTAATATTGGGAACCTGGAAGTGTCAAGAAATCCATTTTGACGTAGGTCTCGTCGTTCATTACGAAACAAGAATCTTTTCTTTCGTTCAACCATTTGTTGTGTTTCTTTGCTCGATCGATCCCTCTATTAAATAGTTCAACACTTCTTTTGGGGATTTTTGACTTCTTGTATGTCCGTAGATTATTTCTGGTTTTAGCTCGTTCCACAATCGATTTGGTTGTTTTGGTTTTTCTGGCCAAATCTCGCACAGACATCGAGGGATGTTTCGAAATGACTCTTACAATTTTCTGATCCAACATTTTATTTGGAGCACCTGATTTTTCTCCGGATCTGGGCTTGCGTGATACAGAAAGATTGATTTGACATTTTTTTTTACATTTGTTACCGTATTATTGAAAACACCGGCCAATTTACCAATTTTTTTATTGGTATACTCGGGATGATCATTGCACAATCTAATTATTAAATCACATTTTTCTCCTTATGATGCGTCCATTTCGAAACAAATAAAACAAATGCCCAATTTGACGTTTATTCGTTTTTTTAAATTGTTTTTCTACAAAATAACGGTACCAGTTTTTTTCTTTTGCGTAGTAACCTATGAGATAATATAAATTTGGGAATCACAAATTTCATTCGGTACACATAATAGTAATGTTATTTAATTACGTTTAATTTTGTTTTTTAATAATTATTTTGAATTTTTATTGAACACATGTACTACATATGAACATAGTTTTATTTTTATGAAATAAAGTACAAATTCAGGTAAAAGTTGCGTTAGCAAACTTTAAAGTTTTTGAAGAGCTTACTGACTTATGTTAAATTCTAAAGCCCAAGCCCTCAGTTCATCTCTAACAATTATTTGGTCTTCCTCAGACTCTGAACTGTTATCTTCAGCTAATTCTGTTATTCAATTATTTCTCAAATATATTCATTATCTGATTCGTATTATGTAATTGTTCTCGCTGTGGATTATTTCTAAAGGTATTTGCACGTATGACTAAGGGAACGCCATTATTACGAATTGGATCAATTTCCAAAATATTCAATTGCACTCGCTCAATTTGGACGCATGCACACAATAATAATAGTTTATTTTTTCATTATAGTTTAATAACGTGTGAAACTCGTATGAAAATAAGTCATTGCAATACTCAAGTGAGTGCAGCCCTCGCTATCGGTCAGGCTGCAAATTTCACTTTCGTATTGCAATGACTCGGTTTCTTCACTTGTTAATGTTATGCAATATACTATTAAATGTTTACTCGATGGTGTTAAAATTGCAACTGCATCAGCAAGTAAGTAAATTTTCGAATGGAAAATAAATCTTCAGTAATTAGGATGTAATTTTGAATGGTGTGGTGGTTTATTTACTTCTCGTATGTTATATTTCATTTTCCTGAATATCTTTAATCAATAAAGTATTCATCTCAATTAAAAGCTTTATAAAATTTTGAGACAACCCAAAAATAAAATATATAGTAACCTTCTTTATTCAACAATGTTTATTGAATCCAGATCATATTCATAATTTAGTTATATTACAAGTACAAAACAACAATAATATTATTATCTTATTTATTCTGTTTGAATAAATTAAATGTACATTTGTACGAGTATATAACATGTATGTACATTTATTTTTATGAAAAACATAAAAAATTAATTTACATGGCATTTATGCATGAATAACTTTTGAATATTGTTTTTATGCTTGAGTCAAAGATAAATTTCAGATGATGCAAAAATTTGTAACATTTTGTTTCAAAGTAAATCTTCATTTCGTACATATATGTATATATACGGCTTGTGTTTGTGTATTTAAAAAATGAAAATGCCAGATAAAAAGACGACTTTGTGCTGATAAATTTATTTACGTGTTTTGCATTCGAAATTCATCTTTCTGCAGATTCATGATGCAGCAACTTTTTATCTTTAAATAACATTTCTATTTACCAATTTTAAAAACTGTGCCACACAGTTTCTTGTTCTTACCAAAATTTTAAATACTAAAATACGTAATCAATTTTCGGAAACAACACATTCAACAACTTTATTATTCATACAACGGTAGGTAAAGTTACCTAGAATTTATGTTGTGAATTATCTGCCCACTCTGTGTTGATGATATAGACATTTTTTCTGATTTAAGTGTTGTTTTCGACGCCTTATTTTTGTACACACTCTACTGGTTTGTACATAATCATTTGTTAGATGGATATAACATTTCTCTTTTGGGAGTTTCCGTTCCTTCGTAGAGTTTTAAAATCCAAATTTAGTTGCTTGCCTCATAAATACTATTTATACGTTTAAGGTGACAAAATATGAACTTTCACTAATCATCAAATTTCAAATTGGTTTATTGTGTAATTTTGACGAGAGTGCTTAAGTCAGGGGAACTCCTCTAACATATTTTTTGCAAGTAATTGTGTAAATAAATAATCTCAAAATGCTTTTTACGCATAACGCCAAAATTGAAATATTAATTAAAATTCCATTTGAATTTAGCTCATAAATAATTTTTACAGCTCGTTGTGTGCGGCTAATCGAACACAACAATATTCGCTCCATTTTAATTGCAAATCGACGCTTAACAATAATTGATTGGTTTGTAATTTAACCGCAATATTAAAATCTATATTTCATAAACAGATTGAATGATATTAAAAGAAATTTATTTGTATTTATTATGCGGTTTATGGTAAATTTTACTAAACTAGCGCTTGTATGAAAGCAATTTATCGGTCAACGAACAACCCTCCTCGTATACTATTTCTTTATAGCGCACTAATTAAAAACAATACTGCTTTCAAGCAAACTTAATAATTATTTCTGTTAAGTGCTTTTGTTTCAACAATTAAAGTTTATCTCAATTTTAATCTTACGACACAAACACATATTGAGAATTACTAATTGAGACCGTTTAAAAAAAAAACTAAATGTTTTATGTTGCCTGAGTAGTAGACCGAAAATTAACAAGTTGTTTATACATTGTGTACATAGCAAATAATAATATGCAAAACCGCGGTAATTTAATTAAATATCGCGAAATACCGCATAATTAATTAATACAGTTACAAATGGATTTAAAGACACATAATTTTGTTCGAGTTGATTAATTATATAGCCAAAAGCAATTACACTTAAGTGTAGTGAAAAAGAAAATGAAAAATTTAAATCACCCAATAAGGTGTGTAGGCGGTTTTCTTGTACAAATTATAAGGGAAGAAGTAAATATTTCATTAAAGCAGGACTGTTTAAACTAGGTAGCCTAGTTATACAATTCTGCCTATAGGGGACTTGTACATTTAATCAACTATGTATATACAAATGACTAATTACGTATGTCATCACGAGGATGATTGCATTGCATTTATTTTCTTTAAACAACCAAAAGTAGTAAAATATATGTAGGAGTGTTTCACATTAACATAACAAAAAGCAACAAACAATAAATTACACAAATTGAATAAGACAATAAAAAAATTGAATGCACAAAACCTTTCAATGATCAATAAAATTTAAAACGTTTTTTGACATTATAAATCTACAGTAGTATTTACTTGCATTTGCAATATCAAATTTGTAAACTTTCGTGAACTTTTAGTAAAATAAAAAAATTATCGTACGTCTACGATCTACTATATACAGGAGCAAGCAAGATAAATAAATCATCTTTGTAAGAATATGTATGTATGTATGTACAAAAAAGATTGAAATGTTACCTAAAAAGATCGTTTCAATTCTTTAAGAAAATTATAATTGTTTTGAAATAATTAAGAAAATGTTTTATCCATTCCATTTAGAAAATACAAAAGAAACAATTTATAAATCAAAATGCATATTTTATGAAATAAGAATAACCGTCAGTATAATGTGTTAAATAAAATGTGTTCATCAGATATCTATAAAGAGATAAATCTCAAAATTTTATAGACAGATCATAATAACTTAACTGTACGATTTGGGTCAAATATTTAAGTTAGTGCAATCGAAATGCAATGAAAGTTACTTGAAATATTGGTTTTCAAATACGAAGTGAATTTGGGTCTATGAAAATCTGTCAGTCTAACCACCTGTCTTTCGTTTGCGATCAACTCTTTCAACACTAAACGATGGTTTGTTAGATAAGGTAACCGTTAAAGTGTAATGTTATCTCGTGAAGATAAATTAATAATCAATATATGAACTTTAAAAATATATATGAACAGTAATGGTTAGGACACACTTCTGTTTCTATTATTTGTGTAGGCATAAAACACTCAGAAATAAGGGTTTCCATGAGTTTTGATTTAGTGAATATAATTCGCTAAGTCAGTAAGTTTTTACCTCATACTTAATGTACTAAGTGAGAATTGAATTTTGTAGTTTGTTTGGTCGTTTCGTAGCTACCTGTAGACCGAACTTTTCTCTCTAGAGAGGGTTCTCATTTTTTTGCAAGGTGTATAATACATTTTGTATAACCCTTGGGGTAAAGCACGGGAAGGATTGATATTTCTCTTTTTTTTTGGTAGATATATTATTAATGATTGGCGGCCATTGGTCTCTTCATTTTTCTGATTAACCAATCGAAAATTTTTGTGAATGCCATTATTGTAAATATATGTTGTCTATAAAAAGCTGCAAGATTCTTATTGATTTTAATATCAGAAATTCGTTTTTGTTGAATGCTAAATTGTTAAATTGTTTAAAGGACGCCTGCGGATCCCACAAGTACTAATTAAAAATTTATTAATACTGAATTAAAATCAGTCAAAACCGGTTTGGTGCAAACTAAATTTAGCAAAGCTAAATATGGCTGCCTGCAGTTTTAACATGAAATCGATCTAAATGCCGCAGTTTTATTTGTCACTTTTGTGTATTTTGTATGTTAATTGAGTTCACTTAACTGTGGCATAAAAATTTAATTCGAAATCCAACCTCCAGTAAGATTTCCTATTAATAAGCCTTAAACACCGGTCTAAATTACTGGAGCCACAAATTATTTAAAGAAGCTCTGAGGCTAGCATAATTTAAAAGTCTAGTCTATCATCTACAACACGTTGTCATTTTAGATAAGATTAAACTTTACTTCGATTACCTGTCAATTTCCGATAAAAACCTTAAATAAGAAACGAACGAATCTGATTCAATTCAAATAAGAATCCAATAATCTAAGACTCGAGCGCGATCGAATCGAATTCACAAATAGCCCCCCACGCATCGAAACATTTTCCTTCGGTGCGGAACACATTTGTAAAACCAATAATATACTCCCTCAGCCTGCGTAGCCCATACATCAACAAAAAATTCTCAAACTTTTCTAGGCACCTTACGGTATCCCAAATATGTTATCTTACACAACCTCTAATTTTTTCTATCCGCGGTTTGAGGCAGTTTTGTAATATTAAGAAGTTCTGAAGGTTGCGCACCTGTTTGGCACAAATTTTAATTAAAATAACAGCACTTAGAAACTCCTTCGAAACCTAATCTTTTGGGACGACAAAATTCTTTACTTAAATAAATAAAATAAATATCGTACAAGTCCCAGGTAAAACCTATCTAACTGAAATATGAATTAGATAACATAATTGTTATTTTTATTTACTTCCAGAGACAGCCATAAAACAGAAGAAATAATCAACACAATCAAATTGGATTTGGATGCGTCGAGTTTTTCGAAAGTAATTTGTTTGCCCGCAGTGGTCTAGTCTAGACAATAGCAAGTAAGCACAACGCAAGCCAGCCAGAGCCACTCCAACGTCAACCGCATAACAGTAGGCTTTCTAACGTTAATATCGAAGAGAGATTGATTCTTTGCTGAATTGATCGGGCTCGCCAGCGCTTAACTAATTCTTTTCAACAATGGCTTACTGTTGAATCAGCATTGGAACCACATGCAACAATGTTAACCATTAAGAATTTGTATTTGACGACCATCAGATTTGTCGAGAAGATTTTCTTATAGTTAAAAAAAGGCTGTTGATGGGGGCAAATAATTAGCCGTCGCGCCATTTCAATGGCTTTTTAATAAATTTTATATGTGTGCGGTGACTTCTCCATAATTTAAATAACAAACATCTATTTCTACTTCACGTGTACACCACGACTTAATCAATATTTATTTCAAGTTATGTCATTTGAATTATACACAGGGTCGTGTTCATAGAAGTTCTATTTTGTTTTTTTTCGTTGCCGAGGTCTTCGACCGCTCAAATCTCTCTTATTTTAATTTATACAGTAATCTAATACCGCATTGATTGCAATTTTAATTGTGAATTAAATATGTAGCACCATCAATGAATTGTCTCTGGACTCATTTACATTAATAAACGTAAAATAAGTGTTTGAATTGAAATATTACATTATTAAATAAAATGCCTACAGTTCAGCTAGCTGACAAGCTGAACGATCATGACCAGACTTTTTACAATATTCATAATTACCATTTCAGAGATGTGAACAAAAAATTAAAAGCTGCATACAATGATTTTCCGTAGAGTCTGTTTCTCCGGCCTTATAGATTTTATAAGTTCGAGTTCTGTTACTAAATTATGGCGCGCGCCTCTTCAAATGGATTTTATTCCAAAACCAGTATTGACTTATTCCGACTTAACGTATCACGTGTTGAATGTGCCTCCCTTCCCGATGTTTCATACCGTGACGAATTTCAGCATTTCTAAGTTTTTTTTTTTAAAGTCAAAGTGATCGCGATTGTCAATATAGAGAGTTGTTCGTTTAGAAAAATAGCAAATAGAATGAAAATTTGAATCTGCCTTAAGTTTCATTAGTATTGCACCGAAACCGTCAACAGTAGCATCACAATGAAGCCCCGTCTCGTTTTTGGGGGAATAAATTTCCAACAACGGCTGTTCAACTAACCCTACCATCAAAAGCTCAAATAATTTCAGTTGTTCGTAAATATTTAATAGATTTACGGAAAAAGGCTTGAATATTTTTTTTTTCTTCGGTGTGATTTCTCCAGAATTAACCGAATACCCCAAATAATCAAATCCCTCTGTTAAAAACTCAAGCTTCTCTAATCTTAATCCAAGCAAATTGTTGGACAACAAACTTAAAACCTGCCTCAAAATTTGAAGAAGTTCCTCAACTGTTTCTCTGGCAATCACAATATCAATATACACAACCAATTTTCTGGTGAACGATTTTTAAGCCCAAATGGCATCTACAGATATTCGAATTTCCCCAAAGGCCTTTGATGCTATCCGGTGCCATGTTTTCTGATTTAGCGCGACGCAAATTTGAACTAATTTTTAATCTACATCAATCAGCTTCAGCACTTCACACTCAATATCCCGCAAAATTTGCGATGGTTTCTTGTGACTGCTCGTTTCGAAACATACCGATATGAACCCTCTTAACTTGGCGAAACGCAAACGTAACACCTAGGCGAAGTAAAAACGTAATGTTTTTGTTACCTCTGGCGTAAAAAAAATTAAGCTGGACACGATGTCACTTGTATGTATTAGTAGATCGTATTTCTCTTCGTAAGATTGACAAGCGTGATAAACGTAATGCAAGCGGTATAAAAAGAAATACTTGTAATGTTTTTTATTAAGTAGGTACGAAGAGCGAAATTATTATAAAAAATTATTATCTGGCTATGATCCTAAGTTTTTGAGGTTGCCGAACAAATTTTTAAACATGCTAAGTCTAGCTCGCGTGCCACGTATTTGTGATCACTGGCTATACGCAGTCTCTGGCATCTATAAAATCTTCTTCTTTTTGTCCTGTACATACTTAAAATAACACGAGATTAGAATGGTCGTTAAAACCAAAAATTGTCCGCTGAAAGTTACTAGACATCATGCTATTTTAATCATTCATGGACACAAAGTTATAATATTTGCATATCATTATAATCACACAAATATACGTTATACATCACCTCTAGCAATAAACAGTAAACGGTCAATATATTGATTTCCTCAAACATACCACCAAGTAGTAATGTTGGTTGTCCTGTTTACGGTATAAAACGTAGTGCATACAAAGGTACTAAATAAATTTAGATTCTATTTATAATTTCTATGTAACATTTTCCTCAACATGAAATCCATTTAAAAACTACAATCGTGCACATGAAAGAGAACACACCCTTATTTTATATACATATATGTAATCATATTGTATGTATATAATGACGTTTAGGTTTATCGTTTTTATATAAAAAGTTCGAAATCGAATTATAATAAAATACAAAGAATAAAATAAAATACGAGTCGTAAGAAAAATCATTGAAAAGATGCCGTTTAAGGAATCTTGATTATTAATTTATTTATATTTTTCTTGAAATTCCATTTTTAAAGTTTTAATTTTTTATTTTATTATACCGGGCCACGTAATATGCCGCACTACATCAAACATTTTGTAATCAACTTTCTTATGAATTTTATGGAGATACGAAAACAGCGTCACGGTAGCCCGCAGGTTTTGTTTAAACTGCTCAATTGAAATACGTTAATTAGTTACGGGACACTATTATAGGCGATAAAATTGTATTGTGACACCTTTTCAAAAAATTGGGCTAATGAATCGATTTAATAATACAAATATTTATCGAAAATGTTAAAAAGTGTAGAAAGTGTACACGTTTTTGTAACATCTACACTTTTCGACACTTTTTTATTATTTTGATTTTATTTTATGTTTGAAGTAGATTTACATATACACTTTCAAAATACTGATAAATATGAAGGGGTTATTACATATTTACTTATTAAAAACACTAATCCAGGATAAATTTAATACGCGGCTATGCTTCTTGTTTTTACCTTCAAAACTAAAATTTGGTTGCAAATTCTTTGTCAATGAGCGTGTATGTTTTATCAATTCATTGTCGCAACCAAGAATAACATTTTCAAATTGAAGCGTGAAATTCCAATAATAATTTATAACACAAGTATTTAAATTGGTATACTGTTTACTTGCATACATATTCTTATGCAGAACTTATATTTATGTAATAAATTACTTTCTTGAACTTGAATTCTTTCACAACCTTAAACACGGATTAAAATCCAATAAACAAATAAATTTTTTAATTTTTTTGTCCGTATGTGTATGAGAACTTATAAAAATTACTATCTTGAATATTTTTTATTTTTTTTTTTAAATGCACAAACTTGTGGCCTACGCTACTTGCAAGCAGCGTTTAGAGTAATTAATTTAAACCAATCACAATTTTTAATTCATCGAATAAATTTGTATCGCTGTGTGAAATGCGTCTTTGAAGAAAATGATACAGCAATTATACGGTTTATATACGTACAAGGTCAAACAAGAATTATTTGCGACTTTATAGAGTAACACATGCTGCAACCAAAACTGTAACGATAATACACAGAATTAATTGAACATTTTGACGGTACATACATACATATCATATACGTTTTTGGTGTTTCATATATTTAATACAAAACCGATCACATCTTAATTTAATTAAATCTAATAAAAATTCCATTGTAATAATTTATAATTGATAATACGTAACTGTACAATTATATTGAAAATGTTTGCGGTTAATTGACATGACATTCGCGAAATATTTTAAGTAATGAAGTTTTAAAACTATGAGAAGTACGAGTATAGTAGACGAATCGCGATATTAATTTATTTAAATTATGCTAATGAATTACACTTAGCCGTTTATTATTTGGAGAGTATTGTTCTAATATTTAGTTGAAAGTTTATTTATTTTTGGAATGATTACGACGTAATCTTTACGTCATGCTATACAGTTTATATACGAGATAAGAATATTTTCTCGCTGATTATTATGAAACTTAAACTTTTTTATGTATACTTAAGGCGATCGCGTGGAAGTTATTGTATAAATTTGCCGTTGTTGAAAACTTGTATTTCACGGTTCATATTTTTATTGAATTCAGTTTTTTAATGATGATACTTTATAGGCCAACAATACTAATGTCCGAAATTTATATCTTTTATTTATATACAACTTTTATATTTTATATGATTTGTCTAAAAACTGGTTTTTGCAATGAGCTTAAGCGTAAGCGCCAATGTCTCTTTTTAATAAATCGTCAGAAATTATTGTTTGCTTTTTGAAACAACTGGTTGTAAATTAAATTTGAAATTCGTTTCTCTATTGTATTTGTTAAAACCACAATAAAGCCAATTTTGTGGTTTTAGCTATACCTACATATTACTAAAAACATGTACATTGGTCCGTTTCAAAGATTCACAAAACAAATAAACAGATTTTTTTACGTACATAAGAGCAAGTCAAAATAAACAAAGCTAAAACATATCTGAATTTTTACAACAAATTATGCCCAAGAATCAACATTGCAATTATCAATTATTATTAGCTTAATTTAAGAATTTGTAATCTATATAGGAGACGTATATTTTAAAATAATTCAAAATAAGCATTTATTTGCTCCAATTAGTCACTTTGAGGGGACCATTTAAACCATTTAACTTGACCTACATTAAGTATTTATTTCACAAAATGTTCTAGGCAGAGTTTTCTATCTTGAAGGGGACACATAAATAACCTTGAAATTATATGTCAAGGTTATATCATTTTTGAATACAAACCTAAATTTTTTTAATGGCATCATATTTTTCTCAAAAATGCAAACAACTTTCTACTGTAACATTTTTTTTTGTTTTGTAAGTAGATTCGAAATATTCTGATGGGTAACATAAATGATCCAACCTGGCTAAAACGGGTTGTTCAAATGTATTATACGTTCGATTTTGAAAGAATGATGAGACATATACTTGGACGGTAAAATTTACCACCATTTAAAGTCATATTTATTAGCCAAATACTTTTCTATTTTTTGATAGAAGATTATAATTAAAATTTAATTTTACTTTGTTATAAAAATACCTCATTCAACTTCAAAATTCACATGTTCATCCTTCCCTAACTATTTCAATTGTGTTTATTAAATAACGATATAATATAGTTTAGCAATAATTAATAATCCTAATTCGCCGTGGTGGCTGTAAAAATTCATAAAAATGAAATTGAGCATTCTGTGACATACGACTTTTTGTAGTCATCTTTTTGTTTTATATTTTTACTAGTTACTACAACGCTACTATAAGGCTCAGTTCGACATAAATTTTCCGTTACGTTGACTTTTACATTCCCAAAGTTAGTCCCCAAACCTTACTCAACTTCAAGTCAACGCCTACTCAACCCCAACTCGACCTCCAACTCGACCACCAACTCAACCCTACACCCAGCCCTAAACTATACCTCAACTTAACTCCAACTCAATCTTCAACTCAATCCCCCACACAACCCTCTTGATTGATGAACGGTCGAATTGGCGGTTTAATGTCTATGATCTAGACATTTAACCGTCAATTTAACACACAAATAAATCCCCAGCTAAACTGCTCGCTAAACCCTAACCCAACCCAAACTCAACTCTACATCGACCCCAACTTAACTCTAACTCTTAACTGGAACTCAAATCAACTCAATACTCAAACCAGCGCAAATAAAAAATTGCTCAACGGTTCCCTAAACCCTAATCCAACCCAACTCAATTCAAGTTAGCCCCAATTCAACCCGCAAATGGAACCCAACTCAACACTCAACTCATCCCTAAACTAAACGCCCAACTCAATCCTCAAGTGAGCATACATAAAAAATTTGACCAATGTGGTAATATCACCATGTGGTTTTGGGTCAATTCGTTTGTCCAACAGCTTCCAAAAGATTCTTAATTCTCCGCCTTGAACATAGAAACAGATTTGCAAAAAAACAAAACCCAAATCAACAAGCCGTTCTCGAGATAACATAGATACGTAATGACATTGTTTTTGTTGCTTTTTCGGACTCAGGGGGTTTCAAAACATCGAGTAAATTGGTTTTGGACCAAAAAATGTTTAATATAGACACTGTAAAGCTGTAAACTGGAAATTAATCAATGTACTCGAGTAGGAATATGGCAGTGCCAGAAAGCGCAACTGTAAATAACTCTCACGTTGTAAACCTCCCTTTAGTATTGTTTCTTAACAGAAGAATGAGAGCCCCGCTGTCTGGTCTCGAATAAAATCGAATAACCTTGAAAAATCAAAATATCAGGAGCGCGTTCACGAACTCTACATTGCAACAATATTGTTAACAATGACAGTTCTGAAGCGTTAAACCTCCATTATAACTACATAGACGTGCGTTTTATTGTTCATAAATTTTGTTTTCCAATTGATACAAGTGTCATTCTCAACTCTGCTCAATACTGCCTTTCCAGCTGTCATTAAAAGAAACAATTATGGGTTCTGAATTCTGATCGGAATGATCAATTTATTGATGAAAATATTTTGATCGATATTTTAATCCATTTTATCCATAGTTTTGGTTCTTATTTAAATATTTATTTTATTTTTTTTTCGCTGGCGCTACATCCCATGGAGCATGGAGGGATTTAGCCGCTTCATTGTGAAGTTTCGTAATCATTTTTTTAACGGATAATGAATGATTAATTCATTGATCCTTACATTAACCAGCCGTGATTTTTTCATCACCCGCCGGGAATTGAACCCGGAACCTCTGGAGCTTAAAGCAAGCATACTTACAACTGTACCACCGGGGCGGCAATTAATATTTAATTATTTTTTCTATATTTGTTATAATGAACAAACAAAATTTTACTAAACAAAGTTTATTTTGGTAGCACATTTGACGTTTGTAACAATATCGTTGTTAACTGCTATGTCATTTGTACAATGACAGTTGTAACAATTTGTTACAATGTAGAGTTCGTCAACGCACTCAACAATGTAAAAACAAAATGTTAAACCATGTATTTATTATTATAGCCGTGTTTTTTTATAAGTCTCGATAGATCTCAATAGATCGCATCCAGATGTTCTCTATTTTTGTGGTTAAACTGCATTTGATTCAGTTTATTTTAATCAAGAATAACATTTTATTTAACAGTTTAACGTTTCTAATTCATTTCCTTGAATTACATAACTTATTAATTGTACATGAAAATCTTGCTTTTTATCCAGATATGCTATCGAGACTACAGATTTTCCCTTTTATGAGTAAAGACACAAATTAAAAATTTGTATTTTAGCATGGACGCATACAAAAGTCAATTTTTAGTACATCTATCATACAATAGGAAACTAGTAGCTGATTTACATTTAATCTGTTGCTCTATTTTAAAAGACAGAATATGTACGATAAAAGTATTAATTTTATTATTATTTCCTTCCATTAAGAAGATGCATATTAAAAATGTGTTATTTAATACTACTTACCGCAATCCACAACTTTTTTTAGCGAAAAAGAATTGAAAAATCGAAAAATGAACCTATTTATCATTTTTCGTTAAATTTGCTCAATATTTAAAAGATCATAGTAGCATTTTGAAAGAAAAAAAAAGTTTTAATGTGTCCGTCTCATTTTTATATATGGATGAAATGTATTCGCACTTTTCTCATGTATTTATAGTTTTGGAATAACAAAATATAATGAAAACAACATGGCGTACCGTTGTCAAAATAAACACAATTCTTAGTGCTGCGAGTGCCAGTATTTTTAAGTGGATGATAGAAGTAGCTACAATTTCCCATTTTTTATTTTTGCAAATATCTGAATAGATCTATCGAGACTTATTGACGATTATAAAAGTAGAGAAAGCGCCTCTCGAGGACAATAGTTAAAATGATGCACCTGATAAAATGACATTTGTCACAAATGCGACGAAAGAAAATTTAGCAATGCGGTAATTAAAAATTGTTTTTATAGTCCGAAATTGGAATAATTTACAATTATTAGCAATCCGGTAAGTAAAAATTGTGTTCACCGTTCAAAATTGGAGTTGTTTACAATAATTTCGAACGTCAAATTATCAGGTACCTCAGTTTAAAAATGTTCCACTAGGTGGAATCCGTGATGCTCGAATCGTCAATAAAAAAACACAGCTTATGTAAGTATTAGACGAGTTTACAGAATTTTTTGAAAATGGCCACCAAACGCTATTATGTAAGAAATGTTCAGCTCTCGTACCGCGTATTTAAATAATTGCGTTTTCCTACAATTGTGTCTTATTAAATTGAATTCTGGACACTCGTAGCTGGAAAAACGAGAGATACATAATCGGCACTCAGAGGTTACCCGAAAAGGTAAAATTGAAATGTATGGATATAGTTTATAATAACTGACAATTTGCTTGCTGATTCTAATTCTTTTCGGAAATTATTTTTTTACAAAATTTAATAAATAATCTAAATACATTTTATTCTCGATAAAACGCGGTTATTATCGGATCGATTAAACGAAAAGTTTAAATTAATTGGTTAACCTTAACTGTTTGTGATTTCCCTATCTGTGGTCAAATTATTTCAAATTAGCTGCCAAATAAAAGGACAAATAAAAAATCAAATCATTTCTGCAGGAATGTTTTCAGCCATTAAAAAACAAAACCAAAAGATGCCAAAATTTACGATTTGACTTTTCAGAAGACTGACTAGTCGCATTCCGAAAAATTCATGAAATTTCCGTACTATTGATATGCGGAGGTAATAATTTCGAGAAAGACTTCTTTCCAGCACTACATTTCATCTAAACTTGACAAATATGAAATGAAAATTTGATAGATTTGTGATAGTTCAACAACAAATGCATTGAATTCCCGAAGAGTTTCTTATTTTTGATTCATTTGAACGTCCTCAAAAAATTGGAAAAATAGCTTACGTACTTCATATTACACAATAGTCATTGAAACGTCACATTGGAGTAGGTTTAGTAGTTTCGAATTATTACAGAGAGTGTTGAATATAGGATTTCACATGATTTAGTAGATTTTGACAAAGTGAAAGGTCTAGAGAATTTACTTGCTCGAGATGAAGCTTGCTCAAGAATAAAATAGAGCCGACATTTTATTTGATCGATTTTTTCGGTGACACGTATTTTCTTCAAAAAAAAAAAAAGAAACCTAATCAATAACCGCTGGTCTTTCTTTATAAAATATATAGATGAGAGTATAGCAGCAATTTTAATGCTACAGCAAGCCAATTAGCAAACGATAAATAACGATTACCAAAATATTTCTTGTAAATTTAGAACAACAATCTCCTTGCATCATATAGAAATAAATGCAGGTCTCTTAATTATTCTTAATTCGTATTAATGCAACAACTACATCAAGCACCTACTGGGTCTTAGTATAATTCGACCAACCAATTTCCAAACTAAATTTTGTAGAAATATTACGCGACGATTATTTGGTTTTTATAGAAAATTAACATAAAGAGCTTAAGTGGTGCATTTTCCTCCGGCACTTAATACAGACACAGACTATGGTTTAATAGTAGTTAGATTTATATCAAAAGTCTTATATTACACAAATGGCCTGAAACTAGCTACATTCGACCGAAATTCAGGACCGAGCATGCCTAATGATATCAGATGCTAACATTTCATCAACCTTGTCCACAAATAAAATGTGGAACGGATACTTTCATGGCATCTGTTCGACCAACACATACATCATGATCAAGACAGACAGTTCACAGGTTTAACATTGAACTAAAATTGGATGGACGATAAGGGTTTCCCTTTGGCATGACAAAATTCCGTACAGATATGCCTTGAAATGGATATTCTCAAACCTTTTATCTGGCTGAAACTTTTAAATTCAGACCCGCTGCAAATAATATAATATATATTTGACCTCTTCGTCCCTACCTATAAATTTTTCTTTGGGCCAGTACTTCTCTGATATTTAGTCAAAGTTTTGTCAGCTGAAATGATCCTCAGTAATTCAATACTAACTTGAAGCAATTTCGTAATCTGAGCTTTTCTAAGTCCTACAAGTGGGGTTTAACCCTCCTGCCCGATGCCTCTGTCAGCACTCCCATCAGCGTTCGATCTACCATCGAACTTCAAAAAGGGTCATTTCCCTCATTTTATCAATACTAAAGAAAATGAGAAATACGTGAGTAGTATAAAGCGAATGTAAGTTTTTGCGTGTGGTAGTGTGATAACAGATGAAAACAATGAGGCAAAATAATTAAACGAATTATTAGGTTAAAGCTCATGAAAAATGCATAATAGTTTTGAAACTTCGATCTTTTACCCGCTTTTGTAGCCGAAACCCTACCCTTAGCAAGGTTTTCGATTTCAATAATTTTAATATTTTAGGCCAAATTTAGTCGGGGTTTAAAAGAACTACATTTCTTAATCGAATAATGGCATAAATGATTTAGATTTTTATTGTACAGGTATTCGTAAAATAATGAAACGAGGCCATATTGATGGATAAAATCAATAATTAACCAATTTGATCAGCGTAATGATAAGGAATTTCGAAAAGCAGTAGCGAAACATAGAATCTTTTCCTCTACATATTATCCGCTTAAATATAATATAATACTGTCTACATACTTTCAAAAGCATTTCATAAAATTAATTATATTATCTAACTAAACCATTCATGTTGTTTCGAAATTTATTCGTGAACATCACACACACACAGAGATAACCCCTGACAGTTAACATGTTTTTCTCAAAAGAAATTTACAAAGAATTGAAATTGAATGAAAGTGAAAATTTGTGTTCACCTGTGTAATATATTCTCGGTACATAATTTGCAAAGTTTTTTTTTTTTTTGTGTGTGAATATGATGGGAATGTTGAAAGAATTGGAGTTTTACTTTATAAATAATTTATTTTTAAGACGTACTGTAAGCACATACATAACAACAATATTGTACAATACAATTGGCTTCGCTTTTGGTAATGAATTCAAAAAAATCAAAATTTCATAACAAATAAAATATTATGCGCGAGTAACAACCTAACAATGGTTGCTCAACAACAACTACCTATAGTCTCAAATATTGATCAAACGTTTGTTGAATTTAATGAACTGTATATAGTGTCAAAGTTTTGTAGCGTTTTGACTGTTGTTAAGGTTGGTTTTTGCTACATTTTTTTATAACTTCTTCAAGTTAGTCTTAACATTTTACTGTCGTGATAGTTTTTACTATCAACATTTCTCGATTTTTTGATAAGTTTTAGCGGATATTTTTCTAAAAATTTGGGTTAACATGCCTCTGTATGTAATTTAAAGACCTACTACATATTGATATATACGTTCAAGTAAAGAACCCACGATAATCGTTAGACTCTACCTTGAGTCACTTTTCATTCAAATTAATTCTATTATACACTAACAAATATTTTCTCGTGTGATAATAACTCCATTCAAAACTAAATTATAATGACGAGTCTCTTAATAAAAACTTAAATGCTTGCGGAGATATACGAGAATACTATAAAATGATTAACGATATAATATCGTATATAGAGAGTCGACGAGTTAAAAAAAATTATGCTAATTAAATTTATTTAAATGAATTCGTTGTAATGTTAGTTTTGTTGTGTTGTGATACATTTGAAAATTGTAAAGATTTATAAAACTCAACGTCTTATAAAATACCGTATATGTAATATGTAAGTTATGTGTGTGTTTGTGTATGTTGAAAGGTATGTCAAGGTTTTGTTTCTGTCTTAATGAAAATATTATATATTTTACTGTATAATTGACTTAAGTATGTATACCTACAAGATTGAAAATTATGGTTATATGGATTTTTATATTCCAGTTGACTTTTATATTTTGAAATAGCTACATATGATATAAGATGTTTCTTAAATCAATATTGTCTAGCAACAAAATTGGTGTTCTACGTGTAACGTTCTCGTGAATCGATATATTCCGTTTAAAATTTTAACCATAGACACATAAATCACTATGGTATACTCAATGTCACTGATTTCAATAGAAATACAAAAATTCACAGCATGCGCATGATGTAATCTCATAAAATCCCTTAAAAAAAGTGAAATATCGAATTTTTAACAAAGACGGTATTTTTACGCTTGTGTTGAGACCCTGACCCACGACAATGAGTGAATTTTATATTTTTTGTAGTTTCTTGTGGCGTCTAAAATTCTAACAAACACTCTAATTTGCATATAACCTAAATTCTATATTTTATGACGGTATACAGTAATAAATGGAAAATGTATGGATGCCCTTAAGCATTCGTTTATTGTAATGAAAATTTGGTAAGAAATGTAGGCAGTAAGTATTGATTTCTATACATAGTCTTTAATGAGCTAAACTTTTGGTAAGAGCACAATCGACCTTGACCACGATAACTACAATATTATGTTATTGAATACTAAATGAAAATAATTTTTTTTAATTACTAGTGGTGACCATAAAATCTTTACACTTAACACTGTATTGTTGTACGACGAAAACAATTTTTTCAGATTTTCAAAAACTTAATTTTATTAACTTTATTAAATATTTAAAAGTCCGTCGACATACAGTTTGTTGCAAAATAGTGAACAGTCATTTCAAATGTTGTTTGTTAACAATTTGTAAAATTGAGTAAAAATTCTGTAAAGGTTGCCGCCAGCAAGCCAAAAAGGTGCTTCCCCAGAGAGAAGTATTGCCTCCAAGATCGGAAGTAGAATTAGTGTAACCAGCAGCAGCAGAAGATGCCGGAAACAGCTTGAGCTGAAAAGGATGGAGAAGAGACTAAGGTCGAAGAGGGCCTTGAAGAGCAAAGGTTACTAGCTGAATTGAAAGCTGACAGGAGCAAAGCCTAAGAAGAGCTATGAAAAATTGGAAAAATAATTGTTAAGTATTAAAGATGAATTAGAACCTCCAAAGCGCTCCGTAAGTCAACATTATAAACCATAAAAAAAAATGCTTAAATATATAAGTATAGTTTGACACAGTACTCGTTCGAGACGACAGACCACCAACTCCTCTAGAAGATTGTAAAGTACCTACAAAGACAATAATCAAGCCAATAATAAACCCACCACAGCAAAAAACCGATGGAGGTAATATCACAAAGTTTATTACAAGATAATCAATAGCCAAGGATTTACTAATATTCCTCGAAGAGCCAAAAGAACGACCAATGTTAAGCCAATTCCCTGGCTGGGACGAGGGAGCAGGACCATCGAAAGAAGCTGTTCTCCGCCCTCGGCTGCATCCAGGACTATGGGTTCACTCTTAAGCTGGTAAAATATTCTTTCGGCTAGAAGTCGGTCAGCTACTTGGGTCACATCATCGGCGCTAATGGGTTGCGTCCCGACAAAGCCAAGATCGAAGTAATTCAGCAATTGCCGGCACCAACGAATATCTCAATGCTTCGTTCCTTTCTGGGAGCCATCAGTTTGTATGGCAAGTTTATTAACGGAGTGAAGGACCTGAGAATGCCATTGGATGAATTCTTGCGGAATAACGTTACGTACGAATGGACATCGTCCGGCGAGGAATCATTCATCAAACTTAAAGAAGTTCTGGCAGCAAATTTCACATTGGCGCATTATGATCCAAATAATGAAATCATTGCCGCTGCTGATGCCTCAAGTTACGGAATGGGGGCGGTATTTATAGCAAGGCCAAAAAAAGTATGCGCCGAACCAGCGAGAAGACCTTGCTCTAGTGTTCTTAAGAAGTTTCATCGTTATATCTATGGCCGAAAGTTCGAGCTACGTACAGATCACCAGCTATTGCTGGCAGTGTTTGGATCCAAAAAAAAGAATCCCTGTCTACTCTGCCAATCGTCGGCAATGCTATGTTCTTATCGTAATTGCCTACGATTATGTTATGAAATACATCAGTACGAAGAGTTTTGTATACGCTGAATTTGTTTCAAGGTTTATTATAACACGCAACCGAAGACAGAACTGGAAGATGTCATAATTTCAACAATTCGAAGTGAAGCCCATACAGATTGTTTTGCAATCAAATCAGTGAAATCTCATCAAACATAATTGGCCAGAAAAAAGGAGCCGAATCAGGAGCGAACTGGCAGCTGCGTATTTCACGCTCCGTAAGTTGGCAGAAGGGTTTGTTTTTTCCAAGCATCCGGAAAATGCACACTGCAAGCGTGGCTGATGCCAAAGGGCCCTTGGACCCGCATTCACATCGATTATGCCGGCCCCGCCAATGGGTTCTACTACTTAGTTATCGTGGATGCATTTAACAATTGGCCAAAAGTTTTTAAGATTAGTAGTATAATATCGGAAAAAACATTAAAACCTGCAGGAAACATTAATTCGCCGTGAACTTTGTAACAGCATCGTTAGCGACAATGGCCCACAGTTCATTTCCGACCGTTTCAAGAAGATGTTTAATGAAAATGGCATTAAGTATATTACTATGGCACCCTACCTAAGACCACCCTCCTTGCCCACCAATATTAGAAGGAAAAAACATTATTACGCCCGTTTGGAGTTGGTATTCGGTCGTCTCCGCGGTTAGATTTGAATTTTGTCGGAATTCGAAGAGTTGTCCAACAAAAAAATTTTCGATCTTCGAAAAGTGATGCCTAACGCTTACAGAAAAAAATTGAATATAAATATTTTCTCGAAAGGACTGTAGCGTTGATCAAAATTATCGAAGTACTTTTTATTTACTAAAGAACCGAAAAAAGTATTGAAAGGATCAACATTTGCATACCTGACATATAGAAAGGAGGCAAGGACAATATTATACACTGCAACGCACCGTACTTATTATCAAACAGACCCTTATTATACATGGGTTGGTATCGTTATTCAAAATAAAATAAACAAAAATCCCAAAAAACCAAGTTTTTTAAAAATAACAATTTTTTGAAATATTATTTTAATTCGTTTTATACCTTGGAGGATGGGGGCTGCCGCCCCCAAACCCTCGCCTTGACAATTTTTTAAAAATTCTAATATTCCTAGTGATTGAACCATTTTTGAAAAATTTGAATTTTTTAATAATAATCCTCTTACTAAAATAGACAACTCCCCAAAGCCGCTTAGCATTGGACCCTTTGTGCAAGCAAGCATGACAGGAAAACGTTAGAAAAATTTCAAAAATATTTACGTTTGTATTTCACATACTAAAATAAAAAACTCCTCAAAGCCGCTTAGCATTGGTCCTTTCCGCGCAAGGATGACATGAAATTATGTAGATTCCTTTTGTTTTGATATTTTAGTTATCAAAAATTTATTAGGGTCTTCCCTTTCGAGAGGGCAGTTTACTTTGTATTTTTCGGTATATTTTTTGGGGGTTTTTGCCGTTCGGGAATATGATGGTATCCCATTATACATAAATACGTGTTGTATAAATCGAGAAAACAATAACTAAAAGCACGGCCGAATGTCGAAAGGCCGAATGTCGAAAGGTGGAACGCCGAAAGGCCGAATGAGTAGGAAGGCCGAATGTCGAAAGGCCGAATTTTAATAAAATGTTCCTTCATTTAATTGCTTGAAATGAATATTTAAAACCATTGAATTTATTTCTTAATGTAAAATAATTTAAATAAATTGAAAATACGTGCTAATAAATCCTGTGCATGTAGCATTTAATGTGATCAAATTTTGTCGGAAAAAAAATATTTATTATTCTTTTTTATTAAAATTAATTAATGGGATCACTACATTTGCCTGGAAAAAATCCAGAAATTTTAAAATCCAGAATAGTTGAAAAGTTAAAATCCAGAAAAAAAAAATCCTGACAAAAAAATCTAGATTTACCGGAAAAGCAATCCAGAAAAAATATTTTATTTAAAATAAATGAAAAAAAATCAATTTTTTTGGCATTTTTAGACTTTTGTTGTCACTTGAAGCATTTTGTGGTACATGGAGTGAACGATAAACGTTCGAAGGAGACAGACGTATTTTTGCCTGCTCCGTAAAATAAAATTTTTTTAGTTTAGTTTATTTTGATTTTTGATTAATTTAAATTATTTAATTGAGTTTTTTTAATTTAGTGGAATTTTAAATTGAATTAATTTTTATTATTTATGTGTTTGTGAATAAATTAGTGGTTGTTTTATGTGAATATGTAAAATGTAATCCACCGAGATACGTTTATTATGCAATGGGCGCTTTCAGATCCGCAAACTGTTGGCATCATTTTTAGTGAAATCATTGCTAATTTGATTTGAATTACTAATAAAGTTCTCAAATTTCATAGCGTTGGCCGTGATTTTACTCAACATGTTGCCAACTGTTTGGTGCTCTGAAAGCGCCCAATGTTTTAAATTTATAATGAAAGAAATCAAATTTCTTGATTTTTTTATTAATTGCACGATTTAAATGTTTGTGTGGTTGTACATAAAATCTAAATACAAAAATATCATATTTAGATCGAATCAAAATTAAAAATTGACTAAATTTGATATTGCCACGCAGTTAATCTTATTTTATTTTACGCATACTTGAACATATTTTTGCATTTTACTTTATGTACTGTATCGACACAAATATGTATGTATATTCCTGAATATTGATATATTCGCCTTTAAAGGGCCGCAAGAGGCGCTACGATCGCCACTAGTTAAAGGTGAACAGCAATTCAGCGTTTATTTTTATGTGTGTTATTTTTTAATTATTTTGTCTCTGAATAAATAAATATAACTTTTATGTGCAATAAATGATTGTTTTGAACCGAAATCAATAACAAAATTGTCCAATTTTGTATTTTTTTTATTGCTGTTCGCTTTTAACTCTAGTTTCAATATCGTCCACCAGATGTCAGCCACTTTGCGTTAAAAGGCTAATAGAATAGGAATATTTGTATGATTTTTTTGTATATACAGGGTGAGGAAAAAGTATGGAAACCCCTAAAATTATCGCGGAGTTCGGTCAAAAAAATAATGAGCAAGGGTTATTCTTAGGTAATTTTCAACAAGGAATTTAATGGTGATCTTGGTTATGACCGTGACCTTCATCTTCAAGGTCATTTGTAGGTCAAGGTTACTTTTATAAATTAGAACTCCTATTTTTGATGACAGAATCAAATAGATCGATCAATTGTACGTCCGAATATGTATTTTCCATGACCTCCCAAGGTCATCTGAAGGAATAATGATTTGCTATGAAAATTTAAAAAAAAATTTAAAAAAAATCATAAATACAGAACATTGTAATAATGCTTGTGTTGCTTTGACAATTATAAAAAATAAAAAAATTTAATTTTAAAATGAAGAATTCAGACCTCAAAATGACCAATGAGATCCGCGATATTTTTAGGGGTTTCCATTCTTTTTCCTCACCCTGTATAATTTAAACAAATCTATTTGCATTGTAATTGGATTTTGTTATTAAGTGTATTGTGTGTGAGCTACACAACGCAAAATGTTCATGTATTCAAATCAAATGGGATTCTTCTACTACGTATAATCGAGTAAGTTTGAGTCGAATCGGAAACTATCATATGTAATACGGTGAGGTAAATTTCGCAATGAAATTTTTATTCGCCAAAGAGTAAATTGTTTTATGTGGAAACGTACTATGGTTAATAAGGAAGTAAAATAATAAAACTTACATAAATGCATAACTAAATAAAATAAAGAAATACATTTCTCCGGTCTCTTAGGCTTCGCTGTAGCGAGATTTCACTGTACATATAAAATTGTTTATTTAAACATGATTAATTTTAATACGGGGTATTATAAATAGCATTAAATTTTATAAATTATATTAAAAGATTAAAAATATCAATAAATTATATAAATAAAATACTAATATAAAATTTTGGTTGAACTGAGTTTTGTTTGTTTGTTTGTTTTTAAATTTGCTCTGGCCAGATCTCTAATTGGATCCCATAAGGCCAATGAGGTATAAACATCACAAAATTCCAGGAATTTCTCAAGAGTGCAATGTTCTCGAAGGAAGCCATGGACGTACCCGAATATAATTTTCATTACTGAGTCGCAAATTTGTGATACCTTCGCTCTGCACGAAAATTATGGGCCTTATACGATATCACGCGGTACCCGAAATCACTATTGCGAAACTTAAAAATGATGTTCACTGTTCGAGATATATAATGCGACTGAACTGAGTTTTGTTTTGCAAAACATAATAAAGTATTTAAATATGCATGTCAAATTTGAACCCTATGAATGGGAACAACTTTGAATTATATAAGGGAAAGTGCGAGATGCTAGATTTCCGTGAATAGGTTCTGAAATCTGTAGCAGCCAAAGAAAACAGATTATTAACATTAAGTTATTTATAGTACTTAAAGATTTGTTTATAATGAGTAGATTTATTTGATATATGTTTCTGAAAGTTAAAATTATATTAATTTAAATCTTAATTAATTAAGAGTATGATTAGGGGTGTTGTTTTGGAAACTAGGGTTGTATAAAGTAGTTAAATTTAATATTATATATACATATATTTACTCTTATTTAAGCTTAATTATATAACTAAGTTAATTTATTAAATGATGATTCAATAATTTAATTGAAAATCAGGAACGGACTGGATGCATTGAGATTTCAAGAAGGAAGAAACAGGCACAGCGGTTTATTTATTTTGTTCATCATTATCTATTTATTTTATATAAATAATAAATTAATTTGTTACACACATTTTTAAATTTTTTTTAAAAACACTTGTTAAATATTTCGCAAAATTATTAATTTTGCGAAATATTTAACAAGTGTTTTTAAAAAAATTTTAAAAATGTGTGTATTAAGTGTGTTTCGCCAAGTGCCTACGGCAGAAAGTGTAAAAAATTAATTTGTTTCAGAATCTAATAAAGAAGAATTAATCATTCTTAAAAGAATTAAATTTAATCGTGATTTTTACAAATAAAGTTATAGAATGATTCTACTCTCCAAGAACAACAAGAATTTAAGAATCATTTAGTCCAGAAGTTGTGTTGTCTGATGCTGACTTATTTTCTTTATTATATTTATTACTAACGGGTTTACTAACTGTCAACTGCATGGGTGGCTGAGACAGGGTCGAGTCTCTAGTACTGACTTTCCTTTCCTATTGGTGAATCCCGCGTATCCAGGAATCTTGCTTAGGGTTCGTCATACAACCATATCGATCAAGCAATCAAAATGTATTATTTATTAATATAAGTGTTTAGATTACTTAAAAGGGTTTCTTCCTTAGTTTATTTATAAATAACTTAATTTTCAGACCATAACATAGTTGCAACTGCATGAATTAATCATTTTTATAAGGATTAAATTTAATCCTGTTTTTCAGAATAAAGTTATAGCTTGAATCAACTCTCCAGGAACAACAAGCAGTTAAAAATCATGTAGTTTAGAAATTGTGTTTCTTATGCTGTCCTATTTACTAACTATCAACTACTTAGGTGTCTGGAACCGGGTTGATTCTTTGTTACTAACATACCTTTCCTTTCCCTCGATTCTGTTATTCGTAAAAGGGTGTACAGCGAACCCGGCGTAGCCAGGAAACTAAATCAATCAATCAATCAACTTGAAGCGTTTGTGGTACATCTATCAGTAGAAGCGATACAATTCTTTTGATCTATGTTTGCAAGGTTGACGAAGCATTAAACCCATAATTCGCTCGAATACATTGGAAATCCGGGCTTTCGGCATTCGGCCTTTTGATACATTCGGTCTTTTGACATTCGACCTTTCGGCACATTCGGATTTTGTCGTTCGGCCTTTCGACCCTATTCCTATATTTTGGATAAAAGCAAAATTAAAACACTTGCTGCTACAAAATATGTACCGGGTTAACAGCATTCGCTGCTAACGTGTTAATCTGTAACATACTTCTTCATCTTCGATTAAATTTATTGCATTTTTATTTTCTTATACCCATACAACATAATATAGTTTTTATTAGTTTTTGGTTCGTTTCATTCAAAATATTCAGCCTATATAGTATGTGTACATAAAAATAAAAGTATGAGGCCATACTTACGAGTATAAAAATGAACGCTAAAATCATTTTCTGTATGGTAAAATAAGGATTGGCTCAAACAGGGAATATGTATGTAGATACAAATAACATACACCGCACATTTTATTCAGACATAAATCAATAAATACATCGGCAAAGTAAATGTCAAGGACATAATTTGTCTCAAATAAACAGGACTTACCAAATTCATCCTCGTCGAAAGAATCCATTTCCTCTAAACTAAAAACCATTTTTGTAGCCGAAGAATATACTCGTATTTGTATCTCTAATAAATTTTAGGTTTTTTTATAATTTACAATAAAAAAACGAAAACTCTTATATTAAATTAGATCATCACCATATTTATCATTTTTGTATTAAATCACCAATTTGAAAATTATCAAAAACTATTATTTATCAAACAAACACTAGAAATGCACCAAATATTAATGAAAAACTATCCCAACAGTATAAAGATACTATCACCACTTGGACATCAATTTTTTTATTTTTTTTTGCTTATTTTAATTAATCCAAAAATGATTAATTAATTAAATAATAATTTTTTTTACACACAGTCACATTATTTATTATACACAAAATAATTAACTTTTTAAAACTTTATAAAATAAAAATCAAGAAAAGATACACAAAAAAAATACGCGTGTTTTTATTACGAAAGTTTAAACATACCTGAATCGCTATTATTCATTTGTTTTGTTTCAAATTTTTTTCTTGGTTTTTTTTTGTTGTTAAACGAAATAAAGATGTTGTCGTCACTATGGTTACCACACATGTAAACAAAATGAAAAAACAACAAACAACATTAAATCAAGTATTTGATTGGTTAATTTGAACCTCACCCACGTGATTTTGGTTTTGCGAAGATAAAATCGATTTTTCTTAATTAATAATAATATGCGATACGATTATTCTTGTGTGGTACTGTTTCGCATATTTTAGAAAGTATCGGATTTGGCTGAAATGAAATAAAAAAAAATTAATTAATATTAACAAGTTGCGATGTAACGACTTTTAATTTGATTTTGGCATTTTTTTTGTTTTCTTGTAATCTTGACATCTATTTTGAAATAGGCGAAACTTATGCCGAATTGCATCTACGATGCAAAATTGTGACGCTTTTCTTGTATATAGCGGAAATTTTCGTTATTTAAAAGTTATTTTAGCATAGATTCAAACCAGCTTTTTAGCCTAGACAAGTGTGGGTGATAAATAGTGCATCGCTTCCAATTTTGTTTATAATCTGTTTTACAAATCTTGGAATTATATATTCATTATGAATTAAATTACTAGAAAAAAGAAAGCCATCAAAGAACGTCGATAGATATGTATTTTATAAATTATACACGCCGTGTAAACGAATTATAACATATATGTATGTGATCAAGTATGTGGCACGCAACCAAATTTTTGTTTAACCCGTCGACAGTCGTATATCATTTTTTTCACATTACCTGCCGTCTACCATACAATAGTCTTAACTAATTTTGACATAGGAGGATAGTTTTGATTTGCTTTTGGAATAAATTTTTAATCAATTTGCGTTCAAAAAAATTTAATTAAAATCACTTATCACAAACAAAAAAAAAATTATGTTAATTCGAAGTTCAATAATTAATAATGTAAACAAATTTTCCAACACGCTATATTCTTTTTTATTTTTTTTTTTTTTCAATTAATTTATTTTATAGAAATTATTAAATAATTATGGGAATTGGGCCATTACTAGCCTTAAATTTAAAAACTATGCAACGAAAACAACAACAAAATCAAATCCCGAACTAATACAAGTGACAGAGAAAAATGGAATCAGAGAAATTTTATTGAATGATCCGAAAACAAGGCAAGTATAATATTATTAGTTTGGTGTGTTGTAAGCGCACGGCTAACTATAATTTACGAAATGGAGATTTGATTCCGTGATTCCTATGATGGAATACTTTTTTTTTATAGAAATTCGATGTCGATGAATATGATGAATGAATTGCTGGATGGAATTACCGAGGGTCAAAAAGATAAGGGATTGAGATGTATTGTGTTGTCATCGACGGGAACTGTATTTTCGGCTGGCCACAATTTAAAAGAGTTAATTCCGGAGAATGGTACCGATCATCATAAACGGATATTTGATAAATGTACAGAATTAATGATGTCAATTATCAAGTCACCGGTTCCAATTATTGCAAAAATTGATGGGCTTGCGGCTGCGGCTGGATGCCAGCTAATCGCAACTTGTGATCTGGTAGTTTGCACAGAGAACAGTTCGTTTTCTACACCAGGGTAAATAACCTGATTTAATAACCTGACCCTGCACAACCTGATTATCATTATTTACGTTTTTAGGGCAAATTTTGGAATATTCTGTTCAACACCCGGCATAGCTGTCGCCCGAGTCGTACCGCGAATGCAAGCTTCACATATGTTATTAACCGGGCTTCCAATCAATGCCAACGACGCCTATAAATTTGGTCTAGTTAGCTCTGTTGTTCCGAAAGATAAATTAGATGCCGAAGTCGATAAGATTTGTGAAGCTATCATGTCGAAAAGTCGCGATGTAATTGCACTTGGCAAAAACTTTTTCTATCAACAAATCACAATGGACATAGCAACAGCTTATAAACATGGGGGTGATATAATGACCCAAAATTTACGTTTGTATGATGGCATCGAAGGAATCCGTAGCTTTATCGAGAAACGAAAACCGAATTGGAACTCGTAAAGTTTATTCCTTTAAACAATTTATCAAATATGCATTTATTTTTTTATACATACACAATAATATAATAATACAGTTTATGTAATCGAAGAAGTTAACGAGGTATTTTATTTAGATAATAGTTTTTGGGCGCTTGTCCAAGTATGCTTTAATTTGAGGCACGGCATGTACGTTATCACGTACCTTTTGTAGATTTGGTGCTGTTGCCAATACATCTTGATTAGCCATACCGTTCAAATAATCCAAAAGGGATACAAAATATAAATCGGCCCATGTTAATTGACCTAGAGCCAAATGTCCGTTATTTTTAGCAGCGAGTTCATCTAATTTTTTCAAATAGAACGGAAGATGTTCTTCATTTAAAACTTTAGCTTTTTGCTCTTTAATCTCTTCATTGGTTTCATAGTGGACAGCACCAATTTCTGCAAAAAAAATGTAACACGATAAAGAGTGCAAATTCAATAAACAAAAAAATTCTTACTTTGGCGAAAATCATTTACTGTATCAGCAGCGATATCAATTTCCAAACCCTCCAAATCGTTGCTACCAGCAATTTTAAATAGTTTGCCAAGATAACGGCTGATCGACATACTTTGATGAGTTGGCTTTCCATCAATCTCTAGAACAGGCATTTGACCCATTGGCATTGCTGTAAATATGAAAAAATATAAGCATTTTGTGAAGTCGACGGCAAATTAAATTTGTATACTCACTTGGTTTTAGGTTTGGCCAATCGTCCTTTTCTACGCGAACATCTTCAAAATCAGCTTCGCCATACGATAAAAGGAAACGAATAGGTTCACCTAAGGCAGTGATATTGAAGTAGTATAATTTGTAAGTAGGCATCTTGGAGCTGTAATTAAACGAGAGAAATTTTTAAAATTATTTATGAACTATAAGTTATCAACGTTTTGAACCATAAAACTGATAAAAATATCGAACTACTTATGAGATTCTTATAAGAAAATTTGACCATGAAATACGAATAAAATCCGTTGAGATACGATATTAAAACGACAGTTCAGCGACCCTTTTATTTTAGTAGAATTCCTGTATTTTTTTATCAATCCGTTAATTGATATTTGTTTTATCTAATTAAACATAAAATAGTAAATAGCCACTTGAAATTAGAACAATTATTAATGTTATGCCACTTTGTATCTACGGAGCCGGTTCAAACATACATATAGTATAGATAAGCCGGCATCATTTAACAACCTTGTAACTAAGTAATACGCAGACAAAATATCGACCCACTAACAAAATCATGAATATGAATGCCATTATATGTATTGTTAATATATTTTGTCAACAAAAAGCCGAAAGAATCTTATTGAAAAAAAAATCATGAATATGTACGTACACAGCATAAATAAACAAGCTAACCAATATTATAAATTTGAAGGTCGGTCGATTAAGAATTTTCTCGACCTAACCGGCACCAGCATTTTTAATGATTTTACAAAGCGAGTACTGTAATCTACCTCCATTTCCATTGTCATTTTTCTCATAAATGTACATACTTTTTACTCGAAATAAATATTCTAATTGGTATTCTATTCTAATAAGAAAGTGGAGGCAGAGCCAAACCAACACCTATATTATTTATTAACCAAAAAAAATGTATCTAAACTATAAATAGCATTATATAGGCCTGTACTTACACAAATTAGATAACAAAATAAAAATACTTTATTAATACACAACACAAATTAGATGAAACAACTAAACCAACGCTTAAATAAAAACTGATAATATTTTATGGGAGAACAACTATTTTTATATCCAAAAATGAGAGAGAAGAATAAATACATGTATCTCAATTTCTTCTCCGACATATTAAATAATTTTTACATAATACTAGAGATACGAGTGTTTACTAGGAAAACTAAAAATAATCGTTAAACGTGTGTTAAGAAAACTTTATTCCCTTTGAAAGGATCACTTTTGATTAAAGGGGGAAAAATTAGATTTAAAACAGATTTGTTTCGAATTATCTTTACGCAAATATCTGATAAAAACTTGTTTACACTTTTGTCATTCTTATCTTCATTAAAAATATTTACTCGTGGATCATATAGTCGGTGTCAATAAACGGTTCATAAATTATGTGCTGAAGAGTGTTTTATGCAGATTTATATTAATTATACAATCATATGTTTTGTAATTCTATGAAAATTGAGAAACATGTTTGGCATGTGGCATCGTAATCGGTCGGTTATTGATAAATTGTTTTACAAGATTACCTCCACCACAAGCTTGAATTTGAACTCTTTCAGATCGACGGTTGCTCATCTGATCAGGCCATTGATATTTGTAATCCGGTTATGTTAGCAGGGTTGTGTGATATTATAGATGGTGTGACGTCACTCGATGTCAACGGCAGATTTGACGGTGAATCGATGATATTGAATGGCTGTGGTTGATTGTTACTTCAACTTTCTGGTATTAGACTGGTCCTGTTTTCTTGATCATAATTGTAGGCAAACATCAAATTTACTATGGTCGTATGGTCGTATTGGACCGTCAGAGTGGACCAGTAGTCTTTTGTTGAGCTTATACGCATATAGTGAAATCGATTTTCCTTATGCAGAATTTCTCGAACTCGGTTGATGTGAAGACTGTTATGTCTTACGATGACTTCGAAGCTCGGCGAACTAAACTTGAGATGTCACAAGGGAACTACTATACACGCTTCCGGCAAACCTACAAAAAACGGGATGCTTTGACGCAATTTTGAAGATGGACAAATGCGAAGCTATCTGTAATCATCTGTGGCTCACCGTCGTTGCTGTAAACTTTTCGGTGGGATATATCACCATACCATCAACTTACAGCCACCAACAGCGTTTCATGCACACGCGAACATAGGGTAGAAGCAAAATTCACTACACCTTCTCCGAAATCTGAGGACACTATAATCAGATAAACCCAATCCCCCGCCGTGCACAAATCGTGCCACAAGCCGATGCCATTCGAGAACGAACACATTCGTCTGCAGTGCAACAAGGCATCATCAAACCAATCAGCTATGCAGACTCTACAGCACTGATCGTATCAATGCCGACTACTCCAGAGGTCTAAGCTCGCAGGCAAACACTATTTTCACTGCCATCGACATAAATACAGCCAAGCCAGAAGCCATACAACAATAATGCCATCGCAATCCGACATTACTCAACTGTGCGCTTTCTTGAGTTCCGTGAACTGTTACAAGGAAGCGTGAAGTACAAGTGGACTGATGATCAAGCCACTGCATTCAACCGGCTGAATCAAGTGCATGGATCTGTCTTAGCTCTCACACATTATGATCAGCTATAGATGTAGTACCAAGCCCATCTTATACATCTTATACAAAGTTCCCCGATCCTTGATGAAAACGAAAAAAATTACGCCCAGGTTCAATGAGACCGCAGCCACTGATGTCCATCTTCGGAGTGAAAAGCGGTATTCCAAATTCTCCACGGTATACTAAAGAGGATAAGCAACCGCGGAAAGTGACATACTTCTGAAAGTCGCCCGTATACATCATGGATGGCCGGTCACATAAGCAGAATCAAATTTCGGACAGATTTTCAATCGCAAGTACACTTGCAAGTACACAAAATAAAATATTTGATAGCAACCGAATGTTCAAAGTCGACGCCACCGGTATGAAAGAGTATCAGCTTCCCATTTGTGGTAATTAAAAGTTTTGAGGCGAGATGTCTGGTATGAAAAGTACTTAAAACTGTCTTGTTGATCTGGATATTGAATTGGCAAACGAGTTTTCAACTGATTAATGTGCCTTTTTAATTGGTACCCTGTATCAAGATTTTCCATAAAGTGAAGACACGCGTCCAAATTTGTGCACCACCTTACCCGGAAGCCATTTTTCATGACCTAGTTACGAGAAATTACTCTTTCTCTCACGCTTAATTTCAGCTTGACTTTTATATTTTCGTTGGCTTTATTGTTCAAACGTTCTGATGGTCGAATTGCATCGAATTTGATTCTTAGTTTCCGCTGGAACATATTCACTTCTGGACTTCTGTCATTATTCAAAACTGTGGCGCAATATCTTAATAGGACCTCGAAAATTTTGTCGTAACTGAAGCCACTTTCACCTTCAATATTTTTTTAATTTATTCTTGAACGTTTGAACATAATGTTCCACTTGTCCGTTTGTAGCTGGATTGGCGGGTACCATAAATGTTCGAATGATTCCCCATTCCGTACAAAAATTTATGAATTCTTGACTTTTGAAAATGGTAGCATTGTCTGAAACAATTACTTTTGGGAATCCGTGGTATGCAAAAATAGATTTTGACTTAGCATACAACACAATTACAAAAAATTCTCCCTTGTACGGATCTGCATATAGTCAAGATAAATATATTTACGTTCGAAATACTCTGCTGGTTCTCGATTTGACCACGATATTTTGATTCATTTTATAACTGGAGCTGTGACCATGGCCAGTACGTTCAAATTTTACTCACAGTGCTAGAAAAGTTCGGCTACTCCGGATTTTGATTTGAAATTTCTCTGCTATTCTATCTATCTGTGAAGCCTCTGATTGAAGCGCCAAATCTACATTCTCCTTAAATTCCCATTTTCCTACTTGTAGCAACTTTGCTCGAATCGCATTGTCACTAATCCCTCTTGTGAACTGTGATAACAGAAATGTATCTGCAATTGGCGCGAAGGTCCTGTGAGACGAATGGCAGCGAGCAGCGAGCATCTGCTTAAAGCTGGACTCAAAAATCTCGGTCACCCACTTGTTCCAATTGATGACCGGACAAGAGCGTACCAAATTGGATTTGATTAAGCTGCCACCAGCTCACAACGACTAACGAAATGTAGAAATAGAGAAGTGTTTCAATACTTAGCGCGGGACAGGGAACAAAGAGTTTGAGGTCGGCTATGAGATTTTATGCAAGCTCACGCATGACAACGCCTGAACCTGGCAATCCGGTACGGTAGTCGAATTCCGTGGCAAGTCAGGTGTCGAACGGATAGTCAGGTACCATGCCCATAGCCAGTCGAGACTCAATATGTTGTTTTTTCAGTATAGTTACAAACCACGTCAATACGATGTAATTGTGAAATAGTCGCGGATTGTTAGTTAATCGTTTAAATAAAACACGATAATTTTTAGGAGATAACAAAGAATGTGTTCTTTTATTCTCTTGAACAAGGCAGAAACTGCATAATCAAAAATTACAACTGAAATCATGAAATGTATATATGTACACAGAAAGTGAATTGGATTCTGTTGAAAGTCCCTCAAATTTAACCCAGATGGCTAAAGAATCTGGTGCTTGCCAGGTTAAACAAACGGCCGGCTTCGAAACAATGGTACATCGAGAACATAAATAAATTCTCTTCGCAGCTCTCATATTGAACTGAAGCACTTGGCTGATGCCATGATTTCTAACGGTGTATCGGAAAAATGATCAGTAAAACGTTTATTAATAGTCTTTGGAAAGTACTTCACTAATCGTTTGGAGATCAACTATGAGGGATTGGAAAAGCGCATAAATAATTCCTGCAGACAACGTCATGCCCCAAACACATAGACGCCGTTCGAAGCACCGCTAAAATTAAAATACATATTAGCGAACACAAAGCGATCTATGTGTTCGCTAATATGAAACTACATTTATTTTAATTTTAGCGGCGCACAGTGCGGCGAAATCGAGAAAAGCTGGCCAAAAGTCCAAAAAAAGAAGTTCCTAAATGGGTTTTTTGTTCATTGGGTTGGCTAAAGTATATGTCTAACGTTCAGGAATCACTCAAAGAAAATTACATTTCCTTCTACCTGCTGTGGAATATTCATCACAATGCTACCTTTGTTCGAGTAGTATCAACATTTTTTGTTACGGAAATGGTAAACAACGCGCTTGTTAAAAGAAATACAGAAAATCGAAAGCACATCCAATTTGTATCGAACAAAATGGAATTAACTTCTGAAAGTAAGTAAAACATGAAAATAAATTGTAATGTATCAAATATCAAAAAAGCAGTACATGTAGTCGATTTTTATCTCTTGTCAATCTATAATATACGATACGTTATTATCAAAAAGTTGTGTTGTTCTGTCGTATTCGATTATAAAACTCATCAGAGGTCGTAGGTATTATCTTACAAATAAAATAAAAAATTGGCTGATTTAAGCTGATTATTCGGATTTTATTAAGTTTTTGAAAAACAGGTTGGGGAAAAGTATTCAGATATTTTTTGCCATTTTCTTGATTAAATTTTTCTTGTATTCAAAATGGGTTTTATTTTAGAATATATTGGCCATTATTATCTAAGATCTTTTGTCCTTTTTGGGAAGTTTCATAATTTTTATCGGTGTAGAACTTCTGGGGTTTATCGGCGAAAAACTTGGCCAAATGATTTTCACAGTCCTTTTTGAAGCTAACTTTAGACCATCAAGGGAGGTTTGCAGAGATCGAAACCAATTGTAGTCAGAAGGTACAAGGTCCAGGCTATACGGTTGTTGTGTCAAAACCTCCCAGCCAAGCTCTCTCAATTGTTGCCGAGTCATCAAAATTGGGTGTGGTCTGGCGTTGTCATGATGGAAGACAACAAGCTTTCTATTGATCAATTCTGACAGTTTTTGTTTATTTGATTGCTACAGCCAGGTTAATTGCTGATAGTAGAGATTAGAATCAATAGTTTGACAAGATTCTAGAATCTCATAATGTACGATTCCCTTCTAATCCTATCCTACACACAGCATAAATTTATGGGGCGTCAATCCTGGCTTTGAAGTTGTTTGTGGTGGTTCACCTTTCTTTGAACATGATCTTTTTCGAACGACATTCTCGAATTTTATTCAGTTTTCATCGTCAGTAAAGATTCGCTTCAAAAATGGGTTGATTTCGTTGCGTTTCAGTAGCAACTCGCTGATGGAAATTTGGTCAACCAAATTTTTCATCGAAAATTCTTGCTGCACTCAAACATCGAGCTGTTTTGCATATCTATAGTCTTATGCAAATGGTTTAAACTGTTTTGTGATCGAGATTTAATTCCTTAGCAATGTCATGGCTGCTTATGTGTCGGTCTTCTTCCATTGTTTGTAAGATTTCATCGACTTTTTCAGTGATTGGTCGACCAGAGCGAGAAGTATTTTTGACATCGAAATTTCCAGAATTTTTCCAATTTCAAATGTGCGTCACCTTTCATAAGTAGTATTTCGTTGAGAAAAATGTAAATAAATTTAGATTTGATTAATTTTTCCCCTTTTCTTTGATATCTGCTATACTTGGATGACATTTTTTTGTGCAATTATTGTTGTAACTTTGTCCAAGAAATACGGTTATTATATAATTTTGCAACTCTGACTTCAGATTCGTAATCAGCGACCCAAAAAACCCCTGGGTGCAGATTTTTAAATACTTTACTTGAGTTTTTCACTTGTGGCCAACTTTTTTTGGAATGCGCCGCATTGTGCAGCGCTTTGAACGGCGTCTATGTGTTTGGGGCCTGAAAAATGTTTAACCTAAAATTTGTTGTGATCATTTGTTTTGTCCAAATTGGAAACAACCTAAATAATTTGGTTTAAGCTATTCAACACTAGATGATTTGTCAAACAATTGAACTTAATTTTGTAGTATAAAATCGACATTTAGGCTTACCAAAACAATTATACCACAAACAGCTGATTTTAATTTATTAAAAACCATTTATTCGCATTTTATTCTAATTTTTTGTAACATTTAAATATATTTATTATCCAATAATATATCTACCTTTTAAAAAATTTAATTTCTTATATAAAACGGCTAAAATCGATAAAAATAAATTCACCACCTGTTACGGGTGGTTTGAATCCCAGCTAACAACTTCATAAATAAATAAAATTTTCCGCAAAACATAAACAAAAATATTTGCGAAAATATTTTACAAATTGTATTTAATTTAATCCTTGTTAATTACCAAATATGTAATTTACAATTTAATTTTAGTACATACTTGAAATAATTGTACAACTGTCAAAAATGTCAAAACAACAATAAAATTTTCCGATGTGTCAATTTTTTTTTTTTTTTTTTTATTTCAAATTTGCTGTCATTTTTTTCCATTGTGATCTGTGTGTGGTGGTGGAACAAAAATTTCAAGTACAAGCTAGTGCGAGTGAAAAAGGTTTTTTTTTGTTTTTGATAAAATTGACTTCCAATTAAATGTCGAGTCTAATTATTAAGAATTAAATTGTGTAATAATTAATTGAATCGAAATTAGAAAAATCTGGTGTGTTTGTGTGTGTGTGTAGTGTGTAGATAAAAGGAAAATCCAAAAATTCTTTTTGGCTACGAAACTACGAAAAGAATTATGGCAGCTGCATCGTGGAAAAGTACGAAAAATTTTGTCAATATTTTTTTGTTTTTAATTTGCTTTTTAGAAAATTAGAAAAAATTTATGGGATATTGCGAATTATTAATTATTAATATTTGCATTAAAAAAGTAAAATTGCAATTAACAAAAAAGTTTATAAATAAAATTTAGATTGGTATATTCATTTTAAGGTTAGAATTTGTGAAAGTTCAAAATTTTTTTTTTTTTTTTTTTTCTAATTAGATTGAACGAAAAATACTTTTTTGTTAATTACAATTATTTTAAATTAACACCGCAATCTTAATTAATAGTAAATAAACGTTTTTATTTTTATTTTCATTCAAAAAATAAATTAAAAACAAAAAATGTTTAATTCAAAATCATCAATCATCATCATATCGATCAATCAATCCATCATCATCACATCATAAATTCTAAAAATTTAGTAAAAAATAATTTAATTTCATAAGTTTACTAAACTCATTCAAAAAATCAAAATACTGGACACACAAGAAACCCTCTAGATTCGTAACCCCCCCTTCCTTACCAGTACATATATCATTTAGAATTTTGTATTTTAAATCAAAATAGAAATTCCTAGATAAAATAAATTTTTATAGATAAAATGGATGATAGATTAAATATTGGCAATGAAATACGTGAATTAAAATTGGGCTCATCGTTTTATAATCAAAATAATGCCAGAACATCATCGTTTCATACCTTAAAATGTAAGTGCAACAATGTTATCTTGCTGTATAGACATATTTATATGCATATTCACATTTTTTTTTTTTTTTTTTTTTCAATTTCAGATGATTTTAAACCAGCAAGTGTTGACTTAAGCAAAATTGCTACATTAGATGTTAGTTCAAATAATCAAGTAACTGTAACTGTGCCACATTTAGACGGTTCTGGGGTACCAAAAACTGTTTTCAAAGGGAATCAAAAAAATTATACAAAAGAATGTGTTTTAATTATAGATAAGGTGACGGGTGAAATAACATTAGAAAAGCTACATCATAATATACAAGTTAAGAAGACTAGGTAAGTTAGTTTGAACACCCCTATTATTATTATTTTATTTATTGGTATAATAACAAGTATGTATTAAGAAAGTTACTTCCAAACAGCCACGCCACTCTAAAAATTTTCTTTTAAATAATGTTTTCGATCCTAATCTCATAATTTCTTAAAGAAGTGATAAACTGAATGATGGAAGGCGAATGTGGATGAAACCGGCCAAAACAATGGTTTTCCTTGGTATCTGTTGAGTTGGCTTATCAAGTCATTTGGATTGTAGAGAATTTAGGATGATCAGGGGTGCTATTCTTCAACTATTACGGAAATTTTCGTATTGCGAGTAATGTCTGTTCAGACCAGGGGTTAGTAATCTCGATTAACTAGCAAATCTAGATTTTCTTATAGTATGAACGAAGGAGATTAAGTTAATCGTGTTTCAATTATAGATTAAAGTAATCGTCAAAAAATTGAAAGATTTTGTCTGCAATCTCGATTAAGTTATTACAGCGCTTTGCGATATTGCGATGTTAAAAAAAAGCTAATCCAGATTACAAGTAAACTTGATTAGGTAAATCTGGATTACTAATCCCTAGTTTAAACCAGCTATCTATTATGTAGTTTCAAAGTATTACGAAAACTAGGGATTTTAGAGCGAGAGGGAAATACTTTCAATTTCAAAATATTGTGAATGAAACTCGTGAAATCGTGAGGAAGGGAATTTTGCAAGAAAGGAGAACACATGAGGGAATAATTTAAGAAAATTTTAAAATTATCGATATATTTGAATGGAATGAATTCTTGGAGGTGTTAGATGATGACAAATCTACCCCAACCCACGAACGAGTGGAAGAAAAAGAGATTAAATTATTACACCGGGTTCAAAATCTAGGTATTACAAAATCTCGGGTTTTATAAATTCTGGAAAATAGGGATTTTAATATTAAACCGAAAATAATCAAAAATTAAATTCTGGAAAATTGGAAATTTAATTTTTAAATAAAAATAAATAAAAACCGAGATTTTGAAACGCTCCCGATTCAGAGACTGGAACCGAAATGTTTTTCGTTCCGGTTTTCGGTTACGTTCCTAATTTTTAAATTTCGGTTCGGTTCAGTTCCGGTTCAGCCATTAAATATCGGTTCGGTTTCAGTTCGGTTCCGGTTCGGCTCCAAAACCATTTCAAACATTGTTGTTTGTTAATAAAACATTTCTATTTATGATTCCAAATTTTTTATTCAAAATTTAATTAAAATAATAATCATCACCTAAAATTTACGTTGAAAAAGTGTAACAAGAATATTTTCCCCCTCCAGTTATTTTATAGGCAAAGAGGTAAAACACGAGGGAATGATGTGTTGCAGAGTTAACTTTGTGTGAACAGCCGGATTAATTATGAAATGCGCCCACTGAGCAGTATAACTCGTTTACCATACTAAAATAGTTTTTATTATGTATATGTAGATACAAAAATCTGCGTAAGTCGGAAGCGAAACCGTCTAAAACGAAAAAAATACCGTCTTGGATAGTTCAATTAGTTTAATTTACACAATTTTAAAAACTGAAAATAATTGTATAAATTTTTTCGGATAGCAAAAACTTGAACCGGAACGAAAATTAATTTCGATTCCGGTTTCGGTTCAGGTTCAACTTTTTATTTTATTTCGGTTCGGTTCCGGTTTTCGGTTCATTGAAAATAGCGGTTAATTACGGTTTTCGGTTCAGTTTCGGTTCCAGTCTCTGTCCCGATTACACGGTAAATGATTTTTGTAGAATTGAGGGTATGGAATATTGAAAGGCAACTTGCCGATTTATGTTCATTCTTCGATTAAATGCTTAGAGAAATTTGTATGGGAAGTGAGGAAGGAAAATAAAATAGCAGTTGAGATATTTTTAGATATTGAAAGGGCATGTGGTTATATAGTTCCGTGAAAGTTGTTTCAAATTCTTTTGAATAAACCTACACCCTCTGAGTGAATGCTAGAAATAACGATATTAACCCTTTCAGACCGATAAGTATGCGACACGAATTATTAAAAAACGGCCTTCGGGTTTCATGGTATTGGGTTTGGAATAATAATACATATTACCAATTTTATTTTTTTGATTTTTCTTATTTTCCTGGAAAACTAGATGGGGTCATGTGTGACCCCAGAGGTCATAAATGTATTTTATAATATTTTTCCTCAAGCAGTAAACTATGTTGATCAAACGGTTTTATTAGAAATAAAAATAATAAAATTCAAATTCAAATACATATATGCAATACAAAATAAAACTTTAATTCAAAATCAGGAAAGGTTAAACTAAACAATGACATTAATTTTTTGTGATAGTCAAACAATCCTTACCTTTTGTAAAACAAAAATATAAATTGCATTCATTGCACTTATAAGTTTTCCGATCGTTCGTTCTTCTTCGTTTCTCGCCTTTAGTAATAAAGTGTTTAGAGATGTCCGAAACACCCTCATAAAGCTCGTTTTTTGCTGTGCGAATTGGATTGGAAGAAGGACCTCGTGAGCTGCTACAAAAACTGCCAATTAGACCTTTTGCATTAAATCGTTTAAAGTTTAATGGTGTGATAGGACAATTTTTGCCTTTATGTTCTAAATCCAAAAATATTATGTAGCTAGTATTTATGGCAATGTCCATCAAAATGAAATGCGTAAATAATATTTATTTTTAGATTTTCTATCTACCTAATTCATATATTTCATAAATTATATTCATAAAGTTATTGTAAATTCGAACCATTTCAGGGCATTAAATATTAATTTTTTCTGCAGTTCCAACTATCCGCCTTTTTGCGATTGTAGAGGCGAAATAAAATTAGAACACAAATATACATCCTTATTATCGAACCATCTAACTACTGATATGCCTTTAGATGAAAAATGGTTGATTCGACCTCTCTCCGATTTCTTGCATTTTTCGAATGTTGGCATCTGTTTACGGTTTTGTCGTAGGGTATCACGAGCCTTGACATTTCTCACCGCTAACTTGTACTGCAGTGAAGAAGAGTTAAAAAAGTTATCGAAATAAAACTCACACCCGGTTTTTTCGAATCCCTTCGTCAATTGAAATATAATAGATTCACCTAAACTACCTTCTGCTGTGATACTTTTTTCCACAGATACAAGTCGATTTCATATGAATATCTAGTTTTAGAAGAACACCGACACCAACATTTAAATCCCCATTGAATTGGCTTTCCCTTTACATATTGTTTTAACCGTTTTTGACTGGTGAACTTGATCATATGCTCGTCAAATGACTGTTGTTGGGACGGAGAATATGCAGCTTGATAAGCCTTATTAAAATGATCAACTAACGGTCTAACTTTATATCCTCTATCGTGGTCCCCTCTTTGTTTTGCAGCGTCAAATTCCTTGTTATTCAAGAAATGTACACCTAAATTTGGCTCTGATGACCAACAGTCACGTATCTGAGTTAGAGGATGATAGCTCATAACTTAATTAATTCCAAAAAGGCCCTCAATTCGCTCAGTTCAACAGTAAAGTTAACGTCTTTCTGTTGAAAATAAAGTTCACTCTGCATTTTAATTAATTCCACTAGATTACGCATGTCAGTTACTTTTTCAAATATCGATAATGGTGTCTCATCTTCACTATAGTATATTAAAACTTTACAATAGACCATTTCATTACAGGTGTTGAAATCAATTGGAATATATGAGTTGGAGCTCCATCTAAAAGTTGGTACATTAACGGCGTCACTAAACTCTGAATATTCGGTCATTTGGCTTGTGACTATCCCTGCTGATTCAAATACTTCCTCAATTACTATATCGCTGCCTGGTTCAACGTCGTCTAGGCCATTTTCTAAAAACGTTAAATCTTTCTCATCCATTTGTGGAATATTGTCTTCATAATCGCTACTATCTGCGTTAAGAATCTGAAGAATTTCTTTTCTATCCTTTGTTCGACACAAACGTTTCTGCCGTGAAGGTTGATTTACATATGCGACGTGCGACGTGTGACAAGTGGAAATAAACGTGACGCTTTTTTGACAACAATTTACATTTGTGACGAGTTCCGCCACGCACACTTTATAAAATTTTTTATATTTTAATTTTTGTTCTTCAAAAAAGTTTCGTCAAAGCCTACTACTTCGTTTTATACATACAAAAAATTTGTATGTGTTTGTGCTACCGTGACGGAAAAGATAAAATTAAACCATCTCCCGACGTGTGGCGTGTGCCGTGTGACGAATTTGAAAATATTCATCTCTGATTGGCTACCAGCTCCCGTCACACGTCGCACGTCGCATATGTAAATCAACCTTGATGCCATCTTCAAAAAAATTAAATTTAACAATTAAAATGTGTCCGGTGGGGTCATATATGACCCCAAATAAAACTGTAAAATATGGGAAAACAAACGAAAATTACCGGAATATAAGTTGGTACACAAAATGAACAAACTAATCACTAATTGTTTTTCGATTTTCACTTTTCACAATAAGGAGGAAATATTAATTATGTTGAAATTACCACCACTAGAATAGCACACTTTGAACGAACGAAATAAAAATAACGGTTTATTAAAACGTCAAAATATAGACACTGCTACACAGGTGACATCTTTCAGAAGATGAATAAAGTTTGTTTGAATCGAATTTATTAATCTTTGTCGAGTCGAGTTAAACATCTACTCTAAAAATGAACTATGTATATACGCAGAGTAGAGTCGCTGGAAAAATTAAAACAACATATTGTGATCAACAAAAAGAATAATCAATCTGATGATCATCTGAAATAATTTTTTGTTCAATTTTTTTATCGTTTATTTTAACTCGGTTTCAATCCTATTTGGACTCAGTATAATTTTAACTCTGCAGTACACCAAGAGTTGGTTAGAAAATAACTCGACTCTGTATATAGTGAGAGTTAAACTAGGACAAAACTCGACTCGACTCGCAGCATATACATGGTAAATATAATTGTGTAGTAACCCAAGTATCACTACTTCAAATAAATGATTCATTTTTTTGGAACTGAGTACAAGTTTGAGTTCCATTTATTATAAGATTTCCTATGAAAAGTGAAACCAAAATACTAAACCGATGGAACTTGATATATGTGGGTTATCTAAGTTCCAACGATAATTTCGATAAATGGAAAAAAACTTGGAACTTATGAATGAGTTCAATTTTTGTTATACATACTTGGGAATTTGAAAAAAATAATTGGGGCCATATCTGACTCCGCGGTCTCAAGGGGTTAAAATAAATGGAAATCAAATTGAATAGGTGAATACACCAGAGTCTCGCTATGCGTCTATTCTATGTGCGTCTATTCGCTCTTGCGTCGGCTAAAAAAAAACCAATCACCCGCTTAACGTCGGTTCTTCGTTATGCGTCCTTTTTCTTTCTTTCCATTTTTCTGTTTTGTCATACAACTAGTGAGAATTTTCGTTGCTATCAGAATATTTGATAATTTTTTGTTTTATTTTTCCTTCGAATTTGTAGTATAACATGTAACTCGATATGCGTCGAAATTCAGTTTGCGTCTCTCCGTGTGGAACCGAACAGGGACGCAAAGCGGGACCTTGGTGTATAAGGCATAACTGCCGTCTTACTTTGGTCACTGAATAGTTATTGGTATAAAAATCAAAATGCAAATTATGCTCAAACAACCGATAATAATTTTCTTTTTTTTTATCAATTGACATTAAAAATTAAATAGAAAAAAAGAAAAAAATGTTTCAAAATTATTACTAGAATAATTCGATACCAACAAAAATTTGGTTTGAAACTATTCTTTCCGGAATGAAAATACACAGCATTGTTGTTGTAAAATTCCCAAAGTAAGACGGCAAACAAGTAGGTATTTGGTATTACATATGTGATTTTCCAGCTGCAACAAATTTGACAGATAAAAAAAACCCGGGCGAAAACGGGGCGACAGCAGCTGTCATTCGTCGCCCGGTAAAATTTTTCGGGGCGATTACTAACCCAATTACATTTTAAACGTCATTTAAATAAAAACTAAATATAATTAAATAAATTAACACGAAAAAAATCTTTCATTGCAAAATTAACGTAGAATTGTTAAAATAATTTGACAATTAATACGTAAACACATGCAAAAAACAAAAAATTACGGAAACCGCATTTTTTGCTGTTCCAGTTGAAACGTCAAAACACTAACCCGGTTTCGCCCCGGTTTTTTTTTGTGTAACTGGAAAACCACATTAGAATTCATTCAGAACAGTAACTGGTAACATCTATTGCAAACGCATTGAACTTAATTATTTTATGTTATACATATGTCCATACATTTATTTATATCAGTTACTTATTAGCCGTCTTTCAATCGGAAAAATTTGCTACTTGGAACTGCCAGATTATTTATTAGTTTCCCAAGTATCACTACTTCAAATATATTTTGATTTTTTTGGAACTGAGTTCCAAGTTTGAGTTTCATTTTATTATAAGATTTCCTATGAAAAGTGAAACAAAAATTCTAAACCTATGAAACTTGATAGGTGTGGGTTACCCGCCGTCTCCACTATGAAATTTTACTGAAATTTTATTTCATGGTTTTTATGATTGTATGTGTTTCTTTCAATGTATTAATAAATTTCTGTCGATGAAATTTCATCACTGGGCATTTTGCTTTCATGAAAAATTTCTGCTATTTCTGCTTTTATATTAACCCATTTGATCCCACTGTACCTGTATGGGTACAGAAAAATCACTAACTTTACGACACCACTACTGCGGTATTTAATGTCAAATTTCAGTTTGTATTTTACCGTTATATATGGTTTTTAGTTTATTTATCATATTTAAAAAAAAATCCATTTCGAGAAAGGATTTTGAGTGTTAAAAAATATTTAAAGTACAAATATTTTACACAATTTATTATTGGTGTGGGAACAAATGGGTTAAAAATTTCTATAATGGGGTTCACCAAATTAAAAAAAATGTAAACAAAAAATAAAACACAACAACAAATCTACATACAGATTTCATGAAATTTTTTTGAGAAATTTCAGCCTAAAAGTTTTCCGAAAGTTTGCATTTTTGTATAGTATACACACACATACATTGATAAAATTGATTTCATGAAAGCAAATTTCAATAAAATTTCATAGTGGAGACGGCGGGTTACCTAAGTACCAACGATGGAATGTTTTCCATCAATCAATCAATTTATATTAACAAATTGTTAAGCGAATTCAGAATGGAAAATTCAAAAGATTCCGAAATATCATTGAATGTTAATTACGAAAAGGTGGCGAATCTGAATTATTGCGAGATAAGAACAGTTTTCGAAAACTAATTGGAAGTATATTGTACACATCAACAAATACCAGGCCAGATATTGCAGCAAGCGTTGCTATATTATCACAAAATGTTTTTAAGCCCACTCAGGAAGATTGGAATGAGGTAAAAAGAATTTTAAAATATTTGAAAGGGTCATATGATTTAAAATTAAATTTGTTCCTCAACTATAATGAAAGTGAGCTGATTTGGCTTACCGATGCTATTTTGTGGAGTGCAGAATAACGCGAAAATCAAATGGTGGTTTTGGGTTTAAAACTTATGGTGCAACAGTCAGTTGGAGAAGCAAAAAGCAGGATGTCCTTGGCTGTTTCTTCCATGGAGCCCGAGTTCATTGCTTTATGTGACGCAGTTAAGAAGACGAAATGGCTGAGGCGAGTACTTAGCAATTTTGATATTGAGGTGAATGGTCCCACCATTGTGCTAGAAGTTAACCAAAGTTGTCTATACCGAAGAAGAAAAATTCTCTGACCGTTCTAAGGATATTAGCACAAATGCGTGTTGTCTTTATGTTGTCATAAAGTCTCCGGCTAGTTTTTTTCGAGGATCCAAAAACAATCGTAAACTTGGCAACATTGTAATTTAATAATTTCCAGCAAAATGTGACCGGACGTCCTGGTTTCTCCGGATATGTTCTGGTTTATCAATCTTCTGCAGTCTTCTGGGAAAATTTCTTACATTGTCCTGGGTTTTAGATAATATTCATTCAGATTGCTAAACTGATTTGCGGGCAGCAATGCAAAATGCTGGAAGAATCAGAAAAATAATAATTTGTCGGAAAACCAAAATTTTCAATTCTAATTTTTGTTAAAGCCATTGTATTTACGAGTGGTGTTTCAAAATCTTTCTTACCATTGGGCCTTGTTTTAGTTTAAAAAATCTGACCCCTGCCCAAAATTATGGCCGAAAAATTAATGAATTTTGGCCAAGAATTAATTTCACTAAAATCCATCAACAAATGTGCGTGTTGCGTTTGGTGCTAGAGACTGAGGATATACTTTCTCCTGTACCTACTTAAATTGGCAATTATGTAAAAATATATCCGAAGGAATTGTTCAAAGCCGCAATCATTCAATTTTATTTTTGGACCTGCTTAAGGAATCGACTTCAGATCTCAAATCTCAGATATATAATTTTATTTAAATCCATCCACAAACGTGCTAGTTCCATTTGCAGCTGAAGACGTAGTAAATTGCCTGGATTTGTTGTTCATGTAAAAAATTTGATGAAATATTTTTTGATTAATGGTAACGACCAAAATATCGTTAGTGTTTCGCAATATTTATTTAATTTGGGCCTTATTTTATTTAAGAAATCCGGCCCCAGCCATAAGGGACTAAATGGTAATATAGGAAAGGGATACATTGACACAACCAACTACATCATCATCAATTCAAGTCAAATTGTAGACTACGTACCTTTGCGTAGCACCGCACGTGACAAAGAATTTCTCATATTACCGACTTAGATTAATATAAAAAAAAATTGATTAAATGTGGAAACTTAAATAAGACTTATTTAATAAAATTCGTTTTTTTTCTTTAAAATCTTTACAGGAGTGAATCAGTCAACACGAATAAAAGCCAGCCACTTATGCTCCCACATCCTCCTCCTAAGCTAGGTCTTGAAAATAATACGCAACGGACGCAAAGTAAAACTAAAGTGTCGACGGGTGTACGAAAAAATCCGATATCAGCCGGCTGTGTACCAAAACATTCACCATTGCAAGGTTCACCGTTGCACAAGAGTCCAACCACCAACCAACAGAACATAGCGCCAGCATGGAATGCCAATAATCTGCAATCAACTTTACCTAGTATTCCATTGATTGGGGTCGAAGATGATGATGATCATCCGATGACGAACGCAAACGACCATTCAAGCCATTTAAATAATAATATTCATCATAATAACCATAGTAATAATAATAATATACAACATTCATCTAATTTAATACCAAATCACTTAATATCATCTTCCTTATCATCAATGCCATCAATAATTACGCATCCACCACCGCTTCAACAACAGCCGCCACAACTACCGCCACAATTGCAACAACAACTACAAGAAACGCGTACATCATCCTCGTCCTCAATGCCAATGGATCATGATGATATTGGTGTATTGACATCGTCTGATAGCTCAAGTGATTCAGAATCAAGTAGCGGTTCGGATAGTGATAGCGATAGGCCAACACAACATTCATCGCCAATAAAACCATCTAATGGCCATCATAATCATCATCATCATCACCATCATCATGTTGTACCACCACCGGCCGCTCTACCAGCGCATTTGCTTTCGGAAGATTTGTGTTTATCTGAATCAAATTCGGATTCCGATGATTCGGATTAATATTAACAACAAAACAACAAAAGTAAATTAAAGAAGGCCTGCTCAAGTTTTTCGCGTGTCTCTCCCAAAATAAAGCCTTCGAGAGGGTCACGACGAGAAATGAACGCAACACACACAACACAAATAAATGACAATTGGACTGTACTATGGATGAAGAATACTCTAATTTTAATGATTTTTTCTTTTTCTTTTCTTTTTTTTTTAATTGAGGATAATTGTAATAAAATACAATTTTATTTTATTAATTAATTATCCTTATTAATTATAATATATTATTAATATATAAATAAATAACTAATTATAATTTAATTTGATAAATGAACGTGCATTCAAAAAAAGTAAAAAAAATACAAATGAAAATATATTTGAGATAAATTATGAAAATTATTTGGAGTTTTCTTGAAAATGTTATAAAAATAAGTTTCTAACCGTAAAAAATCAAAAAAGGAATGTAAGCCATATGGAATGCAAACGGCCTAGGTAGGTGGTAGAGACCTGCGCTGCACGGGTCGATATTCGGGTCGAGTATGAAGAAATATATTCGGGTTCGGGCCATGCTCGGACCAGCCTAATTATTTATATCCGTATTTGCTTTGGTATTCCTAAAAATTTTAATTTATTTACGTAAATCGTAAACGTAAATTTTCTTTCAGAAATGGAAATAAAATTCAGTTCGGGTTGGCCGGGTTCGAGTAATAATGTCAAATAATCAATCGGGTTCGGGTAAACATGTAAAATGACACATCGGTCTCGGGCCGGGTTCGGGTAATAATATAAAATAACAGATCGGGCTGGGGTCGGGTTGCGCCGTTTGTACTTCCGGTTGGTTCGGGTACAAATGAAATATTTTGGCCCGTGCAGGTCTCTACTAGGTAGCACAACATAAACCTTTCATCACCGAACACAATGGCACTCTGACTGAACCACGCTTCAACAAAAAAACTTTCAAAATTAATGAGTTCTCTGGGTATGCTAAGCATCTAGATGGTAACAATAAGCACGTGTGGATAGAGCTTGAAAATACGAGAAAGTTGTAATGATATAAGCACAAAAAAATCATTAAGGGTGAAGAACCACACCCTTCCAGAGGGGGCCCTGTCTATAACTTATTTAAAGGAGTAAACTTCGATAAAAGAATCTCCAATCCAAAGTGAGACATGCGCGCCAAGAAATGAATGGCCATGGAATTAAATTGGTCACAAGCATGGAACTCCGAATATCAGACGACCTCGGGTTAAAATTTGGCCTTGCCGCAACCAGGATGAGCAATAGGCACGCAACATCCAAAATTCTAGCCTGATAGATAGATAACGTTGCATAAGAGAAACAACTACCCAAGTATAACAAAAATTGAACTCATGCATAAGTTCCAAGTTTTTTTCCATTTATCAAAATAATCGATGGAACTTAAGTAACCCACATATATCAAGTTCCATCGGTTTAGTATTTTTGTTTCACTTTTAATAGGAAATCTTATAATATAATGGAACTCAAACTTGTACTCAGTTCCATAAAAATGAATCATTTATTTGAAGTAGTGATACTTGGGTATGAACTTTCATCCATTCGCAATGAATCCGGTGAATTAGAAATAAATACTAAAATCGTCCTCGAAGCTCGAAGTGCGGCGGAATTATTTCTCCTCACTTCTAAATAGACTAGGCACCACCTTCTGAGCAACAACCTCTCTTGTTTCAACGCGATATCCATGCCGAGATGACACCACCACCTCCTCCATCATATTATGATAAAGTGCGGAACGTAATATCGCAGATGAAAAACCGTAACCCGTTGAGGATGGTATCTGCAATGAAATGCTCAAATATGGCGGCGATTATCTGTTGTACCACATGTTTGAGCTCACATCAATAATTTGGTCTAGAGAAGACATCCCAGTAGAGTGGAAGACTGCTCTTATCTGTCCACTTCATAAAAAGGGAGATTGGTCAATTTAAATGAAAATTTTTATTTATAAATATAAATAATTTGAAATTAAATATATCGAATTGCAGGTTGTACACGATTTTAATTGAAATTAATAAAATTTTAATACACAATTTTGCATTTTAGTTTTTTTCCGCCAACGTCAGGCTTCTTTCGTGTTCCTTTAAAAATTTCATTTCGTATTGACGAGGAGCATCACGGATTCCACCTAGTGGAAAATTTTTAAACTGAGCTACCTGATAATTTGACGTTCGAAATTATTGTAAACGCAATTCCAATTTTGAACTGTAACACAATTTTTCCTTACCGGATTGTTAATAATTGTAAATAATTCCAATTTTGGACTATAGAAACAAATTTTAATTACCTCATTGCTAAATTTTCTTGCGTCGCATTTGTGACAAATGTCATTTTATCAGGTGCATCATTTTAACTTTTTTCTTTGAGATGCGCTTTCGCTACTTTTACATTCGCGATTGGAAAAGTACAAAATGCGATACCTGCCGGAAATAAAATGAAGTTTCTCACCTTATCCATAAGAAATACATTTAAAATGTATCAACAAACTGTCGAACCCACTGTCTAAAATCACGTCTCCAATCGTGACGATTGGAGCCGTGGTTTTAGACAACATAATGTATAGCCACTTCACTTCAAAAAATTTCCGCTATACCATATTTTAGTCGTTCTGCGAGCGCTGATGCTAGTTTTTGTGTGGTCGCTTCAGTTTTATTTTATTCCGACAGGTAGTGCTTTCTATACATTTACAATCGTCAATAGGAACACGAAGCATGACGTTGTTTTGGAGAAAAAATAACTTTATAAAAATGCAAAATTACTTACTACTTATTAATTTTAATCAAAATTGTTCACAAATTGAATTTATTTAATATCAAATTATTTTTATTTGTAAATAAAAATATTCATATAAATTGAAAATAAAAACCATATAAAAAAATGTATTTGAAAATATGATTTTTTTACGTTTCGTAGGGAAATAAAATTATTTATTCCCCTACAAATGCCACTACAAATTTTTTTGTCACGGCATTGCATATTCCGTCTCTTGAAATAAGCCATAACGACGATGCCATAACGATACAAAACGTCAATTAACATAGGGTCGCGCCCCAATTTTTCTTACGTTAATTTTTTTTTTTTTTTTCTGAAAAAGAAAGTACCATGGCTGCTAAACGAGCATTTATGTTATTAGGCCAATGTGTCCCGAATGTCAAACAAAATGCCTCAAAAATTCGAATTCGTCGCATGGAACTGGATAAAAATCTGTTAATGGTATTTAAAAATATATTTTATTTCACAATACTATAATCTAAAATATATACTCCATAGATAAAAACATAACCTAAAAAAAATTGTTTTGAATTTTTTCTTAGTACTTTCGCAAAGATGAATTTGTATTTGCTCATGATCCCGAAAAGAAATGTAAAACAGGTGATATTGTTTTAATTAAGGAGCTTCCACAAAAACTGACCACACTAATTACGCATTCTGTTGAAGAAATTGTTTATCCACATGGTGATATAACTGATCCGCTAACTGGGAAAAAATGTGTCGTCGGAAAGTATCGAGATGAAATTGAATATTCTAGTGAATTATATGGTGGATCGCCTAATGCATTTAAATATGATAAGGCACCACCAAGGGGGCGATTAGAAGGTACAAGAGATTTTACCGACAAGGAAACATTTATTAAGTATCACGAGGATGGTAAAGACCAACCTTATTCCATGTAAATATGTAAATTAAATTATAGCCTTTAGTTTAGTGGTTAAATTATAAAAAAAAAACTCGTTTTATTTACATATAAAGACGTCAAAATCATTTTAAATTTAAACATTACTCTAAGCCTAAGAATTCGCGTTCTAAAGCAGCGCCCATCATATTCCAATCACCGTCATCGTCTTCATCGATGGGCGGTTCACTACCCTCACTTCCCGAACCCAAATCTAAATCGGACGGTAAATCTCCACCTTGACGAAATTTTGTACTCGGCATCTCATCATCCGAAGATGAAAAATTGTCATTATCGTCATTGGTTTGATCATCATCGGTAGCCGTCAATTTAATTTTGTTCACCTTCTCGGGTCTCGTAAAGAAATTTATATTGTTTACATTTTCCTCTTCCTCTTCACGCTTTCGCTTCCGTTTTAAGGTTTTGTTGATTGGCGGACTTTCGATATCGATCGGTTCATCGTCATCTGACGAGCTAGATGATTCAAAGAATTCTTCAAATTCTTCGTTCATTTTCGCTATATCAGCATTAGAAAACTTCAATAACGGATTTATAGTGTCCACAAATTTGGGCTCCGGTTCATTTGGCTTTCCGTTGCTAGTTCCACTGCTGCTAACCCTTTCCGATTTCGAAATTATATTGTAGTTAGTTGCATGTTCTGGACTATGGCAATGAGCCGGTGGCTGTCTCATTTTACTTGGTTTATTTGGATCCAATGGGAACAATCTCTCGTCCACATGTTCCCATCTTTCGGCACAAGACCATAACCAATCTGGTGTTACTACAAATAGCTTAGTACGTTTTCTAGCAGCATTCACTTTAAATGTGCCAGCTGTTAGAGCAACCAAATGGGTTGTATTGCTTTGGAGTTGTTGCACTACATTTGCCCCCAAGGATTTTGCTATTTGATACGCTTTGCTTTGTTCCAATTTAAGGTGATTTGGAACTAGGCCTGAAAAAACGATATTTGCACCAACTAATATATTTGATCGGATCTTAGGAATCAAACGTTTCAAATCAGGCATTTCATTGGAATTTTCATAGCTTTTATAAAAATCTGTATGTATTCGAAGCAAAATATCCTCCAGATACATTAAATAATCATCTGGATCATCAATGTCGATCAAGTTATCATCTTCGGGCTTACAACTTTCCGCTTTATCATTTTCACCAACTGGATCGACATCAGCATCTTCATTTTCGAGCACTTCTTTTTCCTTTTTTTTTTGGTTTGATTCGTTTTCCAAATCCTTGAAATCCATACCTTTACCGTCCAACTCATTTTTGGACATGCCCGGTGGTGCATTAATATCACCGGTATGTTGAAAGAAATGATACGGCTTGACTTGTATTAAATTCAATGCATTATTCCATACATCCTCTCGATCGTCTATGATGCAAACCATGGAATCGCCACACGGAAAAAGTGCTTTTAAATTGTCTGTTTTATATGTTGCATTAAAGCACTCGTCACGCGAAAGTATTCGATGGGAAAAATATTTCCGATCTTCGTCCAAAAATGTTGCTATGGTATGTGCATAGTCTCGTGCCCCAAATGTACAAATATGAAGCTCAAATAAGGGTGCCATTTTTTCCAAAAATGCTAAAGTGCCCGGCCGCAGCCGTGTATGGTACCACGGAGAATTCGCGCCATACAATTGAAAGTGATATACGTCACGTAAATTATTCGGAACATTATCATTGGTTGTATGAATCAACGTCTGATCTAAATCTACAAGTAATACTAGTTTTCTGTCCTTAAGTAATCTGTCAGTGTCAGCTTGACCTAGTTCTAATGCTCGCTGTTGTGTTACCTTTAAATCTGGAACAGAATGTATCATCGGTACCGACGCCTCGGACGTGTTCCCCTTAAAAATATAAGTTCATACGTATTAAATTTTATCGTACAAATATTGTAAAATAATGTAGGTACCTTTTCATCTTGACGTAAATCTGCTCCGCAATCGGCACACATGTCTTTTATAACCGTGATGTGGCTACATTCGGCCAACTGTAGTATATCGGAACTGTAAAATATATACAAAAAAAGTTTTTACCGCCCAAAAAGTTTCATCGCGCGCAAGTTTTATAAAAACCGAACTAACCCTTTACTCACGGTGTCACCCTCTTTCACTAGTCGCTTTTTGACAATTCCACATTTTGATGCCTTTAAACGTTTAACTTCTGTGTCATCACCGCCAATGATTTGATAAAGTAATGTTAGCTGGCCCAATGATACTTGAAAACCCTCTTTAACTTTCCATTTTACAATTTTTACATCATAATCAATTGGCGAACACACTGTGATGTTTTGTTTTTCCGTCATTTTTTTTTTCGTTCACTGGCACACTTTTATAAAATGCAACCACTGCACTGAATTTTTTTTGTTGTATACAAAGATACTAGCGACAATTGGAACAAAAGTGAACTAATAATTAATTTTTTTTAGTTCTTTTTATTAATACCTGCATATAATTACAATTTAATTTATTAAAAATGTATTATATATGCATCCATAGACATACGATAATATTTTGTTGAAGTTAACGTCCGCATTAAACACTTATATATCATACATGTTCAGATGTAGACATTTCTCTATTGTTTGATAGAATGGAAATTCACACGAGTAATTTTTATTGACATTCACCTAACCCTGTCATGACGGTAGCCCTTGAGGAAAACATTTTTAATATGTAGTTTTATTACTTAAATTTATTTATATTTTATTATTTTTGTAATATATTTATGTTTAAATTTATTATGAAACAACTTTACTATAATGACAAAAAAATATTAATATTCAATTAGTTTCCACTAATAAGTATTCATCATTCGTTCTGATAATTATTTAACCGATCGTATTTCTCGTAAATAACGTTATTTTCTTTAGAAGGAATATGATTGGTTAAAAAAAAATTATCGGATTGATTGTGAATTATTGTGAAGATTTAAATATTAACTAATTTGCCTATTTAATAAATTCAAATCGTAGTTTGAGCATGAATATAAGCATTTTTGAAGGAAATAATCAATTATTGACGTATTGATTCGTTTCTGTTATTTTCGGGTGTACCTTTGACTATATATTTTTAAATGGACTGCTAGTTGCTTACTTCATATGCGATCCAACATACAGTGGCGGTCAAGAGGCAAATCGTGGCGAATTCGCTAACTAAAAAGTTCGTTACCATTTAATTTATTAGGAATAATCGAAAAATCAACATTAAGATTAAATTTTATAAAAGAAACATCATTAATCCTTAAAGGCTGAAACACACCAAGAGCAGCGCGACATGTCCCACATATTCCACTTGTGATAGATTTTCTTTTAATCGAAATTTATCTATTAAAATTATCAAATATTTGAATGTTTTTATAAAAATTGTTTATAATTTTGCTTAACATACGACTATCTATGAATACATTAACAAATCAAGGTATATTTAAATCTGCTGCTCGCTGCCGCTGCTCGGTGTGTTTCATGCTTTACACAATAAAATAGGTTCACAAGAAAATAATAGAAACTAAACAACACGTTTTATTGAGGTTAAGCAGCAAAGAGCTTTTTTTTTGCTGCACGGTGTGGAACCTGTTGACGCGACAGCAGAAAAATCATCTTTCATCGAGCCAGATCGCTTTTTCTTGATAAATCGAAATTGTCATTTGATTTATTTGTCAAAGTTTGTTAGCAAAAAGGAATGAAACGAGAAGCGCTGGTTATATAGACGAAAACGAAACGGAACGAATGAATTGAATGCATGAGAGCATATGAGACCAACGAAGACGGCTGGTGGAATTGATTCAATCTAATTTGCTTTCGTTTCGTTCTTCCGGTAATTCACTATCGGTTCTGTTTTTTTACTAACCCTTAACATTTGTTATTTGTTATTTTTTTTATTAGTAATAATACTAATTATAAATAAAAGTCGGTGTCCATTTTTTTTTTTTTCAAAACTTATTTTATTTGAATAATTTTATAATTGCACGAAAGTAAATTCTTGAAATAAAATAATGTATAACCAAATTTCCAAACGTCAAAAAACGAATTCGTCAATTCGTCTATAATCTATATTGTATATGCTGCGAGTCAAGTCGAGTTTAATCCTACTTTAACTCTCACTATATACGGAGTAGAGTTAAACTCGACTCGACCTAATAATTTGCCGAGTCGAGTTAAACTCTACTCTAAAAATGCACTATATACGTAGAGTAGAGTAGAGTTAAAAAAACAACAACAAAATTGATGCAAAATTCATACACACCATTTTATTATTTATTTCAGATTATGTTATTGAAGAATGAAAGCAATATACAAAAAATATATTTAAATATCATAAACAATTTTCTTTTTAGTTTTTTCAATCAAATTCGATGTTTTATTTTAAATCCTTGTTTATTAAGATTTTAATTAATTAATTTGCATAAATATTTTTTTTATCAGGATTTGAAAATTACAATTTTTTAGACAAAATATCGCTGAAAAAATTAAAACAACACATAATATGGTGATCATTGATCAACAAAAACAATAATTAATCTGAAATGATTTTTTGTTAAATTTTTTTTTCGTTTATTTTAACTCGGTTTAAATCCTATTTGAACTCTGCATATTTTTAACTCTGCAGTATATACACCAAGAGTTGGTTAGAAAATAACTCGACTCTGTATATAGCGAGAGTTAAACTAGGATTAAACTCGACTCGACTCGCAGCATATACAATATAGCATATATGTCTCTTCCGTCTTTCGTTTCGGTCCGTTTCGTTTTCGTCTATATAACTAGCGCTGAAGTGTTGCGATGCATTATTGCGTTGTATACACGGTGTGAACAGTCTAATTTTTTTAAGACTTAAAATAATAAAAGTTTCGAAAATATCTTTAGTTTTATTACAGGATAATACTTTTAAATAGAGCTTTTTTTTTTTTTTTCGCTAGCGCTACATCCCATGGAGGGATTTGGCCGCTTCAGTTTTGAAGTTTCGTAATCTTTTTTACAACGGATAATGAGTGATTAGTTCATTGATCCTTACATTAAACCAGCCGTGATTTTTTCATCACCCGCCGGGAATCGAACCCGGGACCTCCGGAGCTTAAAGCAAGTATGCTAACAACTGTGCCACCGGGGCGGCATAGAGCTTTGCGGATACAAAAATCCCAATTTATATTTTTTAAGATACATTATGTATATCAATTAAAATTAACATTACGTGTTTTCACGTACAAATTTATTTGCAACTTCAATTAATTAAAATGATTATTTATTTAATAAAGTTAATTTGTTTCCTAATTTTAAAACTAAAAAAAAATGTATGCTATTGACATAGAAAAATTACAAAGAGAACAGAAACTAAACTAAAATAGTGAAGCAAATTCAAAAACCAAGATGGCCGAAAAAATCATGATGGCCGACAAATTATTTTGTTTTTTTTTTTCAGTGGCGTTGCATATTTTTTTAGGTTTTATGCAAATAGTAATAATTTTTGTAAATGACGTTGGGTAAATATATTAAAAGGAGCATAATTAATATAAAAAAAGTTAATGTTGTAAGTGTACCAACATAATTATAATAATAATACTTATGTGTGTTGTGTAAACAACATACATAAATATTATTATTATAATGGTTTACAGTTACTATAATGAACATAAAAATACCAATTTAGAACATAGCTAAAGTATTAAAACTTTTAAAACTTATAATAAAATTTTCTCATATGTGACTTCGTTCATTAGACTCCCCTAATATTGAATATAACGGGACGCCTATGGTTTTTTCTTGCTTTCGTCATGTTGCCATGATGATTCATATGCGTTGTCAAAATAAGATTTTTGTGTGAATGAAACTTGAAATTTTTACTTTAATTACAATTTTATGAAATAAATTTTTTTTAATTTTGTATTTTGAACATTTTAAAACATAGTGAATTTACTGATGTGTACAAAATAAGTGTAAAAAGTTCGAAAATATTTAAAATGATTGTGTACAAGTGTTATAAATATTTGTAAACAAATAAAAATTTATTTACCGGTGAAATGTAATCCCTTTTTTCTCAATTTTTGCTTTATATCTGGAATTTTTGCACTTATACACACAACACTTATGCATGATTTTAACAAATAAATTAATTTTTTGAAAGAACACTTTTATTTTTTATTCAAGAAATGCCTTATAAACTTTAAAAAACTAAAACCTCAAATGATAAAATTTCTCTAACCAATATGGCGTTTGTATATATAGAAAGAGACAAAACAAAAAAACTGGCTTCAATTGTTTTTATGATTTTATATGGGATTTTTGTTTTATCTTCTATCCTTTTGTTTATTATCTGTGGCTATTGACGATTGGAGCATCACGGATTCCACCTAGTGGGAAATTTTTAAACTGAACTACCTGATAATTTGACGTTCGAAAATATTGTAAACAATTCCAATTTTGAACTGTAAACATAATTTTTACTTACCAGATTGCCAATAATTGTAAATAATTCCAATTTTGGACTATAAAACCAATTTTTAATTAACGCATTTCTAAATTTTCTTTCGTCGCATTTGTGACAAATGTCATTTTATCAGGTGCATCACTTTAACTTTTTTCCTCGAGAGGCGCTTTCTCAACTTTTACAATCGTCATCCATTCTTTTATTACATTACGTACGGAATCTTAGACAATAGAATTAGAATGGACCGCTAATACAATGACAGTTCAATATAATTTTCAAATAAATGATGATGCCAACATACAACTAGCGGTCAAGAGGCAAATTGCGGCAAAAACGAAAACTAAAGATTTGTCAAAGTTGTCAACATCAATAAATTTTTATTTAATTTTTGGCTCCTTTTCGTGTGTTTTCTATTTTGTCACCGTTTTATAGTTTTAAATTCAATTTAATTTGATTTGAGATATTTTAATTGTGATTTTTGCACAAAATTTTTCTTCGGTTTCTTTTATTTTTACTGAAAATGGGGAGAAAGTGTGTCGTAGTTGTTTGTGATACCAGTTTGCCATTGACAGATAAGACTGTTTCTTTGCATCTGTGAGTACAAAAATAAATGTTTATTTTAATATTCAGTGCTTTAATTTTAATTGCTTAGATTCAAATGCTTATAATTTTAAATATTAATGATGTTTTCTTTTATAAAATTTAATCTTAATGTTGATTTTTCGATTATTCCTAATAAATTAAATGGTAACGAACTTTTTAGTTAGCGAATTCGCCACGATTTGCCTGTTGACCGCCACTGTATGTTGGATCGCATATGAAGTAAGCAACTAGCAGTCCATTTAAAAATATTCACGATTTCCAACAAAGTAGCTGACATCTGGTGAAAATAATATGAACAAAATTTAACCATAGAACAAGGGTGATCAGAACTGTCAAACAGTTGAATTTGACAATACTCGTCCCCTAATAGAAACCAACGCTAACTACATTTGATGAAAATCGCCAATATAGTCAAAGTATGGAATATTTCTAGGTCACGTGATCAATATTCTATTTTTTCTGTGGAATGAATAAAAGAAAACACCCGAGTTCAATAAATAGACTACCGCTTGTCGATACCTTTACAAAGATCTTAAGCGCCGGAGTGTAAAATCGAAACTACATTTTCTAAAAATATAAAACAAAATCAAAGATGTGCATCATTTTTTAAGATAACAATAATATTTCTTTTTTTCTTGTTATTTCAAGCATCTGACTGTTTTTGTAAATAAAAGTGTCTGATAAAAGGGAGACAAGTCATAAATTATTATATTTAAGTTTATAGTTATTCGTTTATAAGTTTGTTTAACTTTTAATTCATACAAAATTACGTGAAGAGATTATTATTTTGACAAGCCCCCATAGGTAGGAGATAAAATACCGAAAATGACTTCTGTGGATGAGCGTTCAATATTTGCTAAGCTAGAGGCGATTAAGGATATAAGGTAAAAGGAACATTTATTGCATAGGAAAATATCGGTCAAGATTATAACATTTAACTTTAAATTCAAGATCAAAAACTGTGCAGCTAGAAAAACTGAAATTACGAATTTTAAAGGAAATCGAGAACACAGATAATGAGGAGAAGAGATTACAGGAATATCGTCGCGAGATGGAAATGCTATTGCAAGAGAAAATGAGTCACGTCGAGGAACTGCGGTTAATTCATGCGGATATTAATGGATTGGAAAATGTTATAAAAGATTCTGAAGATAACCGATCACGGGCAGCACAGGTTAGAAACAGGCTACGCGAGGAATACATTCCGTTAAAAGCGGAAATCGATCAGATGCGTCACGATTATTTGGGATTAGAACGCCTTCCCGACTTACACGAAGAAGAAGGCAGTACAATTTCTCCCGAATACGCCAAATTTGAGATGTTCCATAGGAAAGAGCCCCACTCAAATCCATCACTATCATTTTCACGGCCGACCCTATCAGCACACCATCCTATTGTTCCGGAGGCCACTGTTACATCACTGCCACCGTCTGCCCCACCAGGATTCTTACCGCCACCACCCGTAGGCTCGATGCGACTGTCAAAGCCACCGGAGATGGGATCGAATCGTATTCAACAGCCGCCATCGATTGGAATGGCTCATCCAACGTTCAGGTCTGATTTTAATGTCAATTTGAGGTGAATTATTCTTGTTTTTATGTTTTTTTATGATTTTTTCAACCCCCCTTGATTTTTTATATTTACGGTTTCCGTATTTTATTGACCAATAAATTAATTCCCCATTTTTTTTATCATTTCAGGCAACAGCCACCACCAATGAAATCCTGTCTTTCATGTCATCAGCAAATTCATCGTAATGCACCAATTTGCCCATTGTGTAAGGCTAAAAGTCGGTCCCGAAATCCGAAAAAGCCAAAAAAGAAGGATCACATGAATTAATGATTGAACCACAGAAAAACCGCTCCATAAAGTATTTTTCCATGATGTTTATTCCCTAACCTTTTTTATATCGTTTTTCATTTTGTTTGTTTGTGTGTGTGTGCGCGGCCTCACTAAGCGAGTATTCGTCTCGGAGATTTTCAACCCTAAAGTAGTAGATGATTATATTGTTAAAAGCGCTGGCCGTTAATCAATTTTTTTAATATAACACCATATATACATAATTATTAATCCCCTCATTTTTAGGAAGTAAATCGAATAATTTTTGAAAATTATATATAAAATAAATGTGAATTAAAATATAAATTGCATTTAATTTGATTTCGTTAAGTGTGATATGTTTAGTCGCGGCGCGAGCAACTTGGAATTAGCGTTCTAAATAGTTTGTAAAATTTAGCGCTACATCGCGTTGATCTAAAAATGATAGATTAGAAGATTGCCCAACTCCGTTGGAGAGTAAAACGACTGGTTCCTATGCTTTATTTTGTATCCTCTCTTCTAATACAGTGAAACAAAAATGTTTTGTTGAGTCGTCAAATTACTATGAAGAGAACGATAATTTTGCTTTCCACTGTATTTTCAACAAACATTTAAATAAATACCAATGATAAGTGAGAGTGAATGACCAAATACAGTGGACTCCCGTATAACGCGAATAATAGTTACGCGTTGTATGAAATCGCGTTATAGGAAATCACATTAAACGAAATGAATTAACAAAAAGGAATGGATAAAAATGAAATGAATGGAATATTCCGGATTTTTTTCTATAGCGCGTTATACGGGAATCGTGTTGTACGAATAAAGTGGTCGCACTTTGTTTAACGCGTTGTATGAAATCTAGTATGACCTATAGTATCTGGTTGTATATGCCACTACTTAGCTTTATCTCTGGTAGTAGCCCTATACAATTCCAAACTTCACCATAAACACATATTTACATACATGAATGAAACTGTCTGGAGGGAAATTTCAAAAAAAGTATTACGGGAGTCTACTGCATATTATACCACCACACCAGATTAAAACACTTTCACATCAATGATCATATTTATTCATGTTTCTCGCTCACACCGCTATAAAACCAACCAAATATTTGAAGAACCAAGGGTGAATGAAACAAACTGGTTTTAGGCCTGTATTTTTCATTCAAATTGTAGTAAAAATTGTGCCCCTGAGAATGACGGAATGTACCGTCGAAACGTCGGGTTTTTATTAAATAATTAATAAAAAAATAAAATATTAAGTTAAAAACCAAAGAAAATTATTTTATTATAACAAAAAAAAAGCTTAAAAAAGTGAATTATATTAAAATATAGGTTGCTTTTATAATATCTATTTTTTTTTTGCGATGAACTCGAGGTTGTCCTTGTATCGACAAAGAATTCTTCCGTTTTCATATAATTTATAACTTTCGAAAAGGGCCTTATACGGTAGACAGGCACAAAGTTAATCGCGATTTTCATTTATCCCGATTATCAAAAATCGCGTTGTGAAAACAAAATAATCCAGTTGTTTGTGAAGATTGTGTAATGACAGTCGTCTGTCATTACATGATTTTCACCTAAACCGGATTATTTTGTTTCCACAACGCGATTTTTGACAAAAATGACAACTGAAAATCGCGATTAACTCGGACTGTCTACGGTAAAGCGGTAGACAGAAACAAAGTTAATCGCGATTTTCATTTAACCCGATTATCAAAAATCGAGTTGTAAAAACGAAATAATCCAGATTTTTGTGAAGATTGTGTAATGATAGTCGTCTGTCATTACACGATTTTCACCTAAACCGGATTATTTTGTTTCTACGACGCGATTTTTGACAAAAATGACAACTGAAAATCGCGATTAAAGCTGTGTCTGTGCGTGTTTTTTTTAATGTCGGAGAAATAAGATAGAACAGATAGATAATATATCGGAGAAATCCGATAAATATTTTCTCTGATGTATCCGAGAAAAATAAATGATAGTTTTGTTAGCGTCGTAGAAATTAAACATCAGTTTAAGATTGCTAAGGCCCGATTGCATGAACGAGGATAAATGATTAATCCTCTGATTTAGCGCAGTTTGCATTGTTTCTTACAAGGCAAACTACGCTAAATCAGAGAATTAATCATTTATCATCGTTCATACAATCGGGCCTAAATAAATATTATCGTGTTCTTTTTATTAAAAATCAAATTGTGTAGTAAAAATTATGCCCCTGAGAATGACGGAATGTACCGTCGAAACGTCGGGTTTTTATTAAATAATTAATAAAAATAAATAAAACATTAAGTTAAAAACCAAAGAAAATTATTTTATTATAAAAATAAATGTCTGTCAAACAACAATTAGAACTTTTTTTCAGAGAAAAAAGATTCAATTTTAAAATTATCCGAGCGTAAAAAAAACGGCACAGTGAAATACATTTTTCCTCGAATACTAAAAAAAAACGCGTATCTGTATTTTGACAGTTAAATTATTTCTCAGATTACTTCGATATCAAAAAAAACATGCCCTCTGTCTACGGTATAACGTAATGAATTCTTCCAACCAAACATAAGAAATTCGCTCTTCCACTAAATGTTGTAAAATCAGTGGTAAAATTTTCAAGTTGTCACATCTCACATCCATGCTAAAATACTTTTCATTTCACAATCAAAAGTCATTAATTTAAGACGTAGAAGAAACTCAAAATTTAAAAATAAAATAGTAAAAATTAATAAATTTCTACTGGTTTTAATTTTAATTAAATTGTGATATATAATTTTAAACGCTAACCTAAAATAAAATGAAATTTATAGTAATTACATTATTATTTTTAATCTCATTTTCGGGTTGTATAGGAGATAATGGTTCGTATTAAGATTTTTTTTTTTGTTGTGTTAGCTGGCTATGTGGAAAAAATTGTATTTCTGGAAATTTTCTTTGTTCGGGGGGGAAAAATAGAATTATTTTATATTTAATAATGTTACATAAAACTAAAAAAAATCAATATTTGAAAATAAAATATTAACGTGTGCGATTAAAATAAAAAGTTTTGCGGTAAATTATGTGACTTGTTATTGCTATTACGGTAAAAACAGCGTGATTTAATAAATTCTAGTTTTTAGCAACATGGAAAAAATAACATGAGAATACAATTTTAGCAATATGTTATTAAAACGTTAAGCTTAGAAAAATAATTTATTTACCTGCTTTTATAGATGCTGTTGGTAAAAAAACTGATACGAATGACGTTTCAACGATAACTCCAGCGTCACCACAACAACCAAGTGAAATAATTGCCGATCCAAATGCAACACCGTCTACCGTAGAACCACCTGCACCAGCAGAAAACACCACCACTTCAACAACTCCAGCGACACCAGATCCTATTCCGACAACGGTACCAACATCAACAACCCCTGCACCAAACCCAAATGTAACTACTACAACCGTTGAACCACCTAGTCCAAATGTAACCACGACAACAACAACCATTGCACCAAATGTAACAACTACAACGATTTCTCCAAATGTAACAACTACAACGATTTCTCCAAATGTAACAACTACAACGATTGCCCCACCAAGTCCAAATGTTACGACAACGATTGCACCAAGTCCAAATGTTACAACAACCACTGTTGCACCACCAGTAACAACTACGAAACGGCCAACACCAACTCCTTGCAGACGATTTGATGGACCCTCATTTATTGGTGGCATCGTATTGGCTGTTGGTTTAATGGCAATTGGTGTTGTAGCATATAAATTTTACAAAGCCCGTACAGACAGAAATTACCATACTTTATGAGTATTTGGCGAATCCTCTATGTGAGAATTAAATGAAGGCTTATAAAAATATAATTAGATCGATTAAATTAAATTGGATACCTATTTGAATTATCAATTAAAAAAAAAAAACTGTAAACTCATGGAATTTAGAAAATCTCAAATGTGGTAAGTGCCTTTTACAATTTTTTTTTTTTTTACATTTTATGATTGGTTTCTGGGAATTACCCGATTATGAGAGTTTATTGTATAATATCATTTTCTCGAATTTTATCATTATTTTATATTATAATTGTATGTCTACTATTAAAATAAAAAATTGCTTTTATCTCGTTTATAAATGCAAAAAAAAAAAATAAAAAACATTTAAGCAGTTTTTGTTGATAAGTGATTGAGAAAGAGAACAGTGAAAAGTTTTGATTAAGTTATAAAATGGTTGGTTTCAATTTAAAAAATAAAATATTCCTGCATTTGTTCCTTACCAATTGGATTCATAATACGGTATCAGACACAGCTGTATAAACAATTCGACGTGCTAATCAATTTTATTTTTTTTTTTTGTGTATTTAAAATCAATGTGATAAGACCTACCTAGCTTGAACATTTTTGCGAAGAATATTACCATTCAAATTTATTTTTATACAACTTTTTATGATCATTTATATTTCATTTTGTTCAATCACCAATCAAATTGTTCTCAAAGCCTCAATGATTGTTCATAATTAATAAATAATTCCAAATTTAAGATAAATATTACAAAGGCCATGAGTCATGAGTACGATAAAGTTCTAGTCAAATTTTAATTAAAAACTTAAACTTCTTAAAAATTTCGTACAATTTCACTGAACATGCAAACGCAAAAATATTTTCTAGCAACATAAACTTGATAACACCGTTTTACATTCGACACAAGCAGTTTAATATATGTACAACACTTAGTTCAATTTAAATACATATTTACAATTTCATTTTAATGTTTATTTAATACATATAAATATTATGTAAAGTTATGTTTGATTTTATTAAATAATAATTATGTATAATATAACGTAAATTAAATTTAAATATTATATTTATGTAAGGTTTTTATAAAATTTGTGTGTACCTTATTTGTTATTATTTTTGTTCTTTAATAAATTTTCAGGAATAAGAAAGATCGGCCCACTTTTATATATTACACATAAATTCTAAGTTTTTGATGTGTTAATAATTTTATATTTAAGAACCTCTTATCAAATAAGTTTAAGGAAAAGTAAAATTATTATAAATTTATTAATTATATTTACCATAAATAAATATTTTAACTACCTACTCAATTTTCTGATTTTTTTTTTGTTTATTCACAAAATTTATATCACAGCGAAATTATCCTTCAAACCTATCTGCAGAGTAACTCATGATTTTTTGTAAATGTAAATCTTGGCAAACATAAATTTTAACTTTTTAGTTCCAAATTCATCGGTTGAGCAGTTTTAAAGTTTGCAAACGTGAAATTATAGGGCGGGTTATTATTATTATTATTATTCGCACGAGGCACGGGTAGGAATATAAGGGAGTACACGGGTAGGAATATAAGGGAGTACACTGGTAGGAATATAAGGGAGTGGGTCTGCCCTCTCGAAGTCCTTGAATCCCAATGCTACCGCTTTTCTAGCAGAAGTAAATGTTATTAGACATTTAGGAGGGAGAGCAATGAGCCCAGATAGTATGTAACGCGTGTAGAAGTACTTCCTACAGTAATCATCTTGGAGGGAGAGCAATGAGCCCAGATAGTATTATCACGTACCGTTAGGCAGCACAAATCACTTATAATAGATTACGCCTTGCGCACTTTGCCTATTTAGATCATAAAATAAACGGCATAAAATAATGACGTCAAATGAGAATGAACAGCTTTGTTTCACAATATTGTTTCATGTAATTGAATCCAAAAATTAAATTAAATTAAATAAATAACGTGGTGCACCGTATTTAATTGTTGTAATAACAATATAAATAATTATCCATATAGTTTTCATTCTTTTCCAACAAATAAGAGATTGTTGAAAGCATGGATCCTATTTTGTAAGAGGATAGACATATTCAACCATAACATATCCATATTCAACCATAATGCATCCATATATTATACATTTATTAGACAAATTTATTATTTTTCATACATTTCCTTGCAATATCTTACTAGCAACTCTCAGTTGACGTAATGCGCAGTAAACTACGAAAATGAAATCCACGAAGGCGTAATCTATTATAAGTGATTTGTGGTTAGGCAGTATTATCAGGTTCATTAAGAGCCTGAATATTGACTGGACAGATAATTAAGTAGGGCTTGATGCACAAAAGATATTTTAGGTCGCTTGAGCCCCCACATGGCCCTCAAGTAATAATAATAGGGCGGGTTTTAGCTAATTGTTAGTCCGGAATAATATCCAAAAATAAGGCTTTGACTGGGTTACAGTTGCTCTGCTGCCGCGGTTCTAAAAATTTACGATTTCAAAAATTTCTATAAAGAATATTTAAAATAGGTACTTAAATTTTCAAAAATATTTCGCATGTAGTTTTATATGGTCAAAAATGTGTCTAGAATGTTTCATTAAATTATTAATTTCGACTAAATTAATTTTAAAATTTATATATTTATTATTAATCGCAACATACTCAATTTTATTAATCATAAAAAAAAGTATGGGGACTTCCACTAATTTAGACAAGAAACTTGTATTTGTAAACATGATTTTACTTGTTTTTGTATATATGTACATAATTAACCCATTCAAACCCGAACTATGTTCCAGTTGCACAATATTTCTCAAATTCACAGGCCAGTTATATTTATGGCTAAAAAACATAATTTTGAAGAAAACAAATTAAAATGCCTTGCCAAAGAACCCCAGGGGTCGGTTTGATATGTTATACATTGAGAAGAAACAACAACAAACCATGTATAATGGGAAAAGTAAAATTGTATTGAACAAAATCTCACTTATTTATATAATTCATAATTCAATAAAAAAATGTTATTTTTAATCACAAATTTGGTTTAAGTTGTCAAAACCAATTCTATGTAATGTTGCACATTTTGAAACGAATAATGGAGTTTATCCCAATAGCTTTTCTATTGGTTGGAAAAATATTATCTGAAGCCCTAATTCTTCAGACAATGTTCCAATACTTTACGGCTTGAGATCTGCTTGCCCCATTTTATTCTAAAGATGATATATCATACGCAAACTAGTCATGTTTAATTTACGTGCCTTATGTTCGTTATTCAATATTTTTTGTCGGCGTTGGCCTTAAGCCATTAATAATACTCCAAAATAACTCGAAAATATAAAAACATAACGGAAAATGTTGATCTAGTTACCTGTTGGCCGTGCCAATAGACACACTTAAAAAATTGATGATTGAAAGCAAAAGTTTTTCTTATAAATAACGGTTTTAAAATTTGTTTATATTTTGGATAATGGATGTTTTGCAACCTAAACATGCTTACTAATTTAAACAGTATGAAAAAAAATTATTATCAAAAGCGTATTGGAATTGCAGCGTTGAGTATACGGTGGTATGATATATCATACATCGGGAATTAATGGATTAAAAAAATAATAATAATTAGCGCTACAAGCGTGGGGTCAAATGAACTAAAATCGATATTGGGGAAAGTCCCTCATTGGTCGAACATTGCGCGTAAGTTAATGTAAAAAGGTTTAGCATTGTGAATGCGCTAATAAAAATTTCGGTATTAAATGTTGGTCAAGTTTTTCCGACTCAACTTCGACCCCGCAGCCCTCTTGGTTTTACAAATAAATTTTATTTGTTCGTATTTTTTTAAATTAGGAACTCAAATTTGAATGCACACATATTCTCCTTATAACCATTAAATATGACTCGCCAATTTTTTTGCCCAAATACGATTAATTTTATCGCTTACATTATATTAATTTGACTGTAGCTTGTCTAAAATATTTAAATAATTCCATTCAATGTTTTAATTTTATGCTGATATAAAAAAAATCTACAGACAGGCTTCCTCTACAAAATATTTTAGTTTGAAGAAGTATGGCAAGATGATAAGGGACGACCGATTTACAATTAATGTGTATACATATAAATTAAAGCAAAAAATTTGTTTGCTGATTGTAGTGTGGTGTGGTGAACAAAACATGATTCATGGTTTATTTGCCTACCTTGCAGGCTTTAGTAGAAGACTAAATAATTTATGTACGGGTATGAATGTACATATACGTTAAGTATTCATGCAAATATGTGCATAATAAATAATTCGTGGAACCCGTTGAAACATAAGCGGCCTTTTCTATTTCATTATCCGGGGACCGCAACAATTGGGGAAGAAACCAATCACAAAATTATATTAGATATTATTAGGGAAAATAAAATTGTGCCATCAAATGTGAAATTTTGATTGAATAATTTATAGGTATGTATGTATGTATATGTAATTTTTTTTATCATTACAAGATAAATAAGTTGTTGTTTTCTATAAACATGAACAGTATTAAACGTGCAGTAATTGTATTTTACAGTACATATTATACAAATGATAAATAATCATTTGATTTAGGTTAAGGCCATTTAGGTCAAATATATGTATATGTAAAATATTCTCAATAGATGCAATTATTAAAATGCAAATCAATAAAAAAAATCGATTAGGTCAGGGTACAGTTTCTGGTTAGGTTGGTATTAGAACAAATATTTTTGGTCTTAAAAGTCTTCCCATTTTTCTTTTTGCCGCTTATTTCCTTTATAATTTTGCATATTGGAATTGATTTGTAATTAATGATTATATAATTTATTATATGTACATTACATCACAATTTTCTTTATCGATTTTTCATTTTCATTTCATATTACAATAATAATATTTTAAACAATATATATAAGTATGTACTTAAATACATAGTTTGATATTTTTTTATGTTCGTGTTGTTTCTATATTAAAAAATAACAACATTGCGAAGGTAGTCAGTTTTATTATGCCGAATTTCGATTTTTGAGTACAATGATTTCAAATGGTTAACTTAAAAGGGATCAATTTTTAATTGTGTCTTGCGTTTAATGAGTTTTTATCGAATTTTCATAGTTCAAATAAATACTTTTGTTTGTATGTTAATTACTGTCGTCGCCACTTAATTTGCTTATCGTTAATATGTAACCGCTAAAAAGATTTATGTGCATTTATTTATTTTTTTGTTCTTTTTTACGTATTGCTAATTAAGTTGTTAAATAAATTAAATACACATAGTCGTAGTTAGTTAGTTTGTGGGTAGTTAACCTTAGACCCGTGTGTATGTTTTACAACTTATTTCTGTGTTACGGGAAATAGAATTCTTCAATATTAATTTTCATTAATTGTAGGGATAATGCAATTTTTTAAGTGATTTTGAGTTATGTGTACTTAGTTTATTTATAAAATGATGCAATGAGTAGCAAAGTAAACCTTAAAACCATGTTTGGGGAACTGTATTCCCTAAAACACGGTTTGAAGGTTAATGTGAGAATTTAGATGTCCTACATTCAGTAGTAGACGTCCGCATAAACGCACTATGTTTTTTTTAATATACATACTTCTAAGAGTAGAGTGTTTTGATTTTTTTCAAGTGTGTACTCTAAATTGTGTAAAATGGAAATAAAATTGAAAAATTTAAATTTCAGGTAGACCCATGGTATAAATATACAAGGTATGTTCCAACCAATCGACATATCGCCATTTTTCCTTTTAGTGACGTCACTTTGAGTAATATATTTCGTAATACCACTGACAGACTAGGGATTAGCTAACCGCGATTAGTGAAACGAGATTAGCTAATCCACCACAAATCCATATGCGTTGACAGACTAGGGATTAGTTTCTTGCAGAGAAATAAAATATTTTTATGGTGATTCGCTGAAATATGTAAATCAGCTGAACTCATTTTTTAATTCAATATTTCTAAGATTTATACATTAAAACACACTAGATTTTCTTTTTCCTCGAAATTTATTCAGCACAAATTTTTTAAGATGTCATTGATTTTATAACTTCTATCGTAAATTCACGCCACTTGCATTTTCAGCAATGTTTAAATAATTATTTCACATTGTAGTGCCACTTGTACCATCACTAAACCCAATACAACGAGATAAGCTCGAAAATTTTCAAGGATTAGTGCACTAATCTCGATTAGTGGCTAATCCTCAAATAAAACGAGATTAGCTAATCTTCAACTTGACTCACTACAGCTAATCTCGAAAATATCAGTAATCGCGCTTAGCTAATCCCTAGTCTGTCAAGGGTATAACGTTCACTCCGTTTGGTTGGGATTTGTGTTTTTTCTTTCGTGTACATTCGTTGAAACTTATTTCCATTTCCAAAACCTAAAAATATTCTTATAAACCTAAACCAATTATCAAAAAAATATCCAAATTGACTCTGAGTGACATCACGCTTCACGTGTTTTCAGCTGTCAAGCATACCTTGTAATATTTGTATCATGAGGTAGACCTACGTATAAACGCACTTCTTATAATGTACTAAAATAATAAACAAAATTAACAATTTTTCAGAGAGATCAAAAATATACAATCCGTTGCAACTTCGTGAATGTATTTTCAATTTTTTCCTCTTTAAAACTTCGTGTATTGTATTCTACTTTTCATAAAAACATCAAAAATACTCAGGTGGATTTCATAATACTGAATGTTCTTATTTGTGCTTCGTGAATTTCGTTTTGCATTATTCATGTACATATTATGAACAAAGACCAAAATTTAAATACTTTATAGAATGAATTAACAAACCACATATTCAAAAATTCACGAATAGATGTATAACGAAACCCAAGTATTTTTATATCCGACAATTTTTATCGTTCCATCGAAAAGTTAGCCCTGTTACACAACAATATCAAATAAATGGCGTACTTTTACAAAAAGTATTCGAGATTAAAGACCTAGGGGTTACTTTCGTTGAAAACATGTGCTTTACTAAGCATATTGAACAATGCGTTGCTAGAGCCAATTCCATGCTTGGTTTTATTAAGCGTTGGACTGGAGATATTCATGACCTAGAGACAATCAAGATCCTGTATTATGCCTACGTGAGATCTCAACTTGAATATGCTGTCAACATCTGGTGTCCTTTTTACGACGAACCTATCAGAAAAATCGAGAGTGTCCAAAAAAAGTTTATGCGGTATATAACGTGTAAAGACGGATGGGATTATGACCATGACTTACCGCACCACGTTAACCTGAAGCGATTACTATCATATGCTACTGGATGCAAAACCTATCAAATGACAACATTGGCAAATAGACTAGAGCTTTTAAAGTGTTCGTTTATTGGAAATATTTTACTTGATCAAATCGATGCACCATCCATACTGGAATCAATTAAAATAAAGGCACCGAGTAGGAATTTAAGAGATCATGAGTTCCTTCATCTAAATAAACACAGAACAAACTATGGTGACAATGAACCGGTAAACATGATGTCGAAGAGTTTTAATAAAATCGACCATCTGTTCGACTTTTACTTAAGTAAAAACAGCTTTAAACGTAGGTTGAAGCAACATTTTGCTCCAACCTAAAAATATTTTTATGTCAATTTTTATTCTTTTTTTGTTTAATTTAATTTTTATTCTACCATGTTCACTATGTTATAAATTCAAGTCATATTTGTAGACTTTTCTCAGTATAAATAAATAAATAAATTTTGTATTTTCCTGACATTTAGCTGAAAAGATGAATTTTTTTCCGAATGTTGGCCAAAAAAATCGGAAAATGATGAAATTTGGTTTGCAACTTTTTATTGCTGAAAAAAGTCGGTGATGAATTCAGTTTTGTTATATGTACTTGGGAATTAAGAAAACACAAAATACAAAATTTTTTGAATTATGATTATACTTATTCGCAACGTGATGAATTTGGATTTTTTCGATTCATGTATTTCAAAATCCTAAACACAGTTACTAAAGATACATGTTAAACCGAAAGTGATCTGACTGAAAACGTCTGAGTTAAATTCAACATGTAAATGTCGACTTGGCTGAAATTTATCTGAAAGTAGTTTGAGTTCGGTCAACTTAAATTTGGTTGGTTGAGTCAGTTTGTATATTGAGTTAAACATGTAAACTTTAATTTAGTTGAACTGACAGATTTTTTCATACAGACAAAAGGTTTTATACATTTTCTAAGTGAATTTTAAATTATTTTAAATAATTTTCTAATAATTTAAATATAATTTTAGAACAAAGTGACATTTAAAATGTCAATTGGTCAATTCAGATCAAATAAAAAAATACCAACCCAAAGTTTCAGTTAGATCACTTTCAGTCATAACTCAGTCGATCACTTTTGGGTTTAACATGTATCTTTAGTAAGTATTTCGAAGAACGAATATTCAGTATGATAAATGTGTGAAGAATGCAATGGAGCTAAAATAAAAGTACGAACTCCATCGTAATCTTAGTTATTTGTATTTTTATAATAATTATTTAATAGGTGCGTAAGTACACCTTTTTGGGTAAGGTGGATTAAATGGCCAATGTGATAGTTAAATGACTCAGTTCATTTATCTTCGCTCCCAAAATCATCGTGTGGCCAAGTAATAGAAACATTGCCTATTCCTGAACCGATTGTGATGAAACTCGACATGTGCATTGGAAATGGGATTCTTAAATGATTTTTAGGTGAAGTTTTGGAATAAACATAAAAATGCTGCTCAAGCTATGGAATTGATTAATTCGACTTTGGGTGAACATTCTGTGAGTCATTCAACAGTAAAAAAGTGGTTTGCAAGATTTTGTGATAGCAATTTTAGTCTTGAGGCGAGCCACGTTCAGGTGCAGTAAAAAAATTTGAAGACGAAGAACTTAAAAAGTTTTACTGGATGAAAATTCGTGTTAAACTCAAAAAGAGCTTGCAGAATAGTTAGGAGTAATAAGAGTTACTCACCAAGCAAATCACTTCGATTGCATGCAATGGGAAAGATACAGAAGGAAAAAAAATGGGTTAGGGTTCCTTATAAACTGATCGAAGAGTTGACATCTGCATTAATTCGCTTTCTCGGTACAAAATAAAGAATTTTTTACACAAAATCATTACGGGTGATGAAAAGTGGATTTTATACGACAATCCTAAACGCAGAAAAGTATGGGTTGATCCAGGCCAACCATCAATTTCAGTTGCAAAATTGAATATTCAAGCCAAGAAAGTGTTACTGTGTGTCTGGTGGGATTGGAAAGGAGTCATTTACTGCGAGCTTCTGGAATCTGGCCAAACTGTTACAGCTGAACGTTACGATGCCCATTGATCATATTAAGTGATGCTGTGGAAGAAAAAATACCATTTACGGGCCAAGAAACTCGGAAGGTGATATTGCTGCATGACAACGGTCGTCCACATACAGCAAAATTAACCCAGGAACTCATTGTTCTCATTAGGCTGGGAAGCTGTATAGCATGCGGCGTATTCTACAGACTTGGCTCCCTCTGATTTGTTCAGAACGATGTCATCACATTTGAACGACTGGTGGTTCACGAAAGTTGAAGATGCACGAAAATGGCTCGATGGATAGATAAATGGCAAAAGACCTTAGATAGTAATGATGAATTCATATGTTTTCTTTCGAGATTTTTGTTCAAACCATATTTTGTTCATCCTGGCAAACGGGAAAAATTTTAAACGTGCTAAATCTATCACGCGTGCAATGTATGTTGTTTCAAATTTCCAGCTAGTGCGGTTCAAAAGAAAATCGCAACAAATTTTTTTTTTTCTATAAGGTGCTTGTTTTATCAGCCGATGAGTTTACACTAAAGTACTTTTTATACGGGACCCAGCGGCTTTGCGCTTCAAAAATAACAGCGGGAAACAGTAAGTAACAAGGAAGACGGCCAAAGCCTAATTCTTGAAAAAATTCTAAAGAATATAGAAGCCTTAAACTTAAGGCTACTAAAATAAGAAAGAAGCCTGGACGCTTTAAATATGCAAGAAATAGTGAATGAAATCACTTCTATGATGTACTAATCTATGAAGATGGATAACGCACGTTCAGAATCGCCAATTGGATTGCAAATGGGCTGTTGCAACAAATTCCAGTGTTAGAAATTTTCTTTAGTATAGAAAAGATAGATATTTGCCTAATTTCAGAATCTCATTTGACAATAGATTCATTCGTTAGAATTCGAGGATACCAGTGCTACCACGACATCCACCCAGCAGGAAAAGCGAGAGGTGGTTCAACCATATTTGAAGGAAACCATTACAAACATTACGAAGGAGTAAAAATTGAAAAAGAAATTATGCAAGTAGCACCATTAATGTTCGATTAAATAATCAAAATGCAATCAACATATCTTCAATATATTGCCCTCCGCGATATAGTCTGAATAAAGAAAACTATGTTCTGTTACTCAAATCGCTCGGTGTTAAGTTCATAATCGGAGGCGATTTTGCTAAAAATACATATTTGGGGATCAAGGCTAACAACCCATAAGGGTAAGGAGCTGTTTGCAGCCGGTCGGGCTTTAAAGTGCGAGTACCTGTCTGGAGGTAAACCAACATATTGGCCAGCGGATACAAATAAGATAACAGATTTGATAGATTTCTTTGGAACAAAAAGGATATCTGTAAACTACGTACCTACTACTCGAAAACAGTGAAGGAATTTCGTACCACATGCCTGTCATTATCAAAATCAGTGATACCATTATCAAAAAAGAAAATTTGCCTAGGTTAACAAATAATAAAACAAACTGGGATCTCTTCCGGAATCTAGTCGAAGACAATACTGAATTACAAGTACCAATTAAAACTCCCGCACAATAACTTTATGTTCAATTAGGCTGCTGAACAACAATATACTACAAGCAGCGTGGCAGAGTACGCGTCATTCTCGTAACTAAATGAAAAATCCAGTGTTTAAATTTAAATTTCGTTCCTTTATTTACTCTCTTTTTGCGAGAGGAAACATATTTATATTTTTTTTGTTTCTTTCTCCTGGAACGAAATCAAAAAAATTGAAATATCTCTTCTCGGCAGTGTTTAAATTCAATTTTCGTTTCCTACTTTAATTTCTCTTTGTGGAAGGTAGAATATTTATATTTTTTTTGTTTCTTTTTCCAGGAACGAAATACAAAAAAATTAAATATCTCTCTTCGGAATTTTTTTTTTTTTTTTAGTTTTTCGCGTACCCATTGCCAATATGGACTTGATTGTTTCTCGTTTTATTTGTATCCTCAAAATTGTTATTTGTATTTCGCTTTCGCTAAGATCATCGCATTGATCTTATAGTGAAACGGTGTTCTATACTGTTCACAGTATGATTTATTAGATTTTTAGCAAAATTCAAATAGGATTATGTTAATAAAATCTCCTGGACTATGTTACTTTTCTGATCGGCATTTAGAATGATTTAAAATTTTAAATTATTTGTTAGAGTAGTACAGACAGTACAATTCTACATAACGTTATGTACAAATAACCTTATAATGTTCAAATGAGAAGGTAATTTCGGTGACATCAAATTATAAGATTTTAACCACTTAACGCATAATATTTTTATCGTTTTGGGGTAAAAAAAAAAATTTTTTTTTTTTGCAGAAAATGATAATTTATGTTATTTTTAATTAGTTTATTTAAAAGAAAATGTTGTTTTTAAATTTCATTTTTTTTGTGTATGATACAAAAACATGGCAAAACACAGAGTCCAACGTTGCAGTCCCTGCACCAATACCTCGTTTCTTTTCTAATCTTCTTTCCATTGCTGTCTTTTTCAAACAAAATACTGTTTTTTAAACAACATGCATACTGCAGCTTCTGTATGGAGCACTTTGTAATGTATACTTCACAATCCATATATGTACATACATACTGAGAACAAAGAATAGAATAAGGAAAATCGAGTATAATTGAAAAAAAAATGTAAGGTTTTGTCTCTATTTTGCTTATTTTCAGTTTTTTTTTTTACTTTCCCGTTTTGTTTTCATTTCGTTTGCTGTTTGTTTGTTCGTGTGTTCGCTGATAGTAATTAAACTAAAATAAACAAACTAAGTGAAAAAATACAAATCTAAATTTCTAGAAAAAATCTAATATAAAACGTGACTTAAGAGCTCCTTAATAAACTATGTCACGCATTTTTTGATCATTTTTAAATCCCCTGGCCCTTTTGTCACAAATTATCGCAAAACTTTATACCCTTCTATAAAACAACGTTACAAATTTAGACCCTCCTTTTCGACATACTTTTATAGTCTTTAAATTTTTGGAAAATATTTATGACTTATTACAGTACAAAAATGTATTCAATTTCTAAAATCCGTTAAATTGTCACATTTTATAATCACCCCACCTCAATCCCCCCCCCCCCCCCCCCCACCCCGCCACAGATCATCACGCTACCGAACCATCCTCCCCCCATAGGCATGTGACGTAGTTTATAAGAACTGTAATATTTAAATTAACAGAATATTTTATGCCCGTGACGTATACGGAGCTACACAATTTTGATAGTAAACGCCGCCCGTGTATGTCACGGAGCTATGCGTTAAGAGGTTAACTACACATACATTATGACAAAATAAAACGAAATAAAAAATGCAAGATTTCATAAAATTACAACTACCTACTTTATCACATTATTTTTTTATGTATTTTCGTTTTGTTAACAAGTTAGAAAACCCGAAAAGTTAAAACCATTTAATTTTAATTTTGGGCATTTGTATCGTTATTTAAATGTTAAAATATTTTCGTTAAAATATAACAATTCTTTCAAAGTAATTTTCAATAGTTTTATTACTTAGTAAAGAATGACGGTTATACATTTTGGTTGTGTGCTGTGAAATTTAATATGTTAACTCACAAAACCAGCACATACATACTTATACAGGCCTTGCTTTTCTTTCATATGACAGATATCATAAAACAAATGTACATTGGCTTGTGTCAGTGTTGTTAGTAAGTTTTATATATGAAATATTTTATTTATATCGCGTTTGTACACGGCGACATATCACTGTATTCCAATGTAAACAAGAAAATATCAAACGAATAAAACGAGATACAATCAAGTCCATATTGGCGATGGGTAGGCGAAAAACTAAAAAAAAAATTTACCGAAGAGAGATATCTTATTTTTTTGTATTTCGTTCCTGGGGAAAGAAACAAAAAAAATATAAATAGCAATTCTACCTTCCACAAAGAGAGATTAAAGTAGGAAACGAAAAATGAATTTAAACACTGCTGAAAAGACATTTTTTTTTTTTTTTGATTTCGTTCTCGGAGAAAGAAACAAAAAAAAATATAAATATGTTTTCTCTCCCAAAGAGAGAAAAAAATGGTAAAAGAAGGGAACGAAAAAATGAATTTAAACACTGGAAAAATCACATCAACTACCCAGTAGAAGTAAGAGATCTGGTTAGAGGAAAATGGAAAGCACCGAAAATCTGGCAGATGTTACCGAGCACCACAATGCAAATCACGATTTAATTATATAAGCAACCAAGAAATCAAGAACAGAACTTTTAGCGAATACCTAGCTGGCCTTTCTGACAACAAAACAAGGACACTAATTATTCCCTTTGGAAAGCAACTAAAGGTCTTAAAAGGCCTAAAGTACAAATAACTCCTATCAAAAATGACGATGGAACTTAGGCTAGTAATGCCAAAGAAAAGGCTGCATTGTTTGCCTACCTTGAAGACATATTTCAACCTCTTCCAAGGCAAACAGCTGAAGAAAATATAATTCCAGTAAATAAAGTGGATAACCAAAGGGATCCGCTCGAAACGCGATATTTTAAAACGTGTTATTTCAAAACGCGATATTTCAAAATGCGATATTTCAAAATGCGATATGGTACAAAACGCGATATGGTAGAAAACGCGATATTTCAAAACGCAATATGGTACAAAACGTGATATGGTACAAAACGCAATATTTTAAAATTTAAATTTTAAAATAATAATAATTATTAATCTTCCTTCATTTAATAAAATTTTCCTTCACCAAAATGATGAAATTGAACATGTACTATCAGAACTAGGAAATCCCGTTTTGAAATATCGCGTTTTGTACCATATCGCATTTTGAAATATCGCGTTTTGTACCATATCGCGTTTTGAAATATCGCATTTCAAATGGGACCCATAACCAAAACATAAGACCTATAACACTACAAGAGCTAAAAGATCAAATTAACGACAATTTAATCTCAAAATAATCCCCGGGGCGCTATTTGTGAATCCGATTCGAATGTATTCGAGTCTTCGAAGAATTAGATATTTATTTGAATTGAATCAGATTCGTTCGTTTCTTATTTAAATCAAATACAAATCTTATAATTCGAAGAGTCGAATACGTTCGAATCGTATTCACAAATAGCCCCTTTAATTATGACTTAATCTCTGGAATAAAGCACTACCAGCAATACTCTACAAACTTTATACGCAAAAGCAACAACTATTGCAACATTTGCAGATGATACTGCAATCTTGGCAATTGGAGACAATATATATAGCAGTCAACCACTAAATTATAAAACGCCGCTAATTCATTGAGTAATTGAACGAAGAAATGGCGCGTTCAACTCAACGAAACTAAATCTATGCATATAAACTTTACCAACAAAAATATTGATTGGTTACCCGTTCGACTGAATTCGCAACCAATTCCACTAATTTGATGCTAAACTCAAGCGGAAAGAGCATGTTAAAAAGAAACCAGAAGAGTTATATGTATTATTGGCTTATAGTAAGGAACTCTGAGCTATCATTAGTCATTACATAATAAACTGCTCTTATATCGGCAAATATTGAAACCTGTTTGGACGTATGGTATCCAGCTATGTACCAAGAAAACTAACATAAAAGTAATTCAAACTCTTCAAAATAAAGTCTTGCGTAGTATGGTCAACGCGCCATGGGTACATAAGGAATGATAACATTCATAAGGATCTAAAAATGGAATACGTCATCGAAAAAATTAAGAAATATGAGAGCAAACACGTACAGCGGCTTAGTCAACATGAAAATGCGGATCTGTGTCGTATGCTGATCAACCCAAACCCAGTAAGACGACTTCGACAAACGAAGCCCTTAGAACTAGGGCAGCTAAATTAATGAAGTAACCTGGAGCTAACCAATGGGTTATACTTACTCCTCAAATAGTTAACAACATTTAATATAGATAAATTACTAGATGAATTTGTATTCAGTTGTAATAATTGTTAAATAATAAAAAAAAACAATGTTTTTCTATAAGGTGGCCCGGCCCGTTTTCTTAGTCGAAGAGTTTACACTAAAACACTTTTCATACGGGACCCAGCGGCTTTGAGCTTCAAAAATAATAATTGTTTATTTCATTTTTGAATTATGTACATTAGTTTCATTTGAAAAATAATTTATTTTTAAGTGATAATTTAAAAAAAATCAAATCATCGCAATAAAGTTATCTGCAAAGCCAAGGCAATGCGATCATTTACATATAAAATGAACGGAAACAAAAAATTTTATAGCAACCGAATGTTCAAAGTAGACGCTGCCAGTATGAAAGGATCTTAATTTACCTGAAAGAAATTTCTTGTCAAAATGGAAAAGGAGTCTTACAAATCTTTACTTGAAGTCCCACTTGTATTTATGTATTTTAAAAATTGTAAGTGTATTAACTGTAATTTAAAATGAGTTTAATTAAATCGGATTTAATAAATCGCAGTCTGTCAAGAGTATTAGACAAATTGAGTTGGAATTTAATTGTGTCTCTAGCTGGAATTGTTGAAATATATTTTAATTCATTTTTTACAATTACAGAGCTATACATTATAAATTTAAATAAAATTCTGAAATATTGCCAACTCATAGAGAGAGAGAGAGAGAATGTAAAATCTATTAAGAGAAAAAAATTCATTACAATCGGTTGTAGTTTTGCCCTATCTAAGGGCCGGTTTCCGTACTGTACATATTACGATAACATTTTAACGATCTAACATTTTGTTTAATATTAAAATTGTAAGTCGATTTCAATTCAAAATGAAATCTGTTGATATAATTATTCCAGTAAGCAGCTAGGTAACTTCCCTTCAACTAAATAAGAGAAAAATTACGTAATCCCAATTATTCGAGCAGCTTGCTCACATTTCACATTTCTTCGAATTCCTTAAAATATAAATGTTCTTTATCCAAATCATAAATTTATGAAAAATATTAAATTTTATCTCATTGCGGTTATACGAGAAACCCTTATCAATTTATATAAAAAAAAGTATTGCTTGGGAATAATCCATTATCATAATAACCAAAATAAGTATACATACATAAGTACATACGTATTAGAGAATCTTCTAGATTAAAATTAGGGTTGAGCACAGATTTTGGTCGCAAAGAGAGACATGAGAGTTGTGATTTTCATGTACTTACTAGATGTACAACAATAAATTTTATTCTTGTTTGATTTTATATTATGTACTTGTTATTATTTTATATTTAGTACGAAGGCGAGAATCTGAACTCCAAAGCCTCATCCAAAATCCTTGCTCCAGGTGAAATACCGGATATTAATTAAAAGTTTACAAAAAAAAAAACAATATTTTTGTATGTTTATCTAAACGAGTTCAGAGATAATAAATCGGTTCACTCAAATTATTTCTCCCGAACACAGAGTTCAAGTATCGGAAAAATCTTAAGTTTTTTATTTGGGGCTACGGCGTTTTAATCGAGAGGAACTGGGTTTGAATCTCGATAGAGAAGGCAAAGAGCTACTATAAATTCGATTTGGCTACGCCTTAAGGTATGATTTTAAAAGTTAACTGCGAACTCGAAACACACAAACAATTGAGAATGGATCTAATTCTAAAAACCTATGTCAAAACAAAACGCAAAACTGGGAGTAAAAATGTATAAAAATTTAACCGAATTCAAATAGTTAATTCCGTAAACATAAAATTCAGAAATGCAAACACATAATGAACGTAATACATTAAATTTTTCGATTCTAAAAATAATTGTTTGCTACAAAGTCTGTCTGTCTACGGTTTTGATTTGCGATTGAAGTATATAAGTATGTACATATGTATAATTTATTACAATAATAAACAAAATCGTGTACATATATAAATGGCAAACAATTTCGCGATTTAAGCATTTTATGTTTTTGCTTATAAATAGAAATTTAATCCATTATTATTGTTGTGTATATTTTAATTTTTTTAGAAATGATATTTTTAATACATAAGCAAATAAATTTATCACTTATTTTTTTTAATACATACTATCATATCATTGTCAAGTACACAATGCTTATCGGAACAGAATTGACTTTGTTTGCTATATTAATGTTTTTAAATATGAAATCCAATAATTATGGTGCATACACTGTATGCATTTTTAATAGTACATACAATAATTTTTTAATTTACCGGTTAATTAAAAATATTAATTTGTTTAATTTTTTGTGTGTTATCGCACTAATACATACTTGAAACATTCTTATAACCACTAAAGGTAGTAATAGTAGTAACTTTACCTAACGTTCATGTTATACAAATTCAAATACCATGTGTATTGCGTTATTTTTCTGTACATAATAGAATTTAAATCAATTAAGTTGTAGCATCGCTGTTGCTCTGTAGCCAATTTCTTAAATTAAACATGTAGCATCATTTATGTTAAAATTATTTAGATTTAAATAAAGAGTGAAGTAAATTATAGTTTAACATCAGGAATTTGGAAAGTGCGGCCCTTTAAATCATAAAGTAAATATAATCAAATTATTGAACCATCAAAAATTGAATTGCTTATACATTAAACTAATTAGTTGACATGATTATGATTTACTAAGTTCTAGAAGTGACTACTGACTTACCCAGTCATTAATGAGAATTGAATAAAGAGAATATTTTATTACACACAGACACAGTTTATAGACAATAACAAACGTTAATTAACTCTTTTGCAGAGAAACAATTGCCGTCTCCGAAATGGATAATAAAATAAGATATGCTATAAGATGTTTAAACAGGTTTTGCAATATTTCTAAAAATTGTCAAGGTTAGTTTTACAAGAATCTGGTTGAAACTCGGATAAAAGCGTTATTATACAGTTATATTTTAGTACAGCGACGTGACATGCACAATACACATTATCTCCAATAAACTCTCCAATACACATTAACTCATATAAAAAATTAAATTAAACTCGCAAAATGAATACGGAAATGCCGACTTTAAGGAAACATTTAAATGTTTTAAAAGCTGGAATTAAGGTCGGAAAGCGAAGGGACTCCACTAAGATGGTCCCTTGGTGGAACAGGGCGTTGGGTAAGCTGAAGAAAAAATGAAGAAGGTTATTCAATAAGGCTAAACATACCCGTAAATGGGGCGAGTACAGGATGGCCTTAATGGAGTATAATCTCGAATTAAGAAGATCCAAAAGGGCTACCTTGAGAAACTTCTGTGAGGGAATCAATGAATTACCCTCTGCAGCTCGTCTCCAAAATGTCCTTTCCAGGGATCACGCAAATGGTTTAGGGCTTCTGCAGAAGCAAAACGGGAGGTTCACTGAAAACCGGAAGGAAACATTGGAGCTACTAGATACCCACTCTTCGGATTCAATAGTGGTTGGAGCCCAAGAGGAAATAAGCAGACTAGTGAATTGTATTGAACCAGATGTCTTGATTTAAAAATTAATTTCATTTTTATTATAAACCAATCAAATCTCTGTTTTGTATTGTATTTGTTCAATTCTACGAAGGTCACCGTTATTTGTGGTCGTACTTTATCTACAAAGTCTTAATACAGATTCAGATTAAATATACATTTATATATTATGTATGTAAATCTGTAGTAAGACCTTGTAGAAAAATAACAACTGGTTTCGTTACGAACTCTTTTTTACCTATTGAATCTTATCAAATGACAAGGATTTCTATGAAATAAGATGTATCTATCTGCATTAATACATTTAAAACTACTATTTAATTACTCATATTATGTGCAATAAAATATTTTGCATGTATGTATTTCAAAATAATAAGAAATCAATTAGCACCTTGGTAGGTAAACAATATAATGTAAGCCATTGACAGAATTTCCGTGATCTCGCTTTATATTTACAATAATATTTTGTAAATATTTTGAATGCTACTAAAAAATAATCGCATAAGATTTATAGGAATTGCTATATTTTATCAGTTATCAAAATAAAATTACTCAGAATAGTTCGATACCGGACAATTATTAATTAAAATGCAACAATAAATAATTCATTCCCGTAAACACCTAATCACACCTAATCAAGAGAATACATGAAAAATTTTCAATAGAATTTCAAATCACATTTTTAGTATCAGTGTATATGTATAGTGTAGCTATACTAAAATGAACACAGTTTTGGACAGTTTGGTTCTGTAACAGTGTAACAAATCCTTTTCAAATTTCAGTTTCTGTGTGTTGATTTTGGTTATCATCACATAATATAACCTCTGAATTGTTTACTAATTATAATAAATTTGTTCAATCAATTAATCAAAAGTATAAAAACAACAATTTCTTCTTTCTAGTTTTTATATACTACAATTTCAGTATGAAACTTGATTTAATCAAAAGTAGAGAGTGATTCAAAATACAGTCTATAAAACAAATTTTGTGATGTATCACGCAAAAGCTGATCAGTTTGTGACTCATACATTCTGTTTTCAATTTAATTATTACACAATATTATCTTGGAGAAGTTCTCATATGTATCATGTATGTGAGAATAAGCTACGAAGAAATGCAATACACTCTTTGACTATATATTTTTAAATGGACTGCTAGTTGCTTACTTCATATGCGATCCAACATACAGTGGCGGTCAAGAGGCAAATCGTGGCGAATTCGCTAACTAAAAAGTTCGTTACCATTTAATTTATTAGGAATAATCGAAAAATCAACATTAAGATTAAATTTTATAAAAGAAAACATCATTAATATTTGAAATTATAAGCAGTTGCAAGCACTGAATATTAGAATAAACATTTATTTTTGTATTCACAGATGCAAAGAAACAGTCTTAAGCCGCGTCCACACGGGGTGTGAAATGTACACTTATGCGTGCGTATTCGCTTATTTAGCGAATGTAGGCGGTTATGCGGGATGTGTACATTTATCACATTTCGGTACACACGATTCGTTAAATGTTCATTGATCACATATAGGCGAATGTTAATGAACATTTCTACTCTGGTATATATTTTTAGTACCTTGATCATACAATTTTTAATGAAAATATTCAATCACATTCGTCATGTGAAAACCATCCACACGACGTTTACATTCGCTAAATGCGCGCATAAGTGTACATTTCACACCCCGTGTGGACGCGGCTTTATCTGTCAATGGCAAACTGGTATCACAACCAACTACGACACACTTTCTCCCCATTTTCAGTAAAAATAAAAGAAACCGAGGAAAAATTTTGTGCAAAAATCACAATTAAAATATCTCAAATCAAATTAAATTGAATTTAAAACTATAAAACGGTGACAAAATAGAAAACACACGAAAAGGAGCCAAAAATTAAATAAAAATTTATTGATGTTGACAACTTTGACAAATCTTTAGTTTTCGTTTTTGCCGCAATTTGCCTCTTGACCGCTAGTTGTATGTTGGCATCATCATTTATTTGAAAATTATATTGAACTGTCATTGTATTAGCGGTCCATTCTAATTCTATTGTCTAAGAATACACTATTATGAAAGGGGTGTATTTATAGCCACTTATCTAAACGCGGTCTATTCCAGAATTTAAGGTTATAGTTGACATGTTAATTTGGTATTAATGGAATAGTTAAACAAATTATCAATCAGAACAATAACCTAATTCATTATTTAAATTATCAAATCGATTTAAATAAAACAAAAAGTTGTTTACGTTGTTGACCTTTGTATGATCGCTCAATCAATTACCCGTACATATTTATTTAGAGATGACAAATCATCAGAAACTTACAAAATTTCTCTTCAACAAAGATCATCTGGACAAAATATAATGATTTATGGTCATCACTCGTAAGTCGTGATACAAACCGTTACAATGTTGTAACATCACTTTCGATTCGTTGCCCATAGAGTATATGGCCTCTTGTTTCAAGAAAAAAATCGTATAGGTAAGGTACTCTGTTTCACTTCATTACGCTTTTTCTAATGCGATCTGTGCCTGTTGTAAGCTATCCGCTTTCCTTACATCGATAAAAAATTTGATTCTATATTGCTGTCTGCTTGCCTCAAGTCGATTTTTTCGACTAAATTTTTAACTAAACTAATGTCGTATTCTATTCACTCATATAAACGAAACTTAGATCAAAAAATGCTGAACTCTTCATAGTAGAATTTGATCTCAGTTCAGTTTTTTTTTATCTAGATCCGTTTTTTTGCATGATTAGAATTCAACATAAATTATGCTGCATTATGCTAATAACCACCAGACCCCTAACGAAAAGCCTGCTCGCGGGCGTGCATTTTGTCTTAGTTATCATTTTTATTAAGGGTGCTTGGATTATGTACATACTTTTTATTACGAAATATTTTAATTTGTGCCTCAAGTTTCCAGCGAAATGCTAATGCAGATTCTCCATCACTATTTTTAAAGATTATACGAGTTTTTATCGTATTTAAATTGAAATATGTACATGGTTTTTATTCGGACTTTCTATTGTTGTTTATAAGATTTTGTTTCAATTTGATCTGATTAATACACATAGGATTGTCTAATTTATCAGTGCAAGATAATGCCGTAAAACGGTATTATGAATAGTATATATAACAACCAACAAATGCACAATTCTATGGTGAAGGAACGTACCAGATTTACGCAAATCATTGATCCGTTGGGCTCTCTGCAATTGTATTCTGAATCAGGAATAACTTTATGATAGTTAATGTACAATACAACTTAAGGCTTTTGTAACAGTATGCACAGATAAATTAACGTCTCGCTCAACTTTGGCACCAACAAGCTTTAGGTAAACTAGGAAATCTTGAACCGCTAACATTTCTTCTCAAAAATGATTTTACCAAATCAAACCTTACTTATTGGTTTTTCGGATTGAAACCCCATTTCAATTTGTCTATTTTATTCTATTGTTAAATAAAACACTCATTTAAATTATTAAAAATCAGTTGAAATTTGATGCTGCAGCTGTTTCAACTCTACCTCTGATCACGCTTTTTAATCGATAGACATCTCGGAAGTAGCTCAGTTACAGCCGATGAGACATTATTCCACTCAGGTTTTATGACTTACGAGGCTGGCTTATGAATCGACGAATAACCATTCCAACTGACCAGATTGCGGAATCATTCAACTTATCAAAATGAACATCTTTTAGGCCAATTTTTTTGGCGCTAAATTGCCGATCATCTCTTAACGAGATGAGCGAGTATTTCAGCATCCAGATAATCTGGGTCCCGGGTCACTCGGACTTCACGGGGAACTGCAGGGCGGACGAACTAGCTAGGTACGGTACGACTCTCCAGATGCAGCCGGAAATGGTAGGTCTGGGGAGGCCTATGGCAGTGCTAAAATGGGCGCTCAGTAAAAAGGCAATCGCCTTGACAAATGAGAGGTGGATCAACACTCTCACGTGCAGGGTAGCAAAGCAGGTTTGGCCAAAACTGGACTTGTGGCACTCCAAGGTACTAATATCCCTGGGAAGACAAGAAATAGGATGGGTCGTAGGGATAATGACAGGTCACTGCCTTTTTGGGGAGCATGCGAGAAGGCTGGGGATACAGACGAATGACTTTTGTAGAAGTTGCATGGACGAAGAGGAGGAGGAGACTTTGGAACACTTCCTATGCTCATGTCCGGCGCTATCATACAGAAGGCATAAGTATTTGGGTGTGTACGGTATGGACAGCCTTTCGGAACTCGCGGACTGTGGAGTGCGAGATTTATTACGCTATATAAATAGCTCTGGTTGGTTTCAACGGGAGTAATGGGGAGATGGGATCCTGTGGTATCACAACGGGCCATTGCTGGCCTAAGTGTGCGATAGCAGCCACTTCAACCTAACCTAACCTAACCTAGGCCAATTTTAAACGATATGAAGGTAAGTGAGCTATCTATCGCCTGGTCCTTTGACAAGAATATCCCAGACCATACATCCATATGACCATAGCCCCAAGGTCAACCCAGCTTATTGTAATTGCTGCCCGACGCATGACGTATGGAACCACAGACCCCATTTCCCCTCACACTGGATTGACATCCAACGCTGACTCTTTACAGGTACCATAAGGAATTTTACGTAAGATTATTAATTCGATGTATATTATGTTAGGCTCCAATACCGAAAAAACTCATAAAGTGAGAAAACGACCACAACGCGGCCTGAGTTTCAAGTTCCAAATTTTTTTCCATTTATCAAAATTATCGTTGGAACTTAGGTAACCCACACCTATTAAGTTCCATAGGTTTAGAATTTTTGTTTCACTTTTCATAAGAAATCTTATAATAAAATGGAATTCAAACTTGGAACTCAGTTTCAAAAAGAATCAAACTATATTTTGAAGTAGTGATACTTGGGTTATGTTGGAAATTTATATGAACCTCTAAGTTAGTTTTTCACTGTGATGCTGTGTTTCTTGGCCTTTCTCTGTCTTTCTCGCATGAAACTTACGCAGAAAAACTACTATTAATGCTTTTGTAATATTAATAAGTATTTTATTCATTGATACTTTATATGTACATAGATAGTGGCGGTTTTTGTGTTTTTGTTCAGAAAATTTCCAAAATACTTCGCTTATCTATCTTTATTTAAATAATAACAAAAATAAATTTAGTTTAAAAAATTAAAATGTATTTTCGACACTAATGTACATAAGTATTTGAGGGAAATAAAATTAGATGCCATCGATTGTCTGTGTCTCCAGTGTAAGTAAAATTTGTTACAGTCTTGGCATATTCGATCTCATAAATATACGATTAAGTCTTGGTTTCGACCGCAAAGTTCGTTGTTATTTTAACAACGGGAAATATTATTTTTTTGCGGTTGTATCGATATTTCTTTTGTAAATGGATTTGTAATGCAATTACAATTGTAATTGTATTAAACCTCAAAACTTATAAATACATATACAAATGAAATACCGACACAATCGTAAAAATAAAAAAAATTCCCGTTGTTAAAATAACAACGAACTTTGCGGTCGAAACCAAGACTTATGTATTTGATTTGGTTTATATTTTGTGAACCGAATCAGGTTAGCCAGTTACCAACCATTACTTCCTACAAGTTCTTCTTCTTGTCTTTTCCACTTCGTCTTCAACTCTTTCGTTAGTCCCTAAGAATGGAATCGATAACATCACAAAAAAAGTTTTAAGAAATGTCGTGAGATCACACATGAGACCGGCTGAGGGTTTGTACTGAACGGGGAGAGTTTGTTCTAAGGGGTACCAACATTATAAATAAAATAAAAATATAATTTTTTTGCATTTTTTTCTTTTTGACAGAAAATTTATTTAATTTTTTTTAACAAGATAATTCATTTTTCGGAAGAAAAAAATAACTCCAAGCAAGTTGATCCGAAGTTTAGTACTTTTCATACCAGGCGCCAAGGCTTTGAGCTTCTAAAATAAAATTTTTCATTTCATTTTTGAATTATGCAATTTAGTTTAATTTGATTGACAACGTTTAAATTTATAGAAATAAATTCAATTTGTCGAAATAATTTATTTTTAAGTGGTAAAATTCTACACTCGACTGCAACATTTTAAAGTATGTATGTAGAAAACCATGTGCTTTGTCAACATAACATACAAATCACATTTTTGACAAGACGGTTTTATATTTACCAAAAAATCTATATGGGTTAGATGTGTACGTTACAAATTCAGAATATTTCAGTTCATCCTATAATTCATGTGTAAAATGGGCCTAAATAAAATATTTGATTGCAACCAAATGTTCAAAGCCGACGCCACCTGTATGAAAGGGTCTCAGGCTGTTTTCCAAACGAATACACCCAGCGCCATATAAATGTGCAAATTGGTTTATTTTCACTTTGTCTCTTTTGTTTATTCTAAGTTTTTGTTTTTTCGCTCTTTTCTTATTTATTTTGTTTTTGTTTTTTGAGCTCATTTATTTGTCTTTGATATTTCAATTGTTGTGAAATAATTTATAGTAGTAATCGAGATAAATATTAGTTAGTTCAAGTTAAGCCATCAAAGAGTGAATTTTACGACGGGTCGTTGTAAACTAAATATTGACAAAAAAGCAAAAATTTTGCAATTTCTTGCTAAAAAATACACAAATGTGAAATAGCGGAAATGATCAATTGAATTGTGAAAACTCAACAATTGCTAGAAAAATTGACCTCCGATCTCTTAGATCGACTATTAAACCGATTAACGGTAAGGCACAGATTCAATACTGCTGCTGAGCTAAGAAGAGACCTTTTAGCAACAACTAACGGCTTAATTTCGGTTCGTACTGTCCAGAGAAGGTTAAACGAACTAGGTCTGAACACTTCTCGACCGAGCTTAAAGATTAAAATTTACAAATGAACGGAAAAATTGGACTACCGAGGACTGACGGAGAGAAGGATTTTCGGACGAGTCCAAATTTAATTCATTTGGGCCCGACGAAAAGATGACAGTTCGGCGACGAAAAGAAGAAAGGTATTCGACACAATCCGTTTTGCCGACATAAAACATTCCCTATACGTTATGATCTGGTGATCCATAACAGCTTTTAGAATGGGATCCATTCACCTTCTAGAAGGTTCTGTAAATGGAGTAAAATACAAAAAAAAGTTGAAACCTGCGTCGTGCCTACCATTGAGGATCTGACCAAAATATTACAAATTCAATATTTAAAGATGATTCGACTCCACATCACGCCTTGCAAGATATAGCCGTTGTTGGCTCCACGAATTAAAAAAGGCTGAATTAAAAAATGTGTTCATTAATGAAATAAAAAAAGCGAATATTGTATGAAAAAGAATAAATTTTTTATTTCAGAAAATTTGTGAAAAAAAATGAATTAAAAAAAGTAACAGGTATTCATATTTTTTCATACAATATTCGCTTTTTTTATTTCATTAATGAACACATTTTTTAATTCAGCCTTTTTTAATTCGTGGAGCCGCCGTTGTTAGTAATATAAGCATGTTTATTTATAATGCCATTTTACTTTAAGTAACAGAATTTAAACAAATTTTGGAAATTGAGTCACCACCATGGCCACAAAATAGTCCAGACTTCAATATTACAGAGAATTTATGGGCGTTCAAGGGATATAAGATTAGGCAATATAAGCCGAAAACTATTAAAGAACAGAAAAAGTTAATTGAAAAAGTATGGTTCGAAGAAATTTCAACAGAATATTTGCAGAAATTATATGATTCTATGCCGACTCGGATTAAGGATGTCATCAAAGCCAAGGGAAAGCCCACTTAATATTAATTTCATTGGTGAGCCTTTTATTGAATTTTTATGTTTTTTTTTTTTTTTTTAATATGTATGTATATTTTTTTAGTCATGTTTATGCTTAACTTTAACAAAAATAACCATTTTTATAAATAAATTGTTTTGTAAATTTTTATTTTTGCTTAAAAAAGCATTTGAAACATAGGCAACATTTATACGATAAACCTAGGAAATATTCTCTGCTCACAAAAATATTCATTAAAAATATATAAAATAGTACAAAAATTTTGTTTTTAACCAGTATTTAAAATTTGTGTCCTTTATTATTCATAAAGCAAATAACATCTTTTCAAATACACACATTTTTAAATTTTTTTTTAAAAAAACACTTGTTAAATATTTCGCAAAATTACAAAAGGTTTAAAAAATCACTCGATCGATTTCGGCTTGTTAGGCCATCATCAGGAGTATCTGTTTCAAGCCGAAATCTATCGAGTGATTTTTTAAACCTTTTGTAATTTTGCGAAATATTTAACAAGTGTTTTTAAAAAAATTTAAAAATGTGTGTATTAAGTGCGTTTCGCCAAGTGGCTACGGCAGAAAGTGTAAAAAGTATCTTTTCAAATATTTTCCTTTAAATTTCAAATCGCACATTCTTATGGCGCTGGGTGTACTTATTTGTGGAACCTAACTTATTACATAAGAAAGTATGTAGGTACATACCTTGATTAAGGTTCCACAAATAAGTATTCGACGATTCGTTTGGAAAACAGCCTCAGCTTCACGTTTGTGGTAACTAAAAATGTCGGCGAAGCGTCTGGGGTCTGGTATGAAAAATACTTTTCTCTTGCTAAAAAAGTTAACAAAAATAATACAACAATAAAAAATTTAGTAATTTTTTTTAGGATATTCCATGGAAAGTCATTAGAAACAATTAACGAATTGTCAATGATAGTCACGCATGACATGTTTATAGAATTTTATCAGAAAGCGGGACTCAATTTCGTATGTGACTTATCTGTGATGCTCAATATATCCTCAATTTATCAAGGCTGGCGCATGCCAATAGATTTCAGCTTTTTCGATATGCAGTCTACCACTAAAAAGATAATTTTTTTTATCTCTCTTGTGTTATATTCTAAACGTGATTTATAGATCATGTTTAGCACTTGTACGAAACATCAACTTCACTATCATTTACGCTAGGTGCGCTAGTGTAAATTATCTCATTTGTTATGGAAAAGATAATTCACACTAGCGACAATTGCGGTACTAAAATGAACAAATATCACGATCTATAGGTTATGTTGACAAAGCTCTTCGCTTTGTACTATACATATTTTAAAATATCGCAGTCGAGTGTTTAACGCATCGCCTTGGCTTTGTAGATATAGCTTCAATTGCAATATATTTTGATTTTTTAAAATTGTCGCTTAAAAATAAATTATTTCCGAACAAATTGAATTTATTTCTATAAAATTAAACGATATCAATCAAATAAAACTAATTTGCACAGTTAAAAAATGAAATAAAGAATTTTTATTTTTGAATCTTAAAGCCGAGATGCCCGTTATGAAAAGTACTAATGACAAAATGACTCAACCCGGCACATAAACGTAGTATCTGAACGGTTTATAGGGTTATGTTTCTTCCTCTTCCATTTTCGATCAATCCGGAAAAACGAATAAATTGTGTAAAAAAAAACAGAGATTACGACTTCATTTTGACGAAGGAACGAAATAAAATTAATTGAATTTTCTTTATAATATTATATTTATTTATTTTGATTGGAAATTGAATTGAATTTCTAATTACAAAAGTTTAATTTATGACACATTCAAATAAAAAAGTTATCAAAATGTTTGTGCTTAATTTAGATAAATTTAAATGAAATATATTCGCGTTTGAAGAGCTTTTTTTTCTTAAAGACAATTTTCTTTTATTTTGTTATTAAATTTTCTTCAATTCTCTGATAATTGCAAGAAATATAAATTCTTAAGTATTACTTAGTTATTGAATAATATTAATTTACAAAGGTAATTACTATTTTTAGAGAATGTATGAAATTATGTACATTTGTATTTTGATTTTGATCTAAACAAGACTGGGAAAATTTTTTGATAATTAAAAAAAGGAAAATCAAGTGATTCTTAGAATTTGGTTAATTTATTTTAAAACTATGATAAATTTAGCGACACATATATTTAAATCGAACGAGTGGCATTGCGAAACAGTTATATATTCAAGACCGTTCGAATTATCTTGTGAATTGTAATTTATTGCATTGCCTTCAAAGTTTCCACTGGGAGCGTGAACACTCAATTAAAACTAAAATTAAGTTATTTGTTCCTTTACAGATTGATACCGTGTGGGGTTGGGCTTCAGCCCCGCTGCGTTTAGCGGCAAATAGAATGGGTGATGCGATGCTGGGAGAACGTCCGCCGTCCCCTGCACGTCTTTCTCATACCTCAGAAAAACATCCGAGAGTTACATTAGCCGAATTAAATGTATTGAGACGACACCGTGAATTATGTGATGTTGTACTAAATGTTGGTGGCCGGAAAATTTTTGCGCATAGGTATAGAACATTAAACTTAATTAACCAAAATCTGCAGATAAAACATTTATATTTTTGATTTCAGAGTGATTCTGTCAGCATGTAGTCCTTACTTTAGAGCCATGTTCACTGGCGAACTCGAAGAATCTCGACAAACTGAAGTAACTATACGAGATATTGATGAGAATGCAATGGAACTCTTAATCGACTTCTGTTACACATCCCACATTGTAGTCGAAGAGTCAAATGTTCAAACACTACTTCCGGCAGCATGTCTTTTGCAATTAGCTGAAATTCAAGATATTTGCTGTGAATTTTTGAAACGTCAATTAGATCCAACAAATTGCCTTGGGATTAGGGCATTTGCTGATACACATTCATGCCGTGAATTACTACGGATTGCTGATAAATTTACACAGCACAACTTCCAGGAAGTTATGGAAAGTGAAGAATTTCTATTATTACCCGTTGGGCAGCTCGTTGATATTATATGCAGTGATGAGCTAAATGTACGATCCGAAGAGCAAGTTTTCAATGCAGTTATGTCCTGGTTAAAGTACAATGTTGGAGATCGTCGACAACATTTAGCTCAAGTATTACAACATGTTCGCCTTCCATTATTAAGTCCAAAATTTTTAGTTGGTACTGTTGGTTCCGATTTACTTGTAAGATCCGATGAGGCATGTCGCGACTTAGTTGATGAAGCCAAAAATTATTTATTACTTCCACAAGAACGTCCTTTAATGCAAGGCCCACGTACTAGACCAAGAAAACCAACTCGACGCGGCGAAGTTTTATTTGCTGTAGGTGGTTGGTGTTCAGGCGATGCTATCGCTTCGGTTGAACGATTTGATCCGCAGACTAACGATTGGAAAATGGTGGCACCTATGAGTAAAAGACGTTGTGGTGTTGGGGTAGCTGTTTTAAATGATTTATTGTACGCTGTTGGAGGACACGATGGGCAAAGCTATTTAAATAGTATTGAAAGATATGACCCACAAACTAATCAATGGTCATGTGATGTAGCGCCTACCACTTCATGTCGGACCAGCGTTGGGGTAGCAGTTTTAGATGGATTTCTGTACGCTGTTGGTGGACAAGACGGAGTCCAATGCTTGAATCATGTTGAGCGATATGATCCAAAGGAGAATAAATGGTCAAAAGTGGCTCCTATGACTACCAGACGCTTAGGTGTGGCAGTTGCTGTTTTGGGTGGATATTTGTATGCCATTGGAGGATCAGATGGTCAATGTCCATTGAATACCGTAGAAAGATACGATCCAAGACAAAATAAGTGGACAGCTGTAAGTCCAATGTCCACTCGTCGAAAACATCTTGGTTGTGCAGTTTTTAATAATTTTATTTATGCTGTTGGTGGTCGTGATGATTGCATGGAGTTATCGTCTGCTGAACGATTTAATCCACTGACGAATAGTTGGAGTCCTATTGTCGCAATGACATCACGTCGAAGTGGGGTAGGCTTAGCTGTTGTGAACGGTCAACTTTACGCTGTTGGAGGGTTTGATGGTACTGCCTACCTTAAGACAATTGAAGTTTACGACCCGGAAACAAACCAATGGCGGTTGTGTGGCTGTATGAATTATCGTAGACTAGGTGGAGGTGTTGGTGTTATGAGAGCACCTCAAACTGAAAATTATATGTGGTAAGTTTAATTTTCTTGCGTACTTTAGAAAATTTTGACTATTAATTCTTATATTTTTAGGATCCGCAAAGATTCAGTTGTTTAAGCTTCACTACCTAGTTATTATTTAAGATTTTCTCTATAATTAATACATATTTAAAAACAAATCAAATTAAACAAATTTCTATTTTAATTGCAAACATTTTATTTACGAAAATCATGAGAACATGGGTTTCTGAAAAATTATAAGTGACGAAATAAAAATTAATAGTTTAATTCATGGAAATTATAATAAATTTATACTAATTTACTCGAATAATATTAAAACTAAAATAAAAAAATATTGTAATGTTAGATAAAATTAAATTTTAGTTTTATTAATATCCTTGATCCAATACAATTTTTGACTACCTACTTAGTTTTTTTTATATTTCGCTTCAATTGCATCAGATGCTGTTACAAAAGTTCTCTGAAGACGGGATTTGCGACTGTTTCGAAACTCGGCAGCCACATCTTTCGAAAGTTCAGCAACCAACTGCATTGTTTCTGCCGGATAACGACATCCCATAAATTCGATATTAAAAAATGCTTGGGCCAAGCAAATTATTTCTTCCTCGTTAAATCTCGCTTTATGCGCATTGATAAACGATCGTTTCAAATTCCAGTGATCTTCACATTCATAATCCGTACGATATTTTTCAACATCCCATGTGGCATTCAGCGACATTATTTGTTATTTTAATAAATTCCTCTGTATTTATTGTAAAATCAGAACTGTTGCATAAATTTGGTGCGGTTCTGTCAATTGTTTTGTCTACTTTTTGACAATGACAGTAGTCACTAACCCAAAAAGCATTTTGCAAAACACCTTTTGTGTACATGTGCCAGAAAATTTGATAAATTTGAGGTAGTTGTTCGGGAAATTATAAAATAGGGATAACAAATTATTAGGCCATATACAGCTATAGTGCTAGTAGACCTAATCAAACAAAAATAACAACAACAACAAATTATTGAATAAAGTATAATAATGCCAAATGAAATTTAACAAAATTGAGAAACCCTATTCCATATTTCTCAAGCAAAGACGACTATAGAAAATTTAAATATGTAAGATCCAGCCGTTAGGAAAATATTTTATTGTTTGTTGTTGCTTTGGACATGAAAATATGTGAGCAACCCATGTGCAATCCATTAACAAAGTTAAAAGCAGCGATATAAATACATGGATAGGGATTGATCAAAAATCACATTGATTTACGTCACTAAAAATGGAGCAAATTTTATTGTATAGTCTTACTACTCTTTTATATACTCCTCTTTATCAAAAAAAGTATTTCCGAATAAGTGCCGTACTTGAATAAATTTCATTTCGAAATTTTTCGAAACAGATTTTTTTTTTTAAATTGAGTGGAATAAATATTGTATAATGTTTAATTATATTACAAATAATTAATTAATTATATCAAATTTGAATAGTTAAACATTACGCTACCAGTTTTCGTACACTAATTAAAGAATTAATAACCATTTATTCCTTTAAATTTCAAATACATCCCTGAAAAATAAACAACAACAACAAAAATTCGAGTAAAATGTCAAAAATCTAGCATAAACAAACATTCAAGTGAATTCTCGTTTTTTATTTTTAAGATGTGTTTTAAATTTGTTACCATGGTTACTACCACTTTTATATTATTGTATCTGGCATGTTTTGAATTTGCAACGTTTATTTTTTCCGTCTCTAGGCGACAGCTACTTTGCTTTACCGCCTCCTACACATAAATTTGAATTTGGTATTCGAAAATTCGAATTTAAAGACAAGGACGAAGGTTTTTTCTTTCTCTATCACACACTTAATACTTTTTCAGTTGCTCCATAAAATTTATTCTATCCCCTATCCATGTATTTATATCGCTGGTTAAAAGTGTGTCAGAAAATCAACTTTTTCTATTTTTTTGCTTGTACTTTGTTGTTTTAAATATTTGTTTATTCTTTATCGAAATAGAATTGGTATTACACATTTTAAACTTTATTGGAGGTCACGCATTCTAAATTTTTTTAAGTTTGTTATGCTGCACATGGGTCGCTCACTTATTTTTATGATACAGGCTTTAACAACAAAGATTTAATGCCATATATGTGTGTCTTCGCTGAAAATGTCGAGTATAAAAAGGGACGAGGTTTTGTCATTTGAATGAGTTGGTTGGCTTAAAATGAATGGATCTCAGGACCTAAATCCAAACTCGAGCAGCAATCTTAAGCTGCATGAATGAGCTTGAATTTAAATTTTGTGAATAATACAGCTCTTTGAAGAGAAAGGGAGAATTTCACTTTGTTATTTGGGTGAGTTGATTGGCTAAAATAACTGGATTATAAATCCAAGCTGTGCATTAAAATACAATTAGCACATTAGTATTTTTGGCCGCAGCAGCAGTTTTTAAATTTAAAACGGTCAATACCCATTAAACTGGTACATAACACAATATTTATGTTGTTAAATCAATAAATTTACAGCGGATTTGATTTTATAAATTAGATTATAGGTGATATGTATTTGGTTCTTATGAAATTATGCTCAATATTGATCTAACATAATAAATACATATATAATGTTATTAGCCAAACGTATTTAGTTCGTACCGTACATACATACATATTTCAATTTCACAAGTGTTTTTTATTTTTACATAAGATGCTGCCGATTAATCTGGATGGTAAAATGTTTGTTTCGAAATCACTTTTTATGGATATTTGTAATTTTAACTGGTTTACAATTTTTTTTTGCAGACGTGAGCAAGTTGAAATTGAGAATAAGGTTCGAACAGACTATGCCAAAAAATGGGGACCAATAGAAAACACGCAATCATATGAATCTTACAATCCAAATAAGTATAATTTGAAGTTGAATAAATTTTCAACTGGTCCAAAATATGAGAATTCTGGTGAATCGTACTTTGTCTCAAAGGAAATGTTTGAAAATCTTCTCGATAAATGTCGTTGCGGCAGGAAAAAAACTGGCGGACATTTATTAAAGTGTTTACAATCGGTCAAATTCGAACATGAAGATGATAAAAGTGAATTAGATCCACCATTGCCCAAGACATCATCAGCAATCATTGGATGGCCAAATATGAAATACAAACAATGGGACCGTATGACCAGAGTTAAAACGGTGAATGAAAATATAGTGGGACACGGTGTGATGGATCACCCATATTCTAATATTTATATAGGTTGAGTCAATAAAATTAAATTATACCTATAATCAAAAAATAAAACGGCTTAATGTATCGGATTTTTCAATTTTATTTTACTAGTTTATTAATCGAAATTTAATTATGAATAGCGCTGGCTTCTGTGATCTTAATATTAGGATTAAATTCTTCAATTAGCGCACATACGTATTCCATCGATTTACTTTCTGTCATACTGTCTATAATAAGCATTTTTAACGACGGAATTCGGTATAAGCAATTCAGACCATTCGCAGTTACTTTTGTACCTGATAAATCTAAAATTTCTAAGTTTGTAAATCCCGATCCACTTATTCTGTCCAAACACCAATCATCAAATGTTTTTACATTAACAAATGAAATAAATTTCAATTTGTTTAATCGATAAATATTGGCTAGGCCTTCATAATAAAGATTCATATTATCACATTTAATAGCTTCCAATATAAATTTTGGATCAAATGTTGATGGCAATTCGTATTCCTTGTTGTCATCTAGCTGAACCCAATAATTTTGGCCAATAAATTTTACGGAACCACCACGATGTACAATAAAATGTGCCGCAGCTAAATCATTTCCCAACGCTTTATGTCTTTCCGGAATGAAACTTTGCATATGCCTTTCTAAAGTCTCCTTTCGTTTGTTATACCACTTTTGAATTCCACTAGGTGTTAAATCAATAGGTTGGAGTAGTGCTGTTACTAACTTTGGATTTGTATCCTTCTCCGGTGCAAATAACTTAAATTTACTGTACCATTCACCAGGACGATCAGCAATTGGTGTTCGCCATTGTAATTTTGCTTTATCTTCTTCGATGTGTTTCTTTACGGGTTTATCAAATCCATTTGTACAATATTTATTAGTAAAGATTGGAAAAATAATTGATTTTAATTCAACATTTTTATATAACCTTAACATTTTAACCCAAACATCAGAAATATGGCCCTATGGAAAATAATTAAATCACAAAAAATAGACAAACTTCCCTAAGAACAAATATTTGTAAGAAATCAAATAAATTATAATAATCGGGTGTTTTCTTTTATTCATTCCATAGAAAGAACAGAAGGAATAGAATATTGATCACGTGACCTCGGAATATTCCGTACGTAATGTAATAAAAGAACGGATTGGAATAAATGGAATACATTTTCCATAGCACGAAATTTTTTATTTTGAAAATTAGGAAACAAGTTAAATTTATTAAATAAATAATTTTATTATAATTAATTAAAGTTGCAAATTATTTGTACGTGAAAACACATAATGCAATATTAATTTTAATTATAAAAAAAACTTGGGTTTTTTGTATCCGCCAAGCTCTATTTAAAACTATTATCATGTAATAAAACTAAAAATATTTTCAAAAATTTTAATTTTTAACACCTTAAATAATTAATTTTATCATAATTAATAATTTCTTTTCCATAATATCTACGATTTAATTCAATTTAATCATTTAAATTGTAAGCATCGCACATAATTACAAAACGTCAAACGGAATATTCTTTTTATTCCACCTTTCGATGTAGTACGAAAAGAATGCATTCTGAATATTCCGAATAAATAAAAGAATGGACTAAAAAAAGAATAGAAGGAATGGAATGAATAAAAGAACGATTTACGTCACTTTCGGAATGTCCGGAATATCCAGAATGAATAAAAGAAAACACCCACCTATTCGCCTTTAAAGGGCCGCAAGAGGCGCTACGATCGCTACTAGTTAAAGGTGAACAGCAATTCAGCGTTTATTTTTATGTGTTATTTTTTAATTATTTTGTCGCTGAATAAATAAATATAACTTTTATGTGCAATAAATGATTGTTTTGAACCGAAATCAATAACAACATTGTCCAATTTTGCATTTTTTTTATTGCTGTTCACCTTTAACTCTAGTTTCAATATCGTCCACTAGATGTCAGCCACTTTGCGTTAAAAGGCGAATAAGGGAAATCGCTAGCAAATTTTGAAGACAACATGAATCTTAGGCTGCGTACCAATAGTCGGGTAAATCATTTAGTAGAGTAAATTTCAATTTTAGTACATATTTACCTCAATTGGCGTACCAATTCTCTAGATGTAAAAATGGTTTGATGGACACAAATTATGGTTCGGAGGGTTAAAATCGCTGGCTTTTAGGTACAAAATGAAACGTCAAATATTTTTTAATATTTTTCTTTTTTAAAATAAAAATGAAATTTATTTTATTACCGTCGAGTACGTATATTATTATAATAAAAACGCGGAAATTTTAACAAAAATCACTGAAACATCAAAAAGTTAACAACAACGTCATTAGTTTTTTTTTTCATTTTTAACCCAACTTTTTAGTACAGTATTTCAATTTACCCTGTACACTGCTAAAAAGTAGGTAAAAGAGCAATTTACCCGACTATTGGTACGCAGCCTTAGGTAGAGATGGCATTACTAGTAATTGAACGAATCCCAATAAACAACTCAATTAAATATTAAAGCGAATATAATATTAATATTAAACGAAATAAAAAATAATAATTTCTCGGTTGAAATGTAGGGAACAATTTTATGTGCACATACAATTTTTTTGATTTTTTTTTCATTTACTTTGTTCAACAGTTAATGGTGCCATCTCTACCCAAGGCACAGGTACTAGCATTTTAACGCACCCCAACAATCAGATGTTTGCTTCAAGCTTTAGGCCTAACCATACTTGGAATAAAAAAATTATAAAAAATAAGAAACTGAACGAAACCTAATTTTTTTTATTTCATTTTGACAGTTCGACCATAGTTTGCTTAAATTCTTAAGTTTACAGCGATTTTATTTTTGTGATTTTTTGTTCATTTTTGTGATTAGATTAATTAAAAGTGTGTTTAGATTAATTAAAAGTTTAGATTTTATTAATAACGATAGATAGGATACTTAGTAAAAATACATATGTATATGTATATAAGTTTTTCAAATTCAGTTATTTTTAGTTAAAGTTTAATTCTTATATTCAATTTTTTATAGGTATTTTTGATTTGTTTTTATTTAAAACTTATTAAATTAAGAAAAAAAATTATTACAAGCAGACAAACTTCTGTTCACGTCAAAAATTATTTTTTTGTTTATTGTTGCTTTTTGTCTTTTTTTTATTTTTCTTAAGTTTACACGAAAAATTTCGCTCGTTTTAAGTTTTTTAAGTGACGGCTAAAATTTAACGAACCCATCGAAACAATTTTTAAGTTTTCTATTTCAAGTATGGTCGAATGTACACAAATCCCCTTTCTCGCTCTCTTAAGTTATTTTTTTTATTTTTCTTATTCTAACTATGGTTCTCGCTTTTACCATATTCGCCTTTTAACGCAAAGTGGCTGACATCTGGTGGACGATATTGAAACTAGAGTTAAAGGTGAACAGCAATCAAAAAATATATATTTGGACAATTTTGTTATTGATTTCGGTTCAAAATAATCATTTATTGCACATAAAAGTTATATTTATTTATTCAGCGACAAATTCACCTTTAACTAGTGGCGATCGTAGCGTCTCTTGCGGCCCTTTAAAGGCGAATAGAGAACTCAATGTGGATCTGGCGGCGGGAAATTAAAGTTTGATGGAGACAAATCGGAAAAAAAATAGTTTTTTATTTATTTATTAAACACAAAAATTTGTATATTCGCCTTTTAACGCAATGTGGCTGACATCTGGTGGACGATATTGAAACTAGAGTTAAAGGTAAACAGCAATCAAAAAAATATATTTTTGGACAATTTTGTTGTTGATTACGGTTCAAAACAATCTTTAATTGCACATGAAAGATATATATCTTTATTCAGCGGCAAAATAATTCAAAAATAACACACTTAAAAATAAACGCTGAATTGCTTTTCACCTTTAACTAGTGGCGATCGTGGCACCTCTTGCGGTGCTTTAAAGGCGAATAAAGTTTAGTTCTGTTGAATTAATAATTATTTAGTATTATTATTTGTGGAATTTGCATTAGGTTCTGCACACAAATCACGAATACATATCTCCAAATGCCCAATCAATTTATTATTTTCAATTCTAGATGTCACTTACACGTACTTTTCAAGTTCTCAATATTATAGAGTATAATATACGCCATTACGTAGACTAAACGATTTTTTTTCCTCCCGTATTTAACTATGTAGCTTCGCCATTTTGTACACTGTCATGTTTCAAACCACTATAAAACCTCCCGTATTTTCAAATGAAGATCACAAAAATTAGTCCAAATTTTTCCATAGTAAAAGTAGGTTATGGCGTATATATATATACTCTATAATATATGGCTTTACTATGAGAATTATGACTAATTTCCCTTATAGATATTATAATTTATTTGTAAGAAATAAACTTCCCTATTAGCATTGAATTAAATACCTCTCCCAGTAAAAAAATAGATATTGAAAAAATAGATTTTTTTATTGTTTTCACTACTTTCTTGTTTTCACTACGGTCTTTTTATATTTTTTTAATACGCTTTATTAATTTATGTAACTAAAATGGTGACACTAGCAATGTGAATGTGGGTTAAATGTCAAAACAAAACTTTTTTCTAAGAAATAGGCGTGTAACATTTTATGGCCAAATTAATTAATGGTTTTATTATAATTTTATTTATCAAAAGTTTAATTCACAAGCTTTTTCGGCGTATAATTTTTAATAATTTGAGAGCTTAATCCACATTCACAGCGGTAGTGACATCTACTTTTGCTTAACGCCATAAAGCTTATTGTATATTTTTTTCTATACTTAACTTTGTAAGCGGCGGAACGAAAAAGGAAGTATTATGCTTGTAGGGGTTGGATTGGGTGAATACCCATACGACAAAAAGCAATAGACATATAGGGTAGAAGGCAGAAGGAAAAACGCGTAAAGCGTTTCGGTTCACGAGATTTGTCCATAAGCAAGATGACAACTTAACAGAGTTAAAAATTTGTTTTCTGGGTAGACACAAAATTTTAATAAATGAATAAACACAAGTAAACACATATGATGATAACAAAAACAACGTAAATTATTGAGAAATGTCAAAATAAGTAAAACCTAAATCAGAATAAGCTAAAATAAAACAAAAAGTTGGTATGATTGAAATTTTGTGTCCAGCAAGATAACATATTTTTAACTCCGTTAAGTTGTCATCTTGCTTGGACAAATCTCGTGAACCGAGCCTGAAGGTTATAATTTAAAATAGAGGAATAAAAATACATTTATATTAAAGTAATCTTGGTGTATTTATTAATAAAAGAATAAATAAGAAAAAGCTTATAACTTAATTATAGACCAATTTTTTTATTTATTTTGTATTTATTAGGCCGAATTTTCGACTTTTCGAGTCAATGTCAGGCTCGGTTCACGAGATTTGTCTAAGCAAGATGACAACTTAACGGAGTTAAAAATATGTTATCTTGCTGGTCACAAAATTTCAATCATACCAACTTTTTTTTTATTTTAGCTTATTCTGATTTAGGTTTTACTTATTTTGACATTTCTTAATAATTTACGTTGTTTTTGTTATCATCATACCTCATTGCTGGACACAAAATTTCAATCATACCAACTTTTCTTTTTATTTTAGCTTTTTCTGATTTAGGTTTTACTTATTTTGACATTTCTCAATAATTTACGTTGTTTTTTGTTATCATCATATGTGCTTACTTGTGTTTATTCATTTATTAAAATTTTGTGTCTACCCAGAAAACAAATTTTTAACTCTGTTAAGATGTCATCTTGCTTATCGACAAGTCTCGGGTGTTTTTTTTTATTCATTCGGAATATTCCGGACATTCCGAAATTGACGTAACCCAAGTATCACTACTTCAAATAAATGATTCATTTTTATGGAACTGAGTACAAGTTTGAGTTCAATTATATTATAAGATTTCCTATGAAAAGTGAAACAAAAATACTAAACCGATGGAACTTGATATATGTGAGTTACTTAAGTTCCATCGATTATTTTGATAAATGGAAAAAAACTTGGAACTTATGCATGAGTTCAATTTTTGTTATATATGGGAAATCGTTTTTTTATTTATTCCATTCCTTCTATTCCTTTTTTAGTTCATTTTTTTATTTATTCGGAATATTCAGAACGCATTCTTTTTGAACTACATCGAAAGGTGGAATAAAAAGAATATCCAATTGACGTTTTGTAATTATATGTGCGATGCTTACAATTTAAATGGTTAAATTGAATTTAATCATAGATATTATGAAAAATGAAATTGTTAATTATGATAAAATTAATTATTTAAGGTGTTAAATAATACAATTTTTGAAAATATTTTGTTTTATTACATGATACATAATAGTTTTAAATAGAGCTTGGTGGATTCAAAAAATCACCGGTTATATTTTTTTAGATGTATCAATTAAAATTAATATTACATGGTGTATTTTAACGTACAAATTATTTGCAACTTTAATTAATTATAATGAAGTTAATTTAATAAATTTAACATGTGTCCTAATTTTAAAAATAAAATAAAAATTCGTGCTATGGAAAATGTATTCCATTTATTCCAATCTGTTTTTTTATTACTTTACATACGGAATATTCCTAGATCACGTGATCAATATTCTATTCGTTCTGTTCCTTCTGTGGAATGAATAAAAAAAAATACCCCTCGTGAACCGAGCCTCAAGGCCATTTTTTACGCAAAAATTATCCAAAAACTTGTAAATGTTATTCAAAGAAAATTTTTCCTCCAGCAAGATCTATAAGATAAATTGGCATCTTGCTTATGGACAAATCTCGTGAACCGAGCCTGATATCTCATGACAGTCATCAGTCATACGATTTTTTTTTACTAATTTTACTTTTTGTGTTTTAATTTTTGACATTTCTTAAAACTTGTTTTTATGTTTAGATTTATACGTATGTATAAAGAACATCACAAGAAAAGTTTAAAAATGTCGAAAATTAACAAAACACTAAAAGTAAAATTAGTGAAAAAAAAAATTGGTATCCCTGTCGTGAGATTACACATTTTTAATGCTTCATGACACAAAACCAATTCCTTTTTTTTTTGCTTGTGATTGGAAATGGTATTACTGTCATGAAATCTCACATTTTTAATTTTGTTATGTTGCATATGAGTCATAAGGCAGAAAATTTCAGATACAGATATGTATTTTCATTTCATAAGACAGACTTCGCTTCGCTACGAAAAATTTGACCCAGCAATTATATTTTCACTCGGTCTTTTTGTGTTGTCCAGTTCACTGGAAAACCACGAAAAATATTTTAATTGGGAGAGGAAATTGAGTTATTTTTTCCCACTGAAAATTTTTCTTCAGAAAATATACTTGTAAATTCTGCTTGAAATAGGCTAAAATTCTCAGCAGTCGTTTTGTTATTTTTTTTTTTTTTGTAACAATGACCTACAGACCATCTGTGAGGCAAGGGTAATTCCAATAAATCGCTAATAAAAATTATGGTTTATTGGTGATTTATAGTAGGTTTCGTGATGATAAATTTACACGCCATTTTGAATCGTGAAAATAATTTGTCATTTTTGTCAGACAAACGTATCTATAAAACCTAAAATTTTCTATTTTAAAATTATGTAAATTTAATTAAATTAAAACAGATTAATATAATAATTTGACCTAAAAGAAAATATAACAAAGTTGAGTCCAAAAATGAATCAGTTTAATGAATCTGGAGGCGATGATCAAAGCGAGGATGGTCAATGGCGAAGCGCTGAAGATGATATAAGGTTTGTATTCAATTCACAAATTTATAAAATATAAATTTTTTTATGGTTTTTATTATAAATATATTTATTTTTAATATTGCGTAGGCAATTCAATCCTCAATAGTGAACTCAAAAAACTTATAATAAAAATAATTATATTATAAAATATAAAACGAAAAACATCAATGTCTTACACAGGAGATTCCATAACACGAGATTCTTAGGTGTGAGGCTTTAGATGTCATAAAAGAATCATGGGAACAACTTCAATATTTGTCAACAATCGTGTGCAATATTGAAGTTAAGCCGAATCATGTAATTCCACCATAATCTGTGAACTCGCTACTAAGTTCGATGATGAATGGAATCGCAATCGCAATAATTATAACATCATTTAATAATTTCGATTTAAATAAAAAATATTATGTTGTATTAAACATAAGTGTGAATTATGAGAGAAAACAAACATCCATGGATTCAGATTTTGATCAGACTTAATTTTATAATACATCCAACCTTCTATTTTCAGTCAAATTGTGTAAATATCCAGTAAAATGTAATTAATACGTACACTCGTTAAATTAGAGTACCGTGGATATCCAAGTTAATCATAATCCAATTCAATGCTAAAAAGACAAGAGGTAGAATCGTAAGTATCTATAAACATCTTCTAATCAAGGAGACAAATCAATAAAAATGCATAAAATCTTAAATAAAATGGGTAAGAAATATTTCACAGACCTTGACCTCTTTCTTACATTATGTTGTTAATGTTTAATTGAACTATTAATCAAATTATTGATTTTATTTTAGGTTTTTATGTTTTTAAATTGTATACCTTTATGATTGGGACTTGCGAATTACATAGATTGTTTCCTTGACAAAAGAGGAAGCTTACATATCTATCTCTTATCTTTTTCAGAAAATATGTTAGATTTTTTAATTAATTGAATTTGATGTGATTAATTCATAACGCGAGGATGCATTTTTGGACTTAGGATAAATAAAGATCAATGACAACTTCTTTCTTCTATTTTTTTTCTTTTTAATTACAGCCATGAAGAAGAAGGGGACACAGCTGATTCTTTAGACATAAAACCACCTCAAGCAAATCGTACTGAAACACGTTATAAGGAAAAAAAATCTTCAAAAGAAAAGAAACATTCCAGGGATCGTAAACACAGAGAACGAGAGCGTAATATTGAACGTGAACGAGATGATCGACGACATAGACATCGTGAGCGTGGTGATGAACGGTATGATAATATTGGTGTTAGAAATAAAAATGAAAGGGAGGTGATGAGATATGAACAAGCTTACAGAGAACCCGGTTCTCACTATCGTCAAAGTTATAAAGATCGCGGTCATGAGAAGGTCCGAGATAAAGATAAAAATCGAGATCGTAGGAAAGAGTCGGCAGAGAAATCGGAAAATGATAAAGTTTTAGAAGAACTTGATTTGCGTAGCAGACTGTTAAGGAATAGAACTAAATATGAATCAGAGAAGAAACCAGATGATCGTTTAACAATGGAATATGAGAATAAACGAAGTGATAAAGAATATTTTAAGTATGAGTATGATAATCGCAGAGAGAAAGATGCAGATCGAAATGAGCATCATTATCATCACGGTGAATATTATCGTGACAGAAAACAGATGGTAGAGTTGATTGATAGTCCTGAAAATTACTCAGAAAATATTACTATCAGTCTTCATAAAAAGGAAAAGGATCGTCGGCCGGTTACAGCTGAGGAAAAGGAACATGCAGCTAGAAGAGCTAAACTAATAGAAGCTGAAAGAGAAATGGCACGTAGAAAAGAATTAGCTAGAGAAGAATTGGAAGCAAGACGAGAAATGCGAAGAGAACGCGAGGAATCTCGCCGAGAATCCACTGCTACCCCACCAGGAAATGTTAAGAAACGAAAAATTTCTGCAGGCGAGGAAGACGAGAAGAAAAAACTAAAAAATAGCGGCGATGTCGTAACTGTTTCAGATAATTCGGATGAAGAAAATGACACTGAATCGGATTCGTCAACTAGTAGAACTGAGGAAGAAGATGATTATGAAGTAAAAGAAAATTCAGACGGTGAATTACCAAGTCCTTTATCCATAGGTGAATTATCAAAAACGGAGTTAAGACAAAAAACTAGATCAAGATCCAACTCACGATCAAGATCAAATTCCGAAGATACAAGATCTCGTTCTAGATCTACAAGTAAATCAGAGTCACCTCGTTCAAGGTCAAGATCTCGCTCCCACAGCTCTAGGCAACAAAGTAAAAGTAATTCTCCGCGATATAACCGAAGAAATGATGATGGTGACGAAGACGAGCCAGAAATGAATGATAATCGCGATATTAGCCCTAGCCATGAAAGAGAAAGGAAAAGAAAAGATAATGAATATAAAAATTATCGGCATGAAGCGGATGCCTCAGATCATGAGGAAGATCAGACTTCAATAAAATCGCCCGAAACAATAGAGGTGAAAGAAGAATTAACACCATATTTTCCAGCAATCCAAGGATGTCGGTCAGTCGAAGAATTTCAGTGTTTAAATCGAATAGAAGAAGGAACCTATGGTGTAGTTTATCGGGCTAAAGATAAACGTACAGAAGAGATAGTTGCACTAAAGCGGTTGAAAATGGAGAAGGAAAAAGAAGGATTTCCCATTACATCGTTACGCGAAATTAACACTTTGCTAAAAGGGCAACATCCAAACATTGTAACTGTTCGGGAAATTGTTGTTGGAAGTAATATGGATAAAATTTTCATTGTTATGGACTATGTTGAACATGACCTTAAAAGTTTAATGGAAACAATGAAACATAAGAAACAAGTATTTTTGCCTGGTGAGGTAAAATGTTTAACACAGCAGCTACTCCGTGCAGTTGCTCATTTGCACGATAATTGGATTTTGCATCGAGACTTAAAAACCTCCAATTTATTATTATCGCACAAAGGTATTCTTAAAGTAGGCGATTTTGGATTAGCGCGTGAATATGGATCTCCTTTAAAAGCTTACACATCAATTGTCGTAACCTTATGGTATCGTGCCCCAGAATTATTGCTTTGTTGTAAAGAGTACTCAATTCCAATTGATATGTGGTCAGTAGGTTGCATATTTGCTGAATTTTTGGCTATGACCGCATTATTCCCCGGTAAATCGGAAGTTGACCAATTGAATAGAATATTTAAAGATTTAGGAACACCAAATGAAAGAATTTGGCCGGGGTACAATGAATTGCCAGCGGTTCAAAAAATGACATTCACGGAGTATCCAGTATCAAATTTAAGAAAAAAGTTTGCCCATTTAACCAGTGAATTGGGCCTGTCATTACTCCAAGGGCTTTTAACTTATGATCCAAAGCAGCGATTATCAGCAGAGCAGGCATTAAAAACTAACTATTTTAAAGAATTACCACTGCCAATTGATCCAGCAATGTTTCCTACATGGCCGGCTAAAAGTGAACTTGGATCATGGAAACCTTCAGCAAGTCCGAAACCACCGTCGGGTGGCAGTGAATTCAAAAATCTGGTAAATTATTTTTAAACATTTTTTTTTTATTAAAACCAATTTGATTACATTCTCATTTAAATTGAAGGGTGCTGATGATGGTGATCAAAGATGGGGAGCAACATTAATGGATTCTAGACAATTAGCTATGGGACCTGGATTTAGTTTGAAATTTTAATGTTTTATCTTTCTACTTATATTTAAGTTTATGTTTTTAGTGATCACATTTGGAATTTGTAACTGATACTATATTAAAAATACTAAATCCTTGTAAATAAAATAATTTTATTATTACATAATAATTTTATAAGAGTAATTAATTAATTGAATGAATATTAAGTTTAGGGCAATGAAGAGTATTATGTTCCTTGGTGTTTATGGTACAAATTGTGATTGATTACAATTTTCCAAATATTAGTTCCATTTGCTTTACACAAATTTATACGTTTGCTGAAGTTAAATAAAATCCAATAAAATTAGTTTTGAGAAACCTAAATACATATTATCTTCAATTGAAAGCAATATGTACCTTGATATTGATATCCTTGCTGGTAATTACAATCCGTAAATATGTATTTCCTATTAATAGTGCCAGTAAAAATATTGAATACATACCAGCGTAAGTATTGTCTTGAAACCGGATATTTATCCTTTGTAAACTTTAAGTGATAGCCTCCAAGAAATTCGGTAGTCTCCAAGGAACTCGGTAGTCGCCAAGAAATTCGATAGTCTTCAAGAAACGCGTTAATCTCCAAGAAACTCGTGTTTTCCAGGAATCTCGATGGTTCAAAAGTGAGATACATACTGTATTGCTAAATTTTAAAAGTACAAAATTCCAAGGAAAAAAAGTTGATCAATCTGCCCACTTATTGGCGACGGCTGCTTCTCAATTTTAGTGACACCAATATATATTCCTCATATATATTCTCAAATGCATTTACCTTTTTTATGGAGGGTAAACGAAATAAAAAAAGGTAAATGTTTCACATTTAGATACATACTTTATTCTTTATTGTTAAAAGAATTGAACGAGCATAAAATAGAAAATAAATTGCGTAATTGAACAAAAAACGAACACTAAAAATTACATTTACCGTAGTAAATGATTTAACCGAGAATTCGACCGTTGGTTTTAAAAATTAGGTATTTAAGTAACCTAAATTCTTAAAGAACTGTTTGTTTGTCCGTTGGGTAATAGTACATCTTTTACATATCATGCACCCGTTCGGCTCTGTGTACTTTAAAAGTGTCAAAATTGTAAATGCACAAGTAAAAATTCGTTGTTACGTTTTGCATTCTGCGCTTAAATTTCTCTTATAAATTGGATTTTAATTTTTTAAACAAATCATACCAAATTTAATTATAAATAGATATATGTATATATGTACATAATTCGAAATGGATAAAAATGTACCTTTTGTGAAGTTGAATGATGGTTCGGAAATGCCATCATTTGGTTTAGGAACATATTTGGTAAGTTGTACCATGCCATTTTAATTATCAATAATAATACATATATGTATTTATATTAGGCGGAAGAAGGTGAATGTGAGGAAGCTGTAAAAAATGCTATTGATCTAGGCTACAGACACTTTGACACAGCATATTTTTATCACAATGAAAAGGAAATTGGAGTAGCAGTACGAGCTAAAATCACTGAAAACCGGATAAAACGTTCTGACGTATATATCGTGACAAAATTGTGGAATTGTTTTCATGCGCCAGAATTAGTTGAAAAAGCTTGTCGGAAGTCATCTGAGCATTTAGATTTAGGTACTATAGACTTATATTTAATGCATATGCCAATGGGATATACATTTAAAGGTTGGGATAAAACCGATCTTGTTCCAAAAGATGCTGATGGTAATATTGTGTACAGTGACGTAGATTATATTGATACCTGGAAAGCGATGGAGAAATTAGTTGAAAATGGTCTAGTTAAATCTATTGGCGTGTCAAACTTCAATAGCGAGCAAATAACACGTTTACTATCAGTCGCCACAATCAAGCCAGTTACAAACCAAGTTGAGTGTAGTCCAAACATAAATCAACGGGAGTTAATCGAATTTTGCAATGCAAAGAATGTGTTAATAACAGCGTATGGCCCACTTGGTCGACCACATCGCGCTGGAAGTGATCCAAAATTACCACAGCCTGCGCTAAATAATCCAACTGTCTTGGAGATAGCGACAAAATATAGTAAAACTCCAGCGCAAGTTATACTTCGATATTTGGTAAGGATACTATTGTGTACCAACCACAATTACCAAAGGATAATTACCTAATTAGTATTTCAACCACTTTTATTTTTATTTCAGATCGAAGTCGGATGCGTTCCTATTCCAAAATCTTCAAACAAAATTCGAATGGCAGAGAATATTGATATTTTTGATTTTAAGTTATCTCAAAACGAGATTCATTTAATCGACGTTTTAAATACGCATAGTCGTATGGTACCATTAACGGGATGTGAGAAGCATAAATTCTATCCTTTTAATATTAAATTTTGATGTTACCATTAGGTTTTTCTAGGAGCATTAATTGCTATCTAAATTTAAATATAAAAATATGTACTTATGATTATTATTAATACTTGAGCAATTCAAATTATTATTTGTTTTGTAAGTATCTTGTGATAATTTATAAAATAATAAATTCTATCAAACTAAAATTAGGTATTGTTTTACTTGGTCGTATGACCAGCTTTTCGATTTATTCCTTATCATTAATACAAGTGTAGGCATAGAATTGATAAGCAATAAAAAACAAATTATTTAAAACTTATAAATAACAGGGTGGTCTCTCCCCGCGCTGCTCATAATCTACTGCTCTGTTAATTCGGCAGTTAAGAATACAAGCTTGAAACATTTTTAAATAAAAAGCAAAAATTTTGATTTTGTCTTTTCAAATCAATTCAAATTTGAACAAAATTGAGAATTACATAACTATAGTGTTACTACTAGTGTTAACTTACGTGTTACTATTCATTATTTATTAGTATACATAATTACATACACACACACACACTATTTATAAATGTTTTTATAATTTTTTGAATTTGACAGTTAAAAAAGTTCCATGTTAGATTTACTTCCGCGTGGACAAAATACACTTAAACAAAAAACTTATTCAACCACAACCAAATAAAAATAAAACACTAAAATCGAATTACTGTAATTTAGTAAAAGGTTAAACAATCTTTGGAAGGCAACTATGCTGACCATTCACTTCAACCTAAACAATCTTTAGATAAAAAAAAGGCTTACTTTAATAGAAATGCTTGCAGGAAGGAAGTTGCTTGCCATTTCGCTCACAGATATATGTCTAATTCAGGAACCGTACCTTGATGATACTGTTTGTGGTTTGAAATCCTCTAATAGCAGGATCTTCTGTAAGATTCCTCTTATGCATTTTTATTAGTAATAAATATCAGTGATTCACTCATTGACGCTCCCTATTGAATCGTCCAATTCTTGTACTAAAATGGCCCTTGCACCAATTTATCTCCCATATGACCCGTCTCTACCTTCTCTTTCGGATGAGCTTAATCACCTGTTGTGCAGTAAACTGAAGCACAACCCCCTTGTGATTGGTTTTGATGTTAATGCTCATCACTCAAATGGGGTATCACTTTTTCTATTAAACTTAAAAGACCACCAATTAAACAATAGAATGAGAGCTTTCCCCTCTCGAGCTCGTTTCTCTACTTATACACGAAACAAATTTCGGCCTCCTAATGATATTGAATTATAAGCATCTTTGGTTATAATTACAAATGCAATTTCGACTGCCTTTGAAAATTTTTGCCCTCTTATCACTAACCAGAAATCTCCGAATAAACTTAGGGGACTAAAAAATAAACCCAAAAAATATAAACTTCATGCTGATTAGGTTAACACTTTAGTGGCTCAAAAGGATTTAAAAAGAAGTTTAGGACACTTAGAACTTCGTGAATACATTTCTTTGAGGAAATTAATACTCTGTCGGCTGTAGCTAGATTTAATAAAGCTTTGGTTAAAAATGCTGTTTGTAGACTTCATACTGTTCGAACAGTTCAGCTCGTCGAACAGGGAGGTTGGTGAGTTTCTTCTTTCTGCTAATTTCCCTGGTTGTGATTTTATTAGTTCTGATAGTTTTAGTTGCTTTCGAACCTATTAATTTTTCTGTTGAAACTCCTCTTCTGAATCAAACTTGCTTTAACCGAAGGCTGCTAATAAGTCTGGTTATACGGACCGTCATTACAACGTGTTACTCTGACTTCAACCTTTTTTAATACTCTAGAAGGAATCGTCGACAGATTTATTAGATATCAAAACATCCCCGACCCTCCTCCTTCATTCAGTAAAGCATAAAGAATTACAAGTCCTGTGGAAATACTCTACATGATCTTGTCACTAGGATTGAAAGATCCCTCAATAAGAAAGACTGTTTCAGATAAATTCTTGAATGTCTTATGCGGTTTAATGCCACAAGCCTTAGTTATAGTGGAGGCATGGCGTATTAAGAAGGGTTTACATGTAAACCGGTTTAAGACTGATCTATTGTCTTTACTAGGTTTAGAAATATGGAAGCTCCATCGTTTCCCTTTTGGGGGGGGGGGGGAGGATGGGATCTTGGACAGTAGGTAAACTCTTCCCATTTTGATTAAAAAAAGTTTAGAAACCTGGTGCCTTGACTTTGGAAATGGTCAAGGGATTATTCAGTGAGTTGGGTACCGTACATTGTACTATCCATATTCCATACAGAAATATTTTTGTTAATAATCAGCGAAGAGACTCAACTCAATGACACTATATGTCAGCGCTGTTAATTCCGCCTGTAAAATAGTGCAATGCAAACCCAGATTACCAAACGATCTAAAGTCATATTGCCCAAGTATCACTACTTCAAATATATTTTGATTTTTTTGGAACTGAGATCCAAGTTTGAGTTCCATTTTACTATAAGACTTCCTATGAAAAGTGAAACAAAAATTCTAAACCTATGGAACTTGATAGGTGTGGATGACCTAACCCTACCTCTCCACCTGACATATACTATACCACTACCATTAACATTTCTATGAACAAAAATATGTATTAAAAATGGCTTCGGGTGAGGTAAACGTGCGATATGTTATTCGGTGCTAATAAATTGGAATTTATATTCCATAAGCATTAATTGTCTCTATACAATTGAATTAATTTCATAATTTCCTCCTTGACGTTAATTTTGAAAATATTTATTATTAAAACTTAATTTATTAGCATTAAGATTCAACACACGCGGGATTACACTTGCCGTTACTTTGAATTGTGCATATGTTGTATATGAAATTATTATAACATCGAGTTTTGCCAAATTATTACAACTTGCTGGTATAATTTATTAGTATTTTATAACATTTGGTGTCTCCACACTAGCAAAAAAGTATATATTAATGGTATAACTCAATGGTAGATTGCAGGAGGAGAGGCCGGGTAAGTATCAACGATAATTTTAATAAACGGAAAAAAACTTGGAACTTATAAATATGTATGTACATAAGTTCAATTTTGTTATACTTGGGTGACAACAGTAAGTTTCCAATCTACCAAATTCAAAGTAAGAGGCTGTTGGATTTGAATTATTCCAACTTTTCTTATTTTTTTGTAGCGCCGCTTTATTTTTTTTTGTCAATATGTTGTTGCACATTGTTTTTCTGTTGTTTTGTCAGAGTCGAGAGCATACCATTGATAGTGTAACAACATTTGTATTTATTAAACATATCAAAATGTATTTTTGCGCGAGCGTGCCAGGGCGCCAAGGAAGCGGTGTGGGTACACCAGTTACTATGTGATGTGGGCTGCGTTCAAGAGAGCCCACCAATTCTCTACATCGACAATAAGTACAATTCGGTTGAACAAGAATTCCGAATTGCATCTAGCGGGCCAAGCACATCGATGTTCGGCTGCATTTCATCCGGCAGCTGTATGAATCAAATGCGATTCTCATCGATTACGTATGCAGTGAGGGCCAGCTGGAAGATGTATTTACGAAGCCATTGGCAATTCAGAAGTTGACCAAAAGAATATCGAGATGTTGGGAATGAAGCGAGTGAGTGTTGGATTTGAATTATTCCAACTTTTCATTCTCTTATATTTTTGTAGCTCCGCTTTATTTTATTTTTGTCATTATGTTGGTGCACATTCTTTTCCTGTTGTTTTGTCAGTCGAGAGCATACTATTGATAGTGTATCGTAAAAACATTTTTATTCATTAAACATATCAAAGTGTATTTTTGTTGTGTTTTTACTCGAACCACTGATAACTTTCAACAGAGGCATCTACAAGCAATATTTATATGAAAGGAGATAAATATAAATAGCATCTCCATCGCTTGTGGCTGGCTCACGATAGTACATGTGTGGATTGTAATATTCGAACCACTAACAAAAGCGATGACTTACCTTGTTTAAAATTTTTGTAAAAAACAGTAGAGGAATTTTTAAATTAGAACCACACGTCCTAATTAGTACAAGTATTGATTGCACAACTGTTAAAAACGTATTAAAACGAAAGGGCCGAAAAGTATTTTATTAACGTACAAAAGGCATAGTTAACATACATACATCAAAGCGACAGACTTTAGAGCGTATACATTCTGTTTTGACTATAATTCGCTATGGAAATTTAGTATTACTATATTAATTTATTAGCAATATTAATATTAAGTTTGCTGTCCCGTTAACAACAATACGATTTAATTCGGGTGTGTACACGTGTTCTGGAAAATATTTGCTTTATCAATTTTTATTGGATGACGTGATATAATACTAAGATAATAAATTTATGTAAGTACATACTCGTTGACTTGATAAGCTAGTTTAGGTTTAATTGTACGAAACTGTAGCTCACTTTCTCAAAAGCAAGATAATTTGGAAACCCACTCCATGCTTAGAAAATGTAAGCAACAAAACTATACAGAATGTTCTAAATTGCTTCACATAAAGCAGAAAATAATCAAAGCCAAGTGCCTTATTTTGAAATAATTAAATAGATTAAAAAACGCATGCGTAATTGCAAAGGTATACCTATATAAATTTATTAATTACAGATAGCCGAATGAAATAATCGAGTAATCAAAAAATATCAAATTGCGTATCCGCATTAGACTAAGCAAATAATTTATGTAATAATATGGTTGAGCGGTTTGAACCAACTCTTTCTTGAATGATTCTACCCTAGAAAATTTAAGACAATAATGTGTCTGATACAAAAGATAGGCAAGTATCCAAGTTTCTTTCGTCAAGATATCAATAGGATTTATACTCAATGAATGCACATCATCTGAGAACTGTATTTCAAAACCTTTATCTAAACATAGTGAAACATTGTTGGCCATCCCCAAATGATTTATAAATATATTATTTAACTTCTTCCATTTGTTTCATAAAATACAGACTTTAATTTATGAAACAGAAGGTTTTCGTACTACTTAACTGAAGTAAATCGTCACTTCTTAGAATAATATAACTGTTATTTTATAAAACCTGTAAAATGGTAACATATGTTGTAATTAAAAAATTAGTATTAATGTGATTTTGTTCTTACAGGTTTTAATTTATGGTTAAACAAAACGATTCTGTTTCTATAGTTTTCGAAAGTCTTTCAAAAGAAATCGGTATTTGAAAATGACAATGCAAGTTGAGTAATCATATAGAAACTGGTTTAGTAATAGCAGGCCCAAGTTTCTAATCTTTTGAATATCTCAAAGCTAATGGAAATTGGTGCTGCTATCAAAATTTTTCTTAAAGCATAACGACATCCTTGTTAAGCCATAATAAAATTGATAGGTAAGATTGTCCAAATCCGATAGAGAATAAAGCGACTAGGTAGTTCCTTTGCTTTATTTTCGCTTTTGAGAATATAAACTTCCCATTAATAGCTGATTTACATTCAACGACGTTTGACGTCCGCAAAAAAGTTGAAACAACGCCAATTTTTAGTTATAACGACTACTTGAAAGAAACCGTTTCCAATGCAAAGATTATGCGTTCTAATAGTTTGGATACTTTTTGTAGGAGGTTCCAGTTTAGTTATTTGTTTAGATATTGATCATAGTTGCGTCAAAACTTTAAACGATCATACTGAAAAATACATAATTTTGAAAAAAATATTACCAATAACTTGTATACCTGTAATTTCATTTTTATTTTCAGAGAATTAATTAATGACAGGCTAGGTAGTGAATTAGGTACGTAACCGTTGTTCGTTATATCTACTACAGACACATCAAATTTCGTAATGTTTTGTATCGCCTACCATGTGGAATAAAAATTTCATATTCATCAAAAATATTTTTGTATAATTTTTTTTTAGTGTGTGACCTATAATTCTCATTTGGTAAATTTTAGTTTCGAATTACCATTACGAAATTTTCGGTAGTTCGGTAGTAACAGGTAGGTACTTTATTAAAATCCCTGTGTCGGTAGCAATAGGGTACGTACTTTATTAAAATTCATGTTCTGATTCTAATTCGCCATAGATTCTAAGGACACACCCGATTTTTCCATAGCGTTAAATGGTGAAAAAATTGTCAGCCATTGTCCATAGTCGCATCACTTTATGTGATGTGATAACTATCACATTTCAATTTTGGTATTCTCTTAGTCGATTGAAGCGACGTTTATCGTTTTGGTGTGATAACTATAACTTTAAGCGTGAAAATTATTATGGAAAATTAATTGAAAGAGTTATCTAAGAAATTCATTTACATACAACATTTCCAAGTAATGGTTCTAATGTATTTTACTTCCAAAAAAATGTAAATTATGTGATAGAAAGGTAATTTAAATTTCAAGAGCGACTGGCATTTCCGGTTGATGTAGTTACAGTGTTCGCCACAAACCCATTTTTTAAATGTACATAATTAATTTCGGTGTATAAGGCATGTTGCAAAAAATCAATATTTATTTGTATTATATACGTTAAATAATGTAAAATTATTAAAAATATCAATTTTCTCAAATAAATCATGGCTAAATTATTGCAATAACAACATGTAATTTCGATTTACTAATTAATAATTCACATATAATAAATAAATAAGATTCAATTAGTAAATATATATGGATCACGTAATTATAGTATCTAAATAAAATAAAGTTAGAACTTTTTAAAACACTCGAATATCTTATCTTCAATTATTTTTTTGTTTTATAAATAATATTCTTGCATACATGTATATAATAAACTTTATTCTAAGCAATTTCTTAGTCGATTTCGAACATTCAAACGAAGTAGAGTTATCAGTGTTTCAGTCGTGTAAAAATAAAACTTTGCTATTAAAATGGTTGCCTTGTCGCCCACAATTAAACTTAGTAATGGAAAAGAAATGCCGATTGTTGGATTAGGCACATGGGGTGTAAGCTATTTAATTATTAATTATTGCATTTTATGATCATTGTTTTCCTAATTGATTGATTTTGTAAAACTTAGTACACAAAAATTATTGTTATAATATGTGGTGCATAATTATTTTTTATTTATGTTCTATAATAAATAAACCGGCTATGTGATCTTCAATACATATAAATAATATTGATTATTGCCGATTTATTCCACGTTTTTCAAGTGTCAATCTGAATAATGCAATCCAGAATTATTCGGATCACCCTTTTTAGGTGTTGTTTTCCATTATAAATAAAGTTCATAGTAAATTTGGGCACTTTTGGAACCACTCTAATAATTGTTGTTACAATAAAAAACAAATCAAATGCACTAAATTTGGGGTTATAAAACACATACATACATACGTTTGTGTTACATAAAATTTTTATCTCTCAAGGTTAGAAAAATCTATTTTTAAATTTATATCAAACTATTTGTACAATCTTTAATCTAAACTAATCTACACTGTCTACGCAGTTCAAATAACTCACCCGAATAAGAGAAATTTAAATTATAAGAAAGTTTGATATATTGCTTAATATAGGAGTTTAGGAAAATGAACATACCAAATATTCGTTAAAAATTTGATAATGATTCCATCACAAGCATTAGCTCTGCTTACGTAACAGTCAAGCAGGTTGATTTAATAAATTTATGATATACTGCTACAGAAGATAAAATAAAACAGCAAAAAATCCCAATGACTATTAGAAAAATAATCAAAGAGATAATTTATTCGGTAACCAACCAACAATTTCGAATACTTATACAATACTTAATGTTATCTCCAATTTTAAAACTGTACGTAAGCCGGTACCAATTTTATTATCCAGATAGAATCATATTCATGAAATTATTTTCAAATAATTACCTAATTATTTTTTGTTTAGTCACCACCAGGTCAAGTGGCCCAAGCTGTTAAAGATGCAATCGACGCTGGTTATCGTCATATTGATGGTGCCCATTGTTATCAAAATGAACATGAAGTTGGTGAAGGTATCAATGCAAAAATTGATGAAGGCGTAATCAAACGTGAAGATGTTTTCGTGGTCAGTAAAGTTTGGAATACAAGTCATCGTGCTGATACAGTACGACCAGCACTATTGTACACGTTGAAACAATTAAATTTGGCCTACCTAGATTTGTATTTGATCCATTGGCCAATGGCCTACAAAGAAGGTGATAATCTTTTCCCCAAAGACGCAAATGATGTACTAGAGTATAGTGATGCTGATTGGTTAGATACATGGAAGGAATTAGAAAAGGCTGTGGATGATGGCTTAGTAAAATCAATTGGAGTATCTAATTTTAATAAACGTCAACTTGAACGTCTTCTCGATAATTGTCGCATTAAACCAGTAACAAATCAAGTTGAATGCCATCCATACTTAACTCAAAAGAAATTGAGTGACTTTTGCAAAGAAAAAGGAATAATTATAACCGCATATAGCCCACTTGGTTCACCACAACGTCCATGGGTAAAAACTGATGATCCCGTTTTATTAGAAGAACCAAAACTTAAGGCAATTGCAACGAAATATAACAAGGATCCAGCCCATATTTTAATCCGTTACCAAATTCAAAGAGGACACATCGTCATTCCTAAATCAGTCACGAAATCGCGTGTTATTAGTAATTTCCAGGTGTTTGATTTTGAACTAGCATCCTCTGATATTGCTGATATCGAATCATTTGAATGCAATGGTCGATTATGTCCAATGGCCGGGTAAGTTTCTAACTAAATAAATTAATAATCTCTTTAAATTTTTGGTAAATATTATATGCAATAAATTTATTTTGCAGTAATGAACATCTTGCCCATTACCCATTCCACTCTACCGATGAATTTTAAAATAAATTAAATGCAATTTCCGACTTAAATGTAGGTTTGGTAAAAAAAAAAAATGTCATGTTGGTTTTCAATGTTTTTCATGAAAATGATTATTGTAAATAAATAATATAGATAATTCCATTTGCATAGTGATTTAACCTCGTCCTGTGTCAATAATATCGATTGTAATTATTTTTGCCAATCATTTATTTAATATGTTTTTAAACATTATTATTAAGTTGTTGAAATAAAAAAATATGTAGGTACATTATTTATTTTGTTTAGATAAGATACTACGGTTAATCAATTTCAAAAATCAGATTATCGAACGTTTTAAAATTGGCAGCTTCAAGTGTTTATTATAAATGTTATGTAATGTACTGGAAAATTTATATTTTTATCAATTTAGAACTTATTTTTTGCTCTTGCACTTAGCCAATGTTATCAGATCAATATTATGTAGTATAGATTGTCTGCTAGGTATGGTTTAAGTCTTTTATATTAATTATTATTATTATTATTATAACTTTATTTAGTATAAAATACTATTAAAAAATTTACATTTTTTTAAAAATAAATTCGTAAATTATTATTACATTCAAAAATTGTCTTTACAATAATTAATCATACTACTTTTAAATACTTTTAAACTTGTTTCATTTTTTAAGTTATTTGGAAGATTATTAAAAAGACATAAGCCATTATACATTAACATATTTTTTGATTTTTCATTATTATACACTTTTAACCTAAAATCATTTCTATTTCTTAACATATAATCATGAACATCACTAACAAACACTACTTTATCATACAAATATTTTGGCAAAATTTGATGCTTCATCTTAAAAATAAAGATCAATACATTCATTTTTATCCTCTGCTCAATGTTTAGCCACTTTAAAGATTGTAACATAAAATCAATCGAAGTGTATTTATTTACCCTAAGAATGCATCGCATTCCCTTATTCTGTAATTTTTGTAGCCTGCTCATCATTTCCCTATTACACATAAATAGGATTGAAGAACAGTATTCAAAATGGGGTTTAATAATAACGTTATATATATAAATTGTAGTACTCAACGAAATATTCTTACGTATACTATTCAAGAAATAAATTTTTTTTGCAATTTTTGTACACACATAGTCTAAATTACTTTTAAAATCCAACTTATTATCTATAATTATACCGAGATATTTTATCTCACTAACTTTTTCAATCGGTTGATTATTTATATGTACCATACTATCTAATTTACTATTAATAATCATGCATTTTGTTTTTGATATATTTAGCTTCATCTTATTCATTTTACACCAAACATCAATCATTGCCAGATCATTGTTGATTTTACTCGTACATTCTTCAATGGTTTCTCCAGTAACATATAAAAGAGCATCATCCGCAAAAAGGAAGATTGTAGACCACTCAACTGCTTTGTGAATGTCATTTATGTATAGTAGAAACAGCACTACACCCAATATTGTTCCCTGAGGTACTCCTATTGAGACAGTTATTGAATCAGATAGCGATTCATTTACTTTTGTTCTTTGTCTTCTCTCTGATAAGTATGACTTAAACCATTGAAGTTCGATGTTTCTTAATCCCATTTCACTTAATTTCGAAAGAAGAATTGTTCTATCAATTGTCTCAAACGCCCTTTTAAAATCCAAAAATACTGCAACTATAATTTTTTTGTTGTGCACAGCATCCTTCCAGTTTGATACCACCAGATTCACCAGAGTTTCACAGCTGTGATTTCGACGGAATCCAGACTGAAAGTCAAATATTATCTGATTTTCTTCCAAATATTGTCTAAACTGTAAATAAACCACTCTTTCTAGGATTTTGGCTTCAGACAAAATCATATTAATTGGCCGAAATTCCTCACATTTAATTGTATTAGAAATTTTTTCAATAGGAACTACCGTTGATTCCTTCCATATTGTAGGGAAAACACCAGATTTCAACGAATTGTTTATAATAGAACATAAATTTTCTCCAATTAAATCAAAACTGTCTATAATCATATTTCTACTCACTAAGTTAATATCTTTCTTATTGTTCATTAATTTTACAATATTTAGCAACTCCTCATAACTTATTTGTTTAAAAGTAAACAGATTGACTTGTCTTTCTGTTTGGTTCAAATATTGAACAAATGGAATACTTTCATTTATACAATTAACACTATTTACAAAGTATTTATTAAAACAATCAGCTATCTTTAATTCATCCCTTATCAAAATATTGTCAAATACAACATCTTTAATAATACTACTTGATTTCTTCAAAACAAATGTTTTTAAATTTTTCCACATTTCCTTTTGATCACTTGAATCTTCTATTTTGTGTTTAATATATTCACTTTTTGCATAATTTAGTTTGTTTTTATACATATTTCTATTAATTTTATAATTATTCCAATCAGTTTCTGAGTCCTTTGTACAAGCTATTTCATACAATCTAACTTTATTGTGTTTTAGAACTTTTAGATCTTCTGTATACCATGGACACACTTTTTTTGTAACAATTTTATGTCCTATGAATTTTTTAACCACGCCATGCAAATTAACACTAAAGTTCTCTGCTTTGAAATTGATTGAATTATAATAAATTGTCGTAATATCATTTTTACAAAGCGCACTACGAAATTTATTTATATCATAATCTAAAAACTTAACTAGTTTATTATTATTGCTACCAAAATTATTGTTTGATTTACCAGACTTATTTATTATTATTTCAATCGATTCATGATCACTAATTTTAAACTCACTTTTGACATCACAAGTTATATTATTAGTATCATTAACCACCACATAATCAATTATTGATCTTGAACTCTTCGCAATTCTTGTATAATCTTTCACTATTTGCCTAAGTCCACAGTCTTGTATAATTTCTTTAATTATCCTTTTATTTGTTTCATTTATTTTCCAATTCACATTCATATCACCACAAATACAAATTTGACTATTTTTATCACAAATTTCACTCAAATAATTATTAAAATTTTGAAAAAATTCTGCATTTACATTTAATTGTCTAGGTGCTCTGTAGAATACTACCAACAATAACACAGTGTTAAAGCATACTAGTTTAACAGATAACCACCAAAAGTCTAAGTTTAAAGTATATTTTTGGATCACCTCAACATTCCAATAGTTTTTTATGTATATACAAACGCCACCGGTATGTCGTGAGAAGGAGTCAGCTCTAAATAATTTATAATTTTCTATTTCCACTAGGTTATCACTATCAAAATCTGATAGATGGGTTTCACTTAAACATATGAATTCAAAGTTCTGAGTCAATATTAGTGATTCAACTTCACTGAAATTATTATTTAAACCTTGTATAATAATAGTAGGATAATAGTAGGATCAAACTGGAGATATTGGTTTTCATATACAAATTATATTAGTATTTGAATAGAATTCAACAGTTAGAAATGTAACTCTAACAAAATAAATTACCTTTGATTTTTGACTACTCCTCAGCTTGAATGTCATTGCTAATTTGCTATTTTCATCTGCTTATAATCTTTCAATAAATTGTTTATTGCATATTTACTAATTATAAAATTAAATTTTATTTTACAGAACCGTCGACCACAAGTACCATCCATTTGCAAATGATGAATACTAACGTTTTTTTTATCTAACTTTCATTACATGTAATGTAAATAAAAATAAAGTTAAATAAAAATATGTAAACAAATAAATTACCTAGTAATAAAAATTTCTTTTAACGAACGAAACAAAAATGGCTAAATAATGTAAGTATCGCAAGTTCGTATTAAAATTCAATCCAAGCATAAATTTATTCAATAAAACTCATAAAACTTATACTTAAAAACGCAAAACATATATGGATTTATTGTTGGGTAAACATTTCGTGAGATGATTATTAGATAGCTAATAAAACACATACTTCTACTTTTTAAATGTTCAAAAATTTTGTAAGAAACATGAAAAAATTTGTTTCTGTTCTTCGGGAATTGAATTGTTATCCATTGCATTTTGCAATGCATTCCGGCACGATTTTATGTCATATGTTGGCCGAAACACTTTATCTTCTGGTTTTAGTAATCCCAATTGTACCAAAAAAAAATTTCGTACACGTGACTCCAAATTTTTCTTTTTAGCAAAGTCAAACACATCTTTAAAAAGTTGATTTGATAAATCGAGGGCTTCCTTCGATTCTTGACTAATGGCAGATAATTTTAATATCGTAAAGACGGAAAATGTGATGTAACTTTCTTCCGGAATTGTCTAAAATAATAATTAGTTAATTGAAAATAATTAAGAGACATTACCTAATTGATTTCTATAATTACCGATAATAAATTTTGAAATACTTCATGATTCTTGTTCGGAATGTTTTTGAAGAATTCTACAGTAGGATGAGGCATGTATATAAATGATTGTATTGTATTTGGTAAATATTCGCTTTCAACGAACGAAATACTTTTGTCAAAGCTTGTGTCAATTGCATTTGTAGTTACAGATTCATCTGTTCCAGTTTCATTTAAAAACCCGTGTGCTTCTTCATCATCATCTTCATCCTCATCATCGTACTCTTCGATATCGTCCTCCTCTGCCTCATCGTCGTAATCTTCATCTTCATCTTCTTCAACATCATCATCTCGATTATCGTTCTCTACATCTTCATCACCAGAATCATCTTCCGATAAACTGCCTATTATTTGATCCTTTTCCATCGATTTTAATTCTTCCTTTATTTCATCGATTGTCTCAGTTCCAAATTTATTTCCATTCAATAAAATCGACTTTAGGTTCATTTTATTTCTTAGGGCATCTCGAATCGATAGTCCTCCATCTGGTCCTATTTCATTGAATTCCATATTTAAAATTTCTACTTCTTCGTGTGCCTCCATTAGAGCACAAGCAATTGAAATTGCTCCTTTTGTTTTCAGCAAGCAATCTCCAAAATTAATTTCTTTTAAATGTTCCATGTAAGGAAGAGCAGTCGCTAATGCTCGGCTTCCCTTCACACCAATTGTATTATCATTTAAATTTAGCACTTTCATATTAGTATTTACTTTAAAAGCCTCAGATAAAGCAGTCATTCCAACATGATATATTCCATTTTGAGGTATCGCAATTTCTTCCAATGATTTTAGGCTTTTAAAAACTTCTGCGAGGGCAGTTGCACCCGCATTTTCTAGACGATTTCGCCCAGCAATAAATACTTTTAGTGCTAAAGGTGTGCCGGCTTGTAAACTTTTATAATAGCAATTTAATAAAGCTTTAGCTAACATTTTTCCACCATCTATACCCAAACCACAATTGTTCAGTTTTAATTCTTGTAATGAATAACATGCTGAACTTTCAATTAACTCAACTAAACCAATCATTCCATTTGGTCCCAAAGCATTATCACTACAGTCGAGGACCGATAAATTAGAACAAGATACTATCATTCCATTGCCTAAAGCTTTCAACGCGAGAGGTATCTCTGTTTTTAAGCGACCGGTAAATAAATTATTGAGAAATGCCTTCTTGAACTCGGGATGTGATTTTAATGAATCACCAATAGCAACAGCAGCATCTACCCCAAGTGAATTTCCTTCCAGATTCAAGTAATGTAAATGTTTTGCGTTTTTAATCGCTTCTACAACTTCCAGTGCTACATTATAACAACGAAAATTAAATTAATAAAAATTAGTCTTAAGTTGCTACATATATCTAATCGTTTTAACCTAAAATTTACCTTGTTCGGCGTTTTCCCATTTTTTAGCTTTTCCTTCGAAACTAACGCCAGAACCAGAAGATTCATTTAAATTTTGTAAAGCTACATCAATTTGAGATAAATTAAACGATGTATTCATTTTTATACTTCTTTATAATTTGTTTAATTATTTAATATGGAAAATCGGCGGTATTTTATTATGAAATGCACTTATTTCTTCAAACTTATACAAAGACTGTGACAGTTGGGAAGCTAACATTTTAGGTTATGAAATAATTTACCCTTTAAACATACGTATCATACATCCCGTTCTTTAATTCAGATTACGGCGAGTTGAGAGGATAAAAAGCCTTTTAAGCGTCGCAGAGATGAGTAATACCCTTGACATACTAGGGTTTAGCTAACCGCGATTAGTGATTTTTTCGAGATTAGCCGCAGTGTGTCAAGTTGAAGATTAATTAGCTAATCTTGTTTTATTTGAGGATTAGTGACTAATCGAGATTAAGGGTTTCAACATTGCTGAAAGTGCAAGCGGCGTGAGTTTATGATAGAAGTTATAAAATCAATGACAGCTTAAACAATTTATGCTGAATAAATTTTGAGGTTATATTTTTAAAAATAAAATCTAGTTTAGAAGAAATAAAGAAATAAAAAGGAGAAATAATCCAGTTTTTTATGAAGATTGTGTAATGACAGACGTCTGTCATTACACGATTTTCACCTAAACCGGATTATTTTGATTCCACAACGCGATTTTTGACAAAAGTGACAACTGCAAATCGCGATTAAAGTACTTTTCATACCAGGCGCCTCGGCTTTGAGCTTCAAAAATAAAAATTCTTTATTTCATTTTTGAATTATGCAAATTAGTTTTATTTGATTGATATCGTTTAATTTTATAGAAATAAAATCACATTTTTATCACAATTGTTTTATATTCACCGAAAAATCTAGCTCATGTATTATAGGTTACAAATTCATAATATCTCATTTCTTGCAAAAATTCACGTGTAAAATGGACCTAAATAAAATATTTGATAGCAACCAAATGTTCAAAGCCGACGCCACCGGTATGAAAGGATCTCAGCTTCCCATGTGTGGTAACTAATACCGTTTTCCAGTTACACAAAAAAGAAAACCGGGGCGAAACCGAGGCAAAACCGGGTTAGTGTTTTGACGTTTCAACAGGAACAGCAAAAAATGCGGTTTCCATAATTTTTTGTATTTTGCATGTGTTTACGTATTAATTGTCAAATTATTTTAATAATTCTACGTTAATTTTGCAATGAAAGATTTTTTTCGTGTTAATTTATTTAATTATATTTAGTTTTTATTTTAATGACGTTTGAAATTTAATTGTGTTATACCACTGACAGACTAGGTATTAGCTAAGCGCGATTAGTGAAACGAGATTAGCTAATCCACCACAAATCCATATGCGTTGACAGACTAGGGATTAGTTTCTTGCAGAGAAATAAAATATTATTATGGTGCTTGGTACTTGCATTTTCAGCAATGTTTAAATAATTATTTCACATTGTAGTGCCACTTGTACCATCACTAAACCCAATACAACGAGATAAGCTCGAAAATTTTCAAGGATTAGTGCACTAATCTCGATTAGTGACTAATCCTCAAATAAAACGAGATTAGCTAATCTCCAACTTGACACACTACAGCTAATCTCGAAAAAATCACTAATCGCGCTTTGCTAATCCCTAGTCTGTCAAGGGTATTAGTAATCGCCCCGAAAAATTTTACCGGGCGACGAATGACAGCTGCTGTCGCCCCGTTTTCGCCCGGGTTTTTTTTATCTGTCAAATTTATTGCAGCTGGAAAATCACATAAAAATTTCGAGGCGGAGACGCCTGGTAAGAAAACTACTTTAAGTACTTTTCATACCAAGCGCCTCGGCTTTGAGCTTCGAAAATGAAAATTCTTTATTTCAATTTTGAATTATGAAAATTAGTTTCATTTGATTGATAATGTTTAATTTTATAGTAATAAATTAATTTTGTTGAAAAATAATTTATTTTTAAGTGATAATTTAATAAAAAAATAAAATATATTGCAATGAAGTTAACTACAAAGCCAAGGCAATGCGTTCCACACTCGACTGCGACATTTTAAAGTACTTTTCATACCAGGCGCCTAGCCTCGAAATTTTTAGTTACCACACAAATTGAAGCTGAGATCCTTTCATACCGGTAGCGTCGGCTTTGAACATTTGGTTGATATCAAATATTTTATTTAGGTCCATTTTATACGTGAATTATAGCAAGAAATGAGATAATATAAATTTGTAACCTACACATGAGCTAGATTTTTCGGTAAATATAAAACAGTTGTGACAAAAATGCGATTTGTAGGTTATGTTGACAAAGCTCTTCGCTTTGTGAGGTAGTTTACACCACGAAATATTTTGTGGACTGACCTAAATGGCGAACTATTTTAGTCCACTTACCGAACGTTTACATCACAATAAATATAGGTCGCATTTGGTCCATATGTGAAAAATTAAAATATTTCAATAAATGAATTTATATTTAATATTATATTAATTTGGCATTTATTAATTTTAATTTTACTATTTTTATTTTTATTCCTTATTTGTGCTGTAAAAATTATAATTAACAAAAGCATCTATTGAAAAATTCGAAATTCCTTAGGTCGAACCGTTTACATCATATTTCTAGTTGACCTATTTTAGGTCAGGCTACTCATTTTGCTTGCCTAACCCAGTTTGGGTAACAAGTGTTTACATCAAGTGACCTATCCAGTTTAGGTCGTATATTGAGGTAGTTTACACCACGAAATATTTACTGGACTGACCTAAATGGCGACCTATTTTAGTCCACTTACCAACCGTTTACATCACAATAAATATACTGCCGTGCTAAACATGTTTTACTGATCTACATTTTTGGCCAAATCGAGTTATTGATGCCAATTGAAAGGTATTATAATATCCTTTATATTTTACATAAATAAATATAATTAAATCGACTTTAATAAATGCGTTATTAACCAAAATAAATTTCGTTCTAATCGAAAAAAACAGCAAATTTGAAGCAACACCGACTTAACTACTTGATATTAAACATGAACGCCTTATCTGTGGCACAAATAATGTACTTTTCTTTCAAATATGTAAGTTAAGTTACTTTTGCTTATTTCCATAATTGAAATTGCATTTATGGCAATTTAAGAATTTTCATTTTCAATAGCAAAATTGACTTATTTGAAATTTTCTATTCGCGAATTGAAACAATAACAACTTATATACAAGGACTTTTAACTTATATAATGTAATGTTATTTAGTACTACAAATGAACCACTTACCTATACATAATGAGGTAGTTTACTCCACGAAATATTTAGTGGACTAGCCTAAATAGCGACCTATTCTAGTCCACTTACCGACCGTTTACATCACTAGAAATATAGGTCGCATTTGGGCCATATGTTAAAAATTAAAATATTCCAATAAGTGTGTTTGTATTTAATATTATATCATTTTGGCATTTATTGATTTTAATTCTAATATTTTTATTCATTATTTGTGCTGTAAAAATGATAATTAACAAATTGCATCTATAGAAAAATTCGAAAATCCTTAGGTCGAACCGTTTACACCATATTTCTAGTTGACCTATTTTAGGTCAGGTCACACATTTTACTTGCCTAACCAATTTTGGGTAACTATATAGCGTCTACACCATGTGACCTATGCAAATTGGTCATTTAAGGTTGTATTCTATAGTTTATTTGAAAATAAATTTAACGATAAACTAAACATAAATACCTTAAATCGCAGATAAGGTATATATTCTTCTTATTAACATAGGATTTCAGCTTCTATTATGTTATATAAATCAGCGTGTTTACACTTGATATCATGAAATCGATTTCATTCCTCGTTTCTTTCCCCTTTACCTAGGAAACCGGTTTTGTCAAGGCCATGTTTTGATTTCTTTTTTGAACAAAAACTTTTGCGGATCTCATGATTTGATGCACTAATACAAACAAAATTAAAGCAAACAAATGTCAAACACATATTAAAACATTACACGAAATGCCAGATTTCTACACATACAGAGAAAATTATATTGTGATACGTTGATTCATAAAAGTTAGTGTAAACGATAGTTGATTTCGTGATATCAGAGAAATTGATTTCATGATATCCTAGTGTAAACACAGTGATTGACTTAATGGCACTTAAGTTATTTTTGTTTAGTACCAATCGATTATTTATAAAGCGTATTTAAAGTAAAAGACAAATTTTGCAAATAATTCATAAATTATGTGTATTTATTTTTATTTTCTCAAGAAACATATTATTTATGATCTAATGCATAATTTGAAGTCTTTGAAAGTAAATTAAATCCACATTTAAGTAAATTATTTCCCAAACATTTTGAAAAACTTTAACATCAATTTTCTCCAAATGCGATTTTTGCAGATCAGTAAAACATGTTTAGCACGGCAGTATAGGTCGCATTTGGGCCAAACGTCAAAAATTAAAATATTTCAATAAATGTATTTATATTTAATATTATATCATTTTGGCATTTATTGATTTTAATTTTAATATTTTTATTTTTATTCATTATTTGTGCTATAAAAATGATAATTAACAAATCGCATCTATTGAAAAAATCGAAATTCTTTAGGCCGAACCGTTTACACCATATTTCTAGTTGACCTATTTTAGGTTAGGTCACACATTTTACATACCTAACCCAATTTGGGTAACTAGCGTTTACACCATGTGACCTATCCAGTTTAGGTCGAATATAGTGTATAGTCCGGGACTAAATATGGCGGTGTAAACTACCTCATAGTGTATAGTCCAGGACTAAATATGGCGGTGTAAACTACCTCTGTACTACTTTGAAATGTCGCAGTCGAGTGTGGAACGCATTGCCTTGGCCTTGTAGATAACTTCATTGCAATATATTTTGATTTTTTTTAAATTATCACTTAAAAATAAATTATTTCTTAACAAATTGAATTTATTTCTATAAAATTAAACGATATCAACCAAATAAAACTAATTTGCATAATTCAAAAATGAAATAAAGAATTTTTATTTTTGAAGCTCAAAGCCGAGGCGCCTGGTATGAAAAGTACTTAAAGTAGTACAAAGCGAAGCGCTTTGTCAACATGACCTAAAAATCACATTTTTGGTACAAATGTTTTATATTTACCAAAAAATCTAGCACATATGTAGCTTACAAGTTCATAATATCTCATTTCTTGCTATAATTCACGTGTAAAATGGACCTATATAAAATATTTGATAGCAACAAAATGTGCAAAGCCGACGCCACCGGTACCCAAGTATAACAACACAGAACTCAAAATTGAGCTTCTGTATTTTCCTTTGGATTTTGACAAAATATCCGAAACTAACTCGAATACCTTAGAAATACAATATAGTATTGGTGTGTATTTGTATACGTCATGTATGTAGACATTTTTTTTACTACGTAGTTTATCAGTTCGATTTTGTGGCTTGTTGATACATTGGTTGGTGATGTGCTTAGTGATATTTTTTTTGTGATATTGCTATAATTTATGGATGCTCGACGCTATTTTATATTGTTTTTTGTCATAATAATTATTTATATGGACGCTCGACGCTCGAAGATCAGGAGTCAGTAAAACGATTGTTAATTATAACAAATTTTGTGAAACTTCCATAATATTAATTTTATATCATTTTTCAGAAATCTATAATAATGAAAGAAGAAGGGTACCACCTAGAAATGTTCATCAACAATATTTTTACTAACGAGCTGTCTCAGAAGTTTACGTTTAATGGACGGCAAGGAAATTTAAGTGCAAAACAGTTTCTGTGATAATATGTAACAATATTGTAAATTAAAACAATATATATGTACATCAAAATAAAAATTGAAATATAAATTTTGTTTCATTAATGAATTATTTGATTTACCCGCCAAATTTGGAGCTTGACATTTACACAAAATATTCCCGCCAATATTATTTCTACACACACACACATGTATATAATTTTTATATATTGAGTTCTGTGAGTTCCCACTAATTGCGACACGGTAGCATGTTTTCTTATAATAATCCATAATACCACTGACACACTATGGATTAGCTAAGCGCGATTAGTGAAACGAGATTAGCTAACCCACCACAAATCCATATGAGTTGACACACTACGGATTAGTTTTTTGCAGAGAAATAAAATATTATTATGGTGATTCGCTGAAATACAGCTGGTAAATCAGCTGGACTCATTTGTTAATTCAATATTTCAAAGATTTAACACACTAGATTTTCTATTTCCTCAAAATTTATTCAGCATAAATTTTTTAAGATGTCATTGATTTTATAACTTCTATCGTAAATTCACGCCACTTGCATTTTCAGCAATGTTTAAATAATTATTTCACATTGTAGTGCCACTTGTACCATCACTAAACCCAATACAACGAGATTAGCCCGAAAATTTTCAAGGATTGGTGCACTAATCTCGATTAGTGACTAATCCTCAAATAAAACGAGATTAGCTAATCTGCAACTTGACACACTACAGCTAATCTCGAAAAAATCACTAATCGCGCTTAGCTAATCCCTAGTCTGTCAAGGGTATTACTCAAACAGAGTTAAACCCAGAACTAAGTTATGGAGATTCTACGAAATATTATAAAATAGTTGGATTTAAAAATACTTGGGTATGAAAGGGTCTCAGCTTCACATTTGTGGTAACTAAAAATTTCGAGGCGAGGCGCCTGGTATGAAAAGTACTTTAGTGTTATTTGGTTGATATCGTTTAATTTTTTAAAAATAAATGCAATTTGTTGAGAAATAATTTATTTTTAAGGGATAATTTAAAAAAATCAAAATATATTGCAATGAAGTTATCTACAAGGCCAATGCAATGCGTTCCACCCAAATAAATTATAATACCTATAAAGGACATAACTATACTTTTCCATAGTAAACTTGCGGTTAATGATATTGGCAGATTCATCGATAATGCAGTATTATTTAATACGTGAAAACATAGTACGGGATAACTTCTAAAGATGTCAGCTTTAACAATTTATAATTTTTGGTAAATAAATAAAAAATAAAATTAATTGTTTAATTGTAAGTTTTATTCGTGTTTTTTGTTTTTGTTTACATTTTTGTTTCGATACAACAAAAAAAATATTTAAAAAAAACAACTAGTGCCATCTTTAGATTTAATCTGTCTATCGCCGTTTTTTGACAGCGAAGACCTTTATAGGTATTATAATTTATTTGCCTATAAAGGACATAACTATACTTTTCCATAGTAAACTTGCGATCAGTGATATAGGCAGATTTATCGATAATGCAGTATTATTTAATACGTGGAAACATAGTACGGGATAACTTCTAAAGATGTCAGCTTTAACAATTTATAATTTTTGGTAAATAAATAAAAAATAAAATTAATTGTTTAATTGTAAGTTTTATTCGTGTTTTTTGCTTTTGTTTACATTTTTGTTTCGATACAACAAAAAAAAAATTTAAAAAAAACTACTAGTGCCATCTTTAGATTTAATCCATCTATAGCCGTTTTTTGACAAGAATGTCCTTTATAGGTTATTATAATTTATTTGCGTTCCACACTCGACTGCGACATTTCAAAGTAGTACAAAGCGAAGAGCTTTGTCAACATAACCTACAAATCACATTTTTGTCACAACTGTTTTTTATTTACCGAAAAATCTAGCTCATATGTAGGTTACAAATTCATAATATCTCATTTCTTGCTAAAATTCACGTATAAAATGGATCTAAATAAATATTTGATAGCAACCGAATGTTCAAAGCCGACGCCACCGGCATGAAAGGATCTCAGCTTCACATGTGTGGTAACTAAACATTTCTAGGCGAGGCGCCTCGTAAGAAAAGTACTTTTTACTGGCTTTACACCGTAGATAGTATAATAGCAAAATAGTATAATACTATTTTGCTATCCGGTGTAAAACCGATGTTTTGATAGTATAATAGCAAAAATAAAATATAATATTTGGGCTGTTTTCCAAACGATACTTATTCGATACTTATTGACTTATTTGGCCGCCATTTTAAATAAGTAAGTAAAGTCATTCCAATTGATTTAGCTTACTTATTTTGACAGCTGCATCAAAAGAACAAAAATGCTCAATATTTACTGCACAGCGATTTTTTTTTTTTAATTTATTATTATTAAATTTATTATTCTTGGGATAATTTTATTTTAATTATCTGTATTTTAAATTTATGTTATTTGTGTTTGTGGTTTTTACATAACCATACATTATATTTGTATTAATTAAAATATGTATAAACATAAACCAACACCTTAACCCTTTCACTCGTACTGTACACAATTGCGTACATCATTTTAAACCTAATTTTTGGGATTCAATGCACTAATAATGGATTTTTAAGTGTTATTATGTTGGCTCTTAGTCTTAAGCTACCTGCCTAAGGCTGTATTCCAAACGGATACTTATTTGTGGAACCTGTCTAATTCAAATAAGTAACTTGGCGAGGTAACTTATTTTCTATCTCTTTCTTACAAAAAAATCTAATTTGTAATGTCAAAAAAATACTTTAACCCTTTGATTCGTCATTTATTTTAAAGCGCCTGTTATTTTGCTTAACTGAGTATTTCTGAAATTTTATAATATTGTTCACGCTAAATATCCTTTTTAGGTAGCTTAAGACTAAGAGCCAACATAATAACACTTAAAAATCCATTATTAGTGCATTGAATCCCAAAAATTAGGTTTAAAGTGATGTACGCAATTGTGTACAGTACGAGTGAAAGGGTTAAGGTGTTGGTTTATGTTTATATTTTAATTAATACAAATATAATGTATGGATATGTAAAAACCACAAACACAAATAACATAAATTTAAAATACATATAATTAAAATAAAATTATCCCAAGAATAATAAATTTAATAATAATAAATTTAAAAAAAAAAAATCGCTGTGCAGTAAATATTGCGCATTTTTGTTCTTTTGATGCAGCTGTCAAAATAAGTAAGCTAAATCAATTGGAATGACTTTACTTACTTATTTAAAATGGCGGCCAAATAAGTCAATAAGTATCAAATAAGTATCGTTTGGAAAACAGCCTTATACCGATTTTCCATCGTCATAGTATAATAGTATAATAGTATTTTGCTATTATACTATGACGATGGAAAACCGAAGTTCATAGTATAATAGTATAATTATACTATTTCGTTATTCTAGCTATCAAAAATATAATAGGTAGCAAATTGTGTTTTTAACATTGTAAATTTATCTGACAGTGTATTTATTTTGACGATTCGCAAAATTAGCATTCGATTGTTTTTTTTTGTGTGAGTTGTATGGCTTGTTTAAATATTATAATGAAATTTAAAGTTATTTTTGTGAAATTAACATTGTGAATATCGGCATTTAATTCTAAAAATCATGGAAAATTGTTTTTTTGTTTATGAATATACGTTAAAATTTTCAAAATAGGAATTATACCTACGTTCACTTAAAAAGAACTATAATTGGTGTTAACTTCATCGCGCGCGATGGAAAACCGACAAGGAATAATAGTATAATAGTATTATACTATTATGCTATTATACTATTGACGATGGAAAATCGGTATTAGATTTGATAGCTATCAAATTTTAATACCTATTATATTTTATTTTATTTTATTGTAGAAGGAAATTTTTGACAGTGGATTATAGATAAATTAGTCTAGAAATGTTTTTGTGTATTTTGAAATTATTCTTTTTCATTATTTTGTTATAATTTCCTGTTTTTCATGAATATTTTATGCGGTGTAAAACAGACTACGGTAGATAGTAAAATAGTATTATACTATTTTGCTATTATACTATCTACGGTGTAAAGCCAGTATTTGTCTGTCCGCGCTGGACGTTTTTGTTGATGCGATAGCAAAAACAACTTCGAAGTTCGGCCGATCGGCACATTTTCTTTAGGTAATTGAAATGTTACTATTAAAAATATAAAATAATTGATAATTTTTTTAAATGCCTTATGATTTGTATTCATTAAATAGGTTAATTAATTAATATTTTAAAGAAAAAACAAGATGCGTCAAAGGCTTAAGCAGGGTTGGAAGAATATGTGGGATCCAATTTTTATGTATTATAAATTTGGTTACTAGGGTATTTAGCGTCAAAAATGTTGACATTAATGTGCTTTAAGCACATGTAGTGTGAAAGAGATCTCAAAATAGATTTATCAGAATCATCACAAATCACAAAACAATATGAGCTTTAGATGAACTGCAAGACGTTGCGTGTGATCATTTATTTTACTATAATTTATTTAAATTTAATTCTTCTGTTTGAAATAAATATACAAGATAACCAATAATAATAGTGCCCGGTTTTGTGAAATGTAATTGATATTTGAAGGAAAACAAGTTTTTGATCAAATTAGGTAATATTGTTTTTATTTGTTTTTCTATTGTAAATAGAGAAATTATTGTTGATTTTATGTAAACAAAAACGTCATCAAATTAGAAAACGGTAGTATATATAATATACTTGTTTTATATTCGTCTTAAAATTTGGCACGTACATATAAGTGGTTGTAAAGAAGCGAATCCCAGTAAATTAAATTTAATCCTAAAGATAATTTCTCAAATCTCATCTAGAGGTAAAGAGGTTTGTACATATTTACCTATTTACCACCGGAAATTAGATTATTTTTTGTATATTTTTAATTTTTATCAAATTAGTAGAAGTAATTTATGTTAATCACAATTCGGGTGACTACTAATCACATTTTTAATTATAAATTATAGTTTAAAATTTGGAATTACAGATTGCAGTATCAGGCATTCTAGCTCCCAATTAATTCCAAAAATTATATCATCGGTTTGAGTTTAAAATTCAAAGGTACAAAATTTATTTTATTGAATTGACCCAGGAGATAGTCCAACGTCCAACCTCATAAGCCTCTTATATGTGAAACAAAAGAAGCAAACCATAATATATTAAGTGTGTATATTTGAATAACTGGTTTCTAATACTTTTCTAAAATTCCATTTAGCAATCTATAACCAACGAATAACGATGACTAATGAAGACAAAATTTACGATATTTTGCCAGTGTTGCTTTGTGGTTTATCGGTGCCGTTGTCAATGTTCATGTGGTTGGGAAATGTGGCATTTACAAAATTATCATATACAGAAAATTTCAATGTAATTTCGCCTATGCGTTGGTTATTTTCAATCCTTGTTCCGATTCTTTTGATGATTTACGGACTGAAACGAAAAGGTGTTAATAAATCAGGAGCAATACTTGGATTAGTGATTGCTGTAATTTTATCGATTGCAAATCATGCATTCTTAGCTAGTTTGGCTACATTCTTCTTTTCGTCATCAAGAGCAACTAAATTTCGAAGTGAGCGCAAAATTAAAATAGAAGATGGTTTTAAAGAAGGTGGACAACGAAATTGGGCTCAGGTTTTATGCAATGGTGGTATGGCAACACAATTGGCGATATTATATTTAATTGATTGTGGCAGTGGAGAGACACCGATAGATTTTCATAAGATGTATCGTTCAAGTTGGTTGTCGATTGGAGTTTTAGCGGCGTTCGCTTGTTGTAATGGTGATACGTGGGCTAGTGAATTAGGCACAGTCATCGGGAATTCAAATCCTTTTTTAATAACATCACGGAAATTTGTACCGCGAGGTACTAATGGCGGTGTTACAATATTTGGTTTATTTGCCAGCCTATTAGGTGGGCTAGCCATCGGATTAGCATATTACTTAACCGTTATATATACGGTTGAATCAAATATTTTATCGCAAAGTTCACCACAATGGCCAATAATTGTATTTGGCGGATTCGCAGGTTTATTTGGTTCAATTGTCGATTCAATACTTGGTGCTACATTACAATATTCAGGTAAGTTTTTTATAAAAAGTAATACATATTTATAACGTTTTCTAAAAAACATTGAATTTTTCAGGTCAAGATGAGAAAGGACATATCGTTGAACGTTCTGGAAAAAATGTACAATATATATGTGGCCGTCAAATTTTGGATAACCATAGTGTGAATCTTATATCAAGTATTATAACGGGTGTTGTTATACCATGGATGGCAGTCACATGTTGGCCTTAAAATATACCTAAGTTATCATCATAAAAGATGTTAGGGGAACAGGCTTAATTTATCTATAATTTGGTTTTATTTTTTTTATGGTTGATAGAATAATTTAGATTTAAACTTTAACAATAATAATATTTATTTATTTATGTTTAAATTTTTATTTAGAAAGAAACAGTTACATTTATTTTAAATTAGTGTTGTATTTAATTTTAAAAACATAAAAAACTTTTTATATTCGAATATATGTATGATTATTTTAGACAGGGTATTTATTATTTTTTACATACTCAAGTACCTACCTAGGACGAAATGAAACACAATTTTTCAAAGCACTTATAATTTATTTGCTTCATTAATATGTTTATTTTTTATGTCTTCACATTCTTCAAGTGTATTTGCTTCGTTACTATTTTCATTAACAAATTTAGGACCCCAAATTCCGTTTGTATTAACATATCCAAGCCGCTGTAAATGTAGTAAAACTGTAGTTTGTGATATTTTCAAATTTTCGGCGATTTCTCGTGTTGTATGGCGCGGATTTTGGTTTATTAATTTGGCTATTTCTTCGTCATTAACTTCGATAGGTCGACCAGTATGTTTCTTATCCTCCACATTAATGTCACCGCTTCTAAATCTTGTAAACCATTTTTGAACGGTTCGCTCATTAACCACACCGTCTCCGTAAGCTTTGCACAATTTTTTTGTGGTCTGTGTGGCATTTTTCCCCTTGCGAAAATAAAATAACATTAAATGCCGTAAATGTACTTTATTATCACTCATTTTTAACAAGAAAATCTAATTATAAAACTACTATCCTAAATTGCATTTGTTTGTAAACACAAAAACGTCAAATAATTTCAAGAAACCCAAGATTCCAAAATTCACAATAATACAATTGATGATTGTAAAAGTAGAGAAAGCGCCTCTCGAGGAAACAAGTTAAAATGAAGCTACTGACTCCTAGATTCCACCTAGTGGAAAACCTTTAAACTGAGCTACCTGATAATTTGACGTTTGAAATTATTGTGAACAATTCCAATTATGAATTGTAAAGCGCTTTTATGGTTGCTGTCGTTTCGTCGTTCAGTTATTTTTTTAAACCAATCATATTACTTAAAAATGACGAATTTTTTCTTCTGCAATTCTTGCAGCAAGATAGTTTATCTCCAACTTTTTCACAGAACGAACAAAAAATGTTTGTTGAGTGCACATCGCCAAAATACATACAAAATATTTTTAGTTGATATAATTTTTTGACGTGTTCACGTCAATTTTTATTTTTATTTTGTGTGACAGTGATATTATTATTACAAATTGTACGACTATAGGATTTTATACAATGTCTTTATATTCAGGTAGGTTAATTTGTGATTATTAATTTTAAGTGGCGACAAAATCGTTCTGTGATTTTTGCAACAACCATAAAATCGTAAAGAGAAAATGACTGAAGGAAGAATGAACGAACGAACGAACGACGGCAACCATAAAAGCGCCTTAAACACAATTTTTCCTTACCGCATTGCTAATAATTGTTAATACATAATTCCAATTTTGGACTATAAAAACAAATTTTAATTACCTCATTGCCAAATTTTTGCGTCGCATTTGTGACAAATGTCATTTTATCAGGTGCATCATTTTAACTTTTTTCCTCGAGAGGCACTTTCTCTACTTTTACAATCGTCAATAATACTATTTTACTACATATCTACCGTAGTCGGGTTTACACCGCATAAAATATTCGTAAAAAATAGAAAATTATAACAAAATAATGAAAAATAATAATTTTAAAATACACAAAAACACTGTCAAAATTTTCCTTCTAAAATAAAATAAAATATAATAGTTATTAAAATTTGATAGCTATCAAATCAAAATACATATTATATTTTATTTTTGCTATTATACTATCAAAACATCGGTTTTACACCGGATAGTAAAATAGTATTATTTTGTACTACATATTTTGCTATTATACTATCTACGGTGTAAAGCCAGTATTAATTGACGATTGTAAAAGTACGAAAGCGCCTCTAGCGGGGAAAAACATAATTGGACCAAAGCCGAAATGTGACGTTTGAATTTATGACAATTTGTCAGTTTAGTTTATTTTTTTTTGTTTTGTACGAACAATGAAGCACAATATTCCTCCAAAATCAGGTAATATTTTTAATTAGCAATAAATTTGGAAATGTTCCAAAAATATATTAAGTTGAGAGAAACATTTTATAAAGAACGCAAAAACCGTAAAAAATAACAGTCACAATTTAATATCAAATCACGACTAATTTCTCAATGCCTGTTTGATTATTATTTATTTACTATACAGTGGTAGACATTCGTTTAAACGCACTATGTTTTTTGAATATTGTTCTAAGAGTAAAGGGTTTTGATTTTTTTCAAGTGGTCTAAATTGTGTCTATCATCTTAAATCTGTTGCTAAGATAAACCATTAGTAAAAATTTTAATGGTTTACTTTAATAAATTGAAAAATCTAAATTTCAGGTGGACATTAAGTATAAACGCACTTCTGATAATGTACTAAAATAAAAACCAAAATTAGCAATTTTTCATATATTATTTTATTTAATATTTGGTCTGGTCCCGACCTTTCTGAATAACTTCGAAAATTCGAGAAGGCATTGAATTTGTTAAATTTTTGAGGGCTTTCAGACCAATTGTGGCCCAACATTCACGGATGGCACTTTTCAAATCTTTAATTGAATTATATTGCTGTTCATTTCCATAAACTTTTCGGGGAAGGCCCTCTAAAGGTTTTCGATAGGATTGCAATCAGGACTGCATGCTGGCCATTCAAGAAGGGGAATGTTTTTCTCGAGAAACCACGGTGTGGTCTTCTTCGAAGCATGGATCGAGGCATTGTCTTGTTGAAAATTATAATTTTTGTTGATGTCATTATCCAGATAATTTGAGGAGTATCTGATCAAAAGTAGCTATTTACATTTTCCAACATGTAATTATTTTTTTTCTTTAATTTTTTTTTCGATATCAGAATGGACCAAAAGTGGCTATTTCTCTATCAAAAATGTTCATAAATTCAGAAACAGTCGAAACAAGCTATTTACTACAAAAAAGTAATCCTAAAATGTGCGTACAATGTACATTTAGATCAAAACAAAATATTTTTCGAATAACGTAAATAGCCACTTTTGATCAAACACTCCTCATTTATCAAAACGTCTTCCAAAAGTTTCACGTACATACGGAAGTTCATTCGTGTCGTTATAAAGCAGATGGGAATCTCCTCGTTATAAGAAAATGCTACACATACCATAACACACCGCCACAAAATTACGCTTCGACCTTATGACGCCATGTTCCTCCAAATTATGCCAGTAGCAACTGTAGCAGTCGGGAAAATCCAGATTAATTTTCTTTCCGTAAGAAAAAATCACACTCTGCCAATCCGTTATCGACGACATGTATTTACGAGCAAATTTGAGCGGATTATTCGTATGCATGGCCGTTAAAAGTGGTTTGATCCAAAATTTTGTCCATTTTATGTTCGGTGAACTATTAAAAATACGGACAATGTGTCGGGTCGTCACAGGAGGATCCAATGGCCTGCATGATAGACGGTTTCGTGTATAGCTTCTTTGCGGATTAGACCTTTCTGGCGAGCTGAGATCTTGGATAGGCAATAGTCCTGATTGCGATCCTATCGAAAATCTTTAGAGGGCCTTCCCCGAAAAGTTTATGGAAATGAACAGCAATATAATTCAATTAAAGATTTTAAAAATGCCATCCGTGAATGTTGGGCCACAATTGATCCGAAAACCCTCAAAAATTTAACAAATTCAATGCCTTCTCGAATTTATTCAGAAAGGTCGGGGCCAGACCAAATATTAAATAAAATAATATATGAAAAATTGCTAATTTTGGTTTTTATTTTAGTACATTATCAGAAGTGCGTTTATACGAATGTCCACCTGAAATTTAGATTTTTCAATTTATTAAAGTAAAACCATAGAAGAATTACTGTAGAAGCATATTTTGTATGGGCGAAATTTACCAACTATATTTATTTTCGTATTTCTGTGAGTTGTTTTTTGTTTTTAAGTGGGACTGAAAGGTCTATATAGTAATTTGATATCATATTGCCTCTTTCTATTCTCTGTTCGGCAGTATGTTGGTGTGTACACACAACACATATATAATTTGTTTTGGTTTTTTACGAACCTTTTACAAAGAGTCGAACATTTTTCTGTTTCTCATAAGAACCAATTTTTTGTTTTTCTATTTAGGTATGGAGTTTTATTGTTTTTAAGCTACTTTGTCTCTTTTGTTTATGTTAAAATTAGAAAGGCAAGGATGATTTATTGTTTTTATTTTTCGATATGTACATACATATGTATTTAATGGTTTGTTTGTGGTGGTAGAAAATGGAAAGAGTTTCTTTTTCATTTTAATTGAAAATGTAGAAGGATTTTTTTTACGATTTTCAAACATATACACAAACTTAACGTGTTAGGGATGCAAATTAAAGAAAAGTTTATTGCATTTAAATGAATTTTCATTAATAAAATTGAAAATCAATAAACTATCAATTTTAAATTGGTTCTTATGAGAAACAGAAAATGTTCGACTCTTTGTAAAAGGTTCGTAAAAAACCAAAACAAATTATATATGTGTTGTGTGTACACACCAACATACTGCCGAACAGAGAATAGAAAGAGGCAATATGATATCAAATTACTATATAGACCTTTCAGTCCCACTTAAAAACAAAAAACAACTCACAGAAATACGAAAATAAATATAGTTGGTAAATTTCGCCCATACAAAATATGCTTCTATAGTAATTCTTCTATGGTAAAACATTAAAATTTTTACTAATGGTTTATCTTATCAACAGATTTAAGATGATAGACATAATTTAGACTACTTGGAAAAAAAAATCAAAATCCTTTACTCTTAGAACTATATTCAAAAAACATAGTGCGTTTAAACGAATGTCTACCACTGTATCATGAATTAGAAAGTAGATTTATCTACAATTGCATCAATCCGTGGTCTCGTTCCTATTGATGAAGCTAAATTTCCAAAATTAAATCAATGGATTAAACGAATGGAACAACTTCCATATTATGCAGATATAAATCAGAGGGGTGCGGATGAATTAAAATGTTTTACACACGATTAGAAGAAAATAAGCAACGGAAAACGAAATAAATTATTTTTATATAGTCACTATCACTATACGTCTGCTCACTTTTATGGTCTCATAGTTCATAACCATAATTTAAGAATTATCATGGACGGAAGCATGTGTAGTTATTCCTCAGTGTTAAAATCACGAATGGGGTTATCAGACCATGTTGGTAAGCATTAGAAAAATAGATTTTTCAAACATAGAGTCTACATACCATTTTATACAAAAATTACAAACATTACAAAAATTATATTTGAACTTGTTAAGGGGTAAACTGGTGTAGAACCCAAAAACAAGCACTTTTTGTAAAATAAAAATAAAAAAAAACTATTCAATATTTATTTTTGTAAATATTAAAGTTTATTGTGTACATATTGGAGAGTTCAAGATAATTTTTTAATATTATTATAAGAAACATAAGCAAGTTATTAAAAAAAAATATAAAGGTACCTCTAAAAATTCTTTCTTCACGGCTTGCACTCTAGCATCTCGTAGAATTATCCGATAAAAAAAATAAATATATTTTTGTAAAGTTTTTTGAGTGTAGTTTGTAGATATACCTAACAAATTAATTATTTCATTACAAAAAATTCTAATTTGAAAAAAAATCCGTTTTTTTGCATACATTTTGAACGTTCTAATTTTGCAATAACTTTTTCTTAATAATGTTTTTAGTACAAAATGTGTGGTACAAGTTCAAGGCGATTAAATCACCTTTAATTTAAAAAAAGAATTATTTTGATCCATCGAGAAGTTTTTGAGTTATCCTGCACGCCAGTTTCAAAAACATGGTTTTGAGAAAAACGCGTTTAAAGTTTCCGAACAAGGAAACAAGTTGATAAAAGTTTATCATTGTAAATTTACCTGCACTTTTAAAAGCCGTTATTTCGTCATTTTCGCTTTGAGGGCTTATTCTAGGGATAATATACTATCGATTTAAACAAAGAAAGAAAAATCGATTTTTTGAAGCCGCTACACCAGGTTACCCCCTTAAACCTAACCTAACCTATGGGCGAAAAACAAATTCAAATTCACTTAAACACCATACATATATTTTTTTCCAAAATTTGTTTATTTTATTTACATTTGTCTTATTTGTTTCGTTTTATAAATAAATTATAATTAATTAAAATATTATAAATTAATTAAAAAAAAAAAATGAACATAAATTTAAATTAGAAATTTTTTTTAGTCACATTTGTCCGATGTGATTAATGGAAATCGTACAATTCTTAATTGATTGCCATAGTCACATACAACTGAATCACCCGATGCTAATAAAATTTTTGGGCATATATGTAAATTTGTATCATCCAATTCAGCTTCACCGGCTGTTTCACCAGTTCGTACATCTAAAACTACTAAGGCTCCTGAATCGACAAGAAAAAATAGTTACAACATTTCATTTCAATGTGATTGATCATTATTCAATTACCTGGTTTCGCTCGGACTAACAATGATGACGTTAGCATTAATAAGCTTGAATATGTATGTGCAACTGAAATTGTATTCATTAAATTGAGCTGAAAACGTTCCCATACGCATAATTTTCCATCAGATCCTAATGAAACTATATAACTAGGCGAACATACAACTGAAATAATAGGACCATTGTGCGCTTCAATTTTATAAATTCCAGCACCGGCTATTAAGTCCCATATATATAATAAACCGTCTTCAGATCCTGAACCACCCGTGCCACGCTGCCAATTATCAATAAATAAACATGTGATGGGTCCAAAATGCCCATGTAATGTATACATGAGACTAGGGTTATCTAATTTAAAAACTTTTAATGTATGGTCTTGGCTGCCTGTTAATATGATACCATCAGAAACTTCTAGGCATGTTATTGGCTGTTGATGTCCTTCATGTTGAAATTCCAAAAAACATTTTAGCTCTTCGGCTGTAGAAGCTATATTTGGCGACGACGGTTGATAAAATGAACTTAGACTACCGGTCGACCCTGCTCGAACATGGGCTACAACAAATAATTTACAATTTTTTTTTTATTAATTCATACAAACTCGAATAGTAAACTAATAAAACACTTACTTCGTCGATAAACCGATGAAAAATTATAATCTATTGGTATTCCACGATTGTAGGTGCCTAATCGTAAGATATCTAAACGACCGCTTAAACGTGCCGCAATAACCTTATCGCCTGAAAGTTTAACATGTGTAACACCATCATTATGATGTGACTCATTTTTATAAACACATTTGAATTTTTGTGTTGTTCCTTCCCAAAATTCTAGACGGCCGTCTGCACACCCAATCACCAATAAATTATCCAAATAATCAAGACACCATATTGGAGTTGGATTTTTAAATTTAAAATCATATGACATGTTGTTTGCTCGAACAATATCCGCCATTAATTCACCATTCGTTGCATCCCATATTTTAATTATTCCTTCAAGACAAGCACTAGCAACAAGAGAATTATCGATTGCCACACAATCGATTGTATGATGATGTCCTTTAATTTTAAGTGTAACACATGTTAAAACCTGTTGTGTCTTTGGCATATCTTCTTCTTTTGTATTCCAACTGGCCCTCCATTCCGCATAATTTCTTGAGCATATGCATCGATATAAAACCACCATTAGATAAGCCAAGAAAAATACGCTTATACAACATAAAATAGCGGTTAAAAAAATTTCCATGGGACTAGTTGGATACAATGGTGTATTTCCCTGGTCGTTTAATGTTGGCTCTTGATAATCCAAATCATTGAAATCGATAGGATCTAGTGCCGCTGCAAATGCTTTCCATTGAAAATTTTGTGTAGTTTTTTCCATTGGATTTCGCAGTTTGATCGCAATCTCCGGTGGTACTATATGCGATAATTTGATACTAGGCAATATTGTTACATACTTTCCATCCATTGAAATATTATATTGTTTCAATATTGATGACCAATGAAAATTTGATAATTGAAAAACCGTCTCATAGTCCGAATACTTTAGTTTATTTATGTATTCTGTGAAATTTTTTAAATTTTCATTCGACATTTCCGATAAATTTTTGTCCAAGTAAAATTTTAAATCATTTTCATTATTATTGTGATTATTGTTATTACCTAAAGTCACAGTCTCATTATTATCATTATACAAACTATTATAGCTATTATTAATTATCTTATCATTTATTTGTGAATTTGGTATTGATTCGTTTGTTTTATTATTTGTTAGATTTTTACCCAAGTAAAGTAAATGTTCAATTAATCCAGAACTATAGATGATATTAATTATCCATACAAGCATCCAAAGCATGAAAGCACGTTGAAAAAAACGGGTACGCGCCCAAAAATTAAATAATCTTACACGTTTTGGTATTTTTCGATTAGATTCTGATGATACTTGCGCCCCAGATACATTACAGCCACTCGCTACAATATCTGTTGGTAAATTTGGTTGATAATAATCTAAAGCTGTTAGTCGTGGATGCGATCGTGAACGATTAATAGTTGTTGTCGTTGTTACAGTATTTGATGTTGTTGATTTGATATGATTTTTTGTACGAACAATTCCATTGGATTGTCCACTACCAACTGGAATTGATGATTTTGGTAAATGTTTTAATTCTTCGACACTGAATTGGCTCTTTTTTATGTCGAGTGCCAAAATGGTTGAGAAAAAAATCATTTGTAAAAAAAAATCAGAAATCAAGCCAACAATTGCGAAGACACAAAATTCTTGTATTACAGGAACAAAAGTTGATAGGCCAATCGTTAAAATAGTTATTTCAGTCATTAAATTTTTTGTTATTGACCATCCCTCGCGACTTAATCCTTTTGCTAATCTAATTTTTAAATCTAATGTTTCATCTATTGAAACCACACTTTTTGTTATCACAAGTACATTTTCTAAACCTACAATTATAACTAAATATGGATATATACCTTTTGATTGCATACTTATTGTTAAACCGAAGAAAAAGCATAAACCTAATGACATAGCTAGACTACCTAAAACAGTGATAACAGATGATATTGCTAAAAATAAACGTGATTTGATTACATCTATTTTTCGTAATGAAAAATAGACATAAACAAATAAACTAACAAACGCACTGAACAATGGTAAAAATTCCATTAAATTGAATTCACCGGGATAGTAAATATACATGACTGACGTGCGTTGAATTTTATCATTTTGTTTATGATCTTTTTCATTCAACTGTTGCTGATGTAACGAATATTTATTAATTAATTTCGTTTTTAACGATGTTAGATAATATTCATCATTTTCACGTAAAAATATTGTTACAGCATATTGAATTATACGCGATCGTAAACGAATGGGATATCGTTTTAATCCACTATCCCGAATTTTCATTCCAAGCAACATTTCTGCTGTCGAAACTTTTGATTTCTGTAAATTCTGAAAATATTTAATTTTTTAGTCTCGAATATTAAACCATTATGAAACCAAAAAATGCCTTACCTGGTGGCGAAAAATTGAATTCAAAAGATTTGTGTCCTTATTAAAATGTTGTAAATTTTGTTCCCAAAAATTTGCCGGCGACAATACCAAACAATTATATTCCGGAAATAATTTATCCTTGGAACTTTTCACGTTCTCAATATGTAAGCATATATTGCCTAATGATATTTTACGATAATCATTATTATCACAACATTCATGATTTCTGATTAATTCTAATAAATTAAATATTTCATATAATGGACCGCGAAATGCATCCGTCAATAAAAGTTCGCTATCATTCCATGGTGCCACTGTTGATCGTAGTATTATTTGTTGCACATAAATGTACGGGTCAGATCGAGCCCAAGGAAATGGTGGTTCAAATGTAAAATTGCTCAGTGTGAAAATATTATTTAAATTCATTTTATCATTTTCATTAGTGTTTGTGCTTGTGTCTTTACCATTGTTATTATTAAGATTATTATCATTATTAATATTTTGATTTTCTGTATATGGTAATATTATCTTGGTGGGTATTGTTCCAGGTAAAGGTATATTCACTAATGGATAGCTGAAATTTTAAAACATAATTATTAGAATCTATGTTTTAAACAATTTAATTGTTAGTATTGGGTAGAGACAAATAATATTAACAAAATTTTTAAAATGATTCAGTTTATTTGTAAAAATAATTTTTAATTATCGTTCGAGAAAGAGATTGTAAAGAAGTTAGCTATGGATTAATTCAAAATTGTTTCATGGTTCTTAGAAAATTTCAAATATATGTATATAAAAATGGCATCTATTAAACATAATAACCTATACTTAGCTTAACTGTATCTGTACGTAACTCAAGGTTATGCAAACCCTGGAAAGCTTAAAAACAAAATTCTCGATAAATCACTAATTCTATAACAAGGTGCCACAAAACCCTTTGCAAGTTTCAAGAAATATCGAGTACCACGCAGGAATAAACACGAAAAGCTCCTGAAATTTTCTGAATGTAACGAGAATTCTAGAATAATTTCGATATTTACATAAAATTTCGAATATTCCAGAAAAACTTGAATAAACTTAAAATCATAGAATAACCTTGAAAAATTAAGACATCAATAATCTGAAAAATACCATGCAGTCCTAGCAAACATATAAATAATCTCCAAAATATGACAATGACGATAATTTGAATAACTTCGATATTACGCTAAGGCTACCCAGCGGTATTTAAATATGGAAATCTAAATAAATTCAAAAATTTGGATTTGGGAAACCTCTTCTCTGTAAGCCAATTTTTTTGAGTCCTATCCCTCATAGCTAGACTTCCTACGAAAACTATATCGAAATTCTCGAATAATATCGAAAAACTCGAATAACATCGAAATCTACAAAAATAGATCATGTCAAACTGTCAAGAAAATACTACTTTCGCGAATGGTGCCATCTGTTAGAAAACATGACCTTCTAATCTAGATGATGCCGCTAGTTGTCACTACTAATTTAATAGAAAACAGTCTTGCTACTGCCAAGGGCTTGTGAGTAGATGACCAATGGAACGCGAATTTTCGTGACAGTAGTAAAACATAACCTCAATTTAAATAAAACTGGTAATTTTGACAAAAAATACGTTGTTCCATTAATAATAATAAGTAATAAAACATAAACAAAATAAGTAAAATATTTTTGCTATTTAAAAATTGCCGTGACGTATCACAAACAAAGAAACAGTTTTTTTTAACCGTATTCCAACCATCATATTTTTGTTATGTCAGTAAATTCAAATTCTAATCAAATAACTTAATACATTTTTGCAAAGAATGCCAAGTACGTTGTTTGGAATATATGGAAATGTTTCAAAATAAAATACATACAAGTTTATAACTCAATTAACATTATTTTGAAAATCGATGCATTTATCAAATGAGCCAAAAGATACACCTTGTTTGGATTAGGGTTAAAAATATTAAATTCCACACAAACAAAATTGGTATTGACGATTGGAGTCGTGGTTTTAGACAACATAATGTATAGCCACTTCACTTCAAAAAATTTCCGCTATACCATATTTTAGTCGTTCTGCGAGCGCTGATGCTAGTTTTTGTATGGTGGCTTCAATTTTATTTTATTCCGACAGGTAGTGCTTTCTCTACATTTACAATCGTCAATAGAGACATCTATTACAATTGTTTTAACTAAAATCCCTCTGCCGAAAATTTTGTGCGTAACTACTTCTCAACTACACCATCCACTGTGTTCCATTGGAAACAATTTGCTACTGCTAAGTACATACTTATGAGTCAATAGAACGCAAATTTTCGTGACAGTACTAAAGCATAACCCCAATTTAAATAAAACTGCTAGATTTTGACAAAATATACGTTGTTCCATTAATAATAATTAATAATATGTAGTAAGTACATAATAACACATTAAACAACAAAATAATTAAAATATTTTTGCGATTTAAAAATTGCCGTGTCGCATCACAAACATAAACAAAAAAATATTTGTTAACCCTAATACACATATTTTTGTTATGTCAGTAAATTCAAATTCTAATCAAATAATTTACTAAATTTTTCTAAGAATGCCAAGTACGTTGTACGGAATGTATGGAAATATTTCAAAATAAAATACATACATGTTTATAACTAAATTAACATTATTTTGAAAATCGTTGCATTTACCAAATGTGCCAAAAAGACATACGTTGGTTGGATTAGGGTTAAAAAATTACATTCCACGACACAACCAAAATTCAAATAAATTATAATACCCTATAAAGGACATCATGACACTTTTCCATAGTAAACTTGCGGTCAATGATATTGGCAGATTTACCGATAATGCAGTATTATTTAATACGGGAAAACATAGTACGGGATAACTTCTAAAGATGTCAGCTTTAACAATTTTTAATTTTTGGTTAATAAATCAAAAATAAAATTAATTTGTTTTATAATTCATGTCTAGTTGTAAGTTTTATTCGTGTTTTTTGCTTTTGTTTATATTTTTGTTTCGATACAACAAAAAAAAAATTTAAAAAAAACTACTAGTGCCATCTTAAGATTTAATCTATCTATCGCCGTTTTTTGACCGTTACCCAAGTATAACAAAGCTGAAAACATGATTTTTTTTCAGCATATTGGTACTAAAAATCGGAAAATGATGAAATTGGGTTGGGTTTCCAAATTCCAACTTTTGACACAGCAAAGATGCTGGCGTTGGTGTGTATTTTTTTATTTTGTGTTTACAAATTTTACAACTTTAGTTTTGTGTGAGACGCCATTATGAATGGTTGTGTTTTGTTTTTACTTTAACTTAAATTTTATTTTTTGTGTTGTGCGATTATTTTTGGGTTTGTAGAATTTTTATTTTTGTGTGTACGAATTAATAATAATAATAAAATCGATTTTTATTTATAGATGAACGCGAATTGGATTATTTAAAAAAATAAAAAAAATAAAAATATTGTGTAAATAAAAAAATATTGTGTTAATAAAATTTTAAAATAAAAAAAAAATTGTTTTTATTTAAGTAGCCATGTTTGATTGTTTGTATGTATGTATGTAAAAGCGAAATTTCCCCGCCAAATTTTATATTGTAAGCCCCGCCCATTTTTGTGCGACATAACCTCACTTTTTTTGTCATCATTTTCCGATTTTTGTGGCCAACTTTCATAGTAAATCTTAGAATAAGTCGGACATTATTTCGGAAAAAAATCGGTGATGAAATCAGCAAAGTGTCAGAAAAATCCAAAAATTGTCGGATATAAAAATACTTGGGTAATGTCCTTTATAGGGTATTATAATTTATTTGCCAAAATTGGTATAGAGCCATCTATTGGAATTTTTTGAACTAAAACCTCTACCGATAATTTTATGCGTAACTACTTCTCAACTACACCATCATTTGAGCATGAATAGTTGCGAGTAGATACAAGTACTTATGAGTAGTTTACTAACGCCAATGGAACACGCTTATCGTTTGAGCATGAGTAGTTGCGAGTAGATACAAGTACTTATGAGTAGTTTACTCAGACCAATGGAACACAGCAAATAATTGTTGCGTTCCATTGGCCTGAGTAAACTACTCACAATTACTTGTATCTACTCGCAACTATTCATGCTCAAATGATGGTGTAGTTAAGTAGTTACGCACAAAATTTACGGCAGAGGGATTTTAGTTTAAAAAATTCTAATAGATGGCTCTATACTAATTTTATTTGTGTGAAATGTCATTTTTTAACCCTAATCCAACCAAGGTGTGCCTTTTTGGCTCATTTGATAAATGCATCGATTTTAAAAATAATGTTAGTTTAGATATAAATTTGTATGTATTTTATTTTGAACATTTCGAAAATATCGACTTTATTTGACTTTATTACCATAAAATAACTGTCGAATTTGTAACTAAATTTTTAACAAATATTTCAAAAATATTCCACCAAAAACCGACAAATTTGATTTACAAAATGTTCGTTTACGCGTGACAATCGACGTCAACGCCATCCTTCATTTTTCATCCATATTGTGACAACTTTTTGAAATTTTTGTCGCTTTTTTGTGACGCGTGGTTACTCGGGAATAACGCGCCTTTTAATTTACGGTGGTGGAAATTTGTACCAAGTAACCAAAAATGGTGATTACAAAATTTTTGGCCGATTGGTCACGGAATGTAAATTACTTTTGTAATAGGTCAGCGCTCATGTAATTTACGAATATGTATGTATCTAATTTGTACGATTTAGCTTGTTTAAATGATTTACATAATTTTCTTTTCTTCTGTGTAAATAATTTTTCATTTTTGGGGTTGTAGATGCTCATATTTGTACTCTTGTGAACGTTAAACACGGCATGAAATACATATTTAATTTTAAAGTGATTATACAATAGATATTATTATTATGTTGCTGATTACACTTAAATTTTTGTTGTTTATTCGTGTACTTATCTCACTATAAAAGTTTTATGTGTTGGGGTGCGATTGTTTTGGATTTGTCATTTTCTTGTTCGTGATATCTCTAATGGTTTTGTTTGAAGGTTGGGGTTGCGCTTGTTTTGGATGTTGCTCTTTTGTTGGACTTCTTAGAAACACTCTGTTTGTGTTTGTTGGAAGTTACAAGGAGGAGTGCCATCTGACATCCGAGGCAATCGTAATTTCGTCTTTCGGGTGTCACAGTGGGAGAGTGGCAGAAGCGAAATGATTGTGTTTTAATATTTATTTTAAGTCTCATTAAATTTAGTGATTAATTTAGAATGCCAGATGTTTCTACGAGAACTTAATTCGGCTGTCCTTGCAATTTAGATGCCTAATTTAATTTATTTTTAGTGCCAGGGGTTGATTTTTAAATTAATAATTCATTTTGAAACCAGTTGTTTATATGGGAGTATTTAGTAATAAAATAATTGATTAATTTGTTTTTAGTTTAGAATTACTTAAGATACCTGTCACGGATTTCTAGAAACTTCAAGCATCCAACGACGCGTAGTTTAGAAATTGTGTTGTCTTGTGCTAACTATTTTCGCTTATATTACTAACAAAAAAATTTATTGAAATATTAAGCCGTATTCGATTGCAGATTTAGATTTAAATAAGTTAAATTCTTTTAATTAAGTAGTACCTACATAATTTAGTAATAAAATTGATTAATTTTCTTTTTCTTTTCGGAGATACCTAAGAACTATGATTCAGCTTACAGAAATTTCAAATATTCAAGAGAATTTTGTGGTTTAGAAATTGTGTTGTCTTGATTCTTTTGTCTTCTTAATTTACAAGCATAACAGGTCAGACTTCATTCTTTAGAAACTAATTACAGTCAAACCTGTTTTTGTGCGGTCTTTTTTTATGCGAATTTTTTTTTATGCGTTTTTTTTGTGCGATTTTTTTTTGTATGCGATTTTTTTTGTGCGATTTTTTTTTATGCGGTATATGAATATCGAGATTCTGTTCAGCCATTTTCATACCTAATGCATCAGCCAAGTTCATTAATCATTAGACATGCTCAGTATTCTTAAATATTCCATATTCCAGCAAATTTCAATATGTAATTACATATTATCTTGCACACAAAGAATATAATTTAGTTAAAAGAAATGTTTATTTCACAACTAATGAAATGCGTAGTAATAGCCACACTGATTTTTAACCTTGAACATAAACTAAAAAATATACAATATGTAAGAAAAAAGGAAATTTACCGTTTTATTTAAAAATGAGAAATTAAAATTTTTTAAAATGTTTCCACGTGTAATTTAATTATTTATTTTGTTTAGAAAGCATTTTCTCGCTATTTCGTAAAACTTTGACATATGTATTTTCTAAGGGAAACTTTTTTTATGCGGTCCCTATCCACCGCATAAAAAAAATTTTTTTGTAATTTTTGTACAAAATTATTTATTATAGCGATTTATGGAGTTTGCGAATATTTTTTTTTTGTGCGATTTTTTTTGTACGGTCCCTATCTACCGCACAAAAACAGGTTTGACTGTACCTAGCGTTTTATCATTTTAATTTTGGTTACTGGTTAACGCTAATATAATTCATTACATGACAGCGTCCATCGAAGATCGAACTTGTATAATCTTATAGAGGCAAGATTGCGGAAATTCTACTTTTATAATATTTATTTGAGCGAAATTTTTTGGTGGAAAATATTTGAATAAATATCTGATATTACTAATTATATTTTATAAGCTTTAAGTTAAATTTTAATTAATTATGATTAGAATTATCAGGAGTGGCCAGAAATCTGATTCAGCAAACTAATAAATGTTATTTCAGAATGCAGTTTTATTTTTTAATAAACCATAAATATTGTGTATTTGTTACTAACTATTGGCTATACTTAGGTGTCTGTAACAGGGTCAATTTCTATCATTACTAATTAAACCTATCCAGATCCTCTTTATGGTATGTGTAACAGGGTGTTTGGTGGGTCTTGCCTACACCTTGGTCACCACTAACAAACTAATAAGGGACACGCCTAATACAATACTACTCTAATTCTAAACTCTCCAGTCTAAATCTTCTATACATATTTGCATCTCACCAGTTAATAAACATTTAGAAATTTATAACTATCGGTAGTTAAAAAAATAATTAAAATACGATTACAACTTACCAGCACAACAAAACTACCACAATTGCTATACTTGTAGCACAAGTTGGATAGCTGGACAAAAATAATCCATGTTTATAATAGGCCTGAGCAACTCTTTCCGGCAAAGTTTTTTTTTGGTCTTTATTTTTTTTTTTATTCGAACTAATATTGTTGTTAGTATGTTGTTGATGCAATGGATTAGGCATTGAATTTCCCCCTCCCGGTGACGATGTATTTAGCATTTTATTTTAAATTTTTTCTTTAGCATAGAAGTTTAATCGAAAAAATAAAATCTCTTTTGCTTTCAAAACTTTTATAAATTTTTAATAAAATTTTGTACTTTGGTAGTAATATATAGTATATAGTAGATATTCATTATATGTATTTTTGTATTAAATCAATATTATTTAATAAAAATATTGTTTATATTTTTTGTGTTTATTGCAAAGCCTTTACAAAAATAAGAAATTTCTATTGTGGTATAAATATAATTTTTTTGTTTTTAAATCTAAAAAGAAAAGAAAATAAATTTTGTAAGGTTTATTTATTAATAACAAAATCTATATAATTTTATAATAAGGAATAATACGGATATCGCACTAGGTAGAACCAAAAATCCATTTTAATACACGTTGGGAATGATCAAGAGTAAAACAAACTATTCATTAACAAGCTGTAAACTATTTTTTTTATCATTGTATTCTTGGAAATACCAACCAAGCGAAATGTGCAAATTTATCGCTCATATTTTAGTTTTGGGGAATTTAACTGTGTGGTTGAGCTGAAATGTTTAGGTACTAGGTAAATCGAATCGAAGGGTTCTCGATTACAGAATCTGTTATTTGACATTAAATCTAATAAAAGTTGAAAATATGTAGTCTATAATCTCCAACAGAATATAAACGTGGAATTATCAACTAAAGCTAATTAGTTGGCAACAACAAAACAAATCATGACGCCGTGCCGTAAACTATGTTGTAATTTTTTATTTATCTAACAACTTCCCAAGTATGTAGTAGGTATTTATGTAGTATACAAAAATTATACCGAGATTTTATTTAATTTGTACAAAAATTTATCTTGATTTTTCTTCATTATGTTATTTGTAAAAATGTTTTTGTTAACCAAGAAGAAAAAACCGGAAAAATATATTTAACATCAATAATGTATGTAAACATTAAAAGTAATAAAATTATACTTTTTTAACATTTCTGTTTATTTATCAGCATATTAACTTTGAAATTTTGGGTGGTTTGTCATGAAAACCATCACAGAAGAGCTCATAACCTAAAAAATATCGATTTTTGATTCATTCAATATTTGGATAAATATTTTTGTTGTATAGCTAATGCTATAAATGATTCAATTGTAAACTTGCAATAAATTATAAAAAATAAAAAAATACAAACACACGCGAAAAATGCACACACCTAATTTTCTTTTAAATTATTTTATATTGATGGGTTTTAAAATGTATAAAACACATATTAATTAAATGAATAAAACCATTATTAAAAATTACAATAATCATTGCATTATATTGTAATTATTTTATAATTATATATATGTTTTGAGTTTTAGAAATAAAATAATCAGAGCACAGAAAAAAAAATTACATTACTCAAAACATTAATGCGAATTTTATACATGTCTAAAACCACGGAAGTCGAATTGTATTTACAAAATATTTTCTAGTGGTGAATATAAAATTTAAAGCGACAGCGTTGGATAAAAATAAATATTATAGTATAAATAAACTTTTAATTTATATTTATTTATTGAAGCAAAATGACAAACTTAAAATAAAATGTTCAAAAGTATGTTGCACACACATATATGAAGTAAATCAATTTAAAAAACGTAAAAATAAATAAAATGTTTAAAAATTTAACGTTAAAAAGTGCCATCTGTTCCTACCATAAAATTAATGCACCATACCATCTATAAATTAAGTTCAGTGGATGTGGTAAATAAAAATTCCACGTTAGTTTATGACATCCGGTTGTCGACTCACCCTCTTTTTGAAGTCGACTACTGAAGAGTGTAGTTATAATTTTTTAGTTGTTAATAAATAAATCTTTCTCCATCTTCCAAAATGAGAATTTATAAAGATATTGTAACAGGTAAAAATAAAAAAAATTATACTGTAATTTCATGTTGTTAATATATTTGCATTAAATTATTTGAAATTTTTGTAAAAATTAATATTGAAATGTTGATGCCATGTATTAATTAAGGTATGTGTTCAAGTGAAAACCATTTTTGCACAGGAAATAGAGATTATATGCAAAATTGAAATAATCTCTGTTGGCATATTATAATACCAGATAATAATTTATTCAATAAATTTGTCTGGCGCAAATTATGCTAAATTAATTAGTTTTTTTTCATTAATATGATATTAGAAATTATTCTAATGTCTAATGTAAAAGCGCTGACATTTGACACGGATCAAAAAAAAATTGAAGCAGTTTTTTGTGGTTAAATATGGATTCTAAATTTATATTTTTTATTTTACTCTAACAGGTGATGAGATGTTCTCAGACTCCTACAAAATAAAACTAGTTGACGATGTACTTTATGAGGTTTATGGTCAATTAATTAATCGTAAGATAGATGTTAAAATAGATGGGGCCAATCCATCAGCTGAAGAAGCAGATGAAGGTACTGATGATGCTGTCGAATCAGGAGTGGATGTAGTTATAAATCATCGACTTTCGGAAACTGGATTTTCTGATAAAAAATCATATACCACTTACCTCAAGGACTACATGAAAAAGTAAGTTCAATACATTTTTTAGTGAGTCATGTCTAGACGTACAATCAAAATATGTGGGACACTGCGCAGTGATATGACAAATCACAAAACAATGCAGATGTACGAATAAAGCAAACATATGGTTTAGTAGTAATTTTGCATGATTCATTATTAAGTTAAGACCCGTATGCATTCAATTTTATTTTATGTGGTTCATTTAAATTGAATTGCATTTCTATTGAGTGCTAAAATAAGTATGATCTTAAAACCATGATCGAGTTTTAATCATAATTTGTTCATGACCTGAAGATCATTACATTTTTAAAATATTATAGACCTTTGATCCTTGATTATTATTTTGCCGGATCGGCAAAAATTCGCCCGTAAATAAAAAATTTGAATTTTTTAATGAAATTAAACCAAGTTAAATACAATTTTCTAATGTCGTTTTCGATTGACCAAAAAAACTAAACTCGTTCATTTTCTACTTCTCATGCCGAGGTTAGTTTATTTTGGTCAATCGAAAACGACATTAGAACTGTTCATAACTGACTTAAACTGTTTCATTAGATTAGTATTCTGTAGTTATTCATTTTCCTCTGACCTCTTTATCTACAAACTAACTTTAGTAACGAGGAAAATCAGTGCCCAAAGAATAGAGTTTATGTGGTTGTATAACCTGTTGGACAACCCATTTTTCTGTGAAAAACATTTTCCTTTAGAGTCGTTGATTTAACCAATCAAACCACTCAATAAAAAAAAAATGTGGTTTGATTGGTTTAGAGCTCTGAATTAGATAAATGAGAATCAAGAAGCTAAACTATTATTTTTTTTTATTTTTCTAGAGTTGTGACCAACCTTGAGGAAAACTCACCTGCACAAGTCGATGTATTCAAAACCAATATGAACAAAGTAATGAAAGAAATTTTGGGTCGCTTTAAAGAACTTCAATTTTTCACAGGAGAATCAATGGATTGCGATGGCATGATCGCCTTACTGGAATATCGTGAAATTGAGGGTAATTCGGTTCCAGTGCTAATGTTCTTTAAACATGGACTTGAAGAGGAGAAATTTTAGAGTAAAATATATTTTCATATTTTAAATAGCATTATCAAAATTTTTCAAATCACAACCAAAATAACTACAAACAATTCCAGATATACTATATTTATTTTGAGTTGATGTTTAATTTATATATTTATTAGATAAAATATGTTGTGATTTCGTAATTGACAACAACTAATTTTTTTACTATTGATTTATTATGTTTCTTTTGTACGCTAAAATTATTGAACTATTACAAGTATATAATTAATTATATAAATTAAGATGATATAGCTATAATTAATATGTAAATACTCCTCAATGTTAAAAAATTACATCCATCTATTATATTTTTTTTTTCTTGGAAGTTGGAGAACATTTATTTTATATAATTTATTTTTGTTTTCTGTTTTTTGCAACAAAATAAATTTTTAATTTCAATCTAAAAAGAAATAAATACATTTATTCATTTAAAAATGTCAGATCTAATTAAAATGTTTTTCATATTCATAATAATATTTTCTGTTACATTCAAACAAATCTGTGGTCACAAGAAATAATCGCTTAAGTAAAATTAGAAAAATTTAGAGGTACAAACAGTTCATTTTTCCCTTATGCCGACTAAGCTACTACGGCTTGTGAGCACGGGGGGCTATTTCTGAATACAATACGAATACGAAAGTATAACATTCTTATTTGAATTGAATTATAATTGAATCAGATTCGCTCATTTCTTAAATCAAATACGAATCTTATACATTTGAATTTGTATCGTATTCAGAAATAGTCCCCAGGTTTTGGCCGTTATGGTAATATCATTTAAGGAAATTTAGTGAAGTTAGAGCAGACAGAAAAATTTAAAACAATTTTTGTCTTAAGTCGCCTTAAGCGATTATTCCTTGTAACGTTGTAACCACGGAAATTTAGCAGATGTAGGTATAGTAGAGAATAAGCTTACAGGCTACTAACAAGGGATAAAGTGAATCATTTGTTATTCCTTGCTTGTAAATAAAAATTCTAATTAAGCTACCAACTCGCGTTATATCCTGCAATGATGCTAAAGTTCTTTAAAAATAAATTTTGCGTTAATTTAGACTGTCGGTGATAAGTTTATATGTAATTTGCAACCGATTTTTTGCGTTTTTAATATTTATTGATAAACAAATCTCACCTTGGGTGCAAGAAAACGATAAGCATAAATGAAAGATTTATTGAAATGTGCGAGTGCTCCACTTTAAAGAAACTACATAATTAGTAAAGGTTTTCTTAAGAATTTCAAGCTTCAGCCATCTAAAAAAAAAAATGATTTTTCTAGGGGCGGTTATTGGATAAGAATTCATACGAAAAAATTATGGTAATTATTGTATTACTTGGTTTATCGATCAATGGATTATTCAATTTTACCTCTGGTTTTATTATTAGGGTAATATCTTTATCTATTTGTATTTTTTCCTACCCTGTCATTTTTTGAGGCCGTCGTCTACTATTTTTCTCTGTGCCTCCTGTCCTAAACCTCTTCATATTCACCACTTATCAATGTTGTCACTCACAACCTTACAACTCAGTGCTGCCACATCACAATACTCCTTTCCTATTAAGAAAACAAAGTTTAAAACTTGGGAAAATAACAAACAAAACAACAACAAAATTCAATGTACCAAAAGATACAAAGCTAGATAACTTAACGCGTTGATCGTCAAACCAATCTGGTCATGTCGTAATCATCATAGCGGGTTGTGGCATTAGCTCGTATCGTACGTCATGCCCGTGGATGAAGACATCTGGCTGTATTACTCGTTGTTCTGGCGCTGGTAAATCAAAATCATCCAGCAAAATGTTGCCGTCATCGAGGATTTTAATTTCTCGTTTGCCCATTGGTGTTTCGGTTAGCATAAAGCCATAAAATAGTTTACCAATTCCACTTATTTTTGCAGAAAATTTTGATCAACACTTCCTCATCAACCTCGAACTCTCAACCTCTTTCAAGGTGCTAATTGAATTGTTGCTCCATTTTCGTGTCGCGTTCGATCGGTTGTTTTGGCTCTTGGTTTACAGTATCTAATTTCGTTTTCATCGGTCGTCTCATCTTCACTTGAAAGGGTGACTTCATGCCAAGGGCAAATGAAGGTGTGTAACGGCGTTTCCTTCTCCTTCAAGCTTCTTGAGTCTGGTCTGTAGTGAGTCGATGTATTTTTCAGCCTGACCATTTGAATGTGGGTAAAACGGTGCTGTTCTGATGTGTTCGATGCCGTTTTCACTGATAAACGACTCAAACCTTCTGACACAAATTGGAGACAATTGTGGGAAACGCCAGAATTGCTTTCAATTCTTAACATCCAATAATACTGCAGTATAAGAGTTACTTAACATGGCTTCTAATAGATTACACACATAAGATGATCTTATACGGAGGAAAGACACTTACACTGGTTTTTATTCGGTTAAGGTACTGAATAATTAAAGGCCCATTAGCAGTAAAATCTTTCGTAGATGCATAATCTGCCACAAACTACGCGCGCAAACTTTAAATCAAATTATGGGAGATCTTCCAATAGCTAGAGTAACTCCGACACGGCCTTTTACGCAGATTATGCTGGACCCTTCCAAATACGGTGTTCACCAGGTCGAGGTCGCAAAAGCTATGAAGCAAATAATTTAGCAAAATAGAATGGATATGGTAGCTTTCCAGGCCCAAGACAAATGATACCGGGGATTTCTGTCAAAACAATTAATTTAGTTAAGGAGTTCTACAGATGTATAATATCAGCCGACAGCTTCCTGGGGCTAATGGTTACGTTAGTATTCGTGATGCAAATGGTGCTCGAATTCATAAGCAGAAACTACTTGTTTTATGCAGTTTATCTGAGGCATATAATGCTTTTTTGGAAAAGCATCCAGTGATATCAAAAATTATACAGTTGGATATTAGAAGTGAAAGGGAACTGTTACAACACGTATTTTACGAAAATTTGAGTTAGAGCTGCTGTGAAGGTAAAATTTTAAAATGTAAAAAGTAATTTTTCAAATATAGCTAATATTATATTCTTGCCGTTTTACAGGTGGATGTGAGCGATGCAACGCACAACATGATACATTTATTGAGAGACTCAAAGCCGTTGCAGAAGCTGAAATATATTAATACCTACAAATCGGAAAAAATTATAACTCCAATTGAAGAAATTATCGAAATTTTATCAGACTCCTTAAAGTTTTGTTTAGTAGCATTACGTAAACACGATTACATTGCTGGATAACAATCAAACTATCTACAGATAGTAAAAAGTAAACTTTAAAATGGGGAATATGTTGTAATTTTGGATTTTTCGGAGAACTATACGTTTGTCACACAAAATGAAATACAAGCAGCACACTACTATATACAAAACAAGCTACATTATTTCTTACAACATTTCTCACGCACATAATAAGGCATTTTCGCTTCTCAAAATATTTTAAAAAAGAATTAATATATTTTGTTTTTCTTCATGTTCTTGCATATTATGTATTACTGTTCGTTTAACGAAAATTAATTCCGACCAACATGACACCATGTACTATAAACTTAGCACGACCGCAAAGGGTTAAATTGTATTTCTTAACTAGAAAATTGTAGTAGATTAAAATATGTTTTGTAGTAGATTCTATTAAAACTGCCAAATTCAAAACAAAAGTTCGGTTATGAGTGCAAAACAAACGAAAAAGCGATAAATGCATTATGGTGGAAACAGACGTGCGGACAAACGCTTGCGTTTAAATTAGAACACATTATGCTGGAAACAAATGTGTGGAATTTTTGCCTGTAGTAACGCGCGCTTTTCCGTACCCAAAACACATGTGCCGCTTAAAACTGCGTATTTTTTGACGTTTATTTTACACGTATTTAATTTTAATATAAAATTTTTCTTAATAAATTTTACCGTATTTTGACACAAACGAATGAATTTGTATCTTCCAGTTTGGCAATTGTCCGTAAACGTTTGTTTTCAGTTGCCAAACACAAAAAATTGACCTGAAAAAACGAAAATGTAGAAAAATCGTACTAGATTTGTTTTCTGTTACGTAGTGCAGCCTACCAATTCGCAGCTACATTAGAAATAGAGACAACTTGCGAGAAAACGCCTACTATGCGGAATACATGAATTTCTTTTCATTTAAAGTAGTGTGTTCTAATTTAAACGCAAGCGTTTTTCCGCACGTCTATTTCCACCATTATTATTTTAAATAAAATAAAATACGTGTATTCCGCATAGTAGGCGTTTTTCCGCAAGTTGTCTCTATTCTAAAGGCTTTGCCGAATAACGTGAAACTTATAGATTTGAACTATTTGTTAATAATTTTCATATTGAAAAGTGAGGCATATTAGCCAAAAATTGCGTTTGACGGTTTTAAATGCCGGTTTTCCGTTTTGCATGGGGCAATGCCTTAATTTAGCTGCGAATCGGTAGGCTGCACTACGTAAAAGAAAACAAATCTAGTACGATTTTTCTACATTTTCGTTCTTTCAGGTCAATTTTTGTGTTTGGTGACTGAAAACAAACGTTTACGGACAATTGCCAAACTGGAAGATACAAATTAATTCGTTTGTGTCAAAATACGGTAAAATTTATTAAGAAAAATTGTATATTAAAATTAAATACGTGTAAAATAAACGTCAAAAAATACGCAATTTTAAACGGCAGATGTGTTTTGGGTGCGGAAAAGCGCGCGTTACTACAGGCAAAAATTCCGCACATGTTTCCAGCGTTATTGTGGTTCTGGCAGTAACTATATTGTTATTGCCAGATTCACAATATTGTGTGTAATTATACACCACTTTTGTGTTACAGGATATGAAATTCACAATATTGTCAAATTTCATAATATTGTGACAGCATTTATGTGTTCGAGAATAGGCCCCCAGACTGTGTTGATTTTGAAAATTCATAATTTAGCCCCTTCTAGATTTTCTTATACCACGTCTCTCGACTCGACTTATCACCTGTTGAGCGTGGTTTAAACGATGCTGATGCCGTGTAATGCAGAAGCTCCAATTATTAAATACTTAAATAGATAATCCGATAATCCATGTAAAAATACTACCACAATTTGGAAATAAATAAAATTTTTATTTACATTTATTTTACAATTTTTTTAAAATTTCTTGTAAATATTTTTTGTAAAAAAAAAAACAGAAACCAGTAAAGGGTCCTCATAATTTATTAAAAATTAAAAGATAAAATAATATTTAACATATATAATACAACAATATGTAATTCGATCTGGAAGACGCCAATATATAGTTTATCATTTGCTAGCCTACCAAATTCAATACCCAGCCTACAAAAGATATCAGACCCTTACCTTTTATTTTAAATGCTGCGCTGTACTTGTAATTATTCTTGCGGTATAATAAATTTTGTTAGGCTGGCGAATCTTAAATAATTAATTGCAGTCTTCCAAATCGCGTCATACGAAAACGGAATGAATACCAACATATTTACGTATTCAATGTTTTCTGCATAATCATAGTGAACTGTTTCTTCGTAATACATAAATTAGACACCTTTTGTTATCAATACAAAATAATTCATTTAGTCGTTAATGTGGACCTTTTAAAAAAAAAAAATTAATAGTGTTTGAATTATTCGCAGATTTCATGAAATTAAATTTCTTATGTTCTTAAAATTAAATACAAAACGTAAAAATATAAATTTTGTTAAACGGTAAGAGAAATATATATTGTGTACAAATACAAAAAAGAAAAACCAATTATATTTTACATACAAGCTACTATTTCTCAATAATATTTTCAGCAGCCCGATTATTGTTTTCCGGTTCAACTTCTTCATAAATTACTTCAATATTATTACGTGACTGAACTTTAATATTTGGCTGAGAATTTTTTCTCTGCTGATTTTTATTTGGCTTGCTACGTGTCGAATGATTTGATGATGGTGGTTGTTCGTTTGTTAATTGATATTCTCGCAAGCGTTCAGTCAAATTGCGTAAATCATTTTCTTGTTGATCGCAACGATTTTTTAACTCTTCAATTTCGCGTAAATCTTCGCTGCGCGGATCACGCCGTTCGTAACGCATTCGCATTTCCTCAAATCTGTGCGCGCAAGAGACAAATAAATACAAAACAAATTCATTTATAAATTTTAATATTTTTGTAAATTTGCGAGTTGTGGATATACTTACAAATTTGTCAGGCAGCGACATTTACGATGTAGTGTTTCAATTTCTTTATTATTTTGATGATCACGTTGCTCTAATATTGATCGTTCCATTTTATGAGCTGATTTTAGTTCATCAACTATACGTTGCTGTGAAAGTTCTTGTTCTCTAAAGAAATTATCAAAAAATCAAGTTTTTTTTTTAAAGATTTTTTGGACGTTGGCGATTATAACAGAAAAAAAAAATACATTTAAAAAACATGTAAGTAAATGCACGTTAAAATTTATATGAATTATAAAATAAAACAAATACGATAAACTATATGAGTGTTAGTTTAAGAAGTTTGTCAAACTACGGAAGAGATTTAAGATAGAAGAAATTAGTTTGGTTGAAAATATAGATTGGCCAACCTGTAAAAGTTGCTGGACTACAGTCGACACAATTACATAAAATAGAAATTTGGATTAGTACGTTTACAACAACTACTAATTCTCAGTCGTTCTATTACTATTGCTACTACTACTGATGCTACTTGGATAAATATTTAGAACAATTAAAATCAACATAAAACAAATGAATGAGATTAGAAATGGTTTGATTAGATAAAATGTTAATAATGACGATGGTAATGATAAGCACGCCCTTTTGATTATATCACTGTAATATGTTGTGGTGTGATGTGACTTTCTACTATTATCATCCATCTTAATATCTCTACGAGAGTTTGGAGTTTTTTTTTTTTTTTTTTTAATATAGAAACCATATTTGTTTTGTGTTTGAAAAGAAAATGAAAATTGAATGATCATAACAAAAAACAAAAAAAAAAATGAATGATTAACTGAAAATTTATACAACACGTGATTTATTCAGAAATGATAATGTGGAAACAAAAATTTATCGATTGTTCGAAACGGTGCCAAAAGACACAAAGATTTAACAAAATTCACTGTTTTGTGGCAGACATGTGTTGTATACATTTTGTTTATGTCAAACTAAAAATGTTGTCCCTTACTTTAACTTGTTTTCGAAATCAGTTATTTTGTGTTTATATTTTGCATCTAGTGCTTGTGTTGCATCTTCCTTTTCCTTTTGCAATGCCTGTCGTTGAGTTACTGAAAATGCAAAAAAAAAAACCCATAAAAATAGCTACCCTTGCATCTTTAAACTACTATAAACTGCTTACGCATATTTTTTCTATGTTTCTCATTTTGTTCCGCCGTTGAGTTGATCAATTCGGCTGCAAATTCATCTTTAACAACTTGTAACCTTTCACGGAATTGTTCTTCCAAATGTTGTTTTTCATTTTCATGTTCCTGCCGCAATTCAGCCAACATTGTTTCGCGTTTTTCTATTTCACGATCTAGTACGGTTTGATGTTCGAGTTCAGCACGTTCCAAAAACATTCGGGCTTGAACTAATTGAGTATCAGCAAGGGATTGTGAAGTTTCTAATTCATTCTGTTTCTTTTCCAATGCTTTTGTCAGCGATGCAATTTCATTTCGGCGCTGTGTATCAATTTCATCAAATTTAGATTTCATTTCTTCCAATTGTTTAAGTCCTTCAGCACGAGCTTCTTCAACCGCCTCTTGACGTTCCTCGCCATGTACTTGATTCAGTTCATTGGTCAATTGGGCCATTTCCTCATGTAATTTTCGCTCCCATTGGCATGCAATTGCCATTGTTTCCGTTTCGATTTTCTGTGTAGTAGCCCGTTGATTGTCATAAATTTCCATTTCGCATTGCCATTTCATTTGTTTCATATTTTCGATTTCAATCTCAGCACGTTCCGTTGCCGTTTGCAATTTTGAATTCAAATCTTCAATTTGCTTATTCATCGATTGTATCGTTTCATCTTGGCCATTTGTTAGGCCCCTCAACTGATTAACTTCGGCTTCAAACGATTTTAAATGCTCAATTTCATTGTATTTATCATGAGCGTCCAATTCGATTTCTTTTGCACGACTTATTGTCTCCAATTTTTCTTTTTCAGCCAATTCTACTTTATCTTTACATATTTTTTGCATATTTCGTAACTGCCATTCACAATCTTCCATTAAGTGCTCCTCCCGTTCCGAATTGACGCTGCGAAGTTGTTCAAATTCTTTTTTCCATTTAACTTCAGATTCAGATTTGTCTAGTATTGTCGAATCAATTGCTTGTTCCATATGCTTCTTTTCTTGTTCGTGTTGTTCCGTTAGGTCACTGATTTCTTTTTGCGACTTTTCTAAATCGGTTTTGGCTTCCGCCAGTTGTATTTGTAATAAGCTGCAAAATTTCTTGATTTCTCTTAGTCGCTCCAGTGTTTCATCGTAATTCGCTTGCAGTTCGTCTATATGACGGAATGTAATTTTATTAATTTTGTCATGAAATTGGGATTCTAATTTTCAAAATTTTACCATATTTGATTGTCCATTCTTCTTCTAGTTCAGCACATTGGCTACGTGACACTGCTAGCTCTTCTTCGTGTTGCTTCAATCGTTTTCGAACACAATCGCCCTCTGTATATGCAGAAATCAGTTCAGCTTGTAGTCCTGAAATTATATTCAAAATTGTATTTTAGTGTTTAATTAATCATAAATAGTTTTGGAATGCAATTATTACTTCTACTTTTTGTATTTCCCATAATTTTAGTTCAAATTCAATGTCATCATTAACAAATAAAAAATTTTATATGAAATTTTGTTTAAGAGACCAAAACTATTTTACGATTGCTTTGAACGTAAAATTATCTTGGTAAAATAATTTTTTGTTCAGCTACTTTGATTTCAGGAATGGCAGCATAAAATTTAAATTTTGGGTGAATAGCTTTTTTAAATGTATATGTACAGTGTTTTTATAAATTTTTATAAATGTACAAGTTGTCATTAAAGAGATGAACGGTTCAATTATCAACATTGTTTGTTCATGTGAATCACCTTTGAACGAATATCATTCGACGAGAAAAGAGTGAAACATCCTACGTCCGCATCGGTCTTAATACATCCCGATTACTCTCTTCCTTTTTTACTCCAAGTGGATGCTTCCTCTGTTGGAGTGTTCTTTTCCAGAAACCCGATAATGTAGAGCATCCAATAGCATACTTTTCAAAAAAATTGAACGGAGCACATCGCAAATATTCGACAACCGAGTTAGAGTGTTACGCTGCTGTTCCTGGAGTAAAACATTTTCGACCATACATTGAAGGCCTTTCCTTCACGATTGGCCAGATGGAGCCTTAACTTACAAGGTTTCAAGTTCAAAATTGAACATTGTAAAGGTTCTTTTAATGTCATACCAGATGCCTTATCACGAGCTTTTCGCAAAGCTTTTCGTATTGAAAATCTTGTTACATCGGACACGATACTGGCATGCCCTGGGCCGAGTCGGACTCTTCGTATTTTACAGATGATGAGTATTTGGATAGGATAAGGAATATTGAGAATACGCCGGATGTATTAACTAATTTTCCGAGTGGAAAATGGAAAAATTCTCATCTGCTCAGGACACGGATGGTGGTATTGTGAAGAAAGGGAACTGGCACATTGAAAATTGGTTGTGCCTATTCGTGCAATTCCAGCGCTCCTCATACAAGCGCATACACTCATATCTGGAGGACACATGGGCATTTCGAAAACCACTGAACTTGGAATGGCAAACGATGTTCAGAATTATGTTAAAAGCTGTAATCAATGTAAAATGTCGAAAGCGGTGAACTATCAAACGAGACCAAACATGGGTGAGTACCATGAAAGTATCCGACCATTTAAGCAACTGTACCTCGACTTTTAAGCCCCTCATCCATGTTCTCGCAATTGTAACTGTATTCTAATTGTATTGAACCTTTTTCTAAGTTTGTACTCTTAAAACTGATGAGAGAAGCTTCAGCAGCCACAATGTGTGATTTCTTAAGAAATGAAGTCTTTAACGTTTATTTAGTTCCTGAATTCATTATTTCAGATAATGGAAAGCAATTCCTGTCTCACTTGTTCAATAATCTTTTGACGGGATATGGAATCAAACATATAAAAACTCCCGCTCACGCACCTCAATGTAATACTTCGAAGAGAACCAATCGCATTATATTGGCTGGTATTAGATCATATCTAGGTGAAAATAATGTGGAGTGTTATCGTTTCTTACCAGATATAGCTTCAGTTCTAAAAAATGTTGAACACAGTTCAACTACATTCTCACCATACTATCTTGTTTTTGGACAACAATATATTGGACATGCACAAGACTATGAAATGCGGCGCATATTGGGTTATGAAAAGGACAATGATACCGATGGCCATATAACAGCCAAATCTTCCCGTATGGAATTACCACATGACTCATTACTTAAACATCTTCGCAATGTACATTTGAAAAATGAACGAATTTACAATTGAAGAAGTTAGTCTCGAGAATTTTCTTTGGGTCAGAAGATCTACCTTAGCACATTTCCACAGAGTTGCGCTACTAATAGTTTTTCGGCTAAATTAGCATCCACATTTATTCCCGCGGTCATCAAAGCAAGGATTGGAGCTGTATCCTACCAGTTAGAAGATAATACAGGTAAAAATCTAGGCATTTATCACGCCAAAAATATCCATACGTAAATTCACCTTGAGTGGAAAATTTCCTTCAGTTAAATTTCAATTACACGTCTAAGCCAGTAATTTAAAATTTTATTCACTATACAAAGTTCTTGGTTGTTTATCGTTAAGCCCGGCATAAGAGACATCTCAGAGGTGTGGGTCTTCCCCACGATGTAATAAAGACCTTGCGCCTATTCACGGCTGCCAATGGGTTGAAAATGCAATAGGCGCATTTTATTTGACCATTTACAACAACATGCCATGAATCCAATACCATTTTGGTATTAGCGAATACCCGCTGGGTACGTGGTTTTCAAAATCTAATTATGGAATCTTCGCTAAATTTTATTTTTAAAGTTCATCTAATAGCTGATTTAAGACTATTTTACATTCAATCTTGCCGTTCTTTTTCAAAAGAATAGAATCACGAAGAAAAGTGCAAATACATTTTACCCATATATAAAAATAGGACGGGCATACTCAAAATTTAATTTTTTTCATTCAAAATGTTACTTTGATTATATAACTTTTGAGCAACTTTCACGAACAAAGACAAACCATTTCATCTTTTTCAGGTTTTTCCGTTCTTTTTCACCAAAAAAAGTTGAGTGTTGCAGTAAATAGTAATGAATAATATGGAAAGGGGAATGTAAAAATTCGTTAATACTACAAGTGCACGGTTGATTCCTATATATAGGAAAAAATCAGTGTAATAAATTAGCAGTTCAGTCGCTATAGCCTGATGAGATGTACTGAAAAATGATTTATTTTTCACATGCTCGCAGATCGAAACTGAATTGCAAACTCTTAACAATTTCTCCTCTTCTTAATGAATAATACTTTTTGAGTATTCCTTCTCATTTTAATACAATCGAATCATACTAAAACTCATTTTTTATCGTATATCTTTTGGAAAAGAACGAAAAGATTGAATGTAACGCTACGTCACTGTTGTTTTTATTATATTTTGTTATTCCAAAAGTATAAATGAGGAAAAGTGCGAATACATTTTATCCATATATAAAAGTGAGATGGACGTACTAAAAACAACTTTTTTTTACTTTCAAAATGTTACTACATATGATCTTTTAAATTTTGAGCAACTTTTACGAAAAAAGATAAACAGGTTCATTTTTCGATTTTTCCATTCTTTTTCGCCAAAGAACTTGTGGATTGCGGTAAATAGTGTTAAATAATACATTTTGAATATGCCTCTTCATAATGGAAGGAAATAATAAAAAAATGAATGCTTTTATCGTATATCTTCTGTTTTTTTAAAATAGAGCAAAAGATTAAATGTAAATTATAGCTACTAGTTTCCTTATTGTATAAATGAAAATGGCAGATGTACTAAAAATTAACTTTGGTATGTTTCCATGCTAAAATACAAATTTTTAATATGTGTCTATACTCATGAAAGGGAAAATCTGTAGTCTCGATGGGATATCTGGATAAAAACAAGATTTTCATGTGCAATTAATAAGTTGTGTAATTCAACGAAATGAATTAAAAACGATAAAATTTAGCGTAAAAAGTCCTATTGGATAAAATTAAACTGAATTATTTGCAATTCAACCGCAAAAATAGGGAAAGTCTGGGGGTAATTTATAGAGATCTATCAAGACTTGTAAAAAACACAGCATATGTAACTCAAGGGGAATGGGTCAGATGTCGCATTCTTTTATTTTTGATGTTTGTGGGTGGATTTGTAGTTCGAATGGTGTGGCGTGTGTGTTGTGGTTGAGGTGGGCGAGAAAAACTGACGCGGAGAAGAGGAGATCGATTGGTTATATGACAGGACAAGGAACGAATGTGTAAAGTTAAAATAAATTAAATAAACAAATTAAAAGCAGAAATAAAATCAAGAAAATACATTAATAGTTCAAAGGGCAGATAATAAAACTGCCCGTGCAGGAATATTGTACCGGAATACGGAAGAGTTGGGTGTGAATGGTGGTAAATGGTGTGCATTCTACCAAATAATTGATACACACCAATTATTCGTGCCGTCAAACATCAATTAAAAGCCAAGCAAAACAAATGTCATTCCAGAAAGGGTGGAAAATTGCATGTTGGTAGAACTTCACAAAATATTAACAATTCCTCACACAATAACACAATCTGATGGTCAGATGAAAAGCTTGGCACACATTTAGAAAAAAACCGGAGAATTTATTGCAATACCTGAAGACCGGAGATGTAGCAAAAAAAAACCGGAATAAAATGCCAAACATGTACCTTTTTAAGTGAGAGATTAAGGCATGCTTGAAATAAACTAACAAATCCAAAATAACTATAAGATATTGATAAAGAGAGAATGAAATTATTAGATCTTGATTGGGGAAATTGCGAAAAGGCTGTCAAATCCTTTATTCATTGCCTGATACTTTTCTCTGTTCCTCTAGATAGGCGTGTCTGGTTTGTGGTAAATTCAATCTAATCTTCTACGACTCTTTTAGTTTGACATTAGACAACGAGAGTTACGCAGACGGAAATTGAGGTCAAAATTGAACCAAAAAAAAAAAAAAACTGTAAATAAAACTGATTGATTCAGTGCCACTAAAACGCTGAAGTAATGCATATCTGAACTGTTCGTAAGTTAATGTACTTCTAGATAGAATCGCAAAATAAATTGAGACTTGCGCAATTATATTGACTTTTATACACTCACTCAATGTTTACGTCCTCGCACACTCTTTCGTTACGTAGTCCAATGTAATATGATCCTATATGCGTTACGTTACGTGCTTATATTAATGCGATTCCAACCTACGAATTTATAGCTTGCATAAATCAGCATTTCATCACGCGATTCTGTAATTCTATCATTTGGGTTAAGTTTAATTATCGTGTTATAATATGCATAATGAACAGTTTTGGCACATTATCAGAAATTTTAGAAAATTTTATTTATTAAACATATCTGTATACACTTGACCATTTGCAACAAAACACATAACTATGAATTTGTAAATAAGGTTTGATGTATGGTACTTTATATTATATGCTTACATAATATTGCAGATAAATAATTTTGAATGTTCATCCCAAAACAAATCGTGTTATTATGATATGGATTGGGAAGATGACCAACGTATTTGTTTTAATGTGCGTCAATAAAACAACTTTAATTGGTCGATTTATTATACGAAAAAAATATTATAAACGTAAATAGCGGATGGACATTTCCCGACTACGCCTTAATCATCATAAGCTTCATTATTTATTGTGCCAATAAAAATACCCGCATATTGAATTTAATGAAGATTCAAATTATTTACGTCCGTCATACATTGAGCTGAAAATCTTAATCATAAAATATACTTACTTTCAACATTCCATGTTTTGATTGAATGCTCCTTTTCCAAAACATCAATTTTGATTTCCAAATTCTCAAGTTTAAGTTGGGCTGCAATTTTCTCATTCTCAACCTTTTCCAATTTTTCATTAAAACGTGATTCTTGATTTACTAAGTCTCGCCTGTAAGATTAAAATAAAAAAACACATTTTTAATATTAATGATGATTCAAATCTTAAGAAACTGTCTCGTTATATTAGACAAAGTAGAAAAACAAAAAAAAAACAAAAACTACAAAATTTTCTTTTTCAATCTACAGACACATCTACACAACGACGATTGTCATGAACAGATGCGCGAATAAAATTTTGTTGAATTTTCGTTTTCGTTATTCGCGCGTAACACGAAATGGTAAGTTGCTCTTTTCTATTCAGAATATTTTTTCTAATTTTATTTTAAGATTTGGTACATATGTACATACTTAAGAGTAAATTTTCTATTCTGTAATAAAATCGACCTTCAGAAATAAAAACAAATTTTTTTTTATAGCAAAATAGTTTTGCTTACCGATTTTGAATGTTTGTTCGCTTAAACTGCTTAGCATTAAGATTTTTAGAGTTATGGGCCACATCTTTTTCGGTTTTGAAAACATAATAAAGATAATTCGTTGAGCAGGTGTAATACTAATAATATACTCACTTCAGAAAAACATTGAACTATTTTCATTCAATTAAATTACTTAATTTATCGTTCTACACTAGACCGGATAATACGTACAATTTTGTTTTGTCTTGGAATCCCACTATCTACTACGTATCATTTAAACTGAAGGTAAATTTAAAATTTCTAGCGAAATTTCTAGTCACATCTATCAAACCCGTGATATTATTATTATTAAACGGGATGCTGTATTAAATTTTGGCATTAGAATTTTATACAACGACTTACAAAAAGCGAAAAGCCGATTATACCGAATTAACAAAAAGCAAATTAATATTTTAACATACATTCCTGAAGCTATTCGTTTCAGATCTGTTATTGAAAAATAAAATATTTAGCGGCATCTGTGGCAAACCTATATCATTTAAAAAGGTGGTCTTCTCATTCAAACGGATTCTCTCTATCAAGAAACACTTTTCATTGAATCTTAATGCCTTTTCTAATACAAATATGTATACGTAAATTCACAAGAAAATTTTTGACACGTAGATGGTTAATGTTTTGAGAAATGTTACTCAACCTAACCGAAAAACACTTTAATATTTGATGATGAGGGATTTTTTTTTCGCTGACGCTACATCTCATAGAGCGCTTTGGCCGCTTCATGATGAAGTTTCGTAATCATTTTTTTTAACGGATAATGAGTGATTAATTCATTGATCCTACATTAATCAGCCGTGATTTTTTCATCACCCGTCGGGAAATCGAACCCGGGACCTCCGGAGCTTAACCTTTATGTGACTGGACTGGGTACAATTGTACCCAAATGCACCTTTAAATATACATTTCTTTATGAATCAGTGTTTTTTCGTGTTTCTTTTGCCGTTATTTGCTCTATTTTATTCTCTGTTTAAATCGAAATAATTTACATTTTTTTGTCAAATTGTCTATTAATTTATATTGAGTACATTTTGTATCATTCCAGTTTGCTATAGATTTTTCAATATCTAGTCACATAAGGTTAAGCAAGCAAGCTAACAACTGTGCCACCGGGGTGGACTGAGGGATTTACAATCTGAAAAACATGTTAGTAAGGTTTTATGCTATTTTGATTGCAAATGACTATCAAAAATTATTGAAAATGTGAAAACTCGATTTCAGCTAGCAAAGTTGCTAATTTGCTTGCAATATGTTATCGAGAATGAAGCCCTAAGAGTTGAAATATGTAATTTAGAGTAAGTAAGAACCCTCAAAGAGCCAACTGATTTTGCTTGCTCTAATTATTTTATAGGCTAACTGTTTCGTAGTAAAACAAGTTATACATCAACACTTGTTTATTTTATTTTGAATGAATTAAAGCAAATTGTGAAAATTTTTATTTCAGTTGATCTAGGCGATCGTACGATATAAATAAAAACACTACGACAAAAAAGGTGCGCGAGCCGTGCACTAAATCATAACCGCCATATTTCCATTTAAAATCGTGCTTTAAATGAATTCTGCGGTAAGCGAGTTATATCTACTTTCGCTTGTGATCAATTTTCAGTATATCAATGTAGCCACTCATCGCTTCCACAATATCGATAACTTTTGCTTTTTTCTATTTTGTATCAACGCACTCAAAAACGCATACTTAAAATAATTATCCTAAGTTAAAAATTTGGGGTAAACTTACCCCATTGTCGTCGCATTAACCCATTATCTTATTTTTTAGAGATTGAGGCTGTTGGCGTGATAAATTACAGAGTTGTGTATAAGATAATTTACTATTTACCAGTGGTGACTACTTATTTGAATTTTCACCGGAAAATTTCCAACTCACAGACTTTATATTCTACACTCTACGTCCCACGTGTACGTAGAAAGTTAAACGTAGAGTTAAATTTCCGCAAAATGGAATAAAATGAAAAAAATCGATTCGGCATAAACAAACACAAATTACGTTTTATGGTGGTTTTATGACGTCGGATTTTTATCCTACAGGATATTTTTTCCGAGCTCCTAAATCAATCAAATATGCAAATCACATTTTTTAGTTATTTATCTACCTCGTGAATCCACCTTTAATGTCAAAACTTACCACACTATACTAAGGTGTTCACGTCGTCGTATTTCAAAATACACTTCACACATTTTAAGCGGATTTCATAATTCCTTCAGTTGTAGTTTTTTCGGTGTTTATTGGTAGTTTTGGAAAATCCCTATATTTCACTATAAGCCCCACGGGAACAACATATTATTCACAAAATGGTTTGGGGAATTATTCTTCAACAAGCTTATTCTAAGCCTACTGGACATTTTTTCACAGTTGTTATTGTAATCCAGCCACGTTTCAATTTAGGGCTACATTCTCGATACTATATTTCAAGCAAATTAGCAATTTTGCTAGCGGAAATCTATAGTTTACACATTCTCAAAAATTTTTGCTAATCTTTAGCAATCAAAATAGCACAAAAACTTTGCTATAATGTTTTTGAGATGGTAAATCAAATATTAAAGTATAGGTATTTTTAGGTCAGGTTGAGCGACATTTCTCAAAAATCACCCATCTGATTCAAAAATTCTATTGTAAAACACATTTTATAATAATTAATTTTTCAAAAGAACTCCGAGCAGACGCTTGTTTTGTAATAGACCAGAAATGAGAAATTTCATGAAGTGTGACTCGTGGTCATCGTTGTCAATTTGGCAAATTTGCTAGACATATCGAGAATGTAATTTCTTATTTTCAAAATTGTGGCTATTCCGCCATTTTTGCTAAAAGCAACAATTTGCCTTGCTAGATGTAAGAAAAAGTAATTTATGGAAAAAGCTTAAATATGAAGTTTCAGTTCGATTGGTTAAACCATCTGAGCTGTAAAGGGAACACAGACTGACAGACAGACCGACAGACGGACACCGGGTGTGTAATGAAAGCCTGGTTTTCTTAATTCCGGTTTGTCAAAATACTGTTTTTTCTGTTAATCCTGATTTTCAAAATCCCGGTTCTGCAAAAATAAAAATTCTGGTTTTCAGAAAATCCCGAATTTCGTAGTACACCCATAAAAAATATTCTTTCTTAAATGTTAGCACTCAGAACACGTTTCAAAATTAAAATTCTCTTTCACCAGAATTTACTGCACAATTTGTTCTTAGAGTTTCTCAGAAAAAGCCAAAAGTGGATTAAATTAGAAAAAATGGATTTATGCGATGCATTAGGAGGAAGGAGTCTTTGAGAGGAATGCGTATCATAGTAAAACAATCAATTTGTGGTTTCATTGCCTTGCATGAATTATCTGTTATTGAGCAATTCAACAATGAAAAAAAGAAGAATAATAAATACAGTTTTATGAAGTAAAATATTTGAGTGATTTCCATGATTTTTTTTTGTTTAAAATGAATGGTGACCCCTTATGTCAAAGGTCACCAAACATGACATTTTTCAGAAAAACACAGTTTTTCTTCGTCAAAAACTTATTAAAAAATAAAAATCATACCATTATACCAATGAAGAGTCTGTTCCCTTTCGTATTAGCCATCAATCATTAAAATCGGTTAAGTAGTTTTTGAGAACGAACACTCTGAAAGTTTCAGTTTGAAGAAAAATGAAAAAAATCAGAAGACGGAGAACGTTTGCTCTGACTTTTATGTCCTTTTATTTTTTTCAATATAATATGCAGTAAACTTTATGTAAACCTCTCCAACTTCATCCCAACCCTAAGCTTTTGTCGGCTAAAAGTTACATTTAAAAATCGAAAATGCTTTAACTTGGGCTGGAGATTGCCAAGACATTTGAAGCGCTGATGAATTGTGATCCAAGCGACAATATCTATATTGATGGATTTTGAAAATGTAATGAGTTTTAATGGCTGGGCTGCGAGTGGTGCATCCTGCTAAAGCTGCAATTTTTTTAAATTTATTGTTACCTATATATTAAATTACCTAATTAAATCAATCTGTTGTGAATGAGCTTCTTGCTCAAAATAGATGATTTAAATATGGTTTAACATAAAATTATTGTAAATAAATAAATGCCAAATTGTATTCCCGAAGATTAACTTGTTCGTGATTTTAATTGTATTTGAAAAGGTGCCGCTTTTGAATGGTATTGGACATTCATAGAAAGCAACCTAAGTGGAAATTTGCTCAAGGAAGACATGGATATACGCCGAATTATTGATAATAATCGTAAGCAAAAGTCCAATGAAATTTGTGTTGAATTCTTTAATGAAATATTGTCTATATCATTACAATTGGTACATACGATTTCAGATTGTAATTGTGAGTCTATCTTAGGTCACATACGTGTATCCATTACACTTTCAGGTCAGACTTCAGTCATAATCTTACATTTGGCTCCAAATTTAAATCAACAATTGTATCTAGGTATTACTTTTTGGGAGAAATTTGAATTAAAAAATCTCGGTTCCTGAATTGGTAGTGTCGGTGAAAAATCAACGATCACATAACGTTACAAAAGAAAATATTAATCGTAAGATATCTGAATTAACTGATAGTTCATTGGATAATAATTCCAACCAACATCAATTATCAGCAGAACAGAAAGGTAAACTTGAGGAGGTAATTAAAGAATTTCCTTCCTCAAGTATTTTAGGGTTAGCAAACACGTCATATTTATCACATTCTATAGACGTTGTTGGTGTCCAACCGATTAAGCAGAGATATCATTTGGTGTCACCGGCAGTACAGAAAGTTTTGTACGAAGAACTGGACCGAATGTTGTCCCTAGATGTTATTGAAGAGAACAACGGTTTTTTGTGGTTACCGATTGCAGTTGCGTCCAAAGGCAATTGCAAAACTAGGTTATGATTGGATGCGCGCAAATTGAACGAGGTGAAGGATGAGTATCCATTGCCTATCATTAATAGTTTAAAAAAATATTGTGCAGACCTATGCATCGGATGATTCCTACTTGAGTGACCTTTTAATAACTTGTGAAACGTTACAGGAGCACTTTTATTTATTGCACCAAGTAGCCGGATTCATAAATCAAACCAAATTAACCATAAATGTTGAGAAAAGTAAGTTTCCTACAAAGGAAATATCTTATCTGGGTTACATAGTGGAAGAAGATGTACTGAAAGTAAACTCAGATAAAGTTTCGGCAATAACTGCTTATTCTCAACCTAAAATCGTTCGTCAGATCCGAAGAATTTTACGGATGATCTAGTGGTACCGACGATTCATATCTCTTTAATCCGATATTGCAAAATCATTGACAAGTTTGCTTAAGAAAAATAAAAAGTTTGTATATGGTCAGCTGCGGCGGATAAAGATCTGTCGCTTATTTTTCCCAAGAACTTCACGCTGCTCAACGAAATTATATCATTACTGAGTTGGAATGTTGTACTGAGTTTGAAGTGCGGCTAATAGGGCAAAGTGATTTGTCATGACGTTTAGCTTAGTGGAGCCATAAATGCATTGCCGAATGTTTAGAGAAAATTCGTCTTTATTATCAGTGGCCAGGTTTAACAAAATATATTCATACTTTTATTAATTCGTGTGACATTTGTAAAGAATGTATAAGGCTACAAATACCATGACAAAAGATATTTATTGATTTTATTGGACATTTTCCGCGATCTCAAACACGACAACGGCAAACAGTTCACAGGAGATATTTTTAAGGAGATATTAATTAAAAATGGTACCAAACATATTTGCACAATTATCCTCAATCAAATACTTCGGAAAGAGTCAACAGATCAATTGTGGCTGCCATAAGATTATATGTCAGTGAAAATAATGCTAATTGGGATCTAAATCTAAACACAATAGGATCTGCAATAAGAAATGTCATTCACAGTAGCACTAGCCAATCAACGCATTTCCTTGTATTTGGTCAACATCATTTAACTCACGGGTCCGAATATGAGTTAAAAAGGCTCAAATTCAGATCGACTCACTTTCACACAAAAGGAAACAATATAATTTATTTTTGCAAGACTTTCATTTTATTCTTAAATTTAAATTAAATTCAGCGAAGTGAAACATTTTGTTTTGATTTTTATATGTTGAATAAAGTGAATTATGGATTGTGATAAATGCAAAAGTGCAATTGCAAAGAGAAGCGAGTTTTTTAAGTGCGATAGTTTGTGCGGACGTGTGTTTCATATATTTTTGTGCAGAACCTGGTTTCACCAAAATGACGTATACAAATTGGGTTGATAGCTATGAATTTATTGACTTTTTCTTGCAAAGAGTGTATAGTAAAAATTCGCTAAAAGCGATCAAAACCCAATTGGAGAACGACATTTGAGTACCAGTAGTTTATTATACATTTATTTGAGTACCAGTAGTTTATTAGCCCATATAGATGAAATTAGAGATCTAGATCTACATTCGCGGTTTACTGGGGGGTGTAGTTATTTATATTTATATCCAAAAATTTAAATTTTGAAGTAAAAAATTGCTTGATTGGGAATAATTATTTATGGATTAGTAAAGTCTTGATAAGAAAGCCAGATAAATTGAATAAAAATGTAGCATTATCGGTGTTGTATCGATCCCCAGGGTCAAGTATAATATCATTCATCAACTATTTCGATCAATGGAATGAAGAAAATATTTCTACAGAGGAGTTAAATTTAATATGCGGTGATTTTAATATTGACTATACCTACGTCAGACGACGAATAAACTAAAGTTGGATAAGAAATGTACCAGAATAAAAGCAGACATGAAGACCTTAATTGATTGGATTATTGGTAATACAACAACTGCAAATATACGTATCGACACATTTAGAGCAAGAGAAAATAAGTGATTCAAGTAAATTTGATGGAAATTAGTAAAAGTAGCCGAACACCAAAAAAATATATTGAGGAAATATTTAATTTTAATCAAGATATACTCAATAAGCTGTTACAAGATTCAAAGTGAGATACGACTGGTGATATTGATGAAGTATGCGAAAATATGTATGAAAATATTTATAAGGCCCTAAGTGTATTTTCCAAGAAATCAGAGATAAAACCAAAGTCAAATGAGTGGTTTCACAAAAATTATAATCTGCGGCTTTTAAAATCAAAAAAGATCGCAGTGAACAAATTAGCAAAGCAAACTGAAAATGAGGAACATTGGAATGAATATAGAGCAACACGAAATCGATATCTTTCATCAATATGAAAAATTAAGAGAAAATATTTCATTAGAAAAATACAAACTGCTTTGTATAATTCCCTAAATGTATGAAAGAAGCGCCTATTTCCTATTCCAAAAATAAAAAACACAAAAGGTACAACTAATCGAATTTTTAAACGTGGAAGCGATATTAATAGAGCAACAATCGGGATATCGTAAGGGATATTCATGTGAATTTGCATTAAACTTAGTATTGAGTAAATGGAAGGAATCGAGAGACAGAGCGGAGTATACAATTATAGTGTTTTTGGACTTCCAAAGGGCATTCGAAACAATTGATCGAACAATATTGTTGGAAAAGTTAACAAAGATAGGAATTACAAATAACGAATGGAATTGGTTTAAAAGTTATTTGAGTTAGCGGAGTCAAATAACGAAAGTAGTGCATGCAACATCTGATAGATGTACTAATGAGCTTGGTGTTCCTCAAGGATCTGTTTTGGGTGCCATATTATTTTTAGTTTATATCAATGATATAGTAAAAAGTCTTAAAAATTGTCATATAAATTTATTTGCGGATGACACCTTGATTTATTATAGTGGAAATACCATTGAAGAAGTTGTTGATAATATTAACGGTATTTTGGAACAAGTACAAAAATGGCTAAATGGAAACAAATTAAAGTTAAATGTTAACAAAACAAAGTGTATGATTATTGGTAAAGCAGATCATAATTGTGGCATCAGAATTAATCAGAGTAACATTGAGCAGGTAGACACTGTCAAATATTTAGGGGTAATAATTGATAAGAGGTTGAAATTCAGTGATCATGTGTCTTATAAAGGAAGCAAAATAAATCAGAAGATTGGTGTACTGAAGAGATGTCATAGAAATTTGAGCTATTTAAGCAAAAATAGTATATATAAGGCAATAATTGCTCCTCATTTTGAGTATTGTCCATCAGTGCTATTTACATGCAGTAGAGAAGATAAGGAGTACCTCCAAAAACTTCAGAATAAAGCGATGCCGAGTCCTGCTAAACGTCCCAAAAACAACAATTATTCGAAATATGTTGGAAACATTATGTTTTATGAGTGTAAATCAAAGAATAGTATACAATGCATTAATAAATAGAGTTAAAAACAATTTGGTTCCTAGTTATTTAACAAATTTTATTTCTTAAGTGAAAGATAAAACTGATTATAATTTAAGAAATCGAGATCAATTTTTGTTACCATTTTTTAAGGGAACTGAAAATCAAAATTCTTTGTTTTATAAGGAAATTGATTTATTTACTAAAGTTCCAAGTGATGTTAAAGTTTGCCCTAATATAAATGTATTTAAAAGGTTGTTAGTCAAATTTGTATACGAAAATATAGATTAAGTTTTCATAGATAAATATTATGATAATTGTTAAATTTATTATAATTATGTAAAGCAAATATTGAAAACTAAATAGCTTCAAGCTAAATAAATAAATAAATTAATGACATATTATCTCCATAGAGAATATGAAATGATTTTTCAAAGCTGGACAAAACATGATCAATGATTGTAAAAGAATTACCCTGGATGCGTGTAGCATATATTTTAGAAATTTTATTAATTATGTTGAGACCACTCATTTGTAATACTTATAGTCTTGCAGTTATGTATATGTGAATCTGTTTCGTTTAATAAGTTTAGGATAGCATCTCCGGCTATGATGGTGTTCTTAAATCGTGCAGTTATCCTATAAGATCAAAAAGAAATCATCTGGTTTAATCTGGAATCAAGATTTAAATAGTTCCCTCTACTGTTAATTTTTTTTTTTTAAATGTCCCGATGTTTCGGTATGAAGAAATTTGAAAATCGAAATACCGGTATGCCGGATGAAGCAAATTGAAACCTGTTACAATTTTAGTGCTGCCAATGTAATGTACACATACGTAAACAAATATTATTCACAAAATCTTTTCCTCTTTTCTTCTTTATTTACGAATTAATAATTTATCTATTTATTTATTTATAATTTCTAAAACAAAAATATTTAACAATTTGCGTCAATATAACGTATATAGAAGAAAAAGTAAAATGGGAAGATGGAAATGAAGAATTTTCTTCTGAAAATTGAAGATGATTCATTTGGTATTTAAATATTAAAACCACACAGAATTTCGGGTATTGCGTGAAAAAAATATTTCCAATAAATCCATAATCGATTAAAGTGTTTTTCAAGTTCATATTATTATATATTCGTGTCCGTTAAGTTAAATTCCGTTAAGCTCTAATTTATATTTAGCAAACTAATTTGTATCCTGCATTTTATTTTAAAAGGGCATTTTATTCAACCAAACACCACTTTGATGTATAAAATATTGTTTAAATATGTGATTGTTATTTCGTAAGCGCAAATTTTTAACGCAGTGATTTTCACTTTTTGCAAAGATTAAAAATAATCTCTGTGTAATTTCTCTGTGTTTCGCAAATACGCGTGTATAAGGAGGTACATAATTTACAGTAATCTATTTATGCCTAATGTTTATATAAATAAAAAGTACAAAATGAAATACTTAAATTTGTGGTATGCATCGACTGAACCAATTCTTTGTATAGTACAGTATAAATGCGCGCGTGTACATTTTCATGTGTTCAAACAAACCGATAAATTGTTCATCGCCATTGTATTTTGCCAATTTTCTTTTGTGTAGGTTGTACTACCAAGAAAAACTAATTATGTCCAGTGAAAATATTAGGTTTATTGCCCACAATCTATTTCGGTTACATATTTCATTTGTGTCACAACATCGCACATATTCATACAGTGCTTATAACAGAGAGCTAGGTTGTTACGAGATATAAATTATTTTTATAAAATTGTGTGATTTTTACATGAAATACAATTTGAACGTGAAATTTATTTTTCTTACTTGATTCTTTTTTGTTTTTAGCAGGGGTGGGTGGGCGAGCAGCAATCGCATGAATAAGATAAACTGAATAAATATTTTGTAAAATTTTTGCTCCTGCCAATCTTGAATTTTAATTTCTATAATAAATATTTATATAGGTAATTTAAGCGTCTAATATCCGGCCAAAAATAATTAATTTACGTTTATTGGTGTGGGAGCGTATTATGTACACAAAACGTTTCGCGCACCTAAAAATATCTTACACCTGAAATCTTACTGTGAAAATTCAAAAATATTTTGTTTAATAGCATCACTACTATATACTATCTTGTCTACTACTAAACATAATATATAGAATTAGTTGTATAGTGGCAACTCAACTGTAATTAAATCTAAAGTTTGAACAAAAAGAATTTCTGGCAGTACATCAAAATGAGAAAAACCTTGATCGTTTAAAGCGAATTTTCATAAAATATATGTTGCCGAAGCAAACGAAAACCTATCAGGTTTAATATGTATACAGTTATGCTTCGATAATATATCGTCTAAAATTATAACAAGTGTTTAACATAATGTTAATGTCTAACAGGTAAAGTTCTTAAATATCATCGATATGATTGATGGTAATCGATTTAATTCACTTCAAATTGAATCGATATAACACAAAATCAATAAACTCAAGCACGCAAACATGAAAATATGCAAGATGAAGAGTAAATTGTTATAAAACGTGTTTGGAAAAATTAAAGCTGATCCAAAAATATTTAATATTTAAACCACCATTACCATCATGGTTCTCATTATAATTGGTTTTTCTTGGATACAAGTACACAAAGTGAATACATATTAGATTTTTTCCAAAACCATCAAAAAAATATTTTAGTTTTGCAGAACACAATAAATGTTGTAAATTCCAACCGCATATACGTAATAAATTATATCATAGTAACCTGTGTGAGTACAATTCCTCCCTCCACCCTAACTATAAGAAAATCAATTTTGCGTTTTACTTATTTTCAAATTTAAATACTTACGGTATAATATTATCCTCAGTAATGCTACAATCCTCTTCACTTGTATTAAACTCCTCAACAATAATTAAACTATTTTGATCATCAAGATCGTTCACATCTTTTTCGAGGTCCTCTTCGGACGATGAATTTTCAAATTCAACGTGATACTCAATTTTACTACATTCGTCCTCCTCCTCATCCTCCTGCTCTTCCTCGTGCTGTTCAGCGACATTGATTTTAATTTCTTGGGCCACATCGACATCATCATCATCATCTTCTTCATTATCACTAGCATCCTCACTTTGAACATATCCATCATCATCATCATCATTATCATCATTTATAACATTTTCATGATCATCCACATCATGATCATGAATCGGCGGAATACTTGTTGATTCAACTAAATCTGGTAAAAATGTTACACGCTTTTTAATTTTAGGACTGTGATCAAATTTATTTTTAATTATAGATTTTGGTGGATCACTAAAATTATCGCTATCATTATCATTATCTTCATCATTATTATTATTATTATTAAATGCATTATTCTTATTTTCATCATTATTTGGAACACTATTAGTAACTTTTTGCTTTTTAATTTCATTCAATTCGTTACGTAAATCGAATAAAATTCGGCTTTCGATAATTGTATTACCGTTTTCACTATTATTGTCACTTGATGATATATCATCGGATTCACTGCCACCATTATTATTAATATTATTATTATTAACGATCAAATTATCACTATTGTTACAAATTAAATCTAAATTAGGAATATTTTCACATTCATTGATTTGAATTTCAATTAATTGGCTTAAATCGGGCAACTCTGGTTTTAGTGTCACAATAACATTATCATTATCGGTGGCCTCATAAAAAATTTCTTTATCACTTTGATCTTCAAGAATATTATTACTACTATCATTATTATTATTATTATTATCACTAATAGTATTATTATTATTTATATTATTATTTATATTTTGTGGTTGGATTGTTGATATTTTACTACTTGGTTGTCCCATTTTGAATTTATTAATAATTAGATTTTTAACAAAATCCGCATCATTATTATGATCGATTGTGGTGGGTGTTATCGGTTCTTCATTAATTGCTGTTACAACATCCGCAATATTTATGGCTGTTGCTGTTGTTGTTGTTGTTGTTGTTGCGGATGGTGATGATGGCAATGTACATGTTGTTTTAACAAAATTTATATTATTACTAATATTATTTATGCCAATTTCAACAAAATTATTTTTATTTTCATCGTTTTTATTATTTAAAAATAAATTCGAGGAGGAGAAATTTTCGTTTTGTTTTTCATCATCACAAACGTCATCTCTATTGTGGTGTTCATCATCTACTGTATGGTTGATTCGCGTTTTTTGTGTGATCGTAACATTATTTAAAATACAATTATTACTATTGTCACTATTATTATTATGATTAAAACCACTAATGTTGTTGTGATCGATATTCAATGTCGCCGCCGCATATTGTTGACCATTTTTATTATTACTATTATTATTACTATTGTTGTTATTATTTTTGTAATTATTTTTATTTTTGTTACGATTTCGATTTCTACCTTTGGCCATAATTTCAGTAAATATTGATGTTTTTTTCACCGCAGGTATTTCTACAGTATTTTTTGTATCACCACCACCACCGATGTTATTACTCTCATTAAATTTAGTAGACGACGTACGATCACGTTTCGTGTCATTATGAAACTGATTTACATTTTCGTGAAAATTTAATTTTTGTTCATTACCAGCAGTTAAATTAGATAATAATTGTTTTTCACTTGTTTTACTATAACTAGTAGTGACATCTTGATCTAATAATATTGGATTATGTAATTTTTCTCCGTTAGATGGGGTACGCGATTTTGAACGTTTAAAAAAACTAAACATTTTTTTTATGGTTTTGTTGTTGTTTACCTTCGGAAAATTACGTTTTCTTTTTAGTTAAATTAAGAACTTTATTGTTTTGTATTTTATTTCATTTCCCCGCTTAAGATGAACATATATGATTCGTTTATGTGTGAGTGTCGTCTATATGATGTAGAGAAAAGAAATTACTTGTTCATTTATTTTTGTGATAAGAGAATTTTTGTTTTTCTTTTTTCCACTTTAGTACATTATAACCAGGCATTTCCACTTTTAAAATAATTTTAATGTTGGGTTTTATTTTTGTGAATGAATGAAAAATCTATTTAGGTTGAATTTTATTGCGCGATTGTGTCATTTCATTTATTTTTGTTTAATTTTTTTATGAATAATAATTACACATATACAAGAAAGATACAGATGTGCTTTTGTAATTAGGCACGTTTAATAAAAATATTCGATCGCATATCGATCAATTGATTTGAATCAAATTGGATATGATCCAAAGCATGTGCGAGACTTTTAATTGCGATGTGATTTCATTTATTGTTTGTAAGCGAGACAGGAAGATGTTGTCAGGTGATAATGGAATCTGCCTATATTTGTTTTTATGAATAATTTGTTTGTTTGAATGTAAATAAAAACGGAATTCGTTTTGTTAAATAGTACAATGGCGTATTGTTCCTAATTGATTTACACTGTTTGATACTTTTGTGATGTGCAACTTCACAATAATATTATTGGAAATCATTCAGGAATGTAGGAAATTTTAAAGATTATTCATTTTTGAATTGAATACTTGTAAATTCAAGTATAGACATTTCTTATAATTTAAAACTACGTTCCATTGACGTGAGCAAACTACCCACAAGTGTAATTATATCTACTCGCAGCTGTTGTGTAGATATTTTTACATGTGGTATTAAAATTAGCGTTTCATTGAGTTTCATTGAGTATCTTCACAAGTATTTGTAAGTAGCAAATTTGTCTGTGTGGAACACACACGTTACTTTAATTTAATTATTAACTACCCAATTTCAATTCAAAGTTTTGCTGTTTTCTTATAATAATCTAATCAGCAGCAGTGGCGGCTGCTGACTTAAATTTTTACGCAGCAATAAATCTTAAATTATTTAGGCAAATTGATTTGGGTACTCTGGGAAAACAAATCCTAATTTTAATTTGGCGAAACATTAGTTAAAAATATGAAACAGCTTGCTAGGCACTGTCGCAGAATTGCTGAATACATTGGAATTGGAGAATTTTAAACCGGTTAATCGATTCAATATTAACCGATTTTTACCGAGTGTACAATTTGGGTCCCGGTCGATATGGCATATTTTATTATGGAATATGAAAAACGGCATATTTCAAAACGATACACGGTATTATGGTATACTACGGCATATTTCAAAACAACAAGTAATTTTACACCCTTCATTCAAAATTGAATAAAGTTCAGAATCAAACTTCATCAAAAAACAACAAAAATTAAAATCAAAATCGGAATTTACGCTGTATTGAAACCGATTAAATAAAAAAATTTAAAACCGAAACCGTAACCGGAACGATAAATCTTTTCGTTCTGTTTCGGTTTTTTTGCGTTCCTAAATTCCTACTTTACGAAACAAAAAACAAATATAATTCTAGTACGTTTTTTCTGCTCAATTTTTCAACAGCAATCAAGTACTTCCTTTTAGTTATTTTTTTAACCAAATTAATTGAAGCTAACTTCATCCAGTTTTTTGTTTTTTTATTTTTATAAGTCAAATTTATAGATCAATATACATACTCGCACAATATTAAAAAATTTATAAGTTTCAAAATAAAAAATTTAAATTAAGACAAAGCATTAGTACCTAAACACAAAGTTAAATAGTATACATTTAAATAGCATACATGCTTTGTCGTATCTCGTCTGTATGTATACATAATTAATCAAAAATAAAACGTAAGTCTTATATTAAAAAATAAACATTTAATACGCAAATAATAACGAATTTAACGGCAAATTTTACGTTAATTTTATTTGCATAAAAAACGATGTTCTTGAATATTTTTGTTTGTTAATTTACATAAATATTTTTATAGGTTATTAATGTAATTATGGGAAGACGGATTCAAAATCCTGTCCGGCAAGAAATATTTTAGAATAGACAACATCAAAAACGAAAGCATATGTACTAATTGAAAGCTGTGGTAAAACAATTTCAGACAATCATGCTTCTAATTTCGAACGCATATAGAAAGATTCCATGAAAAGAAGTTTAAAATTCTAAAGGAACAAAAGCTTTCAGAACCAGTTAAAAAAAACAAAAATTGTTTCCGATCCAAAACCACAGGGAGTAGTTCATTTAAAATAAAATCAACGGTTATCGGGGATCATTTTAAAAGTCAAAATATTACAATATGTTTGACCAAGCAAAATTTAATAAAAGCGTGTGTAGAACTAGTGACCACAAACGGTGGTTCTTTTAGTTTTTTAGAATGTGCCGGATTCAAGAAAATTTTAAACCCCATATTATTGGGATTAAATTCGAAAATATAAGGAAATGGGTTCATATTACTGCTAATGAAATTAAAGAAAAAATTAAAACAAATGAAAATAATTTCAATAAAAATGGATATCGCTGCACGATGTGATCAATCAGTGTTAGGTATAAATGCACAGTACATACATTTTGGACAGAAAAATCATATTACGGACGCTCGCGATGGTACATAGAACTCAAGGAGCGTCATACAGCTCGATATATTTAAAAAATGTGTTATCGATCGTTTTAGATTCATATCACATAGAATTAAGTCAAATTTACTCTGTGACTACTGACAATGTATCAAATATGATCAAAACCATGAAATTGCTTTATAATGAAATGGAAATGTTAAATCTCCATTCTCCATATTAATGATCAAGAAGATGAAGAAAATGAGACCGGTATGCATGATAATAGTATTCAAGAAAACGAAGAAGCTCAAACTGCCATTCGCATATTCAACAATCGTGCAATGATGAACACCCTCAAATCAATTTTAATGATTCATCATCAATATTATTAACCTCTATGCGATGCGCCGCACATAGCTTACAGTTGGCCATTTACGACGTGTTAAAAGACCATTTACTATAGCAAAACATTTGTCGAAACTACGATTCGTGTGTAAAAAGTTGCGTACACCAAATATGCTAGTGCTTATCAAAGCAATGAACCAAAAACAACCGAAGTTGGACTGTGTTACAAGGTGGAATTTCACATTTAACATGTTGGCTGATTTTACAATAAAATGGTGTTATGCCTTAGTTGCTACGCTTCGGATTCAAAACAAGCAATTACTTCTAGGAGACTTTTACGGTTTATGGCTGAAAATGAAGCTACAAATTTTAAAACATGATTGCACTCTAAGTAAAACTCTTCAAACGACTGTTGCCAATCGTGAAAACGCTTTGTTGAGTGGGGAACATATACTAGGCGCTCTATATTTAGACCCACACTATAAATTTTTAATGTCGGATGCGCAGAAAGGAGTCACTCGAGCACATTTAATCAAAGTCGGACGATCGATTAATCGGGATTTCAAAATTAAATAATACGAAGTATCCGATAATTTTATAATTAATTTTTAATAATAACGAAGTATCCGATATACTCAATACTCAGAAGCAGAACTTGTCCGAGTTGGAGTTGTATTTGATGGAAAAAGAGCAAGAGCGTCAAATTGCGAGTAGTAATAATGTTGATCTAGATGAAAATTGTGAGAACTTGTTACTTCAAATCAAAGAATTTTCAAGCCAGAATTAGCGGATTTAGCAAAAATCATTCTAGCTGTACCAGCGACGTAGGTGAGCGTGGAACGCAATTTCTCAGCTCTGCAAGATAGTTTCTTAGCCTGATTTTCTGTGATTATCTTGTAGATGATTAATGAATTTATTAATGTGATAAAATGAAAGGATGTAACTAATAAATAAATACAAATTGACAAATCGGTATTGAAATTTGTAAAAAATATAAATGCATTTGAAATTTATTTTAAAAAAAACAGGCTAAGTTTTTTTTTTATTCATAAGCGGTTTCGAACCGGAATCGAACTGGAATTAAACCGGAACGAAAAATATTTTCCATAACTGGAGCAGAAAACCGGAACTAAAACTATTTCGAAACTGAATCCAAAACCGGAACGATAAACATATCGGTTCGATGCTCTGCACTACATAGAGGTGGAAAAATATCGATAATTTCAGCTATCGATAGTTTCGATAGTAACATATAAAAAACAATCGAGAAAACTATCGAAACAAATTAAAATACTATCGATATACTATCGATACTATCGGATAATAAATTTATAAAGCATCATTTAATTACATATAGGTTGACTAGAACCAGAAAATATCAAATGCAAGGGAGGTAAATTAAAAAAAAAATCACAGTTATGTAATTATGTATAATCGGAAAGTTTTCCAATTTACCACTTTGTTTTAAAAGCAGCCAATCGTTTTTATGCAAGAAAATCAGCATCTTAACATTTTTGGCTTTCAGACGGGATCATCGATCACTATTAATTTGACGAGCATATATGAGCCGTTAATTTTGAAAGTGGTGCAAGTCCATTTTTCAAAAAATTTAAGTTAATGATAACAATAGACAAATAAAAGAATTATCTTTGTAACGGTGAACAATTTATAGCAAAAATAAAATTAAAATAATCCCTAATACTTGTTCAAAAAATAAGAAAATTCAAAATCCCGTATATTTTTGCATTTATTGTTTCTCTATTCCTTCATTTTCTCGTTTCAACAAAATGTAGACTTGCCCCACTTTCAAAATAAACGGCTCATATAAGGAATGACAACAAGGAAAACGTAACTAAAGTAACATCGCATAATAGCAAAACTCTCTTGTACATAAAAAGTATCGATTGTTTTCGATAGTACGGAACTATCGATATATCGATAATAGTACTATCGATAGATTTCCACCTCTACTCTGCACACATCTTTCAAAATTTGTTCCATCTATTTGCAAATAATTTTACTTAATAGAAATTAAACGTTACGATTAACGAAGACTAATTCACGTATATTTAGTTTTAAAATTAGATTTACATACAAATTTATTTCCATTGGAAGAATAAATTTAATTTTATTAAATGAAGGGAAATTCTGTTAAGTTTCGCTTAAAAACAAATTCTGATTTCTAAAATTCTGATAGCTGAAGAAAAATTCCAATAGGCGAAGGAAAATTTAAGTAAATAAAGGATATAACCATAACAACCTGCAACAACTAACCCAAGCATTGATGTCTCAATTGAGTGAGGTTCTTAGCAAACTGCTGACTAATATGTTTAATCATTTTCAAGCGGTAACAAACAACGTTGTCTCCCAGAATTCAATGGACGCAATGTTTAATAACAACATCACCATGCCTGGGCCATCAATAGATAGCAATATCGACAACATCGACAGCGTCAACAAATTGGGCCAACAAAATGTCATAACTGGAGCTGAAGTCAACTCTGATTTGGAAATGGTGAAACCAAAAAATTACCTACACGTCTCAAATTTTAAACCAACCACTACTAGCGAGGATATTAAAAGTTATTTTAGTCATAAGTTGCGAGTATTCAAGTGGCTGAAATCGAATGTCATATGTCACGAACTTGTTCCAAAAAATGCTGATAGAAGTTTGCTAAACTTTATCTCGTTTAAAGTTGGATTGGAGTCGGCATTAAACAACAAGGCTTATGATGGTAGTATTTGGCCACTGCAGTGTGCCATTAATCCTTAACGGCCACTAGGGGTGAATATGTACCCCAGGCCAAATCACCTTAACTTAAGTTATCAAAAACTACGAAAATCATACTTGTTGCGCCATCTATAGGTTGTCGAGGAATGTAGGTTACTTGTGTGGTACATAGAAGAAAGAAAAAAGTATTAGTAGCGCTAAAAACGATGAATTTCAGGGAAGGAGTAACGATTTTTCAATAGTAATGATTTTTTTTCTGAAAAACGTCATTTTTCCTGACTTTGCGCATATGTATAAAATTTTTTTTTGTTAAATTATCTTGACATTAGCTCTTGTAAACCATATTAGAAATTGAAAAACATGTTTCTGAATGTCCATGAATTTTTTGGAGTCTCAATATTTTAAATTTGTCTTTTTAGACCGATTTTTTTGACTGGGGTGAAAAATCACCCCAGTGTGGCCCACTCAACTGTTTTGCGATATTGTTAATTTGAATTGCGGAAGTCTAATAAGAGAAGCACTTTGAGTGGATCTATTTGTAACTTCGATATTATAGGTTAATACTTGGTTGCACTTAATAAACTTGTGATACATTTTATAGAATTTTACGACTTGAAATCTAGAGATATTTGAAAAGGTTCCAGACGAAAATAAGACGAATTTATAAAATCAGCATCTAGAGTGTTACCTATGTCTGGAGATGTATTTTATTAATGTGATTTGCCAATAGTTGTCGCATTAAAAAAATTCAGTTCAAGATCCCAGTGGAAAATCTCGGAAAATTCGACTAATTCGAGAAAGTCATCATCAATGTATCATTTCCAGAATTAACACTCGATATGCTGATTTTATACATTCATTTCTTTCTTTCGGCTGGAAAGTTTTTCAAATTTTCCGAGATTTCCCACGAGAAACTTGAACTATTTTTTTTGCATGCGATATCTATTGACAAATCCAATAAAGACGGTTTAACTTCAGATTATACAGTTTAGAGGTTGATTTTATTCCAATTTTGTGTAATCTTTTGATTTTCCGATATTTTCTGCGGTTAGGTTAAAAAAATTTTCCACGGAAGACTATTTACAAATTTTTTTATTACAATCCATGTATCCTATTTACTTTCGGCTGATAACCATAATATTTTTTATTTTCAGCTGAAATGTTAATAACGTAATCTGCATTATCGACTTTTATCTTTCGGGTAACTTTAACAGGGTAAAAAGTGTCAGTATGGTAAGTTGGAAATTTTAGTGTGTTTGTTATACGGAACCCTCGGCGCACGAATTACAACAAGATTTCGCAGACCTATATATGAGTAGTTTATTTTAAAAGTGGCATAAGTCTATATTTTGTTGAAACGAGATAATGAAAGAATAGAAAAACAATAAATGCAAAAATATACGGGATTTTGTATTTTTTTATTTTCTTAGTTATTGCACATGTATTAGGGATTCGTTTTTTTTTGAAAATAAATTATTTACCATTAGAAAGATTATTCTGTCATTTATCTATTGGTACAATGACTTAATTTTTTGAAAAGTGACTTATTCCACTTTCAAAATAAACGGCTCATATAAGAATACTTAGAGCAGCAACAAACGAGCAAAGCTATTCTCAAAAGAAACATGTGTAATGATGCTCAAATAGCAAAACGCAGCTATTTTATTAGAAAATTCTCTTGCAGAAGAAAGTAAACATGGACGATGTTATTAGTTACAAACAAATCGCATTCCTCAAATCCTCAAAAGTCGTTTAAATATATTGGGACTAGGTTCTTTCTGAATTTATTGATTTTATATTTAATTCAAGGACAACCATATAAATATGCTAATATGTAATAAGATTTTAAAGAAGTTCAGCAAATTACATATTTTGCCCCGAGCCAAAATAAGTTTGGGCATCGCTGATGCGCTGAAAAATTCATAAACGCCCTACCAGAAGATTATTCAAACAATTTCAAGAACATAAATTGTTTTTGAACAACAATAAACGCTTCCGGCGTATACTTCTGTAGTTCTAAAAATTCCTAAAGCGTTGATCTAATTTTAATTTGTTTTTCATCCCACCCAATGCTAACAAAATTACGTACATTTAAAACAAGTAATTATGATTTAAAGCTTAATAAAAAATATTATGAAATATAATTTTAAATTTTCTAATAAAATTAATAATTTTACAGTTAAATAAATTAAACCCATACCAAGAATTCACATCAATCTTTAAGTTAATAAAAATAAAACAAATTAAAAACTGATTTCCCCGGTGTATCATACGTCCTTCTATATACAATAATATATTTTCTTTGTAACAGTTGTGCTCATGTCTCAAATCAATGTTGTAATAAAATAAAATTTTCTATTTGATTTCCGTTTTACTAACAATAATTTCTTCCAGTTTTCAGTTTTCAGTTTTTTTTTTTGCGAACACTAAAATCTGTGAAAACATTTTTATTATTTAAACACCTGTTCGAAGGCCAAGGAAAAAAGAAAATAAAATAAAATTATTTGTTTTGATTGTAATACATAATTAAAATTTATTCAAAAACGAAATTATTCAGCCAAAAAATTGTTTTTATTTTAATATTTAAATAAAAAAATTGGATTTATATGAACAACATGGATAATGCGATCATAACCAGATATTTTTAGGTTTTTTAGTTAAACGAGACATTAGGAGTCTACCACATATACCTACTAATACAAAATAATCTATCCAGAAAATATTTTACTCGTTCGTATTAATGTATAGGTTTGTATGTACATATTTGTTTATGGGTAATGTGTAAGAATTTTTATTATAAGATGCTTGCTCCCCACATGTATATACGAATGTACAAATATTCTCTCAAAAATCGGAATAATTTATGTCTGATCTATTTAGATAATTTACTTAATGTAAATTAAACATTTATTTGTTCAAGAAAATTTATAATCTTTAAAAATGAAATAAGTAACAGAAATTAAGATGTTTGAAATAAAAAGTCAATTAGTTTTGATAAATTAAAGATGTAATAATTTAATAAATGGCAAGAATGTGACTTTAAAGGTCATGTGGGCCAGTGAACATCTATCGATTGGCCCGACCATATAGAGACCATGAGTTGAGACATAGAATTTAAGTAGATGTTTACTTTAGACGTAATAGGAGACTTGGCAATTAGTTGTAAAAAAAAATTTGTGTGTTAAATTTGTGAAAATAATTAAAAAAATAATTTGTGTTATCAGTAATAGACTTGCCGAATTTGAGTCGAACCTATTTTTGAAAATTGTTTGTTTTATTCTCGTTTCGTAAAATGTTGATGAAATACTGATTTTGACACTGTGGGGTTTGTTTTTCCATCATTTATTTTAACCTTAACTGATTTTCATCGCCAATTACCTTGAACTAATCATATTTCGAATGAGTGAACAGTGTACACACATCCTAACGCATTACTTGCACTCACACAGTAATCTGGTACTCGGGTACCTTGTGTTCTCATGCAGAACACTTTTCTCGATTTATCCCCATGTACATTATTTGGGAACTTCGGGATACAATGATGTTCTTCCAATAATCGGGTTCTCATGGCACAACAGTAAAAAAAGTTGTCAATCTTGTATGAAGAGGTTGTGCTGCTCTATCTTGCGCATTATCAGACGTAAAATAAACTTTTTGCCGTTTCAGTAAAGGAAATAACTATCATTTCCTGTTCTAGAATCCTGCAACAATCTGCGAGAGTAATTTTTTTGAACATTTTTTTATATAAGGCCCACCCACACGGCAATATGAGCTTTAGTCTTTATTACATATGTCCGAACCAGTGTACCACGAAATCCCGGAAGACAGAATCTAGATTGATAAAATCCCGAAATTATAATTCAGACACGATAAAATCTAGACAAGACAAAATTTAGGCTAGAAAAAATTCAGACAAAAAATTCAGACAAACCTTTGGGGTTGGCTGCCTTATCTAGAAAACAATAATACAGAAACTGAAAATTCCGAAAAATATATCCAGAAAAAAAAATCCAGAAACAGATATCAAAGTGCGGACTAAATTAAAATTAAAATTTATAAAATGTATATTGAGTTTCTCCATAAAGTTCTTAATATTTATGATAATGGAAACTGCTTCGTCAACTTTTCAGACACAGATCAAAGGAATCATATCGCTTCTACTGATAGTTCTACCACAAATATTTTAAGTTATTTTGTGGTTGGCTTAATTCGTTGGGTTAGTATAGTATCGACGAATGTATTCGAGCGAATTTTGCATTTAATGCTTCGTAAATGCTTCGTCAACCTTGCAGACATAGATCAAAGGAATTGTATCGCTCGTACAGCTTCTACTGATAGATGTACCACAAAGGTTTCAAGTGACGACAAAAGTCTAAAAATGCCTATAAAATTGATTTTCTTCATTTATTTCAAACAAAATATTTTTTCTGGATTTTTTTGCGGGATTGCTTTTCCGGTAATTTCTAGATTTTTTTTTCAGGCACATGTAGTGATCCCAATTAAGATTTCGATACTCTCCATGATTCATACATTTTTTATATCTGGATTTTGCCCTGTCGAGATTTTGTCTTGTCGGTATTTTTTTTTTGTGTGAACTTTGTGATGCCCGTATTTTATGCTGCCTGGAAATTGTCGACTCTGCATTTATAAGAAAAGTCGGGATTTTGTCCTATCGGGGTATTGAAAGCCTGAATTATGGACTGTTCCCATGCCCGAACATAAGACATGCATATGTTTTAGACTTCCCGTAAATGTAGCTGGTAATATAACCAATTGGCCAATTTCTAGCCCTTACTGGCGATCGCTTCTCTTAAAAAAATATATCGACGACTCAAAGTTTGTTTTGATTTAGTTAGCTTGATCACTGCCAATTTTTCAATGTGATTTAATGACCCTGGTCTAAGAAATATTCGGTGTGCATAAAAGTCTAAATAGCCGATACCTCCTTATTGCTGGCTCTACCAGTGCTATTAATAGTATGCATAACATTAAAGTAGTAAGTAGTAACCCTTTTCACCTTCCCAACAATTTTTTTTTGTTTTGATGCGAATATCTTTTGAATAGCACTAACTGGAAACATGAAATAAAAGCTAAAATATATAGGGTTGAAACCTCACGAGGTGATCAGAAGTTCGGTCTTTGGTGTCTTCAATGGGATAGCATTCACCTGTGTCATAAAGTTAGTGTGACAGTTTTGACAGTATTGATTTCTATTTTAACCAACATTTATTTACTTATACAACAACAGCCAAAAAGGTCAAAACCTTCAGTAACATGGGTACAGACATCCAATTTAACACGAAAAATCCTATTCCAGAACTTTACACCGAAAGTAGTTTAAAAAATTATACTGATATTTCTAACCGAGTGATTGGCCATATTCTAGAACTTTATCCAAAAATCATTTTAGAATCCCATTCCCAACACACATGTCAAATTTGATCATAATCGGTTAAGGAATAGCCAAGTCCCATCCTACTTGGCCATATTCCAGAACTTTATCCAAAAATCATTTTAGAATCCCTTATCCATGGCAGATGTAAAATTTCACAAAAATCCGTTAACAAATAACCAAATTATATCCTAGCAGGACAGCCATATGCCAGAACTTCATCTAAAATTAATTTGAGAATCCCATTTCCATTGGAAATATTGAATTTCATCAAAGATATAGAATCCCGATAAAGTTTGTGTATAAAAATCACAAATCCTCAGTTTAAATGTTCACTTAACTCTAATCCAACTCCAACTCAACCCCAACTCAGCCCTAATGCAACCGGCAAACGGAACCCAACTCAATCCTCAACTCAACCGCAAACTCTACGCCAAACTCAATCCTCAAACCAACATATATACAAAATTGGTTAACTGCTCACTACATCCTAATCCAACCCCAACATTCAACTCAATTCCAATTCAACTTCAAATCAACGCGCAAATTGGCCCTTAACTCAACCTTCAAATCAACTCCAAACTCAATGCCCAATTCAGTAATCAAACCAGCATTTACAAAAAAAATCGTTAAATATTTATATAACCAGGTATTTTGGGTCATTCAACACAATTTGCATTGTTTAAAATGTTGACTATTTACCTTTCAACCTTAATTTCAACCCTATGGAATTTTTTATTTTTGGTTTTTATTTAACTTTACTCAATTTTTGAATAAAAAGTATACAAATTACATGTGGTTATACTACTTTAAAGATAAACGCGACCAACACCCGAATCTCCCAACCCCCGTACTTTCAACCCGGTGGATGATTTTGAGTGTACTATGAGTAGGTATTTTGTCATCAGGAGAAAGCGGCATGGATGTGATACATAAAGGCAATTCAAGAATTTGAATCACCTTCCACCGAAGCAACGCTCCTTTGTGCAGTTTTCTGTTCTTTATATCACCCACACGAATTTTCCTCAGATTGACTTCTAAATTTTAAATTCATCGCCAATCTACCGAAAAATAAGAGGAATACTGAATATTTAAGCCTTTAAGTCAGTTTCCCACAGTTGTACAAAATTAGCATTTTGAATATTAATTGAATAAACTCCATAAAACTTGATAATTTGCAAAGTTGATTAAATAAAAATAAATTTATAGGTTCATGCGGCATTTTCGGTTATCCACGTGTGTGTACGTATCTTCAAATGTGGCTTATTATTTACATTGTAAATAAAATTAAAATAAATAAAACAAATCGACAAAAAAAATTATTCCACTCAGGAAGTTAATAAAATAAAATAAAATTAAAAATAAAATAAATATTGGTTTCATATCCATTTAATGAATAGCATACCATCCTGATAAATTAATTGGAAAGCATTTTACAAAGTAAAATAATTGTTTGGTTTTTAGAATTTTTTTTGAAATACAAACAAAATTAATCAAACAATTTTCAATATTGCCGTTAAAGTTGAAAATCGACAAGTGTCACTCGGTTTATATAGAATTTTATAGAGCTGTAATTTTACTGTTTGATTTGTTTAATTATATACGAAGAACTCAAAATTTTTAAAATTTAATATCCAGTGTACATATTAAATGTTAAAAATTTGACTTAAATTTAAGGTTAGGTTATTCAACGCATTCAAAGGACATCAACCCTTAATAAATATATTATGAGAGAAGTGTTGTCCTACTATTTTCCTTGAAGTGAAAAAAAAAAAATCATATTTGGTTTATTTCAGACATGCCAAAACTAATGTAAAAATTAAGACACAGCAAAATAGAGTCCGAATTATATTGAGCATACTGAACTAAGAAAATAAGCTCAAGCAATATAATTAATAAGAAACCCGTTAATTATATGAAAAATAACAAACTTTTATAGGTTATTTAATTAGTTTTTTTTTGTAGATTTTTAGAACCTTTTTTTTCCAAAATATTATTACGTTTTACGAATCACTAGGTATATTGTGAATAAAACAAAACTATTCAGTTTATCACCAACGAATATATTTATTTAACACCAAAAATTAACACAACACAATTTATTAATAAAAATTCACAAAATAACTTATACTGTGACGTATTTATTATACTGTTCACTTATAACTTTTATTTCTTTTTACTAATATTCCAAGTCGAACTCGTTCGCTCGTTATATGCTCAAACCAAAACTTCTAGGCCCGAATTTATAGTCGTTACTACAACTATAATTACTGTTATAGTAACAGTTTTCGTATTTATAAACCTCACTATAAAACTTATTTGTAATGTAACAATGGTTATAGTGATCAAAATCCATCACTATAAACGTTGCTACAATATATCGAAGACAAGAAAGTAAATTCGAAATTCGTATCGAATTTTATACATGATTTTAAAACGATTTTCGAAAATCGTTGCTATAGCAATAGCAATAGTTACGACTATAAATTCGGGCCCTAGATTTCATGACTTTTCTAGTAAGAATAGCCTAGACACATTTAGAACAGTTTTTATCATGGAAAATTCCATTTTAGTACAGTAAAACTTTACACTATCAATTAACTTTTTCTATTCAACTCTAGGTGTCACCTGTGTTACGGAGAAGCAAAAACTGACAATCAATAACAAAATGAGCGACAGTTGGAGAAAATAAATCAATCAAACCAAGAAATTATAGATAAATCGACGAGAAGTTTCTCGAATTATCTACAAACTTATACGGCGAAATAGAGAAATTGTAAACGGAATTTAAGACGGAGATTCAACAGGTTGAATTAAAATTAGAAACGAAAGTTAAACAGGTTGAAGAGAAATTTCAACGTGTCGAGAAAGAATCAACTGATGTCAAAAGAAGGGATTATCACCGAAGCTACAACCAACATGAAAAGGACTTTACACTGTCATCACCAGGATGAACGACATGGTTTAACGGATTTAGAAGGAACATCGAAGTAAATCGAAGGTGGTGCATTTAGAGCGGCTGGCCCTTTACAGAGGAGGTGATTTGGGTCCTGTTTGGGACGAACAGGTTTAGAATCAATTTGGGCCCTGCTCGGGACGAACAGGCTTTTTTTCTATAGAAGTATAGAATAAGTTATTAATAGCACAAAGTTTACTGTACTAAAATGTAATTTTCCATGATAAAACTGTTCTAAATGTTTCTAGACTATTCTTACTGGAAAAGTCATGAAATGTCTAGAAATTTTGGTTTGAGCATATAAGGAGCGAACGAGTTCGAATTGGATCATTAATATTTGAAGCGATAGTGTGAAGAATCAAAAGGAATTAGAAAGTGATTTAAAAAGTGTTTTTATGCGAAATAAAAGTTTTAAGCGATCAGTAAAATTGTGCGAAAATAATAAAAAGTGATTTTGTAAATTATCGATAATAAATTATAAAATAAAAAAAGTTCATGTAAAAAAAATTGTAAAAAATTCATTTGTTGAAATGTCATTTTTGTTACAAGCTTTTGAAAATAAAATAGAAAAAAGGACATCTAGCAGTGTTAAATGCGATAACTCAATTTACCAAATATAAATAAATGCATAACTTTTTTGGGATTATTGAATTCATCGGCGGAATTATTTACTGTATAATTGTCGTTTTAAATTTTTTGGCCGTTCTGTAAAGATGTCACTCATTTTGTAGCTGTTTAAAAAACAAGAGAATCGCAAGATTTTCTGAAATTTAATTTTATCATGTGAATATTTTATTTTATTTTTTAAAATTGGTTTGTTTATTTTAGTTTATTAATAATAACGCAGACGTTCTTGTCTTCTGTGATAATAACATTTCATGTAAAAAAAATCAAAAAAATCAGTCAATCATAATTATTTAAAAATATTTTTTGTTATTTCAATGTTAACTTATCACTATTAACGCAGTTTGGTACGCATAATTGCTTTATAAATACTTAATTCTTTCACCAACAAGCGAAAATCTTCATTGATTGCCAAAACTGGAATGCTCCAAATGTGAGTAAAGAGTTCTACATAAAGAAATATTTTTCAATGAAAAGCGAAATTTTCAAGAATTTTGCAAGTTCATTTTCGATCTGAATGAGAATTACGATTTTTTTTTAATTTTTCCAGTAAATCTGATCATGCTATAGTGACTGAATTGCTAATTACACTTTTGATTACTTTCTAAATGTAGAAAGCAACCATGTAGTTAAGTATTGGCGAATTATACGCAACACATATTAAACTCTTAATAATTATCTGGTTATGTAACGGAACAACTTTATATTTCAAATATTTTTCTGTTTGGCTGTTCCCAGCTCTAGACGATTTATTTAAGCGATCAGGAAGTTTAATCGTCTCTAGATAGGTTTTGCAATTTCAATTATGTAAATGTTCGAAAATTAAATGAAATCACACGAAAACCGTCTTCTTCGGCTGATTTATTTATATACGAGAGTAGTTCATTACTAATAATGTATAACGTTCGGGGCGTCCAATTGAGGTAACCACACCAGAAATGGTCGATAAAATTCATGGCATGATATTGGATGACCAAAGAGTTTAAGTGCGTGAGATTGCTGAAGTTATGTGCATTTCAGTAGGGCGAGTACATAACATCTTGGTGAACTATTTGGGCATGAAAAAGTTATCCGTGCTTCATTATCATGTTCATTATCATATATCGGAGACCAAGGAACCGAAGAAGGCAAAAGGCGGGTCTCTCAGCCAACAAGGTAATGGTGACAGTTTTTAGGGTGGGGGGGGGGGGAGGAGGAGGAGAAATGATAAACGAAAAACATTAAGCAGATTTATTGGATAGATTTCACAACGATATACGGAAAAAACCAACCACATTTGGCAAAGAAAAACAGTTATTTTCCATCAAGGCAATGCACGTGTACCATATTCGGCAGATTAAGCCTCGACGATTCCTGTTTTCGAATATGAAAAATGGCTTGGCGAAAAAAGATTTGGCTGAAACATTGAGGTGATTGCTGAAACAAATGCATATTTTGAAGAGTTGCCGAAGTGTTGAAAATAAAATGAGTTTTGGTCAAAAAATATCTGCCTTCTTTCATTTATCATGGACTTAGATGAAGTGCCCTTGTAGTTCTAATTTTTCCTCAACATCTTATCAATCAATGATTGGTTTGTTTCTTCGGTGACACTGTCCCAGTTGAACCGCATTCAAACGACGATTTCGCAACGAAGTAGTCACAAGAAAGCGGTCATTACGCTGTGTTGTAGCACGAGGTCGGCCAGATTCTTGTCGTCGTCTGAAGCCGCCAGTTTCTTGATATCTCTGCCACACTCGACGAACGGAGAATCGGCTCAAATTTAGTTATCGAGCCACTTCATTTTGGTTCTGCCCCGCATCAATTAGTGCAATTAGTAATTAATTAGTGGTGTGGTATTCATTGTCTTATTTCGGATGAAGACGTAATCGATGGAAGACCGTTCAGGCTAAGCGTTGATATGTGAATGACAATTCCGAACGACCGAATTCGGGGTAAGCTATTGTATTGTTTTTATTGAATTATTTTTAGAGGTTAATTGCTATTCATTATGCGTGCTTCGAAAGCCTACTGTATGCATTTTACTTTCGTGGAAGTTACATGTGAAGTTACATGTGATTATACTTTGAATCTGCATTTAACAAAATTAAACAAACATTGGATTTTTTGATATTTTTGAAATTTTGGTGAAAATTTATCAATGTGCAAATTTTTTGCACCGAAGTGTACTTTATACGAATAGCTACTGATAGAAACTCTTAAGCTCGATTCCAAATGTTCATTTGGTAGTTGTGAACGACGAGTTTTCTTCTCAGCATAACTTGTGTGAACAGTTTTTGGTTTATGATTGACGACGAAAAATTCACTGGCCACAGTTTTAAAATTCTCTCAGTCACCCCGGTTTAATTTGGTTGTAAACATAAATGGATATAATTTAGCCTTGTGCGACTTCAATTCGCTTATCAAGTGAATTATTACTTAACTCTCACCTCAAAAATGTTCATAATAAGGTTACAATTTTGAGATTAGTTCATTGTGGCATATATGTATATTTACTTTCCCGGAATTTGATACCGCTTATATTCCGTTAAATAGGAAACCAAAACTTAAGAAAAATACCTTCGATTTTATAAGAAAGTAGTTTCTTGAATTTAAAGTTCATAAAAGAAAATTTTTAATTTTTAATTTTTTTTTAGTTTTCCCCCATAATAAAAAAAATCAAATGTAAATTTTGGAAAATTGGTGAATTTTTATAATCATCACATCCACTGATTTTAAAAAATTTAAGGCCCCTTTGTGTACAGTAAGTTCTTTAAATAAGTTAGAAAGTGCAATCATATGTATGCACCATAGATAAAAGTGAATTTCCGATAATCTTCATTCAATTTTATTCCAAGGCATGTTACTTTATGTTGCGTACACAAATTTAGAAATTTGACTTAAAAAAGTACTCACTAAAAATATTATTCATATACATACACGTTTAGATTTAAAAAATTAAAATTTACGTGTGAACTGTATGTTTGGTAGTTATGTCTAATCCGCCGAAAAACAAAAACAATTTGTGTTTTAATTTCCCGAAAAAACATTATGCGGTAAAAATTAATTCCCTGCAGATTAAAATTCAAATCTGATAATCTCCACGAAACATAATAAAATAACAATTCTTGAGTACAAGCGCCATCCTCCTTATGTAACAATAATAAAGCTGAACTTGTTGTTTTGTTCATACGGTTACATATTTTTTTATTGAACAGTCACGATTATTTCTATTTCAATTCCAAAAATGTATTCTGTAAAATTCACTTGAGTATTAAACGTTAAATTATTGATTTTGAAAAGACATTCAAACGAACGTAATGATTTTCAGAATTTCGATCTGTTACCTCTTGAAAAGTGGACTAGAATAATCAAAATTTTTGGTTCAATAATTTCTCATCATGCATAAAATTATGTCGACATTATTATGAAATTCAGATTGTTACGACTCTGAATAATGATGGCATTTGTACAAGTTTGACTCTGATTTGACGATTGCTTACACACAATAGAATTTTTTATTTTTTTTGCATCGCATTGTTGAAAGACGAAAATATTTAAATTTACTTTAGGAGAAATGAAAATAACATTTACATTAGTCGTTTATCATGCAGTGAATAAGAAAAATTTAACATTTTCATGTTTTGCTTTTGTGACACACAATTAGTAGTGCATTGTTTTTGGGCTAGGATTGGTTTCGGTCGCATTTAATTGAATGAAACCTAATAAATGTGTGTAGAATTCTAAACAAAATAAAAATTATAATGAAATGACACCAATCTACAAATAACAATAAAATTCGGTTTATAAAAATAAATATTTTGTTTTTTTTTTTTATGGGCATATACTATTCAACTGTCAAAGAGAAGAAAAAACAACAACAACAATTCTCTTGTCTCACTAAAAAATAAAAAATAAAATTCGTACGAAGACCATCGGCATTCTCAAGGTTTTACAATGTATTATAAATCCACAAAACACATGTTTTTATTACAAAAATTAAAATAAAAATTTCCACCTTCAAAATATTTTCACTTGAATCTGTGCAACAAACAAACACAAGTAAAACACACAAAAACAAAAATAAAATCAAAAACTTGACTTGTGTCACGCAATTTTAGACGATCATCACCGACTTGATCAAAAATAATTTTAAAACTGATTTTATTTTTTTTTACTTAATTTAAATGTCAAAACTGTATATAAAAAACAAAATTTGTTAATTTTCACACTGGAAACATTTTTTTTTTGAATGAATGAAAGAAAATTGATCTTAAATCGTGATCACAACAATCTCGTAACAATACATAATAATAGTAATAATAATAATAATAAAGATCGTGATGTTGTGTGGTGATGAGATTTTATGTTAAACGAGAATAACTAACTAAACACTGATCATTAAGAAACACAAAAAATCAAATTTATTGTAACGATCATTTCACTAAGTTGTTAAACGGTGCATGTCATTGTGAACTGGGTACCGATTTTGAATTTTTTGTGATTATGACATAGAAACATACATTTTTAAAATTTAGGTTATCTATCTCGCTTGATTGAACAAAACCTCAAAAAAAAAAATGTCAAACGGTTGCTTTGCATCAGTTACCGGCAGACCATTTCCAAATTATATTGAGTTTTCAAATTTTACACAAAAAATGATATTTTAAGAAACTTTGACGTCTTTCTTATTTATATTTAATATTTAAATATGTATTTTCATTTTTCCCAACCACCGTATTAAAAAAAAAAATACTTTATACGTCAAGCCAAAGACTTGTGATTGAGTTTTCCGAAATAAAATTTTATGATTATTTTCCGGTTAAGTGGCGAAAATAGAGCCGTCTGTAATTTTCATTGGCATTTTATACGACAGTGATGACGGTTTTATTAATGGTATGTCTGGTAACGGATTTTCTGCTCTGGAGTTTTGGTTTATGTGTAGGAAACAGTAACAATGATCAAATAAATTAGCAAAAATCTTGTTTTTTTTTGTACAATTTTATAGGCCTTCTGTCTTAATTGAGATAAGTCAATATTAAATAGAATAAAAGAAAATCTCGCAGAAAATGTTTATTCAAATTTTTTATTTTTTATTTATTTTAAAATTTCCAATTTTTGTGCCAAATTTGATTTTTTTTTTGTATGTACATATTTGAATGTTTATACAAGATTGTATATTATTATTTATGATTGTTGAAGAAAATGGAATTTTCCAGATGAATGAAATTATTGTTTTGTGTATATGTTTGTAAAGAGAGATTTGGTGTACGCTCCTTAAATTCTATATACGAAAATATTTGCACCGTACATACTCGTGTATACATAAAAGATGTAGTATTTCATCTAACCCAGTTGTAAATTGTAACCCAAAGATAAAATAAAAAGAAGCTTCGGCACTTTTATGTTAAAGTCAGATTTCAAGACAAAAAAAAAAAAAAAAAAATTTAACCCTACACAAAAAAGTTGTTTTAAATCAATAACAAACAGTAAATAATAAATCTCGGTTGAATAAATCAGTAACTGAATCTAAACATTTGTATAGATACACGATAAAATATAATCGTAAAGATCTGGGAAGCCGATGCCGTAAATTTATAAAAATTTACACATAATATACATATGTACGTATATCCGTATGCACGCCCATGTCTAAAAGTTTTATAAATTTTCATGACTGATTTTTTTTTATATGGGAAAACCAGTAACAAAAAATAATAGCGGAAAAGCCGTGGGTGAAAATGTCTAAGAACATAAGAGATTTTTTTTTTTGGTATAGTTTTATGGCAAGTGATTGCTAAATTCGATAATTTGAAGTTAAGACGACATATACATTTCGACTTTTATTGTCGTTACTATTATTTTTATGAGATTTTTACTTTTATAGAGATGACACTCTATAAAAAATTTATTTTAGGTTTGGAATGAACAATATAATGTATATCCATGTGATATGTGATATAATAATTATACAAGACAAAACTAGGTAGTCCGAATGATGAACTTAGAGTTAGAAGCTAGATTGGAATATATTTTAGTAATTTTATTCGGTTCAGTATTAAATCAATCAATAGTTACCCTGTGTTTCAATAAAGAGTGAATAATTAAGTTGTTAGTACGTTTCTGTGTGACTGATCAGTGGTTTAGAGGCAAAACGGAAAGAACGTATCCATTTTTCATGGAACCCATTAGCAGCAACTCCAATTTCAACAATTCAAATTTGGATTGGTTTTCGATTTTCACTTTGAATAATTTTGAAATTTGAGTTAAAACATTCAAAAAAATTCATAAACTATTTTAACTCAAAACTTACTTTTAAAAATTTGGGTTTTGACGAACACAGTCAAAGCCACCTTTATAATAAAGTCTTAATGAGAAGTCAATTTTTTTATTGAGCTTTTAAACATGGCAACTCAACATTTCCTATATAGCATGAGATACTTTACTATTAAAACACGCAGATTTATATCTAATCGTAAAGAATAATTGATTGAATATAACGTAACGCCAAGCCTAAACTTCACAATCAGTTTCCAGAGATGGGTGCCACCATACACCCTGATTACATAACAAACTCGCAGACCAGGAAAGTTTCTTTAGTTATATGACAGAATTGACCCGGTTTTAGACATAAAGGTGTAGCCAATATATCATAACACTAATGATACCAAACTTTAAATCTATTCATTACTAATCAGTTAAAAGTTCAAATTAAACCAGCTTGCATGGATGTAAAATTGGCCCGAAAATCCATCCCGAAAAATACTTTTCAAAATGTTTCTCGGCTAAACATTAAAAGTGTCTTAACTGCCAGCGTGTAAATATTCGAGATATTCAATTGTGCACCACTGGATTCCAGCTCACAGGGATTGATAGATATATCCTATGACAGATGTTGGGATAGGGCATAACCTTGAATCTGAATGAGAATTAACTCAAATCCCAAATCAATTCCTAACTGAAACTCTTAGCTCAATCTTCAGCTGAACCTCCAACTCAATTTAAAACTCATCCTCAATTCAGTCACCAAATTAACCGTAACCCAACCCTCAACTCAATCACCAAATCAACTTTCAAATCAACCCTTAACGTAACCCCAAATCAACTGTTAAATTATTCGCCAACTGAGCACTCACTTAACCCTAATGCAAGCTAACTAGATTCTTAATCAATTTCAACTCAACTTAGCTCGAACAAAAACTCAACCCTCACGCATGAAAAATACATACATGTATATGAACTCAACTCAAAAAATCCCTAACCGTACCTCTCACTCCAATCCAACTCAACTTCAACTCAAGCCCTAAACAACCCTACTCAACCTAAACTCAACCCAAACTTAAACTCAACCATAACTCATCGCCAACTATAACTTTAACTCAACCCCAAATGAAACATCAACTTAAGCCAAATTCAATGTTCAGCTCAAACCCTAAATCAACACGGTTCGAAAACTATATGCGTATATGAACTCAACTTATTCTAATCTCAACACTCTACTCGACCATTCAACCCTCAACGTAACACTCAAGTCAACACGATCCGAAAAAACTACATGCATACATTAGCTCAATTCAGAACAAGTCAAGCTAACTTCCAGCTCAAATCTCAATACAACCTCTATATAAATCACAATAAATCTCTCTCAACCCCAAACTAAACGTCCAATTCAATCAAAAGCTACAATTAAACATGAACTCAACTTAAAACGACTCAAGCTAACTACCAATTCAACCATTAATACCAATAAATTCCCAACTTAAGCGCTGACTCTAACTCAACTCAATCCAGACTAAACTTTTAAATGGATCCCAACCCAACCGCAAACTAGACGCCCAACTAAATCCCTCAAATCAGCATATAACTATCTGGTATACCCGGTATTACTCGGCAGATGAAGTCGCGTGTTGTCATTGAAATTTAATTGACATACCTCCAAATGCGGGTTTTACGAATGCTACATACCATCATACCATAATATTAACATCATCATAGAATCACAGATCATACTATTATATTACGGCTGGTCTTTAAATGTCTACCGCAGTAAATGGCCATCATGTCGAGTTAAAATCATAGGAAATATTTATAGGCACTCAATATTCCTAGGTGCTATTAATTAAAATATCATATCGGAAGTCTCTAGCCCTTGATACATTTTTGAGCATTATTACGAATATGTATTTTGAAGCAGTGTTATTTTAATTCTCGGGTCAAAAATATCAGTCTTTTACAGCCTTGGATCTCACATAATCTTGCCAGTCGAATTAAAAAAAGGAACCAATTTATGATTGTATTTGCAGACAAATCAATGTTGATGTTAAGAGTGAGAAAGAACTGTATTACCTGAATCAGTTTTCAATTAATGGTGGTGACGTTAAGCAAAATTGGAGCCTTGTTAATGAAATTTAACACAAAAAAGGCTAAAGCATATTTCCATTAGAAATATTTAATCCGATAACGGCACTCTGCTTACTAATGATGCAGATATTTCCAATGAATTCAACTGTTATTTTACTAGCATTGCTGACAAGTTTAGATCACATTTTTTCTCGCATATCACAGCATCCAATCACGACCTTCCGTATGATTACTGTTCGAAAACTTTCTTTATGACTCCGGTTTCTAATAGTGAAATTTTTGATATTATTGGTTCGTTGGAGCCGAAAGAGTCTGTCGATAATGAGGGTATTAGTAGTAACATTTTGAAAGCTATTTCTAAGTTTATCAGCCCTGGTCTGGCCCATATATTCAATCTTTCTTTTGAACAGGGAGTAGTACCCAAGAGATTGAAATATGCTACTATTCTTCCTATTTTTAAAAGTGATGACCATAGTGATAAGGGTAACTATAGACCCCTTGCTCTCCAGCCAGCCATTCTCAATGTTCTTGAAAAAGCAGTTAAAAACAGAGTTACCATACTCTTTGATCTATGTAATACACTAAGCGTTCATCAACATGGGTTTGGCCAAGGTATGAGTACTGAATAGACTTTGTTGGACTTTTAGATATTATACATAATGGTCTAAACAATAGTAAGATCTGTGCTGGTTTGTTTATTGATGCTTCGAAGGAATTTGATATAGCGGATCATGAACTTTTATTATCTATTCTGTTTGATGTTGGGTTTAGAGGTGTTTCTAACAAGTTGTTTGCCTCCTACCTACATAGATGATAGGGCTGTTAGGGTCAGAGTTAATGACAATTTTAGTGATCTTAGAGCTGTGAATGTTGGTGTGCCGCAAGGATCAGTGCTTGGTTCTTTGCTGTTTCTAATTTATACGAACTCCATTTTTAAACTTAATTTGAATGGTCACAGTACTGCGGATATGCTGATGATTTAGCTTTAGCTTATTCTGCGGGATCTGCCAGTGATGTGATTTTTATGGCTAATTCTGCCCTAAAGGTCTTACATAAAAGGTTTGATAAGCATTTCCTGATACTAAGTGATAAAACTAAGTTTATGTGGGTTAAAATTTCTGGTATTACAGCCTCTCCTACTCGTTCCCAAGTTATATATGATAGTGCTTCTAAATGTACTTATGGTAGTTGTGGATTGTTTGAATATTGAGCTAGTCAATTCTTTTAAGTATCTAGGAATTTATTTAGACACTAACCTTAATTGGAAAACTCATGTATCCAATCTCCTTCGTAAATTATTAATAATTACGTTTCATGTTTTGGTAATAGCTAAATTGGAATATGGTTTGTCTTGCTGGGGTGGCTGTTATCCAACTACTTTAAAACCACTGTACATAAAACAGAAAATGACTTTGCGAACAATTTTGAGGAGAAGTAGATTGGAATCATCTTGGCCTTTATTCAAATCGACCAATATTCTACCTTTACAACATTTGTATATTTATAAGGTTTTAAGAGTATTTTTTATGCGTAGTGGTCAGCAGGTAATAAGAAGTGATGCTCGATATAACTTTCACGCTAATCATCGTCTTCTTTATATTGTTCACAAATTCAATAATGAGCACTTTCGCCGCTATATATTGTTGTTTCTGCTCCGACGTTTTTTAATGCATTACCAGAACACATCAGACGTCATGTTTATTCTAAACAATTTTTATCTAACGTTAGAATTTGGCTACTCAAATGCCAGTCGAAACCACTACTACTGTTTTTATTTTTGTTTTTATTTGACGAACTGTGATTGTCAACCTATCAATTATATCTTTATTTATTTGTATATCTATGAAATATTTAAAATACACAAAAAAACTGAAATAAAAACCTTACTTGGAAATTTAAATGTCAAAATAATGTGTTCTACAAATTGTGGCTTAATCATGCTATCACATCTTCTTATCGTCATACCATCATTCCATCGCACATACCATCATGCCATCACATCATCATACCATCATACCATTAAACCACCACACCATCATAACATCATACCATCATATATATCATCATCATACCATCATACCATTATACCATCATACCATCATGCCATCATACCATCACACCATCGTAACGTCATACTGTCATACGCTCATACCATCCTACCATCATACCATCGTCATCATAACCATATTACCGACACTATTACCATCACCATCATTGTCACCATCACCATCAATATCACCGTTAAAAGAATTATGATACACCACTATCAAAATCCAAAAATCAACTCAATTGGTGAAGTTTTAGAAGTTCTTCTAAGGAGATATGAGATAACAGTGACCTTTCTTAAGTTTTGAACAATAATTATGTAAAGTTTGGTTCAAATCGGTCAAGGCGTGTGGATTTGGCTAAATATCATACACATATGGATACATGCATACAAACACTAACTTATACGTGATTACTGATCACTAAACCCTAATCCAACCCCAACTCAACTCTAACTCAACCCCAATTCAACCCGCAAATAGAACCCAACTCAACCGCAAACTCAACGTCCAACTCAATCCTCAAACCAGTATACATAAAAAATTGGTCAACTGGTCAATATGTCCTAATCCAAACCCAACTCAATTCCAACTCAACTCCAACTCAACTTCAACTCAACCCGCAAATTGACTCCTAACTCGCACAACCGATAACATCCAAATTCTGGAACAGATTATAAATCGAAATTAAAATTGAAATGAACGTCACAGTAAACATATGAAAAAAGCTTTTCACGGAAATTCAGTCACGTCAAACGATAACTAGACATATTAAAGAATTTTTTTTTGCATACATATGAAATGCATACTGCTGTTTTGCTATTAACCGCTTAAAAGGCTTTTAAGCTTAAAAGAACGTCATTTTGGAATCGGCATTGTCTACAGACTTTGCCGTATAACTGAGTAAACAATTTTTTTTTATTCCTTATACTTTACTCCTAATTAATGTTCAAAATTTCAAATAAATTGGTCAAGCGATTTTTTATAGAAATCGTTTACTCTGGTCGAACCCCATAAGTATATTGCGCGTTTTATGGCAAAACGTGATAAAATAAGTATAATATACATACACACACACACACATCGACTGTATTTCTCTCTTGAGGGATATCAATGAATTCGAATAGTGTAGACAGCGGATAATCTTCTCGCATCGCAGGCAGTTTGATCTGCCCCTGTCTATACAATTAAAGTGTTTTGTTCTTCATTAAACTAATCAAAATTGAATATGTACGATTTGTCTCTTATATCTAAAGCAAAGTACTAACAAAATTTTAAATAACAAATCAAACTATTCAACCTGCACACCTGGCAAACTGACAAGTTTTAATTAAAATTAAGTTCTAGTATTTCCCAAATACTTAGAAAAAAGAGAAAAATTTCATTGTTTTAAAAATGTTTATTGTTTGGTATCAGTTAAGAGGCTTACAGATAACAATCACAATTGAAGAATTTTCCAGATTATCTAATTTTTTATTTTATTTTGTATTCGACAGAAAAGCATAATAAATTGAGGTGAATCTTTATTTAGATAAATACAAAACGAAGAAATCTTATTTTTGGTTTTTCTCGTTTGCATCGTCACACATATGAGTTATTCATTTTTAACCGTTCCGCCCGCACCAAATCAATACAAGAAAACGTTCGAGTTCCAAAATATCAAATTGACGAGTAGATGTAAATATAAACCTAACATGTTTGTTTTATAATTTTAATTTAATTTTAAGATAAATCAAACAAGAAAACTACATAAACTTCTTTTAATGTGTCTATTCTATGTATTTTAAGTATGTATGTATGTACATACTATACATTCATACATTGTCTAGTAGCTGTATGTTTAGAGATATCTTTATGGTAATTTAATTAATTATTTCTTAGACTAAATAAATTTGTTTTAGAGTGAGTGAATAGTGTTTTATGGCGAACATTTTTATTGGGGATTCATTTTATTTTATCTAGATAATGATTGACGTTTTTACATGAAGAGGGTATTAAAGTCAATTTCAATTTAAATGTTAATGAGAAGATAATAATTTTTTTTAACCTAATTTTGTAAATACATATCATACATATATTGTGTAAAGGTATAAGGGATGAACTAAATTGGGATTAGCAAATCATAATATTGGAAATAAAATACATTACTTAAGATTTTATCCTTCTCTTGACACAGATGCAATGATTAAAATTCGATCGTTGGTAAACTCGGCAGTTAACTGTACCTTCACACAAAAATTCATTTCATAAATTGTGTAAACTTTAACATTTTCATGAATTAACTGTAATGTCATTTTGCGCTTAGAACGTGAATTATAATAATTGCAGTACTACATAAAAACATATTGTTCATGTAATACATAAAAAAAATCATGATGATTAATTGCTTTGGTGGGTCAAAATCCAAATGAAAATAATTGTATCGTTTTTTAACGCATGGCCTGGGTCGAATGATTTTTTATAGAAATGCCATTCAAACATTATTAATATTCTTGTGTATTTGTTGTCGTGTCGAGCTGTGATTTTCCATGAAATTTATGTTCTTGTACGTATACATGTTTGGAATGTGGAATACATTATTAAGTTACTGTACGGGGTACTAAAAGCTAAACAAACGTGTTTGTTGTTAGAGGGATGCAGTTTATTAACCTTAATATTCATTCCACAGTAGTCTCATAGAAGTAAGTATTTCCAAATTCAATACGAAAGATTTTTAAATTTGAGGTTAATTGGATTTAGATCGATTGATTAACCAATTTGTTCCAACTTTCAACTATATTTTAAATCACTAGAGTTAATTGGTCACTTATTCAAAAGTTTAACAGAACTGTGGCTCAATACAAATAAAAGAGATGGTGAAGTGGTTTTACTACTAAGCTAGATCACTCAAAAAATTCAGGACAATATTTGCCGACAGCGACTGTCTTATGCTTCGTGGTAAATTAAGAAGCAGGAAATTTCAGCAGATAAAAGAAATTAAAATTTAATGATTTCTTTGAATTTTTCTAAATTCAATTAAAATTATAACTTTAACCTTAACATTCATCTTAATCGCTTGTTACCGTTACTTTCACCTTGATCCAAAAGGACCTGTATTCGTCCTTTATTCTTTTCTTCTTTCTTTCAGAAGAGTTGCTTCCAGTCACATTTGGAGTTTCTGTGAATTCAAATTGCAGTGAATCCTTTTGGGCTCAGCCGATGGTCGTCATTTAATTCCAACGAACCAAAAATTAACAAAATTACACAATTTTTAAATTTAGTGTCGTTTCAAAATTTAGACTTAAGAACTTTTGGGGGCAAAGATTAACTTGGCTTTAAAAACTGAACGAACAGCACTTGGTCATTATTCATTTTTGATGTGATGTTTTAGTTAAAACACATATTTATAAAAGTGTTCAATTTTACAAATGCCTACAAGGATCCCCAACGATGAGGTGTATTATTCACTAAGAAAAACCACCCTGTTAAAGTTAGCCGAAAGTAATAAACTGTCAGTAATGCAGATATTGTCTTGGCTATCTCAGCCGAAAGTTGCCAACTGACATATTTCAGCCAAAACATATTTTAAATAAAATGAAAAATTAACAAAACAACCTATAAACTGGTATTTTGATGAAGTGATTTTACGGCTGGATACAGGCCCATTTTGATTTGTCACTGCATATGATAGGAATTACACATTAAGTTTCATGAAAGGAGCATTATATAAAATTTAAAAATTTGTATAAATTCAACCTTTAAAGTGTTATGTCTGGAAAATATTTCAATTGGTGTGCTTAGTTAACGGTTATCCCTTATAAATCTATCAGGTCAAGTTTCATGTGGAGAGCTCGGGAAAATTCGTTTGAACAAAAGACTCACATAAAATTTGAAAGTTTTAATTTAACGTATAATTTCTATGGTAAGCAATGACAAATCTAAATGAGCTATATCCAGCCGTAAAATCACTTCATCAAAATACCAGGTTATGGGTTGTTTTGTGAATTTTTCTTTTTATTTAAAATATGTTTCGGCTGAAATATGTCGACTGGTAACTTTCAGCTGAGATAGCCAAGACACTATCATGCATTATCGATATTTTTGCTTTCGGCAGAAAATTTTCAATTTAATATTATTGAAAAACTTTATAAAAAAACATTTTTTATCGTTTCTCACTATACTATCACTTAATGTTGATATCTAACAAACACTAGATTTTTACTCTCTGTGTTTTAAAATGTTGTTTAACTAAAACAGTGAAAGGTATATTTATATAGCTATAGTGCACCAAACTGTGGGGGATTTCAACAGAGATAATTTTGGAAGGTTTTAGTAGGTGCCAAATCGATCATTGTGCAGAAACATTGAAATTATATCAATAAAAAATATAATACGAGGGATATTTGATCACCAAAATAACACTGTGTTCAAAAAGTAGTGAGACTTTTAAATAAAACACAATTTCAAACACAAAATTTATTTCATCCCCTTCAAATTAATCCCCTGCTAAAGTCAATTTCCGGCCTTCATGGCCTGCAAAACCTACTTCGAATCGGCTTTTACCTCTTCAATCGAGACAAAACGATTTCCCCGGAGCAGTTTTTTTTAGTTTCGGGAATAGCCAGAATTCAGACGTAGCTAACTCGGTCGATTTTTTTTTGCCAAATATGTCACATACAACCAATGCAGTATAAGACCTCTAATTGTCAATCGACGAGTTTTTAGCACCAAATCCTTCATTTCCCTGATATGTTGTTCATCGCGGTAGACGTCGAAGGACGGCAAGGACACTCATGGTCTTCAACGCGTTCTCTGACTTCTTTGAACAAGTTATACCAATCAAAAATACTCGCTCTGGACAGTGCATTGTCACCAAAAGCCTTTTCCAACATTTCCAACGTTTTGGAAGCCAAAATTCCATTTTTGAAGCATAATTTGGTGCTATTTCTTTGCCGATAAATTATCAGTCGATTTGTTCAATTGTCGGTAAATTATCAATTGAGTTGATCAATTTTCTTAGTCGGTATTTTTTTACAGTCGACATTTTCACCCGTTCGACTTTTCTAAATCGACATTTGCGACTTTATCGGTTGAGGATTGAATTGGAAGCTGGCTTTAGTTGTTTCGAGTTGAGCTCATGTACGCATATCGTTTTTCAGATCGTATTGATTTGGAAGTTGAGATTGGGGTTAAGTTAATGGTTGATTTGGTGGTCGATTTAGATATTGAGTTATTATAGAGTTTAGTTCATAGGTACATGCGGTTATCGGACTTGTTGGTTTGGAGATTTAGTTTGGGGTTGAGTTGAGGGTTGAGTTATGAGTTGAGTAGGGTTAAGTTGCAGTTTAGTGAGGGATTGAGTTGCGAATTTGTTTCGGGAGCCTTGTGGGTTGAGTTGGACGTTAGCTTGGGTTGAGTCCGTGACGCATGTATGTTTTCGGACCATGTTGATTTGGGGATTTGGTAGGGCGTTAATATTGGGGTTGGGTTGAGGGTTTCATTTCTAGTTGAGTTGATGTCGAACGATATCGATATGGTTCAGTTGAGGTTGAGATTAGATAAAGTTGGGTTCATGTAGTTTTCGTACCGTGTTGATTTGGGGTTTGAGTTGAACGTTGAGTTTTGGGTTGTGTTGAGTTGAGGGTTAAGTTGGGTTTCGAGTTGAAGGCTTAATTGGGGTTGATTTATGGTTAAGTTTAAGGTTAAGTTGAGGGTTTAGCTGGGGTCGACTTAGGGTTGAATAGGGTTCGAGTTAATGTTGAATTTCATTGAGTGAGGTTTCGGTTAGGGAATAATTTGGTGTCGAGTTGAGGGTTTATGTGAGTGAGGGTTGAGTGTGCATCTGAGTAGACGGTTGAGATTTAGTCCGAGCTAATTTGAGTTTAAGTTGAGCTAACTTGCTTTGAGATTGAGAGAGGACTTCAATTGGAGAAATATTTGTGACAAATAATTGGTTGAGTTGAAAATTTAGTCGGTGGTTGAGCCGAATATTAAGTTAAAAATCTCAATTAGTAATTGATTTGGAGTTGAGTAAATTTTCAGTAATGCAGTTCTTGAATAGTTATTGTTTTAGTATTTGATTAATTTTACACTTTTCAAAATTTTTCGTATCGTTCTACCGTTCTGGTGCCCTAAAAACATGGTGGATATACACACAGATGCAAAGCTATTACAACTATGTACTTAGGTTGCAACAAGCGAATGGAAAATCTAAAAAGAACGTTTTTCCATTTTCTTTGTATTTCCACAACTTTGGTAAAGGCTTGGAAATAGTGATTGATGTTTTTTTGTGTTTCCGAATTAATTTTATGTCATTGCTATATGTGAAAATGTACTTTCGCTTGTGTAACTACGTGAAAATAAAGAATACGATTTTATAACTGCATCAAACAAATTTGGAAATTTTCATGGGCTAACGAGCTTCCAAAACTCAATTCCGGTTTATTTTGAATTTTTTAAAGCAACTTAGGTTTATAAATCGCTAAGTTTTAACTGAAAATTTGTTGATTGATTTGCAATTGTGTACATATATGATTTCCAAATATTTCACTAAGAAATCTTCAAATTCTTGAAATCTTGCGTAGAATTGGTTAATGAGAATTTCTAATTCTGGAACAAATTTTGAAAAGTCGGAATTTGGAAATTCTGCTAATACAGCAAAACAAGATTTAAAATAAGTCAAATTACTTTGTTCTAAATCAGTTTTAAAAATTTTAAGTATTAGTTTAAAAACCTCAAATATTTCCTAGAGTTTGAAAAATCGAAAGGTTTGAGCTTTGACGGTTTAAGTTTAATTTGTTGAAATGTATTAGCAAATCATTCGTAAATGTAAACGAAGTTAAAAATTCTGAACAATTTAATTTACTAATTAAAAATTTTGTATTGTCGCTATCATTTTGATCTATCTATCACGCTTTGATCTTTCGTTGGGACTTGGGGCCGGCTGGCCCTATTGTCATCAATATAGTTTCAAACTCCTCATGAAATTGTTGTGTTTTGTGCATCATGACTTTAATTTTTATCAAGTTAATATTTTCTATCACGCCATTATGATTTGTTTTAAAATCATAAAAAATTGCATTACAACAACTAGAAATTGGTTCCTCGTTACTTATACACTCCTCATGAGGAGAGTCCAAATTTTTATGTTAATACAAATGAAAATAAACTTGTGTCCAGAGTTTCAACATATGTGGAGGTGAAAAGGAGCTTCTCGAAATATAAGTTAGCATTGTTAAGCGACGGCAAATATTGTTTACATTTGAAAATTTTAAAAACAATTTCATTGTTCACTGCAAGCGCTGAAATCGGTATTTTTCTTATAACATAATGGGTTTATTCCATTTTTTAGTATATATGAAAAATATGTCTCAACTAAGTCTAAGTGAGAAAAGTGTTTCTAACGCGCTGTGGAAAGAAGGGATGTTCGTACGAGATATTAGTGGAAGGATAGGCCATTACAAATCTACGGTGGCAGCTGTAATAAAAAATTTAAGTTGACTGTTCAGAACGGCCACAAAATTACAAGCGGACATGGAATAAGTTTAAAATTACTCGGTTAAGTTGGGCAGAAGAATATATTACTTAGTGCAGAGAAATGTGGTACAGCGTTATATTTTCGAACGAAACTAAATTCAAGCTCCATGTCGGGGACGGGAGACTAAATGTGCGCAGAAAATTGAAGGATTAATGGTTTGGGTCTGCTTTAGTAATGTTGGCTTGAGAGAATTGCCATTTTTTGATGCAAATGTGAATAAAGAAGTATCCCTGAATATTCTTCCCAACCATATTCCTGCGCACCGAACAAAAATGGCATCTGAATTTTTTTTTAAAATATTGAACAGTTCTAGATAAAATCTAGGTCAAAAATATTGACAAACATTGCTAACTTAGATTTTATTTCTCTTTATAGGTGATGGAGTACTTAAAATAATAACAACATCATTTACACAATGCAGCCCCCGTATAGCCCAGATATGAATCCTATTGAAAATATTTGACCTAATATGAAGAAGCAAGTTCGACAGAATAATCCTGTAACAATAGTTGAATTAAAAGAGTAAATTCATCTGGCTTGGACAGTATTAATGATGGTGTCATTGGAAATTTGATTGGAAAAATGAATAAGAGGCAGTGATTAGGGTAAATGGTGGTCATACAAAATATTAAATTTCTAGAACTATATGTACCAATTTTAAATTATAAAACTAATCAAATTTTTTTATAAATTTTTAATTTTCTAAATTAATCTTAATTCAAAAATCTTAGTTGTCCGGATTTCATTACGCACCACTGTATTTTATAGAATTTAATTTATAGAATTGATGAAATTTATAAAATGCGTAAAATTTATAGAATTTTTAGGGTTTATAAACATAACGGGATTATAATATTTATAGACTTAATAAGTTAATAAGAATATTAGAATAAGAATTTTAGAATAAGTAAAGTTTGTGTTTGTAGTATTTATAGAACAGACAGACATGGAACATTTTATAGAACTCAAAGAATCTACAAAATTTAAAGTATTTATATTATTTAAAATCTTATTTAAAGAATTTATAGAATTGATAAAATTAATAAAATTTAAAGAATTTATAGGTATATTAGAATTTATAAAATTAGTTGGACTTATACAATTTACGGAATTTATAGAATTTAGAAAACTTATTAAATTTTTAGACTTTAGAGAATTTGCAAAAATTTACACAATTTATAGAGTTTATAGGATTTAAAGAATTTATAAATTTGTAGAATTAAATCCTATATATTCTGTAAATTCGAGAAATTCTATAATTTTTTTAACTAATTGGAATTTATAGAATTTTAAGAATTTACACAAAATTTAGAGAATTTATAGAAATTATGGAAATTGTAGTATACGTAAAATTTGTAAAATTATTCTCGCAATGCATATTTTAAAAAAATTATATTGTACAATACAATTTATAGAATTTATAGTTACTAGAATTATGTAAAAGAATTTATCGAAATTTTTGAATTTTATTTTATAGAAATAAAGGAACTTATGCAATTTATCGAAATTATGAAGTTTTTCTCCCAACGTCTTAAAAGCCTCTAGTTTTAATACTGTTTTTGGGTATTAAAGTTGGCCTTTTTCTTACTATTTTAAAAATGTGTGTGTTGCTAAGCTACACTTTTAATCCTAGGTGTAAAAGTACGTACTTTTAATACTAGGAGAAAAATAGTATGCGTAGCCGAGCAAAAGCAAAAATTGCGAGACAAACAAAGTCACTTTTAATCCGAATAACACATACTATTTTTTCTCCAACGAAGAGATCATGTCGTGTCGGTTGTATATTATTAATTATACGAGTAAGTACAAATTATGTAATTAAAACTTAAAAATTGAAACTAATTTTGTTGAAATATTTTGTGAAACTAAGGAGATCATGACTTTTGTTTGGTTTGACTATTGTACGCGTCAAATACAATGCAATATTCCAACCAAACAAAAGTCATGACCTCCTTAGTTTCACAAAATATTTCAACAAAATTAGTTTCAATTTTGAAGTTTTAATTACATAATTTGTACTTACTCGTATAATTAATAATATACAACCGACACGACATGATCTCTTCGTTGGAGAAAAAATAGTATGTGTTATTCGGATTAAAAGTAACTTTGTTTGACTCGCAATCTTTGCTTTTGCTCGGCTACGCTGCGCTTCGCCTCGCATGCAAATATAATTGCTCGTCAAACAAAGTATCACTTTTAGTCCTAATGACACAATGTACTATTTTGAATCAATACAATTTGTAGAATTTGAGGGATATAAAAAATTTAAAAAATGTATAGGACTTACAAAATTTACAAAATTTAAGGAATTTGTAAAATTGATTGAGTTTATTGAATTTATAACATTTGTAGAATTTATCAATTTTATACCATTGACAGAATATAATTTTCAGGCTGAGCGATAAACAGTGTTGAGTATTTTAAATATTTATTATTGGATTTTAAGTTTCAGAGTGGTGAAACCGGTCGCTTTGTTCACTAATTTGCTGTGTTATTTTAGCACAAAGCAGTAATAAGCAACTAATTATTTAATTTTGTTTTTGGTGGTATTTCTGGAATTAGCTAATTAATTTTTCATATGAGCCGTTTATTTTGAAAGTGGCTTAAGTCCATATTTTGTTGAAACGAGATAATGAAAGAATAGAAAAACAATAAATGAAAAAACATATGGGATTTTGAATTTTCTTATTTTTTGAACAGGTGCTAGAGATTAATTTTTTTTGTTTTGACAATAAGTTATTTACCGTTAGAAAGATTATATTGTTATTTATCTATTGTTATCATTAACTTGATTTTGTTGAAAAATGGACTTAGGTCACTTTCAAAATAAACGGCTCATATATGGTACAAATATAAATATACTAATGCTGATTTATACCCAAATTATTTAATTTAATCTAGTATGGATAACTTATAGCTGTTATTATTTAGTGTAAGTATTTAATGTATTCCAGATTTAATTTTAAATTATTTGGCAGAGGGATTTTAAGCAGAATTGCCATATCCAATTATTTATTTTAATTTTGATTTTGATGTTGGTAATCTAGACTGGAGTCGATAACTATAGTTATGCTATAGATTTGGAAATGTAATTTTATAGGGTTTGACATTTTTTAGTTTCTAATTTTAGAATTTTAGTTGAAATAATATTATAAAAAAAAGATATTTAGTATTTAAAATTCATAATTTAGTATTAAAATTTTTATGCATATCGAATTTCAGGTTATGTATTTAAATTTAGATGACGAATTTTATTTAAGAGTGTTAAGGGCTGATTTTAAATAAACAATTAATGGTGAAGTAAATTATGTAGGTTTTGGGTTTCACTGAATTGAATGAAATTAAATTAATTTTTATTAAAATTAAATTGAATTAAATTTAGTGAAATCAATTTTTCGATGTAATCGAATCATTAACCTCATATTGTTAGTATTGATGTTGGTGTTGGTATATTGGTGTTGGTGGTAATGTTAATATTGGTATTAATGTTAATGTCAGTTTTAGTATTAGTATTGGTATTTATGTTGATATTGGTATTTATATTAAGATTAATAAATTAATAATAATCGTTACAATGATTTTAGTTTAGAAGCACCTGAGAAACTGGACCAAGCTGGCATTGGGTGAGGCGATAGCGCGACTGGCGCGGTGGTAATTGGTTTAATTATTGTTATACAAACTATTAACGTTAATTTATTTATAGCACATAAAGTTTAATTTATAATTAATTTTAGAAAATTAAATTGTAGAATAATAATTATAAAAGATTAATGCAGATTTTAAATTTAGGAAATTTTCGAAGAATCTTCCAAAAATTTAAGCAGTAAATGAACTTGAAATTGTGCTGTGCTAAATAATTTACTAAAAATATACTACTAACAAATTTACTAACTATCAACTACTTAGGTGTCAGGAACCGGGTTGATTCTTTGTTACTAACATATGTATCTTACTTTTCCTTTGGTTTTGTTATGTGTAAAGAGTGTACGGAAGGCCCTGTGTCATACGGGAGTCTTGCTTAAGCTTTGTCGTACATTCTGATCAATCAATCAATTGTCAAAATGTAATTTTAAAAATTATGAAATTTTTAGAAACAGTAAAATTTGTCGAATTTGTGTAATTTAATGTAGAACTTTTGGACCCGTTTTATCGTTTTCATAGTACATATTTCAAAGTTTTTTAATGCATAGTATTTGTATTGTCCGAGAGTTACTGCTGGGAAATGAAATATTGTCGTCATTCTTCTAATCCAATTAATATTTTTCTCCTTTCATTTAGCACATTCTTTTGCCAGATCATCATTAATTTTGATCTGTTTATGATCAAAATCACTTGCTAAAATCTACTAACATCGAATACACTCAAACCAGCCTACATAAAAATGAAATGAAGTGCAATTCAAAAGCAAAAGGTTTGCTGAATATTTATCACGAGAAGAGGATCATATTAAGCCATCGTATGTGCAACGATTTGTTAAAAAAATTCCATTCAAAGCATAATAAGACGATTTGGTATAATTTAGCTGGGAAATATTTTAATTTTGTGCCATTATACCAACTGCAAATTCCGTCATAGAAACCGAGGGAGATATCGGATTGGCCTATTTTTTAACAGAACTTGAAGGCCTCATTAATGATTGTAGCAGCATAATCTTTCTAAAACAGTTTAATAGCTTTAGAATGTGCGAGGCGAGATATATATATTCTCTAATTCTGTGGCTGTGTGAATTTTGACGAATTAAATTTACTATGTATATATATATATATATGTATATATATTTCGGCCCCGTTCGTAAAAGAAAGTCGTATGCAGGCCACACGTCAATTTTTTATTTTTAAGTGACATGCGATCTTTTATTAAACAAAGAAATAATTATTTCATTGCAAGCAAACTTGCTGAGCATAACTCGTTCGAAAACTTTATGGAACGGACATATTTTGTCCGTGACCTGTGACTTAATCATTAAAATATAAAACTCTAGAGTATAGAGGAACCAAACTACTCGTAGATGTTTTGTAGAAAAATTTCTTATTAAATCAAAATCCACTTGTGTGGTGTCAAACAAAATTTATGAATTGCAAAAGTAATTAGTGGTCATTTTCCTTTATCTCTTTGTGTCTTCCGTTATAATCTTGAGAGTATATAAAAGAAAATATTAACGTACTAATGTTTGTTTATAAATCACCCTACCCATCTACTTATGACCATTTGTTATGAAACGTTTAAAGTTTCTGGCACTGAACTCGGTTATTGTTACTCACCCACAAGAACATATTGCGAGTAATACTCGTAAGAAGAACCTCGCTATAGTACATTTATTATCTTTGTAATTAAGTTTGTCAATCCGATTCAACCATCATCCTCTCTTATTTTCTGTGCATGGGCGAACAAACGAAACGAGTGCCAATTTTTTTTTTGAATAGTATTTGTTTACTATTATTTAGCGAAATATATAAATGTGTACGCAACAAATTTATTACTTTCGACGAGGTAAATTTTATTTTCATTGTGAGTCAATTGCATATTATTGTATTTGTCGTGCGAACTAAAATCTAATTTAATCTAAACGAATCAACAGTGGCGTATAATTATTTTGTACTCACCAATAGGTAAAGAAATTGTTTAGTGCAGAATCTCCGATAGTTTTTTGATTTGTGGAAACACTTGGCATTTGATTTGTACTGTATCCAGGGCTTAACACCATTGGTATTGAACTAGTTGAACTTTCTGATTCTGTTTCAGCAATACCACTATCATCCTCGGTATCGGTTAAATCATCATCTTCATCACTCATTAGGTTTTTACCATTGCTAACGAATTTGTTGTAATTCATGCCGCTTGAATTCTCAATAAATTCCATAACTATTATTACTATTCCACTGGGTGTGCATTTAAACAAATATAAAAAAAACAATCACTTTAGTGTTTGTTCACAAGTTAATCAGTAATTTTTTAATTAATATTTTTCTATTTATTTAAACTACTTTAAGTACAAATTGCCGTGAATACCGAATAGTGCAAGAAAACTTTATAAATTTACTGTGTATTTATTACCGATCATGCAATTTTGTGTAACACAACAAAAATAATCGCAAAAGTTAATTTTATACAATTTTTAGTTTTGATTTTAACGCGTTGACTGACTAGGAATAATTTTCTTTGTTCTCAAAATATGAGATGTTGCAATTTCGACGTCCATTATGTAGTTAAGATCCAAAACTATTTAGTGATATATAAAGATAAATCTGTGAAGAGACCAAGATAGAAACATTTAATTTCGATCGGAATTTTCTACTTTGCCAATAAATTTGTGTATATATGTACATGTTTGTATTGTATGTAAATGTTCACCTTTCAAAATAATCTAACAACAAAATATTGTTACCATCTTGATAACACCGCAATAAGAGATAAAGCGATCATTCAATTTTAATTATTTTTGGTAATGAATAATTCCAACCACTTCATGCACAATGTACTTGTCGCTTTATCGTGGAGATACCGAAAAACAAAAACGCTAATTATTTTAATTAAAAAGTCAAACAAAAAATTTTTTTATTTTTATTTCAAGACACTTGTAACCGTGAAACTTGGTAGTTCCGGGAATGCAGTACGGAAATTGTTCACTTCACAACAGTATGAATAACCTTTGACCAAATTTGTTGCTTGCCATGTTAACCAAGTTACTTGTGAACAAATGTTAGTGCATCGAACTTCGGCTGCTGCTTGTGCTGCTGTTTGATACGGATTATTTAGTCCGATGAATGCTATTCCTGCTTGTGTTGAACGATTATATAAAACTTTCCAAAATTGTCGTGGCGCAGGCATAACACGTGTCGGACTCAAATATAAATTCGTTTGTACGCTATTTACATTCGGTAATGTTGCTACACCCCATGTACCCGTGTACACCTCTAAATCTTGTCCAATTCGGGCCGCAAAATTTTTTACATCATTTTCCAATGAATTCCAATTGGCACCATTAAATGTTTGCCATTGTGGTGCTGCATTTACGTATAAGAATGTCGCCAATTGTTGTGCACCATACAAGAAATCACTTTTGGCAACCAAATGACCTTTGGATAAGAAATAATCATTGATTAAATCAATATGTTGTTCGGCAAGGGATTGTGATCCGAGTAATGTTGTAAATGTGATACGCTGTGTGGCACGTTTATATAGGGTTGTGGGATCAACGCCCGAAAAAAAGCTGCCCTTATTCCAATCTGGACGATCTACTCCGGTTTGGAAACCAGCCGCATCCTTAGTTAAAATGAATTTGGTGTAAAGTGTGTTGTGTTGGCTTACATCATGGCATGCCTCGTACACATCTACGAATCCCGTGGAAGCTGTAAATCCAACTTTTATAAGTGTTTTACTATTGTAACAGGTTCCTGAAGCGCGATCCTCTTCAATCGGATCTTGTTTACACACCAATTGGCTGAACGTGTAAGAAGTGCCACCAACCGAAAATGTTTTTCCACTAACACATGATGCCGTTAATTCGCGTACGCTTGTTCCATGCGTTACAAAATAATTTGAAGATCCGGGACACACCAAAAGTACATTTTGATTAGCATTAAACGATAATGTACCGGCAGAATCGGCAGCACGGAAAAATGTGGTTGTTCCTGGATTTAGAAGTAATGGACCCGGTTTGCCAATATCAGTTTTTACACTTAAGGTACAAACTGCTCTCGTTGATGCATCATCCTCAACATCATTAATTGCGTCTAGCAATTTTGCGATAATGGTTGAATTTGGAAGAACAAGTGAATTCGCCACTGTAGCAAAAACAAAAAGAGCAATTAATGATAACCCTTTCATTTTGAAACGTGATATGATAATGAATTTTTACTATACAACTGGTAACCGAATAAAATATCTGTGGCGTATTTATAGGGGAAATATGTTCATGAATAGTAAATACTGAGCGAGATAAGATATGAGTCCGTAAGTGGTACATTTATAAATTCGTGATATTTAAAAGTGTCAGAATGATACCTACATGCTTTCCGAAAAGTTCGGCAGTTCCTAAACAACATTTTGTATATACAAAAAATTTTAATTTTTGAAAACGTCAGAATTTATTGTTATTGCCCCGAACATTTCGTTGCATACTTTTCTGGCAAAAAGTTCACCGAATTACGCGGCCAAATTGAAAAGTTTTAATTTCTATTGTTAAATAATATCTTATCGTAATCTAAATTGGTAACTAATTACTGTAATATATCATTAGTTTATTATGTTAATTGATTAAGTGGCACTAATTAACGGGATGATAACACGTTTGCGACACTTGCATGTTTTCGTAAAATTAGTGGGTGTTCATGTCTTATCGCTCGGTTATATTTATAGAAAACTTATTTGTTTTAAATAACGGTTATAAATCATAACATCTTGACATATTTTGTATACTATTATTACGGTAAAATCCAGAAATCGTAGATTTCTTATCATTTCTTATAATGTATATAAATTGTGTTAACATCATAGAATTGTAATTTAATTCGATTTAAGTGTTTCGCGTGAGTGATCTTATACTTATATAAATTAAACGATGTTGAAATTATTAATTGTACTGGTGGTTTGTATCGCCAGCGCAATTGGTTGTACTATTAATGTTAACGGTGGTTTGGGTGAACCACAACCGCTGCTTGTGTGGCCGGGTACCAGCAACTTTGTCGAGCCGCAAGGAACAAACGGTGTAATCACATTGGTTGCTGGACAAAGTATTGAAACATTCTGCACCTCATTTGTTACAACAACGTGTCAAGCCAACGGACAATTTTTGATAAATGGTGTAGTCCGACCATTTAATGAAATTGTGTGTAGTGCATATCCGGCACATACCGTTCGTCGCAGTGGACGCACCTGCTACGGTGGAGCTACAGTTTTCGAAATTGGGTTTGTTGCTGGAACACGATTTTTAAGTTTGATTGAGGCATGTCACGATGAGGTAAAAGAGTCTACGCTGTATGCTAAATTCCAACAAAATAAGTCTAACGTTGGTTATCAGTCGGGTTTCGCGCGGCCAAATTTTATAACTGGAGGATTTTTTGGTGGCAAAAATGTCGATAATTTATACACTAAAGTCAATCAAATTGAAATGTTTACAAAAATTTTGGGATCAGCAGTACTCGCAAATAATTTGGTTGCATCAACTGGTGATGGATATTTGGCACGAGGTCATTTAGCAGCGAAAGTAGATTTTATATACGGCAGTCAGCAGCGGGCGACATTCTATTTTGCTAACGCAGCACCACAATGGCAGAAATTCAATGCGGTCAATTGGGAATCGGTGGAGGATGGTCTTCGTCATTTTGTTGCCAATCGTGGTACAACGGTGGACATTTACACAGGCACATACGGTGTTATGACATCGCCAGATGTGAACGGGGTTCAACGCGAGTTGTATTTGTATTTGGATGGAACGACAGGAAAAATTCCAGTACCCAAAATTTTCTATAAAATCGCGATAGAGCCAACAACGCGTCTCGGGATTGCAATAATCGGGGTAAATAATCCATATGCCACACTAGCCGAAATTAATGCATCGTATAAATTATGTGACGATATTAGTTCGAGAATAACATGGTTGAGTTGGGATAAAGAAAACTTTGCTAAGGGTTATTCGTATGCTTGTGATGTAAATCAACTTGCTGCCAAACTTGGACATTTACCAGCCCTTTCAGTTTCTGGTCTCTTAGTGTAACTGAAAAATAAATTGTATCTTGTACTAAATTGAAATTTAATAAACATTTAGGCGATTGATTAAAAATTTAATTTCTTAATTTTATTGATTTCGTTTATAATATGTACATGTATGTATGTGTAACAAAAGTTTGTTATCATTTCTAAATTTGACTAAACATTTTAATATTTAAACTAACAGTGATTTCTTATCATTATATTAATAGATTAAAAATTTGATGTAATTGATCGTTATCATCAAAATGTGTCACCACTCGTATAAATTCATTCACTCGACACGCGTATATATATCCCCATTGTACACCACGTACATTTTCACCAAGCCAATCAAAACCGCTTGATACATCCTCACACAAAATATAACCCTCTTGAATCTCGTCCATTGTTGCATAAACATTGTTCACACCAATAAAAACGATGCCTGAATTTGTGCTTGGCTCAATGATAATTTTATAAAAAAATTTTGCCACTGGAATCTGATTGCGATCACTTAAATAAATTTCATGTTGTACACCATACTCGTCGGGTAGTGTTAGTATACCATAAGTACCGGTATATATTTCCGCATCAATATTACGATTTGCCACAAAACGTTTTAGAGTTCGTTCAACTACCGCCCAATTACCACCGTTAAACATTTGCCACTGTGGTGCAACATTTAAAAAGTAGAATGTTGCATGCTGTTCTGTCCCGTAAATAAAATCAGACATTGCGGCTAAATGTCCGCGTGCGAAAAAAAAATCATTAGATTGGTGGATATAGTGATTAGCAAGATTTTCACTTTGTAATATGCGTGCGACAGCAATTCGTTGCTCCCGCCTTGTATACAATCGGTCCATATTTAACTGGGAATGAAATGAACCCTGAAAAAATCGTGGCCTTGGAAAATTACGTTGAGATTCGAGATTACGCGGTTTTTGTACGTAATGCACATAGTATGTAACGATTTCATCCTCGTTATGACATACACGCATTAATCGAATAAACGTTTGTTCAGAAATTTGAAAACCAATTTCAATTTCAGTGCCCACATATTTCGATGTACCACATATTTTTCCGGTACGGCGAGCAGTGTGCTCGGGTAAAATCGGACATGAAAAATTCGTAAAATCATATTCGGTTTCACTTTCAATTATTTCGAAGAACGTGTCATATAAACATTCACTATTATATCGTTCCGTTTCACTACAATAGAATACAATTTCGTCGTTTACATTTAATCTTAAGACTCTATGGTCACTTAATTTTGGATATAAAATTTCATTATGATTTACATTCAACAGAAGTGGTTGCAAATCTGATAAATCACTTTGTAAATTAATACGACACTCATTACATGAATTACACTTAACTGATTGTAGCAATCGGACGCTAAATAAACACAAAACCACTTGAAACACTTTAACTAATGTCATTGTAGTAGATTATGATGTTTAATAATGAGCTGATTAGTAAATTGTACTCTACTCGGTAGCCGTCGCAAACTTGATTTGACACATGCAATTTATTTGTATACTGAAACGCGGCTACGCAATCAATCGATTTATGCAAGTTATTTACAATTTGGTAAAAATAAATTTTGCGCCTAAATGTTGTTTGAGTGTTGGTTGTATGGTACAGTAAAAGTGTAATAATCTGATTCTTAATAGCGATACGGTATCTATGCGTCATAACTGATCGGGTCAGATTTGATCAATAATTAAAAACAGCATTACCTACATTAGCACTCACACCATCTCAATGGGATATTAACAATTTGGCACTCATAAATTGGAATTTATTGAATTGTGCTCCAGTTTCAATGGTTTTTATGTCTAATGATAGATCTCGATTCTCGGTGCTCATAATGCAATATCGAAATATTCATTTGGATATCTGATTCATTCGTACTAAATTTCTAATTGATTCTGAGAATAAGTAATGCATAAATTAATACATATAATGATGAATATGCTCGATGGATTTTTGCAACAGTTTTTCCAGTTCTGCAAGCTCGTGAAGTTTGATTGATGCACTATTAATTGGAACTCGTCATGTTTTAAGTTACACTTCTATATTCGTATATTGAACGGTGCCGCATAATCGATTGTCAAATGAGTGGACAATCGTGAAGTGGTGAATCGATGTTTGAGTAACCTCCCCATCAGCTGTTTTGACATTCAGAATTTTAAGCCGATGACATCAAATGTGTTTTATTGCTTGAATTCGTTAGATGATCTAGTACAACTTTGGGAAATGTGGCAGTGTTGATGCATTACTTCCGTATAATATTTCCCACTGGTCCCAATCCAAATAGTTCTATCCGAATGATGTTGTGTTTGGGTGAGGACTTCTGCTTTCTTCAGAGTGAAAGTTACATGTTCTTTTCGGACTAATATCGATAAGACGTGTGTTCTCATTCTTGCAGTTGTATCACACTGCTCTTGCAGTTGATTAATCGATGATTCGGTGTTTATTCTTTCGTAATACTAAATTTTTTACTCCACGAGATGCACAATCAGTGGGTTCTTTGGATCGGACGTGCTTTGGCTTTCGAATCCGTGCCAAGATGACCTCTGATCAAGCACCTTTATAACTTAAATATGGTAAATCAACTGGCTTAGCAATGCTGTCGAAACGAGTAACATTTTCCCGTGAACTCCGTTAGAAACGTGTCGAACCAGCTTAAATCCATTCCTCCATAAGATCTGATACGTTATCTTACGGCTGACTATCATGGTGCTAGCATCCCAATAGGTGGAATTGGCGTTTTATAAGACTTCTGTTGTCGGGTGGACGATATACGTCAAATTAAGTATAGTCTCAGGTTGAGCTATAATGTATTCGAAGTTCATCCATAAAGATAAGGTCGTCAATAAATGGCTGGTTACTGAACCATTTCCCTAGTTCCATTCCACCTTTATGCAGCAGCTGAATTACTTGAGATTGTAGATGTTGAGCTTAATGTTTGATATGGTAGATGATCTTCATGTATCTTGCACTATAAGAAAATATAAGTCGCTTCTAGTGCACCGTTATTTACTACTTACAGATTACTACTTAAAGATTTGCGTTCCAATCCGCATACTGTCTAAATAAATAAAAACTTTATCGATTTTCTTTCTAATATTTAGGATTTTTATTAATTTAAGGGTCTTAGGAATGCTCAATGATCATTTCATGTGTTGTGTAACAACAAGTGGAAAAATTCTTCATTTTAAATTGTTTAATTGAATATTTTTCTTCTTTTACAGCCATGTTATCATTCCTCATCCACCATTCAAATGTTATACATTCATCGGCTATCAAATTACATCGCGTTACCTACCTGGAAAAGCCGCAGAAAAACAAAATGTCATAGTATATAATTTATCACGCCCAATCACACAAAAGAATGTTGCTGCAATGTAATATACAAACATTAATGATGATTAGGAAAAACAAACGAAAACAAGTTGTTTTCCCTTTTGTTGTACGAGTCGTCGTATTCGTATATACGAAAAAAATTAAGCAAAATTTAATGAAAATTCTAAAATCCTTTAAAAATTAAAAAAACATAATTTGTTGGTTACAACAACAAAAGGGATATGGCTACGTGTTTATGCATAAATTATAACAGTTTACAAATTTTCCTTTTTTTTTTGTTATGCTTCGTTTTCATGTGGACCACCATCGTTCCTCATTCATTAACGATTAACTGAATTTATTACGTGTAATAGGCAAACGAAAGTTTTTTTTTGTTATGTTTCATCCATTCATGTTGTACTTGATGATGTATCATATAATATGATTTATGATCATTTCCATAACAAATTATGCAAGAGAATTCAATTACCGAGAGTGTATTCATTTTTCTGGAAAACTCGTCTACGTTGATGTTCTGTAGTATACATACATACATACTAAACCAAAGCAATTTTACTCTAATTTGTATACTTACATACAAAGTATTATTGTTGTTTAGTGTGGTTTGAATTAGGGTAACCAGGCGAGGCATTTCCTTTACGAGCTACAAAACTATGAAATGTGGTACGAAACACTGCCGACACACACCAATAAAAAACTCGGTCACTCAATAAAGGTAAGTCATTATATACAATGGAACAAAGCAACAAAAAATTCATTTACCAAAGCCTACCTTGAGTGTAACTAATTTTTAAACATTGAAGGAGATACTGATAGTTCAACAGTTTGAATATAATTCCGTGATTTGAAGAACTAGGTTTGATCCTGATGTATTTGAAAAATTGAGCGCAGAATTACGTGCTCGTTTTTTAGTCTGCCGATTAAAGTATTATCGATCAATATGACGGAATGATGACATATTCGCCTTTCGACAAAGAACCCACCTTAACTGAAGCTTAAGGGTAAATCTTATAATATTGTTAAACTTAACAGGAAGTTTCCAAAATTGTGATAAAATCTGCCTCTAGGGTTTATGTATGGCCAATTAGGATGAAACTTATCTATTTCGCAACGGATTTTAGTGAAATTTGACATCTAAAATGATTTTTGGAAAATCATTCCTCGAATATAGCCCAATATTTTATTTTTATTTTTTTATATATTCAGCTTGGGCAATAAACAGTATCCCGGAAAACAATTGACAATTTTAGTAATGTAAAATTACCGATGGAGACTGAAGGACCATGTGTTGTTTGGTCGGACAACCGTTTCCTCAAGTACAATAGAATAACCAAGATTTGTCAGACATTGGGCGGTGCTTATTTACTGAACGAAGGCCGATCAGTTACTTAGCGTTTTTTTTTTCTGTCAAATGCTATAGGCATAATTCAGAATCGGTGCGATGTTTGTTGACTGTATGACGACCGATGTCAGTCAAATACTAGGCAGAAATCAGTCATCGGCCGGTGCTTGTTGAATGAATGAACACCGATCGTTTATTTAGCGGCTTCTTGTCTGTCAAATGAGACTGACCGGTTATTTTGCCATATACACGACACAGGTTCCATATTCGGAATCTTACTCTGAAACTGTGTTCTTCAATTAACGGTTTATATGTATAACTAGTATAAGCTTTGGTATGTATATTGGCACAACAGATTACCCGAACTTACAATTATTTATTAGACTGGGACTTCACTTCATCTAACAACCTTCAAAAATGTTGAAGTATGATACTTCTATATATTTTGGAAATATTATTTATTTTACATATTGCACTTTTATTGGTAAAATTATAAGAAAATTCAGTGGATCGCTACTGCATATTCCAATTTGAAAATTTAAACTTACAAAACAAGATTTGTTACAGTTGATTGTCCAGGGTAAAACCCATGCTGGTTTTCAGAAATGGAATTTACCGGTCTTTGGTAATTTTCGATATCCGATTTCCGTCCTCTCATGAAAATTGGCTTAATGAAACTGGATTTCCAAATTGAAGGAAATACTCCATTCGCTGAACTCAAATTGAAAAGGTACGTCAGCGGTTGAACCAAAACATAAGACCACTCTTTTAACATAGTAGGATAAATTTTGTCCGGGCCACCACTCATATTTACATTTACATTCAATAATGCATGCAGTACGTCATCATTAGCAAACTGAATTTAAATATTTGATTCAATTTATGCCTTGAGCATTAGATTTCCGATTTTTTAAGCCTGACAGGTGACGATTAAACCATGGCTCGTGTGCTGACAAAACTACAGGCGACCGAGCGAGGAATACATTGTTCAATTGCCGAGTTCATTATTTTATAAAACTGATCAACATAAGCGTCCAAACTACTTGTTTTATATCGATTCCAATAACTATTATCCAGAAACTCATTTAACGCATGATAGCCTCCATTTATAATGTTGAAAGACTCACAAGAATTAACATTTACCTTAACATTAACACAATTTTCCAAAGTTAATTGGATGTGTACTGGTCTATGAAAAACACTCAAAAACCTCCAAGATCATCACAAGCAAATGATTCTGCCATGTAATTCCACTTGTATGAACAGCACTGAGATTTTGCTTCACTGGTTCTCAATGTTGTTAATATGTGTTAGTCCGAGAGAACAGATGACATTTAATGAAGATCATCATCAAAAGTAAGCCATTTTACTTTCAGCAGATTAAAATCACCCATGATCATCCTAGAATCGAGTTCAGCTGCTACTACTGCAAGTTGTTTTGAGAAACACGCATAGACAACTCTCCGTACATATAAGCAGAGATTCCACATGGAATATAAACTGTAACTATCAACACTAGCTTACCCTTGAAAGCAAGTTTAACAAACGAAATCTCCAACTCGTTACCCGTTACCCGACGTTACTCGTTATCCAGGTCAATAATATCGGCACGTATATCTCTCGAGACAGCTGGCAAAGGTATGGCCACCTCTCGCCGTCGATGCACGTTCCAAATAATGATCACATCTAAAGACTTGGTAGTTCGGGGGGAAATACTCTGCAGAATTGTGTGAACTAGTAAGCCATACTTCCGTGAAACAAATGACATCATATTCATTTTAAAACTCCGATAAATACATTTCATACGATTTTGATCGAATACCGCTAGAGTTGTGATAATAAATAGATAATGAGTCAGATCTGGCAAAAGCCGGCAGCGCCGGTTGAGCTAGTGCTGTGCGTTTCTATGATAAATGGGTTTATTAAGGTAGCTTTGCAAAATTTAAAATTTGTATAAAAGAAACAATTTTGATGTAAGGTTTTCATAATGCTTTTGAGAATGATTCCGAATAGGAATCGAAAGCTAAAGCTGTAATTAAGTTTTTCAAAATAAAAAGAGCCCTAAACCAATATTTCAAAAATTTGTTTTAATTTTAAATCATTGGCTCAGTAAAATAAAACTAATTTAAATTCTGTTTCAATTTTAATTTTTAAAGTTTTCATCGTAAATTGTTATATATTGCCGCTGTGTATTTCACCTACAGATAATTGAGCCAATATTTTAAGCCAATAAGTTCTGCGTAATAAATGTCACAGTAAGTATAGGCGTGCAGGTTCGGCCCACGACTATATCCAGTTTAAGTCTCTGCGTAAACAGTTTTGCTATCTCAACCGGTTCCTGTATACCAATTACATAATTGACATTGAAGATGATTTGCGATGTAAGCCGAAGAATTTCTGAAGATTTGTCAAATTTAAGAGCCATAATAACGGCTTGTCGTCATTTTTAAAATTCCGTGGCCAAAAATCAGATAATCTAGAGACAATCTGCAGTTTCTTCGTTGAATACTTTAGCAGTGTTTTTGTTAAGAATAATTTACACTCGCCTATATTAGCTAACTCCAATAATTAAATAATTGTTTTTTCAGAGCTTGACGTGATCTAGTCCGGATGATTTACCAGTGTCTCTATTGAAGCTGTGTGCATAGTTGGTTGTGCCGCTTCTTTATGCCATTTATTTAATTTGAGCCTCAGCCAAGGCAAATCTGATCTTTGGAAAATATCAAGTATCATACCGATCCACAAAAGCGGCCTCCGAAGTGATGTAACTAATTATCGTGACATTGCAATACTATCTTGCATTCCTAAAGTTTTCGAGTCAATGGTTAACAATGTGATCTACTTCCACTCCAAGCAACGTATTAGCACACGTCAACATATGGATTCTTTACTGACCGTTCAACGGTCACTAATTTATCAGTCTTTCAAAATAATTTAATTAACTCTGTTGCCTCAAAAGTTTAAGTCGATGTGGTTTAAACTGACTTCGCTAAAGCATTAGATAAACTTAATCACATGATTCGCAAAATGTTTGTCAAGTCAAGATTAACGATACGCTCTCAGTAATAATACTAGAATGACTCGAAATCTTTATGACATGCTATTAAGCTTAGTTGAAGATGATCTAACTAAACATTCATTGCTGCGATTAATCGATGCCGAATGCCGCTTGGCCTTAACCCTATCGTAAGTAGAATTAATTCGATGTACAGTATACATTTTATTTTTATTTTTTAGCTATTTATCGCAAGGTGTTTCAATAAAGCTTTAAGTCTGGTCATTTATAATGGGAAAATCGCCACTCAGAGAAATCATTATTGAGACTTGTTCAACCCCGAATACAGCAGACTTTTTAGAAATTTCTAAACAATTTTGGGAAAAGTGGAATATGCCTAATTGCAACGGTGCTATTGATAGCCAGCACATTATAATTCAATGCCCTCCATGTACAGGTTCAGACTTCTAAAATTACAAAAAAAACCTTCAGTATTGTGTTGTTGGCAACATGTGATGCCAAATACACCTTTTCTCACATTGCGGTAGGGGCTCACGGTTGTCGAAGTGATGGAGGTAATATACATCCGTCTAGAATAAATTTTCTTTATTTATAATTATGTATTGTAATATATTTTTAGGCATTCTAATATCATCAATATTCGGTAAGCAGCTCCACCGAAATATACTTCCAATCCCACCAAATAGCAATCACCAAACAGTTTAAAAATGTTCCCACACTATTTTATCGGAGGCGACGCATTTCCACTTCAAAAACACTTAATGCGGCCGTATTCATCGAGAAATTCCGACGAATCGAAAGATATTTTCAATTATATACTTTCGAGAGCTCATAGAGTAATTGAAAATGCTTTTGGCATATAGGTGAACAGGTGGAGGGTTCTTCGAAATCCGATCAATATGCTGCCTAAAAATACAGAGACGGTGGTTTAGGCAATTGTAACATTACACAATTTCATAAAATTAAATGACACCTTGCAAAAATATGTGCCCCCAAAATTTCATCGACTGGGAAGATCAAGAATTTAACGTACATAGTGGAGATTGGCGCAGAAACACGCAACCATTTCCATTCATTAGTGACCGCTCGACCAATTCAACGAGGTTCGCCTTTAATTTGAGGGATGACCTAAAACAGTATTTGTGTAATGATGGAGCAGTTCCGTTTCAATATAAAAACTAAATAATTTCAAATTCAGTCAAGATTTTATATCACATTTCAATTATTACATTGTATCACATTTGGTGAAATAGAAAATAAAATAAAATAAAAATTAATAAAATATAATTAGCTAGAATTTTAGTTTTGAATGCTGTTCAATACAGCCTGTTGGGATTTTAAAATTACTATTTCAATTTTAAATTTACTTTTTTGAACTGGGCTCATCTTTTTCATGTCGAAACTTTAAAAATATTTTGTTCTCGTCTTTATTAACAGTAGTCAACTTTTTTTGTATGGTCTGTAAAGTTTCCAAAAGGATTTCTGAAATTACATCATCCTTCGGTTTACTCTTAGAACTTCTGGTTGACACAAATGAAACGTCATTCTCGCCATTGTCCTTACAATACCCGGAATACACATACTCCACGGGCTCAGGAGAAGTTTTTTCCACCATTCTATAAAAAATTACAGAATAATACACTACTCCAAAAAATTAAAGGAACACTAATTTTTTTCAATTTTTTTAGTGTTTTTTGAAGAGCTGTATCTTAGTAAAATACGGTCGTACAGAGATGAAAAGAAAAGCATTTTAAAGCTTCAAATCTCTAATTTTGAGACTTCTGAGCGGAAAATTTTTGTGAGATACCGTTATCACGCAATCATAAGAAAGAGCGCGAAAAAAAAAATTCGAATTTTTTTTTTTTTTTGTAAGGTGCCATGGGCTCGAGAAATTTTTTTACAGTTAAACCAATGCATAAGTCGGTTAGCCTGTTAATTAGGCGTAAATTTAATTTCATTCTGGTCTCTCTATGTCAACTTTTTGCTGAGATATCTGACTTTGAATCAAAATAGATCCTTTTGCCTTTGATCATCGATATCTCAGCAACCAATGACTGCACAGTAAACTTTAGGGCAGCCTTAAAAACTTCAGTAAATTTCTTACAAGACCCTTTAATGATTAGTAGAGAACAAATTTTTTTTTCACCCTCAATACTGATTTGCAAAAAGTACAAAAAAACGACTTTTTAGGTTGTCTTAATAAATCTACCGTTACTTTACCGTTATTGATGAAAAGACTAATGTTGCCAGGTCATTTTACAGTTTAATGTACTCCTAATAGCCCTGTATTATTTTCAAATTGGTCCATCCAACCGTTTTTTCGGACAGATTGATCAAAGTTTTACAAAACAATTAAAGGAACAAGAAGTATTCATCAAAATAAAAAAACGACTTTTTTCACATTTTGCGTTAGTTACTTGTTAACCCTTAACGATCGTACGAATTTTTTTTGTAATACTCGCCGATAAGAGACGATAGAAAATTAAATAAAGTTCTGCAATATGAGCAATAATTATGGAACTTGGCCATTTCTCATCCGATTTTAGTGAAATTTGGTATGCACGATGGAAATGGGATTCTAAAATGATTTTTGGATAAAGTTCTGGAATATGGCCAACTAGGATGGAACTTGGCCATTTCTTAACCGATTTTAGTGAAATTTGGTATGGGCGATGGAAATGGGATTCTAAAATGATTTTTGGATAAAGTTCTGGAATATGGCCAACTAGGATGGAACTTGGCCATTTCTTAACCGATTTTGATGAAATTTAGCATGTACGATGGAAATGGGATTCTAAAATGATTTGTGGATGACGTTTTGGTATATGGCCAACTAGGAAGGAAATTGGCCATTTCTTGTCCGATATTGATGAAATTCAGCACGTGCCTTAGAAATGGGATTCTAAACTTAATGTTTGATAAAGTTCCAGAATTTGGCCAATTGTCATGGAATTTGGAAGTTTTGTATCCTACTTTTATGAATTTCAGCATTCACGATGAAAATGAGATTCTTAAATTATTGATAAAATAAATCATTAAATACATGGAATAACGATTTTAGTTTTTCACTTTTAAAGCACATGTCGAATTTCTTTTGTTCGGTTAAGGAATAGGCAAGCGCCTTCCAAATTAATCATATAAATTTAACCAAAACTAATTTTAGAGTTTTATTTCTATAGTACATGCTGAATTTGTTTAAAATCGGATAAAAAATGGCCAGGTTCCATCCTAATACGGCTTATTCCAGAATTTCATCTAAAGATAATTTTAAAACCCAATTTTCATTACAAATGCTGAATTTCATCAAAATCTTATAAGAAATGGCCAAGTTCCTACCTAATTGGACATATTCCAGAACTTTAGCTAAAATTCATTATAGAATCCCATTTCCATCGCGAACACCAAATTTCATCAAAATCGGTTAAGAAATAGCCAAGTTCCATCCCAGTTGGCCATGTTCCAGAACTTTATCCAAAAATCAGTTTAGAATCCCATTTCCATCGTGCGTACCAAATTTCATCAAAATCGGTTTAGAAATGACCAAGTTCCATCCTAGTTGGCCATATTCCAGAACTTTATCCAAAAATCAGTTTAGAATCCCATTTCCATTGTACATGCTAACTTTCATCAAAATCGGATAAGAAATGGCCAAGTTCCATCCTAGTTGGCCATATTCCAGAACTTTATCGAAAAATCAGTTTAGAATCCCATTTCCATCGCCCATACCAAATTTCATCAAAATCGGTTAAAAAATGGCCAAGTTCCATCATAGTTGGCCATATTCCAGAACTTTATCGAAAAAACAGTTTAGAATCCCATTTCCATCGTGCATACCAAATTCCATCAAAATCGGTTAAGAAATGGCCAAGTTCCATCCTAGTTGGACATATTCCAGAACTTTATCCAAAAATAATTTTAGAATCCCATTTCCATCGTGCATACCAAATTTCACTAGAATCGGATGAGAAATGGCCAAGTTCCATAATAATTGGTCATATTGCAAAACTTTATTTAATTTTCTATCGTCTCTTATCGGCGAGTATTACAAAAAAAATCGTACGATCGTTAAGGGTTAACAAGTAACTAACGCAAAATGTGAAAAAAGTCGTTTTTTTATTTTGATGAATACTTCTTGTTCCTTTAATTGTTTTGTAAAACTTTGATCAATCTGTCCGAAAAAACGGTTGGATGGACCAATTTGAAAATAATACAGGGCTATTAGGAGTACATTAAACTGTAAAATGACCTGGCAACATTAGTCTTTTCATCAATAACGGTAAAGTAACGGTAGATTTATTAAGACAACCTAAAAAGTCGTTTTTTTGTACTTTTTGCAAATCAGTATTGAGGGTGAAAAAAAAATTTGTTCTCTACTAATCATTAAAGGGTCTTGTAGGAAATTTACTGAAGTTTTTAAGGCTGCCCTAAAGTTTACTGTGCAGTCATTGGTTGCTGAGATATCGATGATCAAAGGCAAAAGGATCTTTTTTGATTCAAAGTCAGATATCTCAGCAAAAAGTTGACATAGAGAGACCAGAATGAAATTAAATTTACGCCTAATTAACAGGCTAACCGACCTATGCATTGGTTTAACTTTAAAAAAATTTCCCGAGCCCATGGCACCTTACAAAAAAAAAAAAAAAAATTCGAATTTTTTTTTTCGCGCTCTTTCTTATGATTGCGTGATAACGGTATCTCACAAAAATTTTCCGCTCAGAAGTCTCAAAATTAGAGATTTGAAGCTTTAAAATGCTTTTCTTTTCATCTCTGTACGACCGTATTTTACTAAGATACAGCTCTTCAAAAAACATTAAAAAAATTGAAAAAAATTAGTGTTCCTTTAATTTTTTGGAGTAGTGTATATACATCGTATTTAGTAGCTTCATACCTTTACGGTTTGATACTGTCGTCTAAAAACGTCAGTAAATTGAACAGCTCCCATTGCTTAGTAGCAACATATTCATTTCCCGATGGATGCTCCATTTTACGTTTCTCTTTGACGTACTTATCCCGAAGGTAGTTCCATTTTTTTTTTGCTGTAAACATGCTGCGTTTATACCGCAGCTAAATTAGCAATGCTAAACCGAAATGACAACTATAGCAACGGTATAAACGCGACATATACCTAGCTCAGCCAGCTAAAATAGCATTGCTAAATATCATTGCTATGAAACTGACATTTGTAGCACGGCTAGTTTAGCAGTGGTATAAACGCAGCAATAGATAGATAATACGAGTAGATTATCGAAAATCAAAGTACACTTACGTTTTTCAAATTTTGTTATTTATGTACACATAAATCGTGTTATACCAAAGCAACCTTGATTATACAAGCCATAATCTAAAAAATGAAGCTTTTATAAGGGAATTAGAAACGAGGAAAACATCAAAATTTCCATAGTAAAACACATAAAACATATGGGAAATCACTTTTTTTCCTAAGACAAATTTGTAAATGAAAACGTTGCAAATTCTTCATTATGATTTCGGAAATATTTTCATAAATGTTTGAATTTCAACATATATAAATCTCGTTTAAGTAAATCGTTTTCATTTTCTTGTAATAATTGATTTATTTAAACCAAAATATAAAAAAAGTTCATAACAATAGCTTTCTGATCAAATTAAAAAGAAAAGCTTACTACAAGTCGTGTGCATTAAGTCAATATACATAGATGGCAGTGGGTAGTAAACATTTTGAAAAATCGTAGCAAAAATTGCCACCTGGGGAAATTTGAGTTCAAAAATTGTAGGAAAAGCAAAACAAATTCAGAAAATATTAAGAACGTGTTATAATTGTGTGATTAAATAATTTTTTTTCGTATTTCTCTGCCAACAATCATAGACATCTAGCGTACACTAGTAAAACTAAAGATAAATTTAGCAAGTATTATTTTAATTTGTCAGAGCCAACTTTGATGTATTTTTCAAAATGAAAGTTCGAAAAATATATTTTACAAATAATTTAATTTTAAAATTTCTGCAATTAATATTTCGTTTAAAAATGAGTTGTTTAAATTTCTGTCTAGTAATTGTTAAATTTTGTCTCTTTTTTTTTTTTTTTGTTTCTGTATGTTTACTTGCCGATTGTATATATATTTACTGTAGGTAATAATAAATAAATAAATAAATAATATTTAATTAATACCAATATACCCTTCTTGTATATTACTGCTAAAGATATGTAGAACACTTTTGTATAAACATTTTGTAACATTTTTGCTGTTTTTATTGAAAAACTTGAAGCTAAAAAACACCGTTTTTACTATGGATTCCTATGGAAATTAGTGAAAAGTTATACCACTAAAAAAGCTTCTAAAAATACGTCATAATGATTATGGCTCTATACTCTAGAAGGCTCTGGTTATACACGTTCGTGATTGTTTTCGATATGTCAAATATTATTGAAAGTTATGTGGTCCGCTAAAATTTGAATTTGTGTTTAGTGTCTGTTCCGTATTATTCCCCTCCGTGCATTGCGTGCATTTATCCATTTTTCATACTAATTGACAGACCAGTAAAATGGAACGGAACGGAGCGGATACATTCCCTTTGGATCTTTAATCATTCGTGTTGGCATAAATTCACACACAAATGAGATTTCTCCTCGATTTTTATTTTTTTTTATTTTAGTGATTATAATTCGTTAAGTCAGTGCGTGCTGCTTGATACTTAAGGTATTAAGCGAGAATTGTATTTTTGTAGTTTGGTCGCAGTCGTAGTAGAGGCCTTCTTGACCCGAAGTACAAACGGCCCGACCCGACCCGAGCTGTTGTTTTATATTATTACCCGAACCCGGCCCGAGCCCGATGTGTCATTTTACATTTTTACCCGAGCCCGAGCCCGATTGATTATTTGACATTATATTACCCGAACCCGGCCCGAGCCGTACTGAATTTTATTTCCATTTCTCACATGTCTGAAAGAAAATTTTAAAAATAAAATTCTTAATAAAGTTTTTAATCTTGCCTTTCGGATGTTAATTACAAATAAAATAATTTGTGTCACGTTTTGGATTTAATTCGTTTGATGTGTGAATGAATTTATTTCCTAAAAATCATATTCGATTTACGTAAATCAAATTACAACCTTTTAGGAATTTACCAAAGCAAATACGGAAATGATTAGGCCCGAGTCCCAACCCAAGGGCATAGCCCGAACCCGAATATATTTCTTGATACCCGACCCGACCCGAATTCGAATATAATTCTTGATACCCCACCCGACCCTACCCGAAAATCGGGTCGGGCCTAGGCCTGACGGGTAAGCCCGAACCCGTGCAGGTCTCTAAGTCGTCTCTACTTGATGAGTAGATCGAACTTTTCAGTACGAAATCAAACTTTTATTTAGCTTGATCCATACAAATATCAGTGATGATTTTTGTTAATTTTTTATGTGGATTTTTATGTTATTTAAGTATTTAATCTAAATGTAATGAAATCATGGGCTGGGATAACATCATGTACGGATGCATCTAACTCATTTTCTAAACAAGGAATATTAAACTAAAATTCTCAGCAAACAATTGACCGAAATTACCATGTTTACAGTTTAAATGTAACAAACCGATTAAATAATTTTCTCAGAAAATTATATTTTCCGACAGAAATAAACAAAATACCATTTCCTGAGAAAATTAAAAATTTTATGGGGTTACACGGTAATTTCTATTATTCAGAGTTTTATAGCTAAGTAGTTTTTTTTATTACAGTCATAAAATTTAAGAGTTTGCAGTTTCGTTTAGTTAACCGCTTCAACATATTGTTCTGTAAAGTGAATCATCAAATTTTAATATTTCGAAATAAACTTGTAATGTTTTCACAGATCTTCTCTGTGCTTAAACTCTATTTTATCAAATAAATTTCAATTAGGAAGCCCTTACAAATAATTAATAAGTTGGAATCCTTACTAGTTCCAATTATTAATAATAGTATACCATCTGAACAAGTATAATGACTAGATCTCAAACTAGTAAATTGGCAAATAAACCTGTAGTGACTCTAGCTCAAGTATCTGTAATTCCGACTAAGCAGCAGGACAACTTAATGGTAATATAAACCCAGGATATAAACCCAGTTATTTCGAAGGTTGATATTATCAGTCATGATTTATACACCTCTCAACACTATCTGCAAATGATCCAAATTCAATATGTGTTGTGACTGTGAATCTATATAAGCAGAATTCATTCATCAGTTACTGACGAACAATTTAAAGGCTTCATAAATTGCAAATATAGTTAATGCAATTAGAATGGTATCTAAAGCCTGAAATGGTGGCCAGTACGATTTTGTATCACATCGCCTCAGTGTTGATGAAGAAGATTTTGCTAGTTTAATAAATTCTAAACTTTGGCCGCCTGGTATATATTCATCAAGAAGTTTGAATTTTCGCAGAAAAAAACTTATTTGCGGGTAACATGGTTAACCAGTCAAATCACGTAATCAAACCGAAAAATATCTTCACATTTGAATTAAACAAATTTTTAATTTGTTCTATAGATACTCACCAGGTGGAAATAGATTCTTTAACATCCAAAGGTGAATCAGAAGTATCTACTAAATTCAAAGATGTGTTATGCGATATGAATGCACTTCTTTTGCAGCAAAGAATATCATAGGATGCCAACAGTGATCATCATTAATGAAAACAATCATGCGGACGCTTGGTTTTGCATATACCATTTATCGTCTCGATGGATTACTGGTGAGCCCTCCAAATTTTGGAAGTCTTCCATTGTGAAAGATACTTCAGTTGCCACCCCGTTCTTTTATGCTGATACGTCTGCTGATTCCTACTACAAGAACTCATTGTTAGAAATAACGTTTTTCATAAAACATTCAGATAGTATCATAAAGAGCCACCTACAAAACTATTATAACAAATACATTCATCTGATGCCCTTTGCAGGTTCATCTTTACTATCGGCAGTCATCTTCATGTATTACAACCAGAACAATAAATACCTTGAGGAGCATACTATTAATCTTCAGGTTGAATTTGATGGTGAAAACCTAGTCAACTTTTGTGACTCCACAAATTCTTTTCTAACATCACAAAGATACGTTTTTCGCTCGGCAGGCACTGAAGTTATGCTGGGTCTCCAAGCATACAACCATTTAAATGGGTTGTGAAAAATCTACGTGAATCATAAACACTCATAAATTAGGCATTGATCAGCATTAAAAGAATTTTATCCAGATATCAGCACTAAAAAGTCTATAGATGTAAAAATGGTATTCTTCAAGTTACCATCAAATATCGCTGCACTACCAATATCGTATTATCGTTTGTTAATCGCCCAGCTTACCTTACCACCAACAAGTAAATTCTTTGTGATGAAAGGGCGCCACTTAACCAGTACTAATTTTATACCTTTATTGCCTACAACCAAAACTAAACCATAGGAAAAGTCAGCAGGCAAACGAATTAGAGGGTTGTATTCGATCTATTATCAGAACATTAACAAAATGGCTTCAGAGGCATCCAAATTTTACTATTTTGTTCTTCAAACAAACTTCCTGATTTATGAAATCGGCGACAGTAACTTCAATCCGGGTTACAGTTCTGAATATTTTGGGCATGTCTATATGTTGTTTATAGATGTGATCGGCAAACTTGAAAAAAGCTCTTAGAAATCGGGCGGTGGTGTAATCATAGCCGTGCATTCTAAACTAGTGAGTGCTCCAGTAACATTAGTCCCATCAAGAGTTGAACAGATTTGATAGTCCCGTCAAGAGTTGAACAGATTTGATTAGTGATTATTTCCAGCATGCGCCGATTCGATTGAAGAATTTATTATTACATCAAATTCATTCGATTTGGTTCTTGTACTTGGTGACTTTGATCTTCCGAATATCATCTGGAATTTTGACCGTGAATTTAATTGCATTCTTCCAAACAATATAAAGTCAGATGCAAAATTTTTGTTCGTTGATGCAATGCTTGGTTTGAATTTAAACTAAATTAACTCAAAGGTGTTTAGATTTTGTCTTCGCCAATAAAGTAGATGCGTTCAAAGTAACTGAATCACTCAATCCATTTGTCGTAAATGATAGCAACCATCTTTGGATATTGTATTTGGCACTACTGGCTGTATGCCGAAATCTGAACACCTGCAACAAATCAAATACAACTAAGAAGACAAACCATGATGGTATATAAACATGCTATTTGGAAGCAGTAAATTGGGATGAGATTCTAAACGCAAAGGATGTAAATGAAAATTTTGAGCTTTGAATTCCATGAGCCTATTTCCAACAAATCACCAAGTATTCACCCTCCATGGTTCGATAACCGGCTTATATATCTAAAAAATCGTAAATGTAAGGCCTATGCTAAAATGATGAACTTAAGTTTGGAAACAGACAATCTGTCCTTTTTGCAACACAGCGAGGAATTCGATGTCCATTTCAAATTTAAGTACAAGTCTTATTTGGCTAGCATCCAACAAACAATTAGAACTACTCCAAAACAGTTCTGGAAATATTTTACTTCTAAACGTGAAATCGAGGAGTACCTTGTCAATATGACTCTAGTGGTTCACGCATTGCAATCATATAAATTGCAATTCGTTCACCACCATATACACATTGGGTTTACGCATAAGATATCTCTTTGCGTAACATATTTTCCTTAGCCATACAAAACCACCCCTAATGGTATTCTGCTGTCTAAAGAACGAATTAACGCCATTAGGGAATTTTCAGCTCCAAGCTCTATCAAGCATATTTAGCGATTCATTGGTATGGTAAATTACTACCACCGATTTGTACCAAAGCTTGCTGAAATACTCTCACCCGTTCACAGCCATCTGGTCGTACTTCTACGTAAGCCCAAAACGCTTAAAAATTTCTCTTAGACTGACGAATGTCAACAAACATGCACGTCACTTAAGGCTGAACTTGCGAAAACAACACTGCTTGTACATCTACTGCGACTCAAAGCTTAGTTTAACTACTAATGCATCAAACACTGATGACACTGGATCCATTGGGATTTTTCAATTATCGGATGCTGAGAAGAAATGGCAGTGGAACACTTCAGATAATTTGTCGAAGGTCGGGACTTTATAATTTTTACCGATCACAGACCTCTGACTAGAGCAATTTAGTCTAAAACTGAACGTAATCCGAGACAATTTCGCCACTTGGTTATATCAGTCAATTTACCACGGGCATTCAGCATGTTGAAACGGCCACAGTCGATGAACAATGAACTGGCCGCAATCGAGACACAATTTGGCTTAAACAAAATTGCAGTTTTACAAAAAGCTGACCTAGAAGTTTAGAATTTATTTTCTGGTGCCGAATGTCACTTTGGTTCATCAATGAAACTAGCGCTTTTTCAATTGTCTGGCCTCGAAATCATCTCGAACCATCTTCGACACTTTAAATAACATTTCGCATCCTGGTGTTACTCGTAAATTGCTTACTGCTCGATATTTTTGGCCTAGTATGAACAAAGACGTAAGCCCATGGGCTCAGTCCTGTTTATCCTGCCAACGTGCCAAAGTTTAACGGCATACTAAATCATCCCATGGATAATTCCAAGTACCATCAGGGCGTTTTGAACATATCCATATAGACATAGTAAGACCACTTCCTCCACTCGATGGCCAGAGCTTATTTCATGACTAATATATCAGCTATTAGTGAACTGCTGACTAATGTGACAGCTTTTATGTTAACCATTGCCTTGACCTTCGTCAACAATTACGTTTCACGATTCGGCGTGCCCCTTAATATCACTACTGATCAAGGAACGCAGTTTTGAGTCCAAGCTTTTCGCCGAGTTAACGAAACTCCTTGGATCGCACTGTATTCGTACAACGGTTTACCACCCTCAAGCCAACGGCATGGCCCAACGCTTCCACCGGCAACTCAAAGCTGCATTAATGGCCAGAGGAAGCACGATCAATTGGAGTTCCGAAATGCTCATCGTATTACTGGGAATCCGAGCAACAGTAAAAGAAGACCTGAAGTGCTCACCAGCTGAAATGGTTTATGGACAAACCATCAACATAACAGGTGAGTTATTCGTCGAAAATCCTCTTTTATCCTTACCAACCAGCGACACAGTCATCGATCTACTTCGTGACAAAATGCAAAACCTTATTCCAAAATCAACTCGGCGCAAGCCTAACAAGATGACATTTTTGTTCAAAAGGCACTTGCCGACCTACGGCATACTGTGTTCCTGTTCTTTGCGGTACATTTTTTCGGTACAATACAATGCCTCCTAAACCGCAATAAAATTGAATATAATGAATGTTGCATCGTTGGTCATACCAGCAAAGTGTCGTTCAAGGAATATTTGCTCGTTGATTTTGACGAGGCATCAAACACTACTCGCAACTTGGTAGTAGTAAATAAAACGATTTATTATCATCGACAGGAATTTCATCAGGTGGTATAGGTTTCATTGTGGGCTCTCTTTGCAATTTGTTTTCCATATTGAGGAACCTTCGTATAGCCGTGTTCACTGAATTTCCCAGCACTCCTCTGGTGGGTTTGAATGGTAGACTAATTATAAATCTGCCATTTGATGACCGTTGGTGGGTTTGATCAAAATGGTTTTCGCATAACTGTTCTTCCTCGGTAAGATCTTTGATAGTTGGAAGTTCTTCGCTTTCCCAGAATTTTTGAAACGAAGAATTAATTGTCTATCTCGGAGAGCATGATAACATTAGAAAAACAACTCTGATTGTTTTCGGTAATATTGTCAACTACGACCCATCCGAAGATACTACTCTGAGCAATCGGTGATCCAAAACTCCCGGATATTTTGCCATCGATGATAACATCGAAGAAGTGTTCTGCGCCGATTAATACGTCAATAGTGCTGGTTTGGTTATAATTGGGGACAGCAAGATTTAGCGATTTTAAGTGTTTCCAATCTTTTAGAGGTAAGCTAGTTGATGGTAATGGCATTGCTATTTTTGGTAATACAATGGCTTGGATGGTTAAGTGGTATTTTGGTTCGAATCTAGAATAGATATCCAAGCTGGTAGCTCGTTTTGCGATTCCTGCGGTTGACGAGCCGACTCCGGTAATCTTTACGTTTGCTCTTCGTGTTGGCAACGAAAGTCGTTTAATGCATGCTTCGGTCACAATTAAAGTCTGAGAACCTGAGTCCAACAACTCTCGGCAGGTTTGTATATCACAAACTGCATTTTTGACATAGACAAGAGCCGTATGTAAGAGTGCTTGACTATAATGGGAGTTTGGTTCAGTTGCTAGACTTGCTTCGTTGGTGTTGGTGCTCTGTTGGGGTGGGTAATGGTTGTCAGGTTGAACTTGGTTGGTTGATATAACTTGGGTTGATGTTGATTGGGTTAGTGGTGATGTGCGGATTGCGCTTGATTGCTTGGTTTGTTAAGCGTGGTGATGATTTTCGGATTAGATGAAATGTTGGGTGATGTTCCTTGTTCGATTGGTATTGTGTTGGCTTGTGCTGTACACAGAGTTAAATTGACGGTGTTAACTGAATGAACGGAAGTGCTTGGATCAAGAGTACTCGGTAAATGAAGAAGGCTATGACGCTTTCTGCAAGTTTGGCATGATTTTTTTGAACGACATACTTGTACCACATGATTATTGCTTAAATAATTGTAGCAACGTGAATTTTTCTGGATGAATGAACGACTTTCTGCTATACTCATATTATTAAAATTAGGACAGTGGTATAACATGTGTTCGACCTTACACAACGGACAATTTAAAGTATAAGTTAGTGTCGCAGCACGTGCTCGCCTGACACTAGAAACTATTTGAGGCGCGGGTTTACACAAAACGTCACGTATTCCCTCCAGGGTATCTGCTCGTGTTAGAAGGCACTCAATGAGATCCTGAAAAGTTGGGTGGTCGATTTTAGATACCTCATCTAATTTATTTACAATTTAAAAAAAAAATTTGAAAACTTATTTTTATAAAATGATTATTAGGCATATGGGACGCGGCATCTAGGTATTTTTTCCCCGGACAAAAAAGCTATTGTTTCTTGAATAAGGATTCCTAAAGATAATCCATGAAATATTTAAGATTTTTTTACTGATAATTGTTGATTTAGCGCAAAGACGAAAACGACCCTAGTTCATGGAATTAAGGTGCCTAAATTACCTTCATGGATTGAGGGTTAATAAATAAATAAATTAAAAAAATTCATTCACAAAGCGAAAGCACTATACATAACTACCGCCGAATATAGGCCTTTTGGTTTCTATATTTTGTAATGTTGTCGTGTTACATGCATGACTGTGTACAATATCAAATTAATCTTAATACAAAACACAAAAAATGTTATAAAAAAAATATTTACAAAAAATCGTCAATTGGATTACACGGTAAGCTATAAATATGTGCTGCTATTTCCAATTTCAACAACGAAACGGAACCGCTCTATAAACAATACCAAACAAAACTGTTTCGCACAAAAACATTCTGAATAAATAATCAAATTTAGCCGTTAATATATAAAGCAAAATACAATAGTGTTGTTTCGTGTAAATATTTCATTAGATTTTCCGTTTTCTCGTTATACTCCTTTAGGGTTTTAGGTTTTATGCTGTTTGATTTTCTTATATACCATACACTGATAAAACAAATCTTCTGAAATACCTAACCAAATATCAAAAATTAAATTTGAACAATAAATTGAATACTTAATTTAATACATACACCCTACATAGTACATAAAACAATGCGATTACGTCAAACGGTGATGTACGGTTATTTGCTTGTGTATTGTTTATGTATGTACACAACAGTTTCATTCTTTGAATTTTTCTGTTTATAAGACGCTTATCAGTTATTGAGGTTCGAAGATCTAAATCCATAAACTCAGTTTTTCCATTAAATTTTCACCATCCATACTACACGAACACATTTTCTTCTTAAAGTTATGCCAAAATAATAGCAACGTAAAATTACATTTTTCTTCTTAATCGTTCGCCATAAATCTGTAATTAAAATTTAAGTGTAATTATCTAGCTATATTGGTCGTTTCACATGTCGAAATAAAATGATGAAAACTGAAATACACAATTAACCATTTCCATCCTTAGACATAAGTTGTTATAAATACAACACTGTATATCAATCACCAAGATGATATTTTTAGACAAGCCGAACAAAAATATGTCTAATCTGTTATCATGATTGCAAATTAACATCTTTATTGTTGTTAAGATGACAATTTTTTTATTTTTTGTTTGTTTTTTGTTTGCTTCTACAATGTACCAGCAAAAAAGAAAATCATCTATTATGTCTCCAATCAAGTATATACTCGTCGTAAAAATAAATAATTTTATTTCCAGTCCTTTTATGATCGTTAGGTTCTATATACATACTACATATAATAATAATTTTGTTGATTATGAATATAAAAAGGAATTATGCTTTTATTTTAAATCTTTTGTATGGCTTGATTACCACACTTACATAATACATGCGTATGTTTTTTACAGATTGTGTTCTATTTATTATTATACGTTATATATCCATGTACATAATACCCTCATCCTCACAGTAACTTTAACATAACTAAAAATACATTTGACCATATTTACTGTTTACTGTTTTCATTAATCATAAAATCAATCAAATTCCAATTGAACTCTGTAACAATAAAAAAACAAAAAACTTATCCATCAATCAGTTATTCAGTTAAATGAAAAACAGCAGAAAAGTTAAAAGAAAAATCAATTGAAAGTAAGAACAAAAAAATTAAATCAATCAAATATTTGATTCGGTTATTTTTTCCAGTTTATTTGTAGCAATAGTTTTTGGTTAGTAAAATAAAGTTTTGACACATTAAAGGCGTTCTGTATTGGCAAGTTTGTTTCACAACTCTTTTGAAAGGTCTTTGCTTGTATAATAATTTTTGATATTTAATCAATGCTAAACATTGTTTGAAGATAGAACACATCGCAAGATTATTAACTAAAATTAATTGCCCTGAATTTAAAATTTAGATGAAAAGTTTTATGGGCTGCGACTTATAATCCGAACTTTAGCTTCAAGAAGAATTTCAGGTGGTTAGCCCAAAGTCAGTACAAAAATACAAAGAGCTGAAACCTGATGCGGTGATCAGAACTTCGGTCTTGATTAATTCAATTCCCAAATTAATACCGAAATGAACCTCTTAAGTCAATCTTCAGCTCAACCTCCAACTCAATTTAAAACTCAACCTTATTCATCTCAATAGCAACACAATCCTAAACGCAATCACCAAATTAACTCCAAATTCAACCCTCAACTCAATCACCAAATCAACCCCAAATCAACTTTATCTTTTTTTCAAATCAACCCTTCACCTAATTTCAAACCAACCGTTAAATAATTCTCCAGCCGAACAACTCACTTAACCACAATGCAAGCTAACTAAATCCTAACTTAACTTCAACTCAACTTAGCTCGAACCAAATCTCAACCCCACACTTCATTAACTCTATTCGAAACCTATATGCGTATATGAACTCCCACTACACCCTAAACTCGATACCAAATTAATCCCTAACCGAACTTCTCACTCAAATCCAACTCAATTTCCACACAAATCCTATTCACTTTCATACCATAATAGCAACGTACAATCATACCGGCATATGTACCGTCGCACCATTTAGGGCAAACAATTTTTGGCAAAATATGATCCCGAAATTTTTGAATTTGAATGCTCTTGATTCCGGAATTGATTTTTTTTTTTTTGAAATCTTTAATTAAAAATTAAAAATCAAAATTTTATAACAAACAACCAATTCCTTTTCCTTTAACGCACTGCAGGTTGTGTCATTTATGCAGGCTGGAGTTTTAGTGGCGATATTTCCTCCTGATAAATATGCTCTTTCAGGCTCGATGCTTTTCCTTGTAAATTTTATGAATCTTATGAATCTTAAGAATCTTATGAATCCTATGTACCGAAGGTGATCGAAATTTCTCTTCGTTTAAGATAAATGTAGCCGCTGCAAATTTTGATAATTTATTACAACCATGTTCGTGGCCTGCTGGTTGTTTAATTAAGGAATTTATAAATTACAGCAGGGGTAATCAGAATAAAACAAATTTTCCTGTTCTTCAACAAAATCATTCAACAGTGTAACCAACAACAGGCCTAACTTAATGACAAGACAAACTATTTGTTACAATGCGATGTCTCCTAGATTATTTTACCGAAATGTTGGGCGAATGTCGTCGAAATCTATCGAATTTCTCAAGTTCGTCTACTCAACAAACTTCCAGTTTTATGCCATCACCGAGACTGGATTTCACAACGGCATATTTAATAACGAATATTTTCCAAATGACTATATCGTCTATAGATGTGATAGATCCATCCAGAATAGTATAAAACAGACGGGCGGTGGTGTGCTTTTTGCAGCTCACTCTTCTTTTACAAGTGAGCAAATTACTGTGTCTGGATGTGAATCTATTGAATTTTTATGTGTTAAGGTTCTAGTTTGTAAGAATATTTTTTTACCTCCTAGATCTTCTATTGATATTTATCTAAATCACATTGATTGTATAAACGAAGTTTGTAATTTGAGTGGCTGTATTGATAATGTAATGGTACTTGGCGATTTTAACTTAAGCTATGTTCATTGGTCGTTCGATCCTGAATCTCTGGATTTGTTTCCGTCAGACGCTCGATCTGCCAATGATTCTCTTGTGTTGGATTCATTATTCAGTTTTAACCTAAAACAAATTAACCGCTACTCAAATAGTAATGATTCATTTTTAGATTTAGTATTTGCAAATAACACGGAACATCTCTCTGTTCGTCAATGTTTTGGACCTTTTTCAAATAGTGAGAATGATATTCATCATGTTTCTATTGAAGTCGAAATTTGTACGATCGGTCTCAAAGATAAATGCCGGTTTTTTCGTATGATGCCTATTATTACAATTTTAAGTCCTGTGACATCTATGGTCTCTCCGATTATCTTAAAGGTATTAATTGGGGTGTTTTATTTAATAATAATATTTTAAACGTAAATGTGGATAAATTTAACAACTTATTATTTGCAGCTTTTCATCGTTTCGTACCTTTCAAAAAGAGTCGTAATTATAGTTACCCACCTTGGTTTGATGACAGCCTGATAAATTTGCGCAATCGTAAGAATAAGGCTTACTACAGACTTAGGGAAAATGATTGCGCACATAACAAGTCAATTTTTATAATTCTTCGGGACCAATTTAAGTCTGAATTTGAGGCTAAATACTGCCAGTACATTAAATCGATTGAAGCTAAAATTAAAAGTGACCCTAAGCAGTTTTGGAAATTTGTGAACGATAAGCGCAGCACAACTGGATTTCCATCTACAATGAAGTATAACAACATACAGTTGAACACAGTTTCTGACATTTGCGCAGGGTTTGCAGAATTCTTTCAATCAGTGTATAAAACGTATGGTATTCAAGTTGATAATAATCGCTTCATCGGTGCTTCCCAACATAACATCCCTCATTTAATAATAATGGAAGATGAGATTACCAAGGCTCTTATTGATTTTAAGGGTGGATGCGGACCAGATGGAATACCCTCATCTATTCTTAAATCGGTAGCATCCTACATAACTACACCTTTATGTTATCTGTTCAATCAATTTTTAGCGAGTGAACCAAACCGAACCATACCAAAACTATTTGAATTACTAGTAACTAATCATTTGACATTTTATACAAAACAAATCATCTCATCTTTCCAGCATGGTTTCACTAGTGGTAGATCAACATCTACCAACCTTTTACAGTTTACAAAATTTGCTATTGAATCAATAGAGTCTAAGGCTCAGGTTGATGCAATCTATTTTGATTTTGCTAAGGCTTTTGACTCAATTGACCACAGAATTATTATAAAAAAACTTGCTGCGATTGGGGTTGATCCAAGGTTTCTAAAGTGGATTGCATCTTACTTAGAAGACAGGAAGCAGTTTGTTCTATTGAATCACATCAAATCAAATTTTATTTATTGCCATTCGGGTGTTCCTCAAGGCTCCCACTTGGGCCCAATTATTTTTCTTTTATTTGTGAATGATGTCACCGATATATTTAAATTTTGTAATGTTCTATTGTTTGCTGACGATTTGAAGATTTTTGTGCGAACTCGGTCTCTATAGTTGATGTCGATATACTACAGTCTGAAATAAATAATTTATCTAGATGGTGCTCTGCTAATAGATTGTTTGTTAATATAAGTAAATGCAGTGTCATGTCGTTCTATAGGACTTTTAACCCTATAATTTCTAACTATTATTTTGACGGTAATCAGCTTAGCAGGGTAACCTCAATAATGGATTTGGGAGTTATATTTGATACTAAAGTAACTTTCTGTTTACATACTGATAACATAATACGTAAAGCTAATTATCTGTTAGGCTTCATTATTCGAATGACAAAGGAGTTTCATGATATATTTGCATTCTGTATGTCTCCTTGGTTAGATCACACCTTGAGTATGCTGTGGTTGTATGGTATCCCCATCATGCAGTACACATCGATAGATTGGAGTCAATTCAGAGGCGATTTACCATTTATATTCTAAGGAAACTCGGGTTCCTTTCTGATCGTAGTCAGCCTAGGTGGAAACAGATATGTGACCTGCCGTCTTTGATACTTTAGAAAAACGTCGTAAAATTGCCGCGGCTATGTTTGTGGGAGATTCTTTATGTGGACGGGTTAATTGTTTAGACCTCACTTCTACCTGGTGCATTTATGTTCCCAAACGAAATCTACGCCAAAGGGAATTCTTATATGTCCCATGCCACAGGACTGAATATGGTAGTAATGAACCGACGGCTTCTATGTCTAGAATATTTAATGAATATTATATTTTTTTCGATTTTTCGAGGTCAAGAGAGATTTTCCGTATTGCAATTCGTAAGTGTGATTTTTAACAACCAATTTTGTCTGTATTATACATTTGTAATTAGTGTTTAAGATAGGATTTTATTTTCTATAATATTTCGTGATTTTGTGAGTTTTTGTGTTACTATTCATTAGGTTGTTTTACCGTAGAATAGTTTGTATATATAAAAAAAAAAAAAAAAAAAAAAAAATAAAAAATATTAATCTTATGAATCCAATGAATCTTTTGAATCTTAAGAATCTCGTGAATCTTATTAATCTTAAGAATCCTATGAACATTGTGAATCATCTGAATCTTACGAACCCTCAAGAATATTTGAATGTTATAATTTTTGAATTCTATGAACTTAAATAAATCTTATGAATCATAGGAATCTTAAGAATTTTATTAATTTTAAGAATCTCATGAACCTTATGAATTTTGTGTGTCTCACGAATCTTATGATTCTAGTGCTTTGACGAATCTTATAAATGTTATGAGTCTTATGAATCCTACGAATCTTTTGAATCTTATGAACTTATTGAATCTTATGAATCTTAAGAATTTTTGAATCTTATGAATCTACCAGGTGACAATAAAATACTGAGACTGTTTATAAATATTATTTTTTTATCATCTTGAATGCTTTTTCACACTTTTTCTACGGGTGCTCTGTAGGAACAAACTAGACTAACAGCGTATGCTAAATCCCCCTCCTGACGAAATATCTGACGGTGGTACCAGGAGCACAAGGGATACAGTGGCGAATGTCTGGGGTATTTTAGTGGGTAGTTGAATTTTAGGGGTCCCACACTCCCTGGTTATTGCTCATCCAGGGGTTTGCAAATACATTTTTTCCCCTGATAACACTAACTTGAATTTGCAAATTTCTGTTTAAAGAAGACACTCAAATGATGAAATGTCAAAATTTAGCTTCACAATTTCATACAAAAAAACAGAAATGAAGTGAAAAATGTGTAGATTAATCAGAGAGACATATATGGTCTACTACAATTTATTTTTCGTTAGCTAAACTGCGTTTTGCAAAGTGAAATTTTCATTTTCAATTTCGATCATTTTCATTTGCATATGAAAAATTTCATTTCGCGTCAATTACGTACTAGACTTCAGCGATGAAACGACACACTCACGAGTATCATAAAAAACCGCACTTGGCAAATCTACCAAAACAAAAATTGCCAATCAAAAGAGTTCTCGTTGCCTGGAAATTGCCAACGCCTTTATTCGAGAAATGCAAGGCGAACTTAGCAAACGTCAGCGTACCCACACATTCAAATAAAAATGCTGAACCTAAAAGTTGCCGGTGCCAAAGTTCTACAAAAGAATAAATCGCAATATTAAACAAAATTGATCGGTCGTTATACCCTAGCCTCGTCACTGGTAACAAGTTTTTTTTTATTTAAATAATTACATCAGAGATTTAAAATATATTTTGCTATTTTTTACTAGTTTTTGACTATTTTGTTTGACGACGTCCATTATCTATAAAATCCCATGATACATTTTTATATTTGATTTTCTTAAATGCTTTATTAACACCAATATTGGAAAGTCATGTGCTGTGTAATGCTGTCCCATATCAGAATTATTGTTTTATTGGAAAAATGATTGTTCTTTGTTTTGTTTCCATTTGATATAGTCGTAACAAAAAAACTAAATGTTTAAGTTTCAATAAGCACTCGTACGTCATGTGTGTTTGTAAATTTATTGCCATTTTTTGTATACATAATACATAAAGTGAAAATTGAAATGGAAAATTGTTGGTAAATATAGAAATTTTTCCATCTCCAATATTGGCAAAAAATATACAAAAAAAAAGCGATATATACATACATAATAGAGTACTTTTCTATGTTTTCTGCGTTTATTGGCGGTCTCGTTGGTTATGTGTCATGGCAATAACAAATTACGTTTCATCTGTTGTTATTTGGTTCATTCTTTTAATTGATAATGATAGTCTGTTTGTAGATATGTTGTTATGCTTTTATTTAGGTGTTTACAAAACATCAGTTGTGCTGTCATCGTGGGCAAAATGTCACAGCACATTTCTTTGGTGTAAATGTCGTTATGTACATATTGTATGAAAGACAGCAAAGTCATTATAAATTAATAAAGAAAAAATATGTGTACGAAATAAAACGGATGGGGTGGTCCTAAATTAAGACCCCCCGCACAACCTAAAATATATACGAGGAGTAATATACATCATTTCAGTTTTTTTTTTATAACTTAATAAAAATTTAATGAAAATTGAATAATAAAAGCTTCAATGAACAAAACAAAATATAATATTTTTTTGGATTTTTCATTATTTCCATGTCATTTTACAATGCATTAAAAAAAAAAAGTTAAAATAAAGCTCCAGCATCACAAACAAAAACGCTTTCTTATACTTGGGTTGTGTGTGTGGTATATTTATTTATTTTTGTTTGGAGTTTTCCTATAATCTTATTTGGAATTTGATGACAGTATTATGAAAAATATGAAACCAAAAATAAAGAAGATTTTATTGGATTATTAAGGTTTTGTAATTATTTTAATTTAATTAGAAAAGCTTTTTATTATGCTTTTCAAGCTTTACAGAAAAAAATATTATATAAATTACAAAACATAGACCGTTAGGCTGATCTAAGTATATCTGAACTTTATGGGTTATGGATTTTTAATAAAATATGATTAATACATCGAAATTAACCTAAACTCAACATACCGCATATACATACCAATTTACTATAATATATATTCATTTATTTGTACCTCTAGCAAACCAGAAAAATGATGTATTTGAATCAAATTTAATCAAATTTATTCTGGTTTTCTTTTTGGGTGCTTCCTCATCAATCAACAAGTTAGAAATACATTTTTCTTATCTATACACGTATGCTCTTTATTTTTATTACCATGCTCGTATTTAAATGATATACAAAATCATTTTTATATGTAAACGATGATTTAAAGTCTACAGAATTCAGACACCAACCACACCTAACCTGTAACAAAAAAAAAACCACAGCATACATAAACCTTATGAATGTATAATATTCATTTAGTAGCTAACGATACCGAAAATGATGTATACCACAATATTTGAACAATTGAAAGCTTGCATCCCACGGTTTATTTACCACACCTTAAGAAAATCAATACATTGTTTAAAGGAAAGTGAGGAACATTTCCAATGCACCAATAAAATATAAAATTTAATGAATATTCGAGTACTATACATATGTACAGTATATATATGTATGTAATGTATAGAGTACTCGAATGTGTATACTTTCGTACCATTATAAAAGGTGGTGTGCGGCAATAAAAAAAAATAAAAAAATTTGGTACAAATTCATCACCATTCGAGAGGAAAAAAAAAACAAAATAAGGCTTACACAAAAATTTTCTCAGTTCTTATTTACAGAACCCTTTTCCGTTTCCGTACACTTGAATTCGGTTCACAATTTGAAATCTTCGAATGTTAAAATAAATATTATTTTATCCTCATGTACACTACACTCCTCGTATTTTGTGCTGTTTTCGTATTTTTTTTTTTGCTTCAATTTTTCAATTTTTTCCGTGCGCATAAGTGTTATGTGTACATAATATGTGTATATGTATACATATTTTTAAGATACACATAAATAAAAACGTTTTCCATTGTTTTCCATGATTTTGCCATAAAATTGGAGTGAAATTTGAATGAAAGGTAATTTTGCAAAGTTTACTTTTAATTTGGCGCAATGTTTCCGTTAAATAATCGGAATTTTGTTGGATTTTCTTTGAAAGCTATAAAATATTTTTTTATACATAGTTTTTATTGATAAATATAAACTCCCGACAAGGCAAAGGGTTATACTCATTACAAACAACATTATTTTTATGATAACGTTATTAAATTTATTATTTATGTACGAGGCTGTATTCGGTAATAACCAAAACAGTCACGATTCAATAAAACCTAAAGTTTCTCGCTGAACACCTGAAACACATTCGAGTTTACTTGCAGTCGAATAGTGGTATTAAAATACACAATTGGCCTGATGAAAATGCTGATGGTAATGGTAATGAAACGAGAAACATATAGACTTGTTTGATTAGTGCGCTATTTCTAGTTGAACTGACAAAAGAACGTCTCCCAAAAATAAAACTATATAAAATTATACTTAGATGTTAGCATTAAAAACTAAGAATTTTCCAAAATAATTTGAGAGAATAGATGAGAAGAAAAAAGTCGACACAGATCTGTCTCCATAATCTCTCTTTTCAGACCATTTTATATTCGATAGAGTGAAGGAAAATTCTATTTAGACGAATAAAATAATTTCATTGTGATTTACTGATGTAAATTAGTGAATATTAAAAATTCGATCCTTCGACCCATTCGGCCCTTCGACCCATTTCGGCCCTTCGACATTCGGCCCTTTGATATCATTTCGAAAATTTGACGTTTAAGATTGTTATTAAAAATCGTCTTTCATTATGAGTAACATACATTAGACATGTTCCTACTTAAATAACGGCAATTTTTTAATTGGATTCTAATTTGAAAGACAATAATTCTAACCTAATTCTGACAACTAAACTTTCTTTCGTCGCATTTGTGGCAAGTGTCGATTAGAGCTTCCATCTACACGGTGTGCTGGAAATAAGTTTTAATGAAAAATTCTATCACTAAAAAAAATCATTGTGAACCTTGTTGAAGGGAGTGTTCTGAGCTCAGAAAAGTTGAAATTAAAATCATGGGAAGTGCCGTTTTTTTTCGGCTTTTTATACACAAAATATATTATTTTTAATAGCATTTCCATTGTTACGACTTATTAAGGATTATACGATGTATTATATCCTTTCAAAAAATGAGAACTTTCCTTAAGCTCCTGGTAGTTTGGTTTCGTACATACAAAAATTTGGTCTACTCATCAGGAAGCTACGACCAAACTACAAAAGTTCAATTCCCAGCATTTACGTATGAAGGTAAGAACGTAATGATTTAGCGAATTATTTTTACCAAATCTAAAAACTCAAGGAAAACGCTCATTAGGTGTGTATTAAGCCCACACTAATATGATTTAAGGCGGGACTAAACGATGTGGAAATCGAAGAATGTCGGTCGACCAACATTGGGGCATATATGATCTGGACAAATAAACACACTGTTCATGTGTATGGCATACGTACCCTCCATACGATACGTCCAATATTGGTTACGTAAATTTAAGCGAATGTGTACCAAACTACTTCCACATGTTTGAAATAGTGCGGTTTAAATTTTAAAATTATCATACATTATAGACAAATATGGGAACAATCTAAATGACAAAATTTAAATTAACAACTTTTACTAAATAAATATAAAGGAAGGTTTTCTTATTCCGACAGACATGTGAACCTAAAATTCCATTTGAAAGCCATTTTCTAAGGTAGAAAATAACATTAAACTTCATTGCCGGTAAGAAACAAATCAATTAGCCTGCTTAAAATGCACTAAATTTCTAAATAAACTGCTCCAATGGTCTCCTTTGATATGTGTATTCATTTATCGCCAATTTAGCGAACATGTATACCAAATAAATAAAAAATTAATAATTTGATATTTAATAAAATTATTAAAAATATTTGATAATATTATTAAAAATGAACCTGAACAAAAAATTTATTTTTAATTTGGAATCGACCAACAAATTTAACATCAGATATTGGTACACAATTGCTTCATTTAAAAATAGTCATTGGATGTAACTGGCCCCGTCTTAATATGATTTGTTCTTCTTTATTTATTTATATATTAGTTTTAGTAGTATTCAAGATTTGACCAACAAACTTCGCTAAAGCATTACGTTCTTACCTAGTATTATATGTAAAAGGTGGGAATTCTATTTTTATCGGTACGAAACCAAACTACCAGGAACTTAAGAAAAGTTGTCATTTTTTGAAAGGTTATAATACATCGTATAACCCTTAGGGAAATTACGGGGGGAGTGAATTCCTACTTTTTTTTTTGGTAGATTTATTGTGAGTAGATAGCCTCTTTATTTTATTGACTGACAAGTCGTAATAATGGGAATGCTATTCAGAAAATTGTGTTTGTGGCCGAAAAGATCATATTAATTGATAATATTAGGTTGTTCAGAAATTAATGCAGGTTTTCAACCATTTTATTTAAAACGACATATCTCAGTTTAGAATAAATTTTATTATTCGAAATAAGAACCATTAAAACCTACACATTGTTACCAACAAGATACAAGTTTATTAATTTCAGTAGCATAGAATTCTGAAGTTCTGGCAGCAACGAATTCTTCGAAGGCATTTTTTGCGGCTGTTTGGTCGTTGAAAAATTTTCCTTGCAAGAAGTTGTTGAGATGCTTGAAAAAATGGTAGTCGGTTGGCAAGAGGTCTGGTGAGTATGGTGGATGAGGCAGAGTTTCGTATCCAAGTTGGTTCAACTTCTGCAGCGTCGGTTGTGCAACATGTGGTCGAGCATTATCGTACAGAATAATTGTGTCCTTCCTATTGACTAATGCTGGATGCAGACGTTTCAGTTCTTTATGCATTCTGTCAAATTTGATGACAATATTTCTCTGCTGAGATAGTTTCGCCAGGATTCAAGAAGCTGTAGTGGATAATTCCGGCTAAAGACTACCAAACAGTCACCATAGTCTTTTTTGATACAGCTCAGATTGGCAGAAGTATTTAGGGGCTTTGCCTCGATCCAACCACTGCGCTGAACATCGTCGGGTATCGTGCAGAATCCACTTTTCATCGTACGACACAATGCGATCCAGAAATGGTTCGTTTTTGTTACGCAAAAGAAGTGAAGAGCAAACTTCATAACGTCGATTTTTTTGGTTTTTGTTCAATTCGTATGGCACCTATTTGTCGAGCTTCTTCAACTTTCCAATTCGGCTCAAATGTTTCAAAATTAATCCAATACTTACGCCTAGGTTCATTACAAGCTCTCGAACAGCCGTGCGTGGATTTGCTTCCACCAAAGCCTTCAATTCATCGTCGTCAATAGCAGAGGGACGTCCGCGACCCTTCTCATTTTCAAGACTGAATTTACCACGACCAAATTTTTGAAATCAACGTTGAATTGTTCATTCGTTAACATTGCCTTGGCCTCAAACTTCATTGATGTTTCGAGCCGTTTGCGCTGCACTGCGGCCGAGTTTAAATTCATACAAGTAAATTTGGCGAAATTCTTGTTTTGACATCTTAACTTCAAAGGTCTTAAAATATATAAAACTATCATACAATTTAGATTAAAAATAGATTATATGGTAAGAAAGAGCATAAAATAAGCTTAAAGACGACGTGTAATGTTAAATCCTTTGCGTAATTCTTTATTGTTAAAAATTATCATAGTTGAAACAAATAAAATCATAAAACCTGCATTAATTTCTGAACAACCTAATACATATATACAAATCTGAAACTTCTAAAAAACAACGTATAAAATAAGCATTCATATTGTGAAATTTATTTAAATTTTATCATAACAAAACGGTGCTCCCAATGATTTTAATTTCAACTTTTCCGAAAGTCCGAACTCACTAATATGAAGGGTAACCACTTCGGACTTAACTTTTTACTTTTTTTATGAAGCTAGATTGTTGTAGTGAAATGAAGAAGTGAGAAATCAGATTTTCAGCTTAATTCGGAATAAACCAGATAGTCATCTAGTGGTTTCGTATGCTTTTCCGTTTTGCATCGATCGGTTGAAACCCACTGACTGAACAATAATTCAGCACGCAATCATTCTCCAAAAATGTTTTTAAATAATCTCGAAAATTTCCAATCCTTGGCAATTGTCGCATTGCCGAAGGTAATATGTTGAAGTTGGATCGGCTTATATGTATGAAATAAATTTAAAGTGATTACAATTAACTTAAAGTGATTTATAAAACTATGATTTATATAATTTACGGATATTTCATTATAAATTATACATTATATAATATTTTGTGCATAAAAACTGAGTGAAACGTAATATTAATGAACTGTATTTAAAACACCTGATGATTTGTGAATCAGAGTATTTTATGACATTCAAGTTTATTTTCCTAAAATGCCATTTATTGTGTGAAGTGTCGCAAAGCCTTATCATCAAATAAAATTCAACACTAGGTAGTGTCTGTAGTTTAAGGCTTTTTATCACCCAAATTATGATGATTTATAAAAAATTACTTTGCTGAAATCGAATTGAATAAAATGGTCTTTAATTGTGTCTCTTGCACTGGTGCTGGACATTCGGCTGCTGATGTTATAACTGAAGATATCATAAATTCGAAATGGGCGTCATTGAAAAATGACATAGTTTATTACAAATAAATGTCGTTATCTGGAGCAGCAACTAAATAGCACAAAACTACTAATTTATGGCTTGCCAAGTGAATCGAATAATGCTATGTTATTTAAATTATTTGATGATATATGTAAACTATTGGGATTCAGCTATAATGCGCATGACTTATGCAACATATATCGTATTAAATCGAGGTTGGAGTATAAGCCGATTGTTGTTGAGTTGAACACTCGATTACAACATCGTCAAACTGCAGCTTGTTCTAAAGCGCTTAAAATGCTTGGGTATATTTTTCGACATGGTAAGGAGTTTCGTGATCCTTCGTGATGGGACAAAGCCCAAATCGAGAGAGTTCAGCGTAAATTTACTATACCTTCTTAATTTATAAATGTATACCATTTAGTAGTCACATTAGTTATGTCGATAGAATTAAAATGTTTAAATTGTAGTCACTTGAAGCCAGAAGACTGATACTTGATGAGACCTTTCTCTTTAAGTTGGTCAATAATTTATGTGAAGCATCATCTTTGTCTTCTCTTAATTTCTATGCACCGTCTTACATGGTTAGAAATCAAAGTTATTTTCTCCACCTTTCTCAAGGTCAAACCTTGCGGGTTTGCAAACCCAGTATCGAGATTGCAACAGAATCATAATGATTATTTTTGTGCCTTGGATCTATTTGGATGTTCCTTTCATGATTTTAGAACGAGTGTTATTAAGGCTACCCCAGTTGGTGGGATTAATCAAATTATATGAACATTCTTTTGGGAGCGTTCTTTTGTGCATTTTTGGTTGTTATGTTCGAAGCTTTCAGTGGAATAACAGCATTGTAAAGTCGATATGGTATGTTTGAGGTAGATGTTCGTTCTATTTGTATTAATTTTTTTATAAAATGGAATCAATAAAAATACAGACCTGGTATTGCGATATTTTTTTATTGGTAACAGTGCCCATCTTGGTTCCATAAATAATTAATTTTACGTGTTGATGTATTATACAAATGCAAACTGTATGCGTTCCCCTGATGCATGATTGCACACAATTTTTAGGACGGAGCAGATAAAATATGGAAAAACATTTATTTTTGACTTATCATCATGATTTTTCGTCTTGTAGCCGTCATTCCACTATAGTTAAGGGAGAACACCACAGTGACCTACCATTTTCAAGTGCTTGGTCTAGTATTTTTTTTTGAGGAATGGGTTGGGTTTAGAGAAAAAAACTTTTCGGCTATATTTTGCATATATTTAAGTAAACAAAAAATCATTTTTTAACGCATAAATACGATTATTAAGTTTGATAACATAAAAATTGAAATTATTAAGAATTTAGTATGTATTGCGTACAATTCGCTAATACTTAACTACATGGTTGCTTTTTATATAGAAAGTAATCAATAATGTAATTAACAATTCAGTCGCTATAACCTGATGAGATTGACTGAAAAATAATTCAATTTTTCGTATTTCTCATTCAGATAGAATCTGAACTTATAATTCTTAATAATTTCGCTCTTCGTTTAATAATTATCTGGTTATTTACCAGAAGAAATTGAATTTGAAACAAAAGAGCAATAATTATTGATGAAAGAGGAATTTCACGAATTCTCTGAAAACAATAGTGTTCACCGAAAACAATAGTGTCTTTTCTATATTTCGCAAGCATGTTTTTTTTTGTTGAAACCATAATTGGATTATGTTCGAATAAAAACATTTTGGTTCATAAACCACGGATGTCCTTAGCTGAGTTTACACAGTTCAGCCAATCAAATGCCGAGCGCTTATTTCTAAGAAAGCCGCTTCATATTATGAATAATGAAGCCTGCGGAACCTTCAGAGTAGCACACTAGTAAAAGAAGTGTTAGAGTATACTCTTTAGTTGTCAAAAAGGTTCCTATACTTAACCTTAGATGCTCTCATTCTTCTGTAAAGAAACACATCCAGGAAAATCTGCGGGAGATGTTATTAAATTTTTTCCTTACAGTGATGTATTTTATGTCTAGACATTCAGACGCCAGCAAAGAATACAGTATGTAGGCCAAATTTATGGGGTCATGGTGATTTCTAAAATTGTAATATATTGCTATTTTTTCCCGGTTAAAGTCGAATTCTGCCCTATGTAATTTAAATATGTATAAAAGGCTCTTAGTAGTACGCCATGTCTCGATCACCTAAAGAAATGAATGTTTGGAGGTAGCTTTGGAAAGGTCTTCTTCTGAGGTCTTCTAAATATTCACCAAGGTCTGGTGAACAAAAATTTGTTTGTCTCAAATAGGATCATACAGTATACCATTGTAAAGTTTCGCAGAATGTAACAACTTACTACTTTTGGCGAAATTATTATTTTTTTTAATATTACTCTTCATTCGTATACAAATTCATCACGGTTAGGTGAAACTATTTGATATATCGCATTAGACTGGGAAGTGGCACTGCTTTACATCACGCCCTTAATTAATCACCACTAATACAACCTTACAGTATTTCGTTGTAATGGTCTTGAAGAATGCAACAAATTTTTTTCTTTCCACTTTAGTTATCAAAAATTCACTATTGTAGCACTATATATGTATAATATTTGGAAGTGAAATTGTTGTAAAGGTTCCGATCAAAGAATGTAACCTTAAGCTCTTTTTACCACTTCTGGTATGAAATTTAACATGTGCGATGGAAATGGAGTTTTAAATTGATTTGTAGATTTAGTTTAGCAATTGAACCAATTGGGATGGAAGTACAATGGAAATTGGATTCTAAAATTATTTTTAGATGAAACACGGAACTTGATTATTTTTAACCGATTTCGATGAAATTGCAGGACGAAAATGGGATTTTAAAATGGTTTTTAAACGAAGTTCGGGAATATGTCTAATTATGATGGAGCTTGGCTGTTTTATAACCAATCTTGATGAAATCCAAATGTTCGGTGGGCGGTGGGAGGTTAAATAATTTTTTGGAAATTTTCTGGAATATATGGACGATTTGGATAGAATTTGCCTATTTGTAACTAATTTTAATAAAATTCAACATGTATGATGAAAATGGATTTCTGAAATGATTTTTAGAAGAAATTCTTGGAATATGGCCAATTAAATGAGATTTAAATATATTTTTGATAAAGTTCTGGAATGGAACGCAAAAATTTTGTTTTCTTACACTACTGCGTTCGTCATAATATTGTCATTTTATGTTTATTTCAGCAAAAGTATTATATGTATATAACCTATAAATGGTGCATTTGTACACTAGTAAATTAGTGGTTTAATTTTAGTTTTAGTGGCAAAAATAGATAAAATTTTCGAGTGGAAGTTGCGTACTTCTGTATTTACCAAAGTGAATTTTTAATTTATCCAACATTGATTTATTCCAAAAAATAGAATTTCGATTTGAAAAGTGAAAATGGGTAAGCCCAAGAAAACTGCAATTTCGATTTGTGGAGCCCTGTAGACTGTGCGAAACCATTTGTGGCGAGATGCTGTACACATTAAAGTTACTGAGAATACCTCATCAAGTTCTGGTTATAAAATATTACTTCGGCCAAGTAGGTGTTCAACGTTGATGAAACTGGTTTATTCTGGAAGCGATTACCACTTTTATTTCAAAAGCTGAAAAATTGCTTGTGAGTAATGCACATTTTCAAATTCAAGCTTCTGTTAATTTATCATTTACGTCGTTTGACTTTTAGTGCAATTTTGCCATAACCAAAAACCGACGCCAACTGTGATGTTGGTGTACATGCATTTACATTACAGTAAAACAACTACAAGAAGTATTTAAAGTATTATTAATTAGACTTTAGGTGAGTAATTCTACGAGTACTAACATTTTCGTGGATTATTAGTTGAGGGCCATGTGGGCGTTCAAGCCACCCCGCACTGCGACCTAAAAGATCTTTTGTGCATCGCAATCCATTTTCGTGGATAATATCGGATACCCTGCTAATAATACTGTAAACTTCAAAAGTTTGTTCGAGACGGTTGTAGGTTAACTATAATTGCATTAACTTCCGATAGGGACGAATAATAGCTTTGTTCTAAATAACATTTGTACTAAAAGTGGGAATATACAGCTCCCGGGGCATTATACAATTACATTTATATATTCAATATTAGTACATATTGGTAAATGTTCTAAAATAATTTTATTTGTGTACTAAACATTATAAGTGCTAAAATTATTGGTTCTAAATATATTAATCTAATATATGCACATAATGTATATCTACTCAAAATATTTTGTGCTAGCTACGCCAGAATAATTTTTTTTTTAAATACAAAAAACTAAATAAAAAATATTTGATTTAGAACATATCTTTACTTTTAGCTCAAGTATTATTTAGTACAAAGCAAACTTTTGTGTTTTGAATGCACCTAACACTTATTCATGTGACTTTCGTCTGGCTATGCTTAAAAAATGTTTAGTTAAATACATAAGTCACCACTAATAAACACATCTCAACAGAATTGATGTGTCCCTGCGATATTATCGCAACCAACTGTAAATATGTAATGTATGTAGTAAAACGTCCAATGGAAGTATGATTCTATAATGATTTTAAGAGTTAAGATTATGCTGAAATTCAACATGTACGATGGAATTGGGATTCTAATAAAGTTCAATCTTACTGAACTGACATCGTTAACAAGGAAGTCCACTTCAAAAATGAACAAATACCGTCAGCTTTTCCAGTAAGTTTACACCGCCTTTTAACTCTCAATCACCACAGCCGCGAAATCATATCCTCGTAGTAGTACCTTCTAAAAAATCAGTTTTAGAACCCAACTATAGTGAATTCAATCCAGACGTTTCTTCAACTGTATTTTATTTATTGTTGTTTTTTAAATTTAAATTGGGCATCCATTCCCAACTACTAGTTGGGATTTCAGTCTGGCATGCTCACCAAAAATATTATTGATGATTATTAATTTCTTTTTTTTCCCTCACTTTCCTCTCAACCCGCCCAAAAGGGTATACGTTACACGAAAGTAAAACTGGAGAGTTTCGAAAGTTAATTATTTACAAGAAATACGATTTTGTGCTTTAAAATTACTAAGTTCCAAAAGTCGTACTAAATAAAAATTATGAATATTTAAGCACTTGTCCCACAATCGTACGTATTATTTTTACATGTTGTGTACACAACAATGGAAAGTTTACGAACATTTTATTTACAAACTCATTTCAATGTGCCCAATTTCTTTTTTTTTTTTTGTTTTGTTTTTATAATTAAGTTAAAAAAAGAAATAAAAACCTTTTTGTTTTTGTTCTATACACAAAATACTCTGAACAGAAGCAAAAAAATAAAAAATTTTCCGATTTAAATTTATCTCAAATTGAAAATAGAAAACTTTTTTTATTTCGTTATTATATTTTGGACATTGCACCATTGAAAGTACATTTTTTTTTTGGCATAAACTTTTTCTCCCCATTTAAGCTTTTTTTTTATTTTAATTTCTATGATTTCAAAATTCAAAGATTGGTTATTAAAATGGCGTTTTTTTCAACTATTTGTGGTGTACAAACTTACCATTTACATAGACTTTTAGTATACAAGGATTATTTTTGAAAAGATGAAGTGTGGTTTGGGGCCAAAAATATGGTAAAGAAAAGTTTACGAGTTATTAAATTTGTTTGAACAACAGACAAAAATTGAATTTTCATGTTGTGTAGTTTGAATTTATTGAATTTAAATGTAAATGTGCTCTAATTTGGAAATATGTTAAATTCAAGTTTAGGTTAAGAAAGTGGATGAACTATCATTGGAAAAAATATGTTCAATCTAGAGTGTTATTACCTACCTAATTTATAATCGATTTATAATATAATTTTCAATAATTTTTTTGGTTTTCAAAGGAATTTCGCTTTTGTGAATTTTTGTTTTGTTTTACGTGCTTTGTATATTAAGCGAGAGCTTTTATTGAAAATTTACATTATAATGCTTTTGCGAGATTCTAATTTTATTCATAAAGTTGTTTATTGGAAATTTCTAAAACGATTTAGTTTATTCTGAAACCGAATATAATGACGTACGTTTACGTGCATATTAGAAGTTTTTACTAAACTAATACTAAACTGAAATAAAGATATAGTTATATAGGAGGACTAAGTATTATAGTTTTCCTTTAAACTGTATATACGGTTTACCAAGCAGTACAGCGCTGTTAATATTGTACATGTAAAATATTTCAATTTTACCTATCTGATTCGTAGGCTTTAATAGATCAACTCCTTGAGTCTTCTGTAAGTGAATTTTGAAATGGCAACTTTACCTTTATTTTAAAAGCTACGAAATTGATTATCTTACGAAATGTTTAACTCCATCACTGTTAAATTCGGATAATTCTTCAGCAGTAATTTTATTACTTTATGTTGAAAAATGTAGACTTAAGAGATTATATTTTTTCTTTAGTTTCAACTTCAAGAAGCAAAATCATATTTATACCTAATTTAATCAAAGATTCAAACCACACAGCTGTAACAGGCGCCTGTTACATAGTTACTTATTTGTACTGCAAATACATTTTGGAAAATTGATCCATTACGCTTAAGCAGCTGGAGAGTCAATTACGAAAACTGGATATCGAAAGATCGATTAAAGAGTTGGTAATATTCCACAGAACAATAATGACTCATGAAACAAGGATGAACAAGATAGAGGAAACACTATAAAAGAATAACCAACAAGTACGCAGGACTGTATTAAGCTAATCCGTAACCAACGAGCTCAGGGGATTACGGTTTCAACTAATTAAATATGCTGGTAGAAGCTCTACTGAAAAAACTCAAGTACACCGTCAGTCGTAAAGATCGCAGATATTATATCCAAGAGCTAGAAGTCGTAAAGATCGGTTCAGATTTAGAAATGCATTCATCCTCAAAATAGTACCGATGGATTTTAATACAACAGTGCCTACTTCAAATTATAAAATTTTGTCGGAATCCTAAATTTATCCAAGAAAATAATGGTTCCGAATCTTGGGTGGTTTCAGAAATAGAGATAAGAATTATAGAATTTAGAAATCAAACAGCGATTAAAGGAAATTTCCATGGGTTTACCATTAACATTCGTTGGACGGGATTTATAGGATATCGCCACACTCGTGAATAACTCTGTAGTAGTAGAAGATACTTGGGTCGCATAAGAGCAGACATCAGGCAAATCAAATAGATACTAGGTGCGACTAGAGAAATTTTGCAGAAATTACGAGGAAGTGTGTGCATAGAATGGGATAGGTCAATCGAAAACCAACTAAGTAAACGCTTACAAACAGAATCGCAACACATGTTGAAACTGTGGGAGCTCAGCATCTCTCAAAGACTGTAGCAAGCGTATTACGAACAGATTTGGTTTGGCCTATGAAGTCAAAAAATGGTCAGCTATGATGAAACAGGGGTGCCACAGAAACTTTCAATGGGGTGTCAAAAACTTTGGAGTTGAACGATGAACACCGATCCGGAGTTTTATCAGATACCGCAACGAATTTTCACAATGTGGCCAGGTCAACCAGTTTCACAAGATACATCAACACTTTCAGACGAATATTGAATTGTAATCGAAGCCGAAAGTAGTTTAGGAGGCGCCGTGCAATTAAAAAAATTATTGCTGGGTAAATTTAAAAAAATAATTGTAAAGTTAAGGATATGTTTTGGTTAGTATTACACATGCGGGCAAATCAAAATCGATTAGATTACACATATAGCGCAAAACCTGATACAACCGCTACCTATAGGTACGAATTTTTGGGAGATATTTAGGCTAGTTCAACTGAAGATAGGTGAGCTAGATGAGAATTACCTTAGATTAACCATAAAATCGCATCAGAATATGCATGGATTTAAGGCTTGGAATTGGAACCATGTAACAAGGAACATGTTACATATTAAAAATACTCAATAAGTTTCCATCATTCGAAAATAATGAGTTATGTAATCCAGATTTTTCTAAACATTTTCCCATATAGTGTAACGCAATCCATTCACCGTAACAGTTGCACCAGCCTCATTTTCGAAAAAGTAAGGTCCAATCATACCACCAGCCCAAAAACCGCACCAAACAGTGACACGTTGAGGATGGAGAGGCTTTTCAACAATCATTCTTGAATTTTCTGAGCCCCAAATGGGGTAATTCTGCTTATTAACGTAGCCTCCGAGGTGAAAATGGGCCTCATCACTGAAGATGATTTTCGCCGAATGTCGAAAGGCGGAATGCCGAGTGGCCGAATGAGTCGGAAGGCCGAATATCGGAAGGTAGAATATGTCAAAAGGCCGAATATCGAAAAGCCGAATGTATCGAAAGGCCGAATGTCGAAAAGCCGGATAGGTCACAAGACACACATTTGTGGTACATCTATCAGTCGAGGCGATAGGAACGATACTACAAGGTTGACGAATCATTTATGAAGCATTAAATCCGCAATTCGCTCGAATACATCCGTCGATACCATACTACCCAACGAATTAAGCTAACCACAAAATAACTTGAAACATTTGTGGTAGAACTATCAGTAGAAGCGATATGAACGATACGATTCCTTTGATCTGTGTCTGAAAGGTTGACGAAGCAATTTCCATTATCATAATTATAAAGAACTTTATGGAAAAAGTCAAATTCCATAGGCATTTTATAAATTTTAATTTTAATTTGGTCCACACTTTGATAAACTTATATACATTTTGTGTTTCTGGATTATAGTTTTCTGGATTTTTGTTTTTCTGGATTTTCAGTTTCTGTATATTTTTTTCTAGATAAGGCTGGATAAGGAATAAAAGATATTTCTTTTTTATTTTTTATTATAATTAATTAATTTTTAATTATAAGACAAAAAAATACGTAAGAATATTTTAATATCTAAGGCGATTTATTATTAAACATTTTTACACAAAAATTTTGATAAAAATATAAACTTTGGTTTTCATTTCAGTGGTTTGGATTTCAGTGGTTGCATTTTCAAACAGTTCCAGTAAGTCAACAATGTCCATTTTTAAGTAACATACATATACTACTAAATTCAACGTGTGAGCAAAACACGACATAAGTTTAATCTATACTAATATTATAGCGCGTAATTGAAATTTTGCTTACGGGAATAGATCAGCTTTCAATTATGATCCAAATATAGATTATGCTCAGCAAAATACCGTAAAAATTGGAGAAATAAACAAAACTTGGCCTAAGTGATTTTCTAAAAAATTGAGGACTGAAGCAAACGGTTGTGCTGGAGACAAAGTGCTTTTCCCTAATATTCAGGAACCAACACAACCAATGATAGATCTTTTGTCAGGCAGTAATTCATTATCTGCGCATTTTCTAACATACGCAGGTATAATACACTGTTTCAGATGATGTCATTCGGTGCTAAAGAAATTCGCGAAGGAATCTTTATGCTTACATTTAAGGTAGAAGGACAGATGTACCATTTGATTGGTAAACTCCTCCCACCTTCAGGCCAAAGTCCACAGTTTCTACAGATTTTTTTTCATATATGATGACGTTCAACAGTGTGTCGCCCAACCGCCGATGGAAAAATAGTGGGCATATAACACAATTAATAATTAAGTAAAATTAAGGCTTTTCAGATTTTGCGGTTACAACAGGGAGGCGCTGTGTTGGAAAAATGTGTTGTCTGTAAAAAAAAATTAATTCTAAGGTCCAGTACTTAATTCTAGATTAAAAAAACAACCTGCCTGGATCAACAAGGAGTGAATAAGCTGTAATTTAGAAATTGTGTTGTCTTGTGCTCAGGGCCAGCTCTTGGGTAAGTAGTGCCCCGATGCAAAACTTAATTAAGACGCAACTATCTGCGAGGGTGTTTTTTGCTTTTCGATTTTCTGCACCGAATAATTTTTTCTTTGATTTTCATCAGGTTACACATTTTGTTTGTTTAGATTTTTCGTGAATTTCTGTTGCACGCTCTCTTTATGAAGGACTTTACACTGATCCATACGTAGGTATGTATATATACATTTTATTGTTGGGTTGTCCTGTTAATCTTTTTGCACTTAAGTTATTTAATATTTTTTGCCACCACATTTTACTAAAAAAAAATTTTTAAATTTTTACCAAGTTGTACAAAGTGAAAAAGAAAATTACGCCAAAGTTTATTTTCATATTTATTTTTAAGTTAATTTAAGCCTTGTTTTAGGATATTTTCATAATCGATTTTTCCACGAAAAATTATTTCACAATTAAACGACTTTATTTTATTAAACAAAAAAAAACTTGTGGATTAAAAAAATGGTACATAATTATAAATGCACATTATTATTATCTTCGCCCAACGGTTAAAATATACTAATAAATAAAAGGAACAATCAACTTTCAAGACATTTAAAAATTGATTTTTATACTGTTGGTTTTTTTTATACTGAAAAACAATGTACTCGTATTCTCACCAAATGTCCTTTCTATTTATACACGATCACCACAACCTGCTTTTTATAGAACGACGAAATTGTGGGATTTTTGTATATACATACATACACAATATGTACATTTATGTCTTGTGGGAAGCAAAAAAAAAATTCAATTATTAGGGTGGACATTTTCCTTATACACATCTACATAGTACATACATACAATATGTACATAGATAGAAAAAAACACAATTTCCTCTATTATTCATAATATTGTTCATCTATTTTGGTAATTTTGATATTGCCGAGTTTGCTCTTAATATTTTATGTTTTTTGCTTCGCCAATCGCCATTGCAGGACTATAATACACACAATTTTCAATTAAATGGTCTATTTAACATATTCGCAGAACTTATCATAGTTAATCAAACATATATAAAAAAAAAAAATCAATGTACATACATACTTGTGTCATTATTAATTTTGTTTCTTATTAAATTATACGCGTGACACGAAACAAGAAAATAACATAAAATAAATAAAAATAAGAAATGTTAATAGATGACATAAATAATAAAAATTTATGTTGCTGCTTCTTTACCATTCCGCCTCACCAAATCCATCCAAAAGCGTTATACTCTCTATGCTAATAGTAGAGTAGCTATGTATCTCTCAGATTTTGTTATTCCGTTTTTTTTTAGGGGGAGGGAGGAAAATGGAAAATAAATTTTAAAATAATAATCCCATCTGTGTTTGACTTTACAGTATTTTTTCTTGTTCGCATTTTTGTTTTGTTTTGTATATTTGCCATTTTCATTAAAATTTGTACTTTGTATAGTACACACACACATACACACACCCACACACACACTTATACAATTTTTTAATTATAGTTTTCATATTTTATCAACTTTTAATCTAAATTTATATAGAAACTGATTAGAATATTTTCTAAATATACAGAAATCTACACTTACTGGTAAATGAGAAGCGTAGAGGATTTGGGATACTTTTTTTTTTGTTGTATCCTTGATGAAATATAAATTCATTACGATTTTTTGACCTGAATAAATAAATCAAAGCTGCATAAATTTGTAAATTAAAGATTTTGTTGAAAATACATAGTTAAATAAAAAGATTTTTAATTAAATTTTAATTATTCTAATTTATAATGAAACGCTGTAAAATTTATAAAAAGTAGTTTAATAATGTTTATCGATTTTGAGTAACATCGGTTACGGTAATTTTATATGTATTAACGTGTACACAGTTATAGATTGGATTTAAATTATTTTCGTTCACATTGAATTTCAATTTGTTTAATTAAATAAATAACAAACAAAAAAAATTAAATAAATAACATAGATATTTGTTTTGCTGTTAAAACATAAATAAATTTGTTATTTTATTTACAAAATTTCAAATTTACATTATAACATTTTTGCGATATTATATCCAAACTTATCTTAAAATAGTTGAAATAAATTGGGAAACGAACAATATTAATGCATCTCGTATTTAATTAAATTATAATTACGAATAATGAAAATAAGAGCGGTATATAATATAGTTAACTAATTTTAGAATAAAATAAAAAATTAAAATTTGGTCCCAGAACGTAAACAATTATGGAATATACAATAAACGGGGGCAAAGGGAAACCTAAAAATTATTTACCGTTCAAAATTAAATTATTTTCTGAGCAATACGCGTACACACAACTTTCTGTAAAAGAATAAAACAAAAACACAATTTTGGGAAAGGAAATTTTAATTAATAAATAAGTCGGCAAAAAATGTTAAATGTGTAATTATTTTTGTTTATAGATGGTGATCTATTTTTCCTGGAGGAGAATATTTTGTTTAATTTTAAAAATAAGTTGGAGGAATCAAATTGAAATTCTTTTCAAATATGTAACAAAATATTTGGAAAATAATAAATAGCTAACTTTTATCTAAATAGTCGAAGGTAAATCAAATTGATTCGAAAAGATTTCGAACAAAGAATTTAGGTTTGCTGCTTTCCTTTGTTGAAGAATGCCCGCAACCACTGCGAATACACTGCGCCAAAATAAAAACGCAACAGAAATTTATTTTCGAAAAAATACCCAGATTTGAACCCTTGTTTTCACATTAACACCTTAACAATAACACTTCTAAAAAAAAAATTTTTTTTAAAAGAAATTTTGTCTTCTCTTCGATACTGGAATCCGTTTTATTTTATTTGGGATTTTTTTTTGACTTTTTTAAGTAAAATAAAATGTGAAACTTTTATGTATAAATATCTATAGAATCATTTCAAGACATTTCGATGAGGCTGAGAAACCCTGGATAAAAACGGCTGTTGTTCACTCAGTATTTCAACTGCGTTACATTTTGGGTCAAAAAGCCAATAAGTTATTCTATTTTGGATTTACATTTCTACTCTCATCGCAATGAGTTTAATTTCGGTGGGTTCATTGTATTATTTATTTATTGCCCATTATTTCAAATATTTTTTTATTACAAACAAGTTACATTGAACGAAATAAATATACCCAAAATACAAAATTATTACACGCATTAATGATTAATCACTACTCAAGGATTTTACTTTTCGTCGATTGTATGAACGTTGCTAAATAAAAATGTAGCCTCTCTTTTATTGCAGTTTTATAGCAGTTGTTTGTATGAATGGCAATACTTTTTCTATGACGTTTACTTTCTTGATGTTTATTAAAATATTTTTTTGTTTATTTAGTAGAAAATAAAATTTCAATTTCCGAATTTGATATTTTCTTCCTTGTTGAGTCCATTTTTAATAATTACGATCTTTTATAAAAATGTCTCGTTTGTATGATACAACACATTTGAAATGTCAAAAAACAAAAACAAATTTTTTTAGTCTCTGATTCAGTCACCAAAAATAGAGGATAAAACGGATGATAAAAAATAATCATGGATTAATTTTCTGATTTAGCATCGTTCATACAATGCAAACTACGCTAAATCAGAGGATTAATCATTTATCCTCATTCATACAATCGGGCCTGTGTTTGAAATTTTTTTTTTTGTGTGAAAAACAAAAACATACGAGATCTTTCTTTTTTTTTTGTTTTTTTTGTCTGCGCTAAAGCCGCATACTTCAAAAAAAATTCATTAACTTTTATGGTAATTTCGCAACAGAAGAACTTGACGGACATAAAATTTTCTCATATAATTTGTAAATTTTTTTCCCCTCCATACCAACTTAAAAAACATAATTTTTTTTTCTCGTATGAAAAAAAGATTTATGTTTTTTTTTAAGTTGGTATGGAGGGGAAAAAACTTACCGAAAAGTTGAGAAAATTTTATGTCCGTCAAGTTCTTCTGTTGCGAAATTACCATAAAAGTTACTGAATTTTTTTTGAAGTATGCGGCTTAAGTGCGGTTTTTCATGGGATGATTTGATGGATTGAAAAAGAAAAGAAAGGCATTAGGGTTTGGAATTTCAACAAAAAAATGACTTAACAATCAAATCCGATTTGTAAAACTGAAATTGCAAGTTCAAAAGCTTAGTAAAGATGGTTAAGATTGAATTTAATATTTAAAAGATTTAAGTGGTGTACCTGAATGAAAAAACTATAAGTGCTTCTAATGTAATCTTTAGTTTGGACGAATTAATAATGTTTTTTTGATGGTTTAACTCAGAGTGAAAGTAGTGAAATTGTTTGTGGATACCAGAATTATTTGGAATATTAAAACATTAATATAAAAATTAATGCTGGGACTCCGAATCATAAATTATGCTCGGCAAAAACTATATCTATGTAAAAGAAAAAATTGTAAGTCGAGTGGTAGAAGATTTGCTAGATTGAGTGATAATCTGGTAAACACTAATTTATTATTATGAAAACATAGTGATGTTATGAAGAATTAATGAGCCTTTTGTGCTGTAAAAAAACGGAATTTATTAACTTGGATCTTCGTGAATAGATTCTAATCTGTGTTTAGGATATTAGACCTTATAAAAAATATGAGTGAACGTTACAATTCTAAGATTGTTGATGGTATTTAATTTGGGTCTGAGTGTTTTTTTTTTATAGTGATAATTGCGCTTACCTAAGCAAGCGGTAAATATATTGAGGTAGTCTCAAAATCAAATTGAAATAAAAACGTTATTGTGTATTGAGACATAATGTGGTCGAAGAGGTTAGATTATTAGGTGGAAATTATATTGAACCATTGGCTACGGATTATTTTGGTTGGAGTGGTGCACGCAAGAGGCGTATCTCATAGATATTTTCGAAAGGCGATCACTTGAGAAGCCGTTGTATTTTCTTGCGTAGCTGTTCTTGTGGCAAAAGGTGTTTTCCTGGCGATATCTTATGATGAGCTGATGGCATCAACAAGGAGCGTAGTTGGATAAGTTTATTGCTATATTTGATCGTTATTATTTGTTGTTTATTACTATATTTGATCGTTATTATTTTGTCTTTGATCTAAACTATTCATTTATGTAATGCATTTTCTCAATTTTGATAATTTTGTCTTAAATTAATAATTACTTGATTTATTGCATTTTATTACAAGGTCAGTTATTTAAGTCAATTTACAAAAAGCTAACTAATATCATTTTCTCTTTATATTTTTTTTCGAGGTATTTCATTTTAGGAATCGATTTCTTCATCTTCGAATACAGCCAGGTAACATTTATACACATTTGTGTTAGTAAATATTTTTTTTTAAGAACTTGTTAAACAGGTTATTATTATTTATCTGCAAGGTCTTGTAACAGTAGCAATTGGCTAAACAATTATGGATATGGAGTGGCGTGATATGAGGTGAGTTGTTGTAAGTTTGAGTGTCCGTATCGTGTCATGTGATGTAAGACGCCAGAATACACCCCCATCCACACGATTAACTTTACCTCTCCGTTCAAGCTAGCGGCAGAAATAGGGCGTATTCTGGAACCGCACGACTTCAAACAAAAAAACATTCATTTTTTTGTCTTGTTAACGTTAGCCTAATAGCGGGATAGCGTTACACATTATTGACATTAATTGAGCTTGAGGAAAGTACAATTCTGTTAAGTTAATCGCCTAAGCATGCCATATACGCTTTAAAGTATATACCATTACTCATAGACAGCAATCTAATTCAAGATTCCATATTTAGACTTTAGTGAATCGTCACGGCAAAATCGCTGAACGAAGCAAAATGTAATCGTTTTTTCATTGATCAGTTTGAAATAAAATAGAGCACTTTTATTAGGGTGCAATGTTGACCGTAAAATCATAGCAATTCGAAGGACAGTAGCGCGGAACCCCCCATAACCAAACTCAGCAACAGCATGAGCAATACTAATAACAAAGCATACCGATTAAACTAAAACCAACAAAAATGTTTAGATAAGCCGTGCTGTCCCAATAGATGTAAAAATGAACATTAATGCACATTAGTGTTAGTGATGTTACCGTTTACAAACACGACATACAATATAAAACTCACTAACACACCGACACAAATCAATGTACATTTGTTTTAGAGTATCTGTCATTTAAGCGAACAGCATGGCTTGTATAAACAAATGTTTTGGTTTTGATTAAACAATTTTAATACTATTATTATTTTATTATGTATGAATGTATATGTGCAATTTGCACATCTCGTTATTTCCATTTCATTTTTTTGAGTCACTTACACTTCTTCTTCTTCCGCTGGCGCTACATCCCATGAAGGGATTTGGCCGCCTCAACGATGCTCCTCCAAATATTTCGATCCGCCACAAGAGAACGCCAGACACGGTGACCGAGTGTGTACAGGTCCCTCTCAACGTCGTCCATCCATCGGGTAGGTGGCCTCCCACGAGGTCCTACTTTCGCTGGTGCCGACTCCAAGGCCTGTTTAGTGGTCCGATTTTGTGAACGTTATCATCTTACGCTCAGTTACAGCGATTTTCTGGATGTTTTGCGCTGTTAGTGTCCAAAACTCGCAACCAAAGGTGACACCTGGTCTTATCAGCGCCTTGTAGATGTCACTTACACTACACATGCATAATTTGTGGTCGTTTTGCTCGTGTGTGATTTTCATTTTCAAAAACACTTGCTGCTGCGGCCATTTTCACAACAAAATAAATTAAAGTAGGCGGTTTATTTTTATTTTTTTCGTATTCGGCTCACAATCATTTTGAAATGCCGGATGATTTTGTACGTTGCATGTGTATGCGTAAATTTGTGTGCATTTTAGGCTTTTTTTATGGTTGATATTCACACATACATGCAATATTATATGCTCCTCCTGCCGATAGAGATTCATATAAAACAATATACTGATATTTGAGACTGTAAACGAACTTGCTCGATATTTCATTCCCAAATCCAAATTATCCATTTTATATAGAATTTAGAAACCTTGAAAAGGATTCTGAGGAAATTTCTGTACCATGACTCCTTGTCGAGTTATTGAAATTTTAGGGAAACGTGTCAAAAAGGGCAAACACGTTAACAAGTAGATTTTTGTATCTTGAAAATTTAGCACTCTACGATAAAATTTTATTTTATCACATAGATTTAAATAAATATAAATTGTGGCTTTAGTTGAAGCATGTCTAACTTATCGTGAAATTGGGCGAATCTGTGATATTAATGTGTCTGTTGTGAGCGCGGACTTGGCTCAGAAACCCACAGTGTGAATCGGCGTGAACGATCTGGTCGACCAAGAAAAACTACAACAAGAGATGCTTTATGCTAAACATAATAGGATAAACAGTGTTCAAGAAATTAGAATTAATGTACCAGTACAAAACCAGATATCAAAATAGATGGTATATCGGTTGAAAAATCACTTCGACCCGTTAGAGTTCCGTATTTGACTGATAATCATCGTCGACAATGAGGTAATTATGCATTGCAGTATAGAAACTGGACTCAGAGAATCGCGGTTTAATTCGTATGTATCAGACGGCCGATGCAGAGTTTGGCGTTCACCAGGAGAATGATTAACATAATTGCATGATGCTAGTCGTATTATTTCATGGAGGTTCGGTGATGGTTTGGGCGGGTATTTCGCGGAATTACTAAACTGTTTGGTAGTAATACCACATCCAGCTTTAATCTCAATATGATATGTGGAAGAAATTTTAAGGCTTCATATGCTTTCCATTAAAAGACAAATTGGGCATGGATTTTTTTTATGCATGATAATGTCCGGCCGCACACAACTTTAAACACACGCCAATTTCTGCAAAATCACTAATGTAATCAACCATATCCTCCGCGAAGGTTAGATTTAAAGCCTATAGGGGCCATGTTACGACGGCGTGTAACATAACGGGCAAGGCAACCAACAAATTTGCAGGAACTCCAAAATGCTTTACAAGACGAATGCCATGGTGTAACGGTGTATTGATGAAGTTTACAAGATCCAAAAATATATTTGTTAACGTTTATACGCTTTTTGATACGTTTCAGACAATTTTTATTTTACTCAAAAAAATCATAAAAAACAAAACAAAATAAAATGGATTCCAGTATCGAAAAGAAGATAAAATTTCCTTTAATTTTTATAAAATATTTTTTTGAGAAGTGTTATTTCAGATACAAGCATTCAAATCTGGGTATTTTTTTGAAAACAATTTTTGTTGCGCTTTTATTTTGGCTCAGTGTATTTCCAGAAACAGGAAATACCCTTTCTGCCTCAACGCTAGTGTTGGTGAAATGCTTAAAAGATTTCTATACACTTGTTCCAAATTTTTACCTCTTATGCCGCCCTCTTCAAATCGTGTCAATTCTTTTCGTATCTTTGTTGCTAACAGATTATCAGTGCATTGTCAATTAATTTTATGGCTAGTTAATCGTCGATGGATTTTCGCATCAACCGTTTGATTGTTTCATCCGATTGTAATCCGCTTACCTCAGAATTGTTATTGTTGGTTTGATAATCTCCAAACTTGGATACTGAGAGAATCTCTTCATCTGAAGAATTAAAGCTCAACCAGTGAAAAATTATAAATTAAGGAATTTTAACGACACTAATTTTTCTTAATTTTTTTTGACATTCGAACCAGCGAAAAATTATAAACATAATAAAGGAACCTACACACAAACAAAATAAAAAATCAAATTACAAATTGTTATTGTTTATGTGCAATACAAAATGGGGCTACATACCTAATTTGCAAGCACAAAATGATCACATGTTTTACCCTTTTAGGAAAAAGTATATTAGAAAAATGTTGTTAAATCAACAAATAAATTAATTTCAGTCAGTTAAACCTAGAAAAATAAAACTGAAATGAATAAATAAAAAATGAAAAATAAAAGCCATGAAATGAAAAAATTTGCATCTTTCGCATGAACAGTTTTTTGGATTTGACATTTATTTCTTAAGTTTGGACGCAAAATCGCGCATTCTTAATTTATTTTAAGTGATAGATCTAATTTAACGAAGATTCGTTAAATTGGTTAAGTGACGTTAATTTTCTGCTGGGCGAGAATACAGAAATTCTATCTACCGCATTTTTAAGTTTATAATTTTTCCCTGGTCGCCACTTTACTTCTATTGTCACTTTGTATTGACACATTTCCTACGCTTTGAAGCAAATTTACTATAATCTTAATGATATGTGACTTGATGCTTTCTTCGGAATATTTCGGATATTACACATATCATCACGATCCTGGTATCTATTATGGAGATATTGCAGAATACTAGAAAGGCCTGTTCGAAAATTAAAATATCAGGGTGGGCTATGCCTTGTACACGGCCATAGATAAGTTGTGTGAAAGCATTTATAAGATATTGAGATTAATTATTAAATTATTATTTAATTTAAAATAAATTATCCGCCACAGTTTCTTTACTCATAAATTGAGATTTAGAATTGCTCCGATCAGATGACGAGTTGCAGTGGAATTCAGTGTTTCACGTACCAACGACATAAACACGACAATTGTAAAGAGCAAATAAGTATCGTTAATAATTAATGTATGGTTTGCTCCGGACATTCATAAATTCATAAAAATTGAATTATCCGTTTTAAATATCAAAATTTCATATTGATCGAGGGATGTCCGAGGATTGTCCGGTATGGATCGAGGTGACCGAGTAAGACCGTCCGGTACAACAAAAATTAAAATGTATTATGTAGCAAAACGAATTTGTTTCGTTACATTATAACGTTATTAGACTATATTCATATACGCAAAACCTAATCGTGATAAATTTCTACTTGCCACCACCGGTAATTGTACCCGGGACCCTCAAATTGGAAAACAAAGCTCAACTACCTGGGACCGAGCATGTAGCAAAAATAAAAATTCCCAAAAAAATCCGTTAAAAAAGAACACCGCATTACATTTTTATTAAGTATGTACAATATGAAAACAAAAAGCCCCTACATAGTTTCTTGTCATCGTTGCCCACCGACGACCAAGTGCTAAGCGGCTTTAAGAAGTTCCCTATTTTAATATGGCAATAATTATTCAAAACCACAAGCTTATGAAATTGTATTCTCCCCATTGGCCAACAGATCGTGGGTAGATTTTCTTCTTTTAGGATGACAATATCTCCAACATTGGATTATCATGTTTATGCTGCCATTTGTGTCGTTGATTTAAATTATTTAGGTATCAAAATGAAACTGCTTCCAAAACAAAGTCCCTTTCCGACGAATTCATTATCAATTTTCACCTTGGGTTTGTTGATGTCATTATTAAAAGGTATACATTCAGGAAATGAGGTCATTGATGGTCAATCAGAAAATGAAGTTAATGCTTAATAGCTTTCATCATCGGTTTATAGTGCACAAATTCATGTTGAATTTAAGAATGCTTTTAAATTTATCTTTATTGTAGCTTTAACAAAGTGACTTTCCACCAAAATATGAAGACGAAGGAATGATGAATTGCCAATCGATATTGTTCTGCGCATAACATCATTATGATTATAAGGGATGAATTAAGAGGTCTCTGTTTTATTTTTAGCTATCTAGGTGCACTTATGAAGCTACTGCCGTTGTCGCTGAATATTATGCTGCTTTGGTCATTAGGCACTTGGTCACCAGACAATTTTCTCTTGTATAGGCAGATATATTTCCAATAAACGTTTGGACGGATGATCAGATAGGCCAACACATTGGTTGAGTTTGTCCAGGCATGCCTTGTTGGTTTAAGACTTCCAAACACTGCTGTTGATAACATTGACTTATTCTTCTGGGTATCTATATGGGTATTTAGTGAAAATATGAGAATTCACTTTTCCCTTTATGCCAGGTTTTTGCTATTTCATCTGGTACAGGGTCATCCCAGCCTAAATTTTGAAACGACAGACTTAGAAATTACGTTTTTAGCATTATCGTTGAAGGAGCTAAACATCCCACCGGATCGATAGTCTAAATTTTCAAATTTATTTCCTAGAAGTCTAAAGTCTAATACCACAACAAACAATAAGGAAAATCCACATAAACAAAATTGATATAGGGTTGTAAGCTAATTTATTCAAAACGGTCATGTGGGATGTGCGGGATAACAGCCCAAGTGAATATAGATATGATTTTCTTGTATATCCGCTGACAGACGTTATTCCAGATTGATTTTGAGGTTTTGCGCAATTTTCCGATTTCTCTTAAATGATTCACTGAAACTAGGTCATAGAGTGTAATTTTCATTAAATCCGGTTACAATAGTAATTATCTTAACTGATTTTAATTGAAGACAAATATTTTCAAGCGACTCTTTTCATTTATTAAATGAAGCTGATGATGCTCAAATTATTCATTAGGGGCAGAACAAAACGATGAGAACGGCATTCAATTTCAGACCGAATCCTATTACATGTTTAAATGTAAAACAAACTTTTCATAACACATTGAAATCCCATATCTAATGGATTTTATCTTACCATCATCAAATAGAAGTTTGTTTTTTACCAACTAAAATGAATTTATAATTGATCGGGGGAATTGAATAAAATAATACAAACTGAAAAGAAATGTCTTCATAAGTAATAAGAAATTGAGTTAAATTGTAAAACAGTGACTGAAGAAAAAAACGTTTGGTTTCATTTCACATTACAATGTCTAAAATAAACTCATGTTCTCTGTTTTGCTGGTGGGGAGTATTTTTTCATATTTTAATTTTAATTATCATACTAAGTCCTAGGTACTTGTCTTTATATGTTACATGCTTTTGTGAATTGTGTAAAATCCTAGATAAAAACAGATTTTTTTCGTATTTTTATGGGAATTTGATGATGACATTGATTACTTTTTCAATGATTTGTTAGTTCTGCCACATAAACAGAATTCTAAAAGATTAATTTTGACAAAAAGAATCGAGTCATAATAGATTTCGTGGGTTCGAGAGAATAATGTGGAACTGTTACCTATCTGTGTGTATTTAATGTGTAAAATCTACAAAAAAACATCAAATGATTTTGGTGCAGATTATGATGCAACTCAACTTAAAGCAGTAACTCAACAAGCCAACTATAATAGACTATTAACTATATATTAATTATTATTGAATAATCTGTAACACCACGCGATTAACGTCGACGAATAATTTTCAACTATAATCTCGAAAGTATCGAATAATCTCGAAACCAAGCCACCAAATGTCTTTCGAATTCGCAATATGAATTAATTCAAAATTATTTCGAGGATCTTAGAAAATTTCAAATATTTTAGACAATTGGCATCTATTATATGTAACTCTTATCCTACAAACTTAGCTTATATGTATCTGTTACCTACCACGTAGGTAAATCCTGGAAGCTTAAGAACAAAAAAATATAAAGGGCTGAAACCTCACGAGGTGATCAGAACTTCGGTCTTTGGTATCTTCAATGGAGATAGCATTCACATGTGTCATAAAGTTGGTGTGACAATTTTGACAGTACATACATATTGATTTCTATTTTAACCAACATATATTTACTTATACAACAATAGCCAAACAGCTCAAAAGCTTCAGTAACATGAGTACAAGCATCCAATTTAACACGAAAAATCGTATTCTAGAACTTTATATCGAAAGTAGTAAAAAATTATACTGATATTTCTAACCGTATAACTGGTCATATTCCAGAACTTTATCCAAAAATCATTTTAGAATCCCATTTCCAACACACATGTCAAATTTCATAATAATCGGTTGATAAATAGGCAAGTTCTATCATATAAACAATTTGCTATCTACCCCAACTCAACTCCAACTCAACTTCAACTTAACCCTGCAATTGACCCCTAACTTAGTCATCAAATCAATTCCAAATTCAATGCCCAATTCAATAATCAAACCAGCATATATAAAAAAATCGTAAATATTTATAAAAGCAGGTATTTTGGGTCAATTCGTATGGCAGGTACACCATCCCCTTAACGTACAGTCTCCAAAAGCTTTTCAAATCTCCGCCTTGACCATAGAAACAGATTGGCGAAAAAAAATCCAAATCGGACAAGCCGTTCTCGAGATACCATGGGTCCAGACCCACAGACAGACGGACGGACATTCTTTTTTTTTGCATTTTCGGACTCAGGGACTTTCAAAACGTCGAGAAAAGTGGTTTTGGACCAACCAAATTTTTGCTCATTTTTGACAGGATTTCAATACTTTGGTCTTTTTAGACCGAAGTAATTCTCGACAAAACATTAATTCTGTAACAAGATGCAACAAAACCCATTGCAAATTAGAAGAAATATCGAGTAAAACGAGTAATTTCGAAAAGCTTCTGTAATCTTAGAATTATAGAATAATTATGATATTTTGATACTCGAGAATTCTATAATCACGATTTATTACATAAAATTTCGAATATTCCAGAAAAATTTCGATAAACTTAAAATCATAGAATAATCTTGAAATATCAAGAAATTAGTATCATGGAGTCTTCGTAAAACCATAAATAATCTCGAAAATACTACAATGAGCTTGGGTATTAAGCTAAGCTAAAATCTTGAATTTTTGGAATCTTGTCTCTTTAAATTCTCCTTAAATTAATTTGTTTGAGTGCTATGCCTAAAAAATCTCGAATAACGTCGAAGTCTACAAAAATTTCGAATAATAAACTAAAACATACATACATCGATACATCACTAATTCATGCAATTCATAACGCCTTTCACGTTTCGAGTATAACTATTCTAGAACCTCGAATTACCGAAATCTCAAATACTTCAATCCAAATTAACTCGGATAATATCGAAATCTTGAAGAATCTCAAAACAGTTATAAAATCTCGAATAATATCTAAAGTCTAAATAAGCCTCAAGTAAGCTTAAAAGCGTGGAAAAATCACATAAAATCTTGAACATCCCGCTGTATCTTTAAGTTGGAAATACTCGTATAACACAAGATAACCTCAAAATTTGCAGATAAAATTAAAATTTGGATGAATTATAATTAATTATAAATTGCTGTCCAATTGCAGAAACTAATTTGTGTGACAATCATTTCACAAAATTTAATAAATAATTCATCAGAAATTTGATTCTCGATAAAAATCGTTTAATATCGAATTAAATTAATCAATTTTTAAAATTGATATAGAAACCAATCGATTTATTCCATGCGTGACAATTTAGGTCATAAGTGGCCACTGGAAACGAGGAACTGCCTCCAGCCACCTTATCACTATCAGGAAGCTATCCAGGAAGAAAAGGACAAACAACTTCTTATCGGTTGAAGATAGTGAATGTCCGAGTAATTACTTCTGATTTATTTGATTTTAGCACTATATGAAATTCGCTAAACTCGTTTGAAAAAAAAATAACTTTCGACATGAAAAGATAATGATAATTTTAGCGTTGGAGGTCTGACCTAAACTTTGGGTAACAATTCGGTGTTAGTACAAATGAAATCAATCAACGGAACAATAAAGCAAGAAATACATCCAATATGCTTCGTAAGAACTGGAATGTGTCAATAACTCCGTTAAGGCTTAGAGACCGAATTCAGAAAACGCAAGTGGTGATGGATCGGACATATACATTAAGGAAAACCAGACGTCATTAGAAAAGAATCCGCAAGGTAAATGGAAAGGCCAGCATTTCCCTGGAAAGAATGGTACTAGCTGAAGCGAAAGAACGTGGTAAATATAGGGGAGCTGAAAGCCTCCAAAAGAATGAGGTGGTCCAGCCTAGTAAACGCTCTATACGCCTAAATGGCGAAACCAACTTTTATCGAATCTTGTTTTAGCGATTTACAACTCTGATTCTTTGTAAAATAATTCAATAGCCTAAAAATATAGTCCTATTTCCCTCGATGTGTTTGTAAATTGTTTGTGGGGTTCCCTTAAAAAAATTTCTTCATATTTTTTACCAATATACAAAAATTAAATGGCTCATTTCGAGTAATTTCTTAATTAATCCTCAAAACCAGATAATTTAACCGTTGCGAAACTGAAAATAACTTTTGTTTTCCAAAATTACTCAAAAATTAATTTGAGCAAAACGAGAGAAACAACGTCCCGTTCTTAGTAACGCCTGAAGGCGTGAGTTCGGTGTTAATTGATGGGCTAAATTGAAAGTCTTGCTTAGGCTGAGTTAAGATTTTACTAAGGCAGAGTTGAATTTCAGTGTGAGTTGAGTTGGGATTGAGTTGAGAAGGAGTCAGCTGTTAGGTTGGGAATTTAGTTGGGGTTGTGTTGAGGGTTGAGTTTGAAGTTAGCTTGAGTAATTTTTCGAGGCGTGTTGATTTGGGGATTGAATTAGACGTTGACTTTGGAGTTATTTGAGGGTTGGGTTGAGGGTTGAGTTGGGAGTAGTTAAAAGTTGAGTTAAATAAAAAAATATAAAATAAATAAAATTAAATATATATGTACAAAAACGCACAGAATACATAAAAACTGTCAGGCAAACGTCAAAAAATGTTAAAACTACGATGTTGCCAACTAGAAAACTAATAGAAATTATCAAAATCAACGAAGAATAATAATTCGTTAATTGAACTCGGGTGACGCGACTCGTCGGTGAGTTGAGAAACATAATAGGAGTATTAATCGCATTCCTTTAAATTATGGATTTTGTTCCCAAAACCGTAACTAGTATTTGTTCATCGAATGCTTGATAATATTACACTTTGGTTTTTCAATTTCATCGCTAAATGCCAGTCACTCGATAAACCAACATACATTATTGTTGAGGTTCGAATATTCGATTCGATTACTGGATTTTATAAATAAAACACACAACTAATCACTCGCACTACCTTCGTTGTCAGATAAAGTAATTCTCTTAATAATAAAATCCCTCTTGCAAGAGGACAAGAACTTGATATTTGCTATATTGATTGGCAGGACCCTCATAATATTCTTCTTTAGTGGTTGTCACATTCACTCGTATTTTCTCAAGTGGCCGTTTCGGAGTCATCACCACACTCCCTAAAAGAAATTTCTTCGCATGATTCATGGTGTAGGGCAATATAAACAGAAAGATCCAGAAACAGCTTGTAAATAATGTTTTATATTTATGGGACAAAATTTTATTTTTTGTGACAGTTAGGCACTAAATATTATCTATAAACAATAAGTATAACAGGTGTGAAATTTTAGATTTCTTTTAGCGTCACAACGAATAATTTTCCCATTTCATTTTATCACCTAATTAAGACGTTTATTTACATGTACATACAGATTTTATCCTTAAGATAAATAATACTTTTAATGCTATATCAGTCAAGGTAAATTTTTATTAGTATTCGTAGATATTATAGCACTGTACCCCCACTACAAGAGACATCCATCAAAATCTTTATATCCCTATAGTATATTTTTGTATATCAAATTTTCAGTGAAAATGGAGATAGTAAAACAACAAAAGCAATAAATAATTTTCAGGATTTTATTTAAGATGGTAATAAAATGGTGAATTTAATTAGAATTTCTTTTATAGGTGTATAGGTATTTGCAATATCAAATTTTATTATATTAAAGTGAGCTAAAGCAAATTATCGAATTAAATGAAGTCAAAGGAAAGTTACTGACACCAGAAAAGATAAAGTTTACGACGACGTCTAGAACATTTTATATATTATAAAAATTATTAGGTATAGGTGAGTCACATATTTTTACCATTTCGATTAGCCCTGAGTGAAACAATTAATATATTTAGAGATTGTGAAGTAAAGGCTGGGTCACCAATTTGCTCTACATACTTAGTTGGGCCATTGATGTACTACTGATTTTCTTATAATGCCTTAAAGATTGGCTGAAATCCTCAATTTATAAATAATTCAATATTATCCGTTGAATGTGTGATACTCAGAACTTGATCAAATTTTATGTCGATTACTCGAACAACACTATTTCATGACTTTCGGTATACTATATATAATCGGTTTATACCTTTAATAAAACTCAATTTCTTTCTTTATTGATTGATTCCTTTTATAACTTTTTTTTATTAAGATCTATCCTGAGCTCAAAACTTGTGTGTTACGTTCGTTTTATGCTATTTTTATTTTCCAACACAAATTCTTATAATCGATAAAATAGCAACATACATTTTATAGGCTATGAAATTTTCAATACTAACTACCAGTTGTTTTGAAGCAGGTATAAGTTTAAGCCAAATCAATAGAATTTATGACACTTACAAAAAAAAAACTAACAAGATAAAATGGTTTAAGACAAATCTGTAACAAAATCCCGAGTTTTAAAGATTGGACGTAAGTATCAAGCACTTATTTAAACAAGTGAAGGGTTTAAAAGGTTTAATATTTAAAATTTTTTCGAATTTAGTCAAAATTTTATTAAAACCAAGTTAAGGAAGGGGTAAATCATAAATTTAAATAATCCATTTATCAATAAATCCATTTATCCGTACAGTGCCGATCAGTGTGTCAAGATATATTGGATGAAGTTCTTATGATTTTGAGTATCTGTAAATAGTTTACCGCATAGTTTACCGCATAGTGTTGAAAAAAAAAATTTTACAAATTTGTAAATTTTTTTTTCTTTCTTTAGAGCTTTGATAATGGTATCGAAAAGGTACCGAAACGTTGCATGTGCAATTAAATAAATTGTTTTTTTAATAAAATAGGCTTTAAATGCAGAGATTCTTTACTTGCATTAAATAAGCCCTGAAGATCTTTACAACGTTAATTAATGCAAGGCTGGACAATATAGGAAGAAAAAGGTTTCTAACTAAAAGTTTTACTTGTTATTTTACGTTTATTTTGCGGGGGCCGCACCAATTAGTAGCACCTGTCCTATTGTTTGGAACTGAGCATATCGACGAAGCCATCAAAATATACTGGCAAACTGTATCTTTCTGTAAAAAGGGTGGTTTTAATCTCAGAAATTGGATGTCAAATTCCTAAGAGTTCCTGAGGATAATACCAATAGAGAATCAAGAGACCAAACCATTGGAACTTAATGATGAGTCTACCGGTATTAAGACTCTTGGATTAAACTGGAACCCAAAGGAAGACACGTTTCAATTCAAGGTTCACTATTAAACATACTATTCTGTCAGAAGCTGCAAAGTTATTCGACCCTTTGGGATGGCTATCATCAACCACAATCCAAGTTAAAATTTTATTCCACCGCCTTTGGTTTTAGAAACTGGACTGGGATGGCCGTTTTCCGTTAAAAATTGAAGAAAATTGGTGGGATATGACTTTTGGCCATGACTTTTGAGTCAAGCAGTCGTATATTTTTTTGGAAAAAGTTTATTTTTCATTAAAAATATTTTCTTTTTAATAATTTATAATTAAAATTAAATAATTATTTGCTAATATAAAATTCAAAAGTACGATAAGGGTGCGTTCAAGATATCTAAAATGGAATCCCTCCCTTTATGCGGAATAAGCGGATAACGGATTCATCGTATTAAACAGCGGGGTCTTTGTGCAAACGTTGCAGTATCACGGAAAGAGATTAAGCAACAGTGCGGTGCCGGGATCTGTGTTATAAATAAGCAGTTATGTGTAAACAATTTGGCCATAAATTGTACACTTTGTTGAGAATGAGCCTTTGCTCAAAACGAGGTGTACCAAAATTAATTAATGTAATTAAATAAATAAATAAATAAATAAATAAAAGATATTAGGAATACTTTACATGAACTCGAAAAACTCACATTCCTAGATTCTCAAGTCAAGTTAAAACAATGGAGCTTCACGAGTTCTATGACGCTTCAGAACAGCGTACGCAAGCTGTATTTATGTGCGTGTCGAAAAATTGTCCGGAGCAGTTGTCGTTACCCTAATAGCGGCCAAAACTTGGGTAGCTCCTCTGAAGAAAATATCTCTACTCTGCAGGTTAGTAAGACTGGTAAAGGAAGAATTGGCTATTAAATTTAATAATACTTACGCATGGACCGATTGAAAAATCTTATTATAATGGCTCTCGGATCATCCGCAGAAAGTGGCAGACATTTATAGCAAATCTCGCATCTCAGATTTTAGAAGACATATCGCACGGCAATACTGGAATCATGTCTATCAAAGGACAACCCAGCAGATGTTGCTTCCAGAGGAATAGCACCAAAAAAACTTTTCCCTTCTCATCCTCTCAAGAAGGAGATGATGGTGGTATACATACTTTCATACGCACATACAAACACTCACTTTTACATACATCTATAGAGAGAACATAAACACTTAAATCAAGCCCAAATTCCTAAGTATTTTGTATTAATCCCAGATATGCCTCCCTTGAATATCATATTGTAGACGACTTCTTAATTCTTATAGGCAATTTAAAACCTTATTAAGAATTCACTGGGCTTAAGGGCAATATTAGCCACAAAATACTACTTAAAATTAAACCATTTGGAGCACCATTTTCGAAATTTCGTATGTTTTGGAATAAGCTCAACAATAAATTCCTCACACATTCAATTAAAGGATAAGTTTGACTTAACTGTTTCTAGCTGCTATCGTAATAAAATAGCAACAACATTTACTTTGCAAAATACTAAAACAATAAATAAGGTTTACTACGCCTGCCAGCACGCTCTGAGAATCTTATGTTTGTGCTGAATAGTTTTATCCTAAAAATACACACGAAAATCATTTTTTGTTTGTTTGCTTTGTTTATTATTTATGATCATCTTTTGTCCTCGGGAAAACAACGAAGATTAACTTTTTCCATAAATTTAGTTTGATAAATAAATTTGTGCACCTTCAATATTATATGCTGTGAACAAAAAACAAAGTAAAAAACAAAAAATTATGCTAAAAAAGCTTAACGACAAAATACAAAAAAAAAAAAAAAAGGTGAGAAGATGATAAACTTTTGTGTATTTTAAATTTTTTTTTCAGGGGGAAAACAAAACGACAAGATGAAAATATCTCGAGTAAATTATAAATTGTAACTCTTCTATAAAATACTTGGCACAATTTATTTGGCGGTTAAAAAAAAAACACACACAAAACAAGAATAGCCAGTAAATAAAAACCCGATATGGCACGAGACCTAAAAAAATACACATGCGCGCACCCCATATACCGAGCTGCTGAGAAGGAGAGTTTTTATTTGATTGCGGGGAATTTCAAACCTATAATGAGTTTTATATCTTCTCACGCGTGATTTTTTTCCCCCAAATTTCCATTTTTCTATATTTTCTCATCTTAATAGAAAATATTTTTCATCATACGCTTATAGTAGACATACACGGCAAACAAAAATATCAACTCAGATTTTCTGTATTTTTTGTAATTCAGTTCAATTTTGATATTTGATTCAAGTGTATCGCGTTCGCAAAAGTTTTTTTTTCTGTTGATTTTTTTGCTTTAGTTCTTGAGTTTCAGATAAAAAAGATTAGACAACACAAAAAAAAAAAAGAAAAAGATTTTAATATTTATTTGGTTGTTTTGTCTGAAAGTGTGCTTTTCTAAATAAAATTGTTTAGTTTTAAACAACAAAAAAAAATTTTTTTTTTTTTTTTGCTGAAATATTATCAACCAACCATGTCAAAACGAAAGAAAAAAATGTTGTGCTTTTTTCGATTTTCATGCTACTGTTGTTGTTATTGTTATTTGTGAAAATAAAAAACTTTGTGAAGTGAATTGAGAAGAAAAAAAAAAAAAATTGTGTGTGTTCTTTATTTTTAATTTGTTTAGAAAAAAATACAAAAAAAAAATAAAAAAATAAAAATAAGATCAAGGAAAAAATAAGTGAAACTTTTGATTTGTGCTTTTCAATGTTTTTGCTGTTTGTTGTGTTTTTGGTAATAAACCAGGAATTTCATGTCATCCCAGTTAAAAGAAAGCACTGAAAGATATTTTCAAATGAAAAAAGTTAGTAAATTTTTTTACAAATGTTTTTTTTTAACCGGAAAATAGAATTATTTAAACAGCTTTTAGCTATTTGTAAAACTTTTCGGTTAACTTATGGCTTTAAGCTAAATATAATTTTTTTTTTGTAAGAGGACGGGAAGGGACACTAAAATAAAACAAATTTGCCTTTTATTTTAGACTTGTGTGCGTTTTATTTGGTATAATTTCGATTTTTATTACGCGAGATTAAATTGTGCTGAAAATTTTTAGTCCAGACGTTTTTTATTAGTCTGCGGGTGAAAAATTTATATACAACGCACAAACAATATTATAACAACAACATTAATGGTTGAACCATAATTTTTATGTCTAAAATTTGCCCAATTAACAACACTTCTATCTCAATTAAATGTGGCAGCTTTCAATCTAACTGATAAATTGATTTAACTGATAAAAGTCAAAAAGATACAAGCAGCCATCTAAATGTAAACACAATGTTTACGTTTTGTGCACATACTATATATTCATTAATCAAAATAATTATGTTCAATAAATTATATACGATAAGAGAAAATATGTAGTTAGATAATTTTTAATTCAAATTGTGAAAATGATAAACCACAAATTTTTATCATAATGTACTGGGTGGTTTTATAGTTAAAATTTATACTGAAACAGTAAGTGAAAACTGAAGTATGTTGTTCACATACATTAATTGTATATTAAATATATTGTTTGAATGGGGGGCTTTACATTTTCAGTATATACAATAAAGAAGCACCAAAGATAATAGATATGAACCTTTTTTACTACTTACATTTAAATCTCCCGCCAAAAAACCTTCGTTATGTTTGTATATATCCTTGAATAATTCATTACGGATTATTTATAAAACGAGTAACAAATTATTAAATTTGTAAAGGACATTCGAGATATATAAAGTTTTTATATTTTAAAAATAGAAAGGATATTATTGGTGATTGTTTGATCTTTTTATAAAAGAGTATAAAATTTATATTTAAAAAGGATGAGTTAAAATAAAATATTAAAATACCAAAAAATAAAAAGGACGAGTATCGTACAATAATACCATTAAAGTAAAAAGCTTTAAGTTTAAAATTATTTAAGCATAAAAAATAATCTACCCGAAAATTTCGCCTCATTGCTAATTACCATTCGACCCAGTAGAATACTAAACATTATAATATTTCTTAATTCTTATTGTTTGAAATAACAAAAATTTGATAATTAAATTTTATCTTTACATTAATTATACCACGCTTTTTAAGCCCTAGAGATAAAGCTGAACAGTTTAGAAATGGGTTGATATAATTTTCTCATTATAAAAGTTAATTCAAATAACAACCCTCGCGTAGAGTGTATGGTTTATTTAATATTGATTAACTGCTTGTTCTAAACAAATGCAGCAGGACAAAAAAAGTTTTTCAATCAATAATGATAAAATTATAAATAACATAATTGTATGTACCTAAAAATAAATGTTAATGTCATCGTAAATTTGATTCGTCATAGATTCATCATTTCACTTTATAAAGCCTACAATCATCAGGCGTAATTGTCTCGTAGGCGTTCAAAACGAGGCGTTTTATTCCAATAAAACGCATGGGGCGTTTAATTTTAGAGTGATCGAACTCTGTATTCTGTATGTCGTAAAACTGGCGGTATTTACAATTTAAATCATTTTGTAAAATCAAATATGTACACCTTGATATACTATAGAAAAAATATATTAGTTTAACATGGTTTTTGTGGTAATTGTTGTCATACAATTTTGGATGAAATATGATTTTTATTATTTGAATTTATGCCCTTGGTATACAAAAAAAACTTGCATTTGTTAAAATATCAATGTGACACCCGGTGCCAATAATCAATCATCTTCTTTAGTGATAACGGCAATTTTTGATGTACATACGTATAAACCATTTTCTGGATGATTGATATTCGGTAGATATTAAATTTGAATATTTTCATTAACTAATCGATTAATTCCTCCCGAAAGCTTCTTTAGCTAGGTTCTTGTTATTTTATTTTGTTTTAATTTTATTAGAAATTCAATTAGGACCCAGAAGTTTCAATACAATTTTTAAATTAACATTACAGAAGCAAATAGTTATTATTTATTGAAATAATCAGATTTCAATGATCGTCTGATCTCATATGAATTTACTCATATTGAAATCACACAGCTTACTCAATTCATTATATAACTTAGATATCAGATTCAAAGGCTCGTTGTCTCCATAATTAGTCCTATGAAATTCAGTTTTCGGCATCGCGAAAAACTACTACTTTCTTTAAACTACTTTCCGGAGCATATAATCCAAGATTCATTAATTAATTTATTTATTTATTCATCAAATAATTTGTGGATGCTTAAATCCAGTGTTGACTGCTGCTTTACATTACAATTTTAAAAAGTGACATTAAACATAAGATTAAAAATTTTCATTTTAATACAATAAAAAGTTTAAAAAACAAAATTATACAAAACAATAAATAAAAATTTAAAATTGCAATTACCTACACTTGAAATTTCACCACATCACTCACCCTATCACATTCGAATAACAATGGTTTTAGACTGGATTGAAAATATTTCAAATTTTGACTATTGAATATTTTGGGAGCCAAAATTAAAAATGAGTTTTGAAAGTTTGTTGTGTTGACTCTTTGAAGGCGAATATACTGAGGGTTCCTCAAGTTGTATCTAGTGCTGACATTCGAATGGTTCATAATGAAAACAAAATATTCGGAGCAGGCTGTGACTTCTACACGGCCGTAAGTGTTTTCCGTGATAACGTTTAAGTATAAGCGGTGCGAGAAATGGACGATGTATGGGTTTGTTAAGATTCATTCCTTTATTATTAACATCATGAAATGAGAGTACAGTGGTTGTTTGCAAACGATTAACTACTGGGCGATGCTACAAGAAGTGCGATATGAAGCGCAGGGTTTCAGCGGTGATGTGACTGACGAATGTGAGAGCCAGACAAGTGCCTCCCAAAGTCGTCGAGGCTAGTGTGTCGGAGACGCAGTCTGGGTCCAAGGTGTCCTTGATGAAGCGCACGAATTAGCATAGCACAAGATGTATATCGGAGTCCACACTGACATATGGCGGTACGTACTGGCTCCGGGAGAATGCCTCATCTGCTCCTATCAGATGAGGAATTCTCCCTTTACAGTGCTCTCTCCCATTGTAAATCGTCACTTTATAAATCTAAATTTTAATTAGAATTTATGTGAAAATTAATTATTTTAATTTACAATAAATTGTCTACCACAGATTCTTTACACACAAATTGACACCAGAATTTTTCCGATCAGATGAGGCATTCTCTCGCTACAGTGGTTTCAAGCATTTTTAATCGCTATTTTCTAGTTTGTAATTTTAATAAAAATTTATGTGGAAATTAATTATTTTAATTTAAAATAAATTATCTGCTAAATACAAGTTTTTTACACACAAATTGACACTAGAATGGCTCCGATCAGATGATGCATTCTCCCATTACAGTGGTCTTAACTCAAGCTTTGTAAATCACCATTTTGTAAATTTTAATTTTAATTAAAATTTATGTGGAGATTAATTATTTTAATTAACAATAAGTTATCTGCCACAGTTTCTTTAAGTACAAATTGACATTAGAATCACTCCGGTCAGATAAAGGATTCTCATGGTTGATTGTAAATCGCTGTTTTGTATTTTGTAAATTTAATTAAAATTCATGTGGAGATTAATTAATTAAATTTTAAATAAATTAACCATTACCGGGTTTTTATGCAAATATTGACACCATCGGATCTCCGATCGGCTGAGCTATTCTCTCGCTACGCTGGTTCAAGCATTTAAATCGGTCGAAATCAGAGGTTCGCAGCTCGGGTTCCTTTGCCGCCGGATGACGTCATTGCAATAATATTATGCATGCGGCATAAACCAGAAGGACCAATCTAAGCAATCATATCTTTAAATTAAAGGTAATGCTTATAGTTGATGAGTAATTGATGACGACTAAGAGCTAAATTACGGGTCAGTTTTCTGAACCTACGGTATAAAACGTTATCACGTCAAAAGCTTTCAGTACTTTAAGCACCATCAGATGTCTAAGTGGAAATATCTTCAGGGATTGAAATAGAGGCCATGAAGCAGAAATCCTTTCCGCATTAAGAGTAATCCTAACAATATGCTCTGCGCAATAATGGGTGGTTGAATTCTGGAGTAGTAAGTGCCACTCCAACAAACTAAGCCATAAGACAATTTCGAGTCATCTAATACAAAGTATATACTTATTTCTTAAAACTACATGCTCTACGTAGTAGGTAAAATTTCCAAATCATTATTATGAGATAATTAAGTATGTCATCGAATTGGTGTAAAACCATAGTGTTATCCACAGTTACTCCTAAGTACTTAAAATATTCTACGAAGTCAATTTTAACACAGCCATCGTTCCAACCAATTTGGTCGTAATTACGAGCGTGGTAAAGAACATTAGGGTCTGCTAAAAAAAGCATCGTTAATCTTAAAGAACATCCTTTTAGTTTTTGCACTTAAGAACATTGTATGCGCGGAGCACCAGTTCATCAGGAGGATTAGGTCCGATTGCATATGTTGAGAAACAATGTTACGATCAGGTTGATTGTACATGAACACCATATCATCCTCGAAAGCGATCAATTGGGAATTAAAGTTAATATAAAAAATAGAGTTCAAATAACTGACTCACAATATCTTTAATATTAACAATCTGCGGGATCTATCGGACAAGTATGAGTAAGCATGAGCAATATAAATGGAGATTTTTTTGGCGAGGTAATTGCTACATAGATCATTTCCAGACGATTGCGATAATTTAAGCTCCGGTATTACATTTAGAATTTCAAGCGGAAAATTTTCTAAGAACACACACGAATTTATTTGAGAATTACTGTTTATAAGATTGGCGCAGGATTCATCATCACAGTTAATGGATTGTTTCAAATTTGCGACAGCATTTACGAAGTGATTGTTAAACAAATCAGTCAATTCGCATGGATCGATTACAGAATCATTTTCATCAACAGATATTTCATCAATTTGAGCGTTTGACCTATGTCTTGTTTAAAATCTCATCGACTAATTTCCAACTTTGTTTAATGTTGCCATTGTCAGCTTGAAACTTATTATTAAAATAATTGGATTTGGCCAAGCTTATTTCCTGCTTAACAGCTTTAATTAATGCCTTAACTCGGTTTGTGAAGTCCGGATGGTTTATATTATTATTGAGCTTTTTCGAAAGTTTATTTTTTTACCTAATTTTCCTAGGGGGGGGGGGGCAGGCTTTATCCAAGGCTTAATAATTCTATCTTTAAGTCTAACCAAATCAACCAGTTCAGAGGCGGTCTCTGAACTGGCTGATTTGGAACGTCAATTAACTCAGAAGCTATCTCAATTGTTGACACAGATACCGCTTGATTGTCATGTTTGGTAGTACCGTTCGTAAAGTTAGTCATTATGACATTCATGAATTGATGAAAGGTGTCCGTTAGTCCACTAAGTGTAGTGGTTAATTCGGTTAAATTCCCAACATTCCATTGCGAACAGTTTTCAATACAAGCATCGCACACAAATTTAACGTACCTAGAGTTGTTACATTGTTTAACCATTGCTGATGACAATGAGACACACGTAGAGTGGAATGTCGTACGACAAATGCCATAACATTTAATGATATTTTGGTTCGAAATGTCCAATTGTAATATTCCAATATTACATTTACAAACAGAAGTTATCAAAAAAATTGCAAGAAAATACTTAATTCATACAAGAAGATAAATACCGTCATGTGGGGCTATTTTGTGCAGAGTGGGTTACTTTGTGCAAATTTGAATTTGGCATTTATCAAGTGCTGCTATCTATTACAGTCGATCCTCGAGTTACGTCGTTTTGATTTACGTTATTTTCGAGTTACGTCGTTTTTTGCTTTGAGTTACGTCGTAAAAAAAACTTATCTGATAAAAATAAAAAAGGGGATTTTTGGATATTTTTATCACTATGATTCTTTCGGTTTTTTTTAGACAAATATATTATTTTTGATGCATTCCAATATTTACGGTTTGGTAAAGCAGTGAAATAAAGAAGCATTTACTCATAATACATCTACTCCACTCAAAAGTAGAAATATCATTTACCCCCCCCCCCCCCCCACCCTCCTCCCTATACCCTTAAAAAAAAAACAAGAAATTTCCTTTAGTTCCTTCGGTAGTTTGGTTTCGTACTGATAATCTCAAAACAAAAAGTTCGATCTACTCATCAGGTAGCTCATCAGGATATTTTTATGGGCGCATATTATTTTCTATTGTTTTGTAATAGTAGATAAAGGAAGAAAAAGAAAATAATAGTAAATTGAAAAATTTCTATCACTGCACAAATTCAAAATTTCTATCACTGCACAAAGTAGCCCCACTTGGAGCCCTGTAGAACACCCGAATGCACCTTAACCGGGTTAGAAAAATTGTCATTAATTTTTACAAACTGCACGCGTTCAGTAAGGTACGATCAAATTATGCGCAATGCCAAAAGATTTTAATTTTTTCAATACAATAACATGGTGAGTAGGTAACGGTTCAGTAACGGTTGGTTGTGAACGAGACACGAACATCCATTTTCGAGGTGGGATAGCTCCAATAGATGCGGTACTCCCTGTAGCTGTGCCAATTATAATATCATTGATATGTTGGTTTATACGTTTATTTTCAGCGTGGTAACTGTTATTAATTTTATTAATCTCAAAATTGGTTTCATTCCTTTATTTCTTATTGTCTACCATTTGTATAATAATTGAACGAAATATTCTTTTGTTTCATTAATTTTTCATTCGAACAAAACATTTCGACAAATAATATTTCAATTCATTATTGGTGAAAGCGTTTCCTCCTTGTTTTTATTTATCAACAATACTGATAAATTATTGTTTCTGCTGTCTCATCTCAGTCATCCAATTTTGCTCAGATGAAGTAACTTTCTTTGCTAAATACCGGCTTATTGTAATTTTGAAATCTTCCTAAAAAAAAAAACAAAATAGTTTGTGCCTTTGTTCAGCAGCTTTTTGATTCCTTTTGTTGTATTTGTTTTAAAATGTAAACAAAACTTTAATTTTTTGTTGAATATGCACCTATATTTTCAAATTTGGAATTCTGATATGAGATATCGTCGAAATCTGACATCGTAAGTTCAAATTCGGATATGATTTATCTAATGACTTATCGAACATATTCTGTGATAAAAATACAAATTCTGGAATACTTACTCAAGCTCATGAATTTTTGAAATTCTGCCATCATAAAGTTAAACGCTGAAGAAATTTATCGAATTTTGATATGCGATATAGAGTTCTATCATCTCAAGACTTCAGAATTCGATATAATATCATCCTAAAATTCGACATGTTATGTCAATATATGATATGATATATCCAATTCTCATATGACATCTCGAATTTTGAGATGATGTATCGAATTCTGAAGTCATGAGATATATTTCAAATTGTGATAAGACCTTTCGAATTCTGACAGAACATGTCGAATTTTGACCGAATATGTCCAATAAGGAAAAAGTTAAAATATAACGAAAAACTGAAATTCTGGTATAACTTATCGAATTTTGAGATGATTTACGGAATTCTGAAGGCTTCATGACAGGTTTCTCAAATTGTGACAACGTTCCAAATTTTAGAATGACATAACCAATTCTGATGTATTGAATTTGGATATAAATAACTCAAATTCTGGCTTAACATATCGAATTCTGTCACCATTTATCTAATTTTAGCATAATATTACCACAGATAAGAATAGACAGATGTGGATCTTCTATGGATATGGCCCATATACGCCCTGGTCTAAAAGGATTGGGTTAAAATTTGGTTAAAATTATTGTATTGAAGTTTGGAATGTGTGGAATGGCCCGTACAAGATCCACATCTGTCTATTCTTATCTGTGATAATACCTTAGACAGATACAAAATTGATCACGATTTTCATTTATTCCGATTGTCAAAAATCGCGTTCTGAAAACGAAATAATCCTGTTTTTGTGAAAATCGTGTAATGACAGACATTCCAAAATCCTTTAATAATCTAGAATTTGCGATTATTAGTTTTGTGTCTGCCCACGGTACTACACTACTGACATTATAAATTCATATTCTGACATGTCATATCGAATATTAACGTCGTATGTAGAATTTTGATATATGAATTCTGATACCAAAAAGTCAAATTCTGACTTCAGATATATTGAATTTAGACGCAGCATTAACTCTAATTTTGAAATTCCAAATCGAATTCTGGCTTGATATATCCAATTCTAAAATAACATACAATACATAAATTGCGAATTCTGACATGATAAACCGAACTACATACTGCATCAGAACATTACATATCGAACTCTGACATCATAAATTCCAATCTCGACAGATTCAGACGTAATACCTAAATCAATCTGACATTATACATATTCAAATTCTGAACCGACATATCGATTTTTGGCTTGATATATATCGAAGTTTGACATCTGATATTTATGATATGACGTATCGAATTCTGATATGAAGTAACGAATGGTACAATTTATCGGATTCTGGCATAATATCTCGAATATGTGACATGTCGATTTCTGGCATGATATATCGAATTCTGGAATATTATATAAAATTTTGATAATATAATACAAATTCTGATATTGCATATCTGATTCTGACATAAAGTATAGAATTCTTCATGATAACTCGAATTCTGGCATCAAAAATTCAAATTCTTATATGAAATATCGAATTTTGACATCAAAGATTTAAATTTTGATAAGACTTATCGAATTCGCTTATAATTTTTCGAATCCTGTTATGAAGTATCTATTTTTGGCATCAAAATCTAAAATTTTGACGTGACATGTTGAATTTTGACATGAAATTACGATTTCTAATATAATTTATTTTATTCTGGTATGATGTATCGACATGATGTATCGAATTCTGACATCACAATTTCAAGCTCTAAAATTTCATATTGAATTCTGGCATGATACATCGAATTCTGACATGTTGTACAGAATTCTAACATCAAAACCTCAAATTTGACATGACATATCAAATTCAGACAGAATATATCGAGTCTGACATCATAAAGACAAATTCTGATATTACAAATCTAACTCTTACATCATTTATCGGATTCTGACATGATAATTCGAATTCTGGCATCAAAAATTCAAATTCTGATATGATTGAGATTCAGGTATAGTATCTCGAATATAGTACATGGGGAATTCTGGCGTGATATATCGAATTCTGACATCATAAATGCTAATACTGATATTGTACATACATATATCTAATTGTGACAATTATGGACTTCTGATTTTGACACCAAAGAGTATAATTATGGCATGGCATAATAGTTCGAATTTTGATATGATATGTCGATTTCTGACATAATTTATTAAATGGTAGTAGCTTGGATACATAATGTCTGATTGGCTTGCTATAACTGGATAGATAGTTATATCAAATTAATTTTTACATTAAACGTTCAGCCAGACAATCCAAGGGAAAGAACTCTATATTGATTTGCACGTTACTCTTTTTAGGGTGTTCGGTTATACGAAGGTTTTTGTTGACCAACTTCTCTAAAATTGATAGAAAATGAAAGATGTATTGATGTGAAACTTTTTCATAAACTGTAGCTTTATTCGAAAAAAATAAGAAAAGGAAATTGTCTGGCGAAAAAATCATCGCAGTCATTTTACGATTGAAATGGCACGTTCTAAAATGACATAAGGGACAAAACTGAGTATATTTTGATGAAAATGGTGTAAAATGAATTAAGGTGAAGTTATGGCATATAGCCAATTAGGATATAACTTGGTTAATTCTTAACCAATTTGGAAGGAATCCAATATGTTCGATGGAAATGCTATTCTCATATGAATTTAGATGAAGTTTTGGAATATGGCCAATTAGAATGAAACTTGGATATTTTTAACTGATTGTGATAAACTTTGACGATAATTATAAGAAGTTCTGAAATTACTTCCAATGGGTCTCGAACAATCTGCGGACGTTAAGAACAATTGTGGGAATGTTTTGAAACTGGAATTTTTGCCGTTGGATCAAGAAATTATTGACGATTTACCAGGATCTATATGCAATTAGAATCTTGTATATTACATTAGTGCGCTCGCAATTAGATTATGACGTAGTTATTTGAGACCCATTTTATCAAGAATCTTCGGATCTTATCGAAAGGGTACAAAAACAGTTTTTAAAATATGCCTTCCGTAGATTACCGAGGGAAATCTTCTCAATTATATTCTTCCTCCTTGGGAAGATGTAAACTATTGAGATTGGAACCTCTTTCTATTCGTAGAATTGGGACGTGTGCCACTTTTGTTCGTGGTCTCATTTGTAGGATTGATTTGTTTTCTATTTACATTTCAACACGTATGTTACGATCGAGCGGAGATTTTTTTCTTAAATTACCAATACGGGGGAGTAATTTAGCTAGGAATGAACCTGTTTATATTGTTTCGGTTGCTGTTAATAAAGTAAGATCGATTTTTGATTTTAATTTGTCAAGAGAATCGTTTAAGGTGTTGATGTCTGATTTTCTTTCTGATTTTTGGTAAACTGTTTATTTTTTGTAATGTAATTCAGAATATTTTAAATTGTAACCCAGATTTTTCTTTAAACTTGGTAAATAAATAAATAAATTAAAAAACATCTGTACATACTTAAAATTAAATTAAAAATATACACAGATATACATTAGTTTATCAAAAATTCAAAAGTAATTCACACAGTGTTTTTTTGATATGTGATGCAAATAGTCCCACATTTCTTTGTATTGAAATTCGGTGTAACCTTTGCATCGAAAAGGTTTTCGATACTATTTGCGTTGAAATGTTAATTAAAACGCATGATTACATTGAACCCGATTTCAATATGTATAACTTGCTTTGTAACATGAGGTAAGATTCAAAATTGCTTTGAAAAAACTATGACGGAAATTACCTTGAAATAAACAATATAATGTAACTTGATACAGAAACAATTTCAAAGCTAGAAGCGACAAAAATCAAAATCCAAATGAAAATACAATGTTGAATCGCAAATGTAAATAAAAAAATGTAATTAATAAACTGAATTGATTTTTTCAGTGTTATTTTACTACTGAGTACTGATAAATTTAATTAAAATTAAAATAAAAAATTAATAGTGTTTTTTGTTTTCGATTCAACAATATTTATATAAAAAATAATGTTACATGTTAACATGTATATTGTATAATAAATATTTTTGTTATCTATATTTTAATACTTATAATTAAATATTATTAATATTATAGCTTAATATATAAGAGTTATTGTTGTTGCAGCAGAAATGCTGATCGTATAGCTTTTTTTATATTTTATGTCCTTATATTTTATACATACTGGATCGTCGTTTTTTTAACCAACATGAAACTACAGTAAAATTCATCTAAAATATACCTAAATATTGCTCAACTAAAAAATACACTACCTTTTGAACAATTTCACGATTATTACGTTTCTCTCTGAGGGTGAAAAATCCTTTTTTATGGCCTGTAAATATTTGTAGTATGAATTCAGTACTATTAAATGAGATTTCTTCTAGCATTTTATATGGCAAATATTTATAAAATTTTTGTTTACATTTTTTGTAAAATACCGATGTTTGGCCTCATAACGCATGGTCCACATGTGAATTATGGGACTCATCTCCCTGATTATTCTGGGATACTGAATTAACAAATGCTGTTTAGGAGTGAGAGTTTTATTAAAACTATTTAAAATAATACATAAGTGTTTGGATATATGAGGGCTTCTAGATTTCTAATATCACTATCAGTGATTTCATACGAGAACAAAATTGTTAAAATTTGGGGCATTGTTATTATACCTTTCCAATGATTATCATGGTCAGGATAATAAATTCTATCAAATATTACCTGGAAATGTGCCGCTAAACATAGAACTTGCCAAGCACTTTGCCCTAAATTGCTTTTATCTAAATTTTTTATTATATGGTGTAACGAAATTCCCTAACGAGTTACAATGGTGCTTATTATAAATTGGGCGCCACTGTAACGAAGTTATGCCGTTTGAAACCGTCTGCCGTTCGAAAACAAACCTGTCATGGCATCACTCACTTCGGTCCCACTACTCTTGGATTACTACCTCATTACATTATCGTTTCACTAGTATAAAGAAAATTCAATGACGTTTCAATTCACAAAAACAAAATCATTATGTATTTAATTTCAAATTATATTTAGAATTCCAATGTTTATAACGCAAAATTATGAATGATATATGAATGTATATGCAAATTGTTAAATTAAAGCTAAAACCTAGCTACACTTATTATATACCTCAGCTACTTAAAATTAGGAAATTAAAGAAGTAATAAATATATTAATAATGATAATTCGAAATATAATATAAATAAAGAACAAATAACAAAACTCTTATCTTAGCTCCGGGAATGCCAGTCAAAAACATTTCAGCCAAAAACAGAAAGGAATTTCAGACAAAAATTAAAAGGCAACTCAGTGAAAAAAGTTTTAGACTGAAATGACTTTTCAGAAGGAAGTTCAATCAAAAAACTAAAAAGGCATTCAAGTCAAACTTTTTTGACTGAAATTCCTTTCGCATTTGTGACAGAAATACCTTTTGAAAAGGTAATTCAGTCAAACAATTAAAAAGGAATTCCAGACAAAATTGTTCTTGGGGAATATAGTCAAAAACAATTCAGTCAAAAAACGAAAGGAGTTTCTGTCATAAAATTTCGGGTACAAATATTATGACTAAAACTTCTTTTATAAAGGAACTTCAGTAGAAAAAAAGGTATTTCGGTCAGAAAACAGTTTGACTGAAATGCCCTTTGTGTTTTTGAACTGAATAACCTTCTTAAAAGGTGTTTTAGTCATACATTTTTAGACTGAAATACCTTTTGTTTGGTTTTTATTTTATTAGTCACATCGTAAACAATTGATCGTGTTACAATTGAACGTGAGAAGTTAATCGTAGACTCAATTGATCGTGGAAACAATTGATCGTGGATACAATTGATCGTATGGACAATTGATCGTATTTATTTGCAATTACAAAATCTTGCAAAACAAAATAGTGTAATTATTTTTCTTTTAGTAGGTGTCATTAATAGATTCTATATTATCTGCTCCTACGCGCGGCAAGCAGTGCGACATGTTTGCTGATCCCGGCTCCTGCGTCCCCCGAAGTTGAAATCTAATGCCCCTCAGAGGGCTAAGCTGGGGGAGCGCAGCGACCTCCCGCATGCCCGTGAGAGTTACCGAAGCCTCTACAATTCTAAGTTAAATTAGTCGGAATAGGGTCGAAAGGCCAAATGTCGAAAATCCGAATGTCGAAAGGCCGAATGCGTCGAAAGGCTGAATGTGTCGAAAGCTGAATGTGTCAAAAGGCCGAATGTCGAAAGGCCGAATGTGTCGAAAGGTCGAATGTGTCGAAAGGCCGAATGTCGATAGGCCGAATTTCGAAAGGCCGAATGTGTCGAAAGGCCGAATGTTGAAGGGTTGTTTGTATCGAAATTGATTTTAATATTTCATCTTAGTTACGTTTCTTTTTGTCATATAATTAAAAATTAATTAAGGGTTGGTTATCTTATCTAGAAAAAAAATACAGAAACTGAAAATCCCGTCAAAAAAATCCAGAAACAAAAAACTCAGAAAAATAAAAATCCAGAATACTATGATAAAATCCAGAAACATAATTATCAAAGTGCAGACCAAATTATAATTAACATTTATAAAATGTTTATCAAATTTAAGTTTTCCATAAAGTTCTTAATATTTATGATAAAAATTGCTTCGTCAACCTATCAGACACAGATCAAAGTAATCGTATCGCTCATATCTACTGATAGTCTAAAAGGGAGTTTGTCACATATCACTGTTTTTCGAAAGACTGTTTACAAAAGACTGTTTCTTAAATCTTTTCTCCAAAATCTTGGTTTATAAAATCTTGTCACCAAAAATCTGTTTGGGGAAAATCTTGTTTCTCAAAATCTTGTTTTCAAAATACATAAAAATGTTTTTATTAATCTTTTATAGATTTTACATTAAAATAAAATGACATCGGCTAATTTGACTTCAAATTGTAGAGGCTAACGGCTTCGGTAATTCTTACAGGCACGCAGGAGGTCGCTGTGCTCCCCCCGCTTAGCCCTTCGATGGCTTTAGATTTGAACTTCGAGGGACGTAGGATCCGGGATCAGCAAACATACTTGTTAGAGTTGTGTTTGGATTCGTGTCAGTTATTGTGTAGGGAAATAGACTTCTCTGGCTATAGTGTAAATGAAAAGTGTATACATCCAAACAAAAAGAGTATATCAAATTATCCAATTCCAAAGAGTAAGAAACAAATTCAGCGATTTTTAGGGATGTGCTCACATTTTCGTAAATTCATAAAGAACTTCAGCCACCACGCAAAGTCATTACAGGATCAAGTTAGAAAGAATTCCTATTTTGTATTTGGAAGGGATCAGATGGAACCTTTGAGTTTTTGAAGAGAAAATTGATTGAGAAACCAGTTTTGGGCATCTCTCCGCCATTGGATGAGACTGAATTGCACTGCAATGCAAGCTTCAGTAGATTCGGAGTAGTACTGAGGCAGAAAAAGTTCAATCAGAAGTTTCATCCAGTTAGCTTCTTCTCAAAGAGAACCACACCACCTGAGTCTAAGTACCATTCATACGAGCTTGAATGTTTAGCAATTATTTATGCTCTCAGGAGGTTCCGTATTTATTTGTATGGCCGTTCATTCAAGATTGTGTTAGATTGCAATGCTTTAACTCTTACCCTAAATAAAAGGTTGATAAATCTCAGGATTGCTCGTTGGGCTATGAAGCTTCAGGAGTTTGACTATGTGGATGTATTGAGTCGTTCTGAGGCAGTCTTTGATTTGAACAAACTCTTGCAATTGTGCAGTATATCCTAATTTGAAAATTTTGCGCCGGGAATTAACAAAAGGTCAGAGTCCATTGTATGAGCTCCGGGATGGTCTGATATATCGGAAGATAACCAAGACTAAAATTCGTTTTTATGTGCCGGAAATGTTTGAAACGCAAATAATTCGTAATTATCATCACAATATGGGTCATGTTGGGATTGACAAAATTATTGAGCATATAACTGGCAGTTATTGGTTTCCAAATTGACAGTGAAAGGTAAGATTATATTGATAATTGCTTAAAGTGCATCATTTTCAGTACTCCTAGTGATAAGAAAGAGGGATTCTTACATTCGTTCCCTAAAGGTAAGGTCCATTGGAGATGACTCGATCGAAATTTCGAAAATCAATTCAAAAGATGCTGTCAACTGTCTTAAAAATTATTTTAGAATTTATAGTCGTCCTAAACGGATAATTAGTGATAGAGGAACTGGTTTTACTTCGGACGTTTCTAAACAGTTTGTAGAAGAAAATTTTGTACAACATATACTGAACGCAACCGCAACGCCACGTGCGAACGGTCAAGTAGAGCGAGTTCAAAGATCATTGAGTGGTGTACTGTCAAAGATAGCGGATAAAGATAGACAGATTCAGTGGGAGGATATAATTGAGTAAGCCGAATTTTGATTCAATAATACATACAGTCGATTCACTAATTTTACACCAAGTATGTTACTTTATGGAGTACATCAGAAAGGACCGGTTTGTGATAAACTATTCGAAGTTTTGAATGATTGTGTTCAAATGGATTCAGAAGATCAGTCAATCGATGCGCATTATGGACAGTGGCATCTGGATCCATTGAGAGAGCTCAGGGCTACAACGAATCATATTATAATTAAAACGTAAACCTCCTAGTGTCTATCGGATGAATGAATTGGTGGTTATTGAAAATATCGACACTCCAAGAGTACTGGATTAAATTCTCTTAAAAAGTTATCTTCAAATAAATTAAATATATTGGAATCTGTTTATTTTAGTTTCATTAAAACTTTTGAAGTTTAGTTGATACTCGATGTTTTTTGTTAAATCAAACCCTTCTCTAGAAAACTTTCTAAAAACGTCATGGTCTTAACGGGATAGCCGTATTCTTAAAATAAAATAAAAAACTGGAAAGCCGGTTTTAAAATATTGACGACGGATTGGAATCCCTATAGTGATTTGAATAACGAATATAATTTTTTTTTATTTTTCTAAATATACAAAATTTTCTAAGATAATATATCTTCTTCTACAGCACAGCTGTCGGTCGGTTTGTAGGTAAGGTTATTTTGTACATGTTTATTTTTGATTCACTGTATTATTAAAATGAACATTTTACTTTCACATCAATAACATACAATATATGAGTACAGAAAACACCAAATACATATATGTAGGTTCATAAATATGTAATACACATAAATATAACACACACAAGTAGAAAAGAAAATATCGCGACGGAAGGAAGGAAGGAAATATAAGATTTCGATTTTCCAAAAAAAAAAAAAAATTCCATCGTAAATGATAAGACGATGAATTCATGAAATTTGAGAATTCAAAGTTTGTTTTTTCTAATTTTATATCGTTCCATTTTCGAGTTTAAGTTCAATATAAATGCAATATAATCCGTAAAATGTAATCAATTTTTGCAAATTGTGTGGAGAAGCAAAAAAAAAAAAAAAAGAAAAATCACACAACGGTACAAACGAAAAGCGCACATAAAAAAGAAAATTATTTTAATCGGTCGTTCTTCTTATTTATATTTATTTAGCAATAAAATAAACGAAATTTAATCAAACACAATTGAAAATAAGTTTTATTGATAAAAGTGTTTTTTTGTTGCTGAGATGGGAATACATAATGGCTACATATTAGTCTTTGATGTACTTTTCGGGGTTATGTATAAATTTTTAAATATATGCGTGATGAATGAACAAGTGAGCCCAACCAACAAAGCGATAAATATTTGGTGTATACGTGCGTTGTACTGTATAATAATTTTCACATAAAAATGAAAAGTTTAATGAGCGCGCAGTGCGATCAAATTACTTAATACATTATATTAGATTATATCAGCTTGCGTATATGTACTGATGTTTTTTTTGTCAGCTCAAAAAATAATTGATTAACTTCTATACCTCTAGTGTATTACAATATAATTAATTTATCTTATCAATAAAAATGTTTTCAATAACACTAAATTAATTTTTATCACTTTTCATATTGTGCGAAAAAGCAATATCAATTTTCTTTCATGTGAAGTAAACAAAAAAAAAAAAAAAAATTGTACGTCTTTATACGGGATTAAGATGTTCTTTTATATATTCGTACATATATAGACATAATGTATGTACTCGTAGATATTATATCGCAATAATAACAAAATGAAAATTAATTTTTCTTTATTGCGTATTATGTACATACCAGTATACATACAAGTAAATATGTATCTACAACATCAACATAACAGATGTATGTAGGTTGGCAGAATCATTTTTGGGTACCAAAAAAATTAATTCGAATAAATAAAAATGTCAAAGTGTGGGCCACAAACTCTTACGAAGCTTTATGTATAAAGAAAAACTTAAGTTAATATAATTAGAACGAGCAGTAGTTAAATTATTAATGTTCAACATGTCAATTGTGGATTAATACGAGAGCATAACATGAAATGTCAAATGTTGGCAAAAAAAGAGACCTTTTCAAAGTCAGACAATATTGTTGTTGTGTCGTGAAATTTATAGGTTGTTTTCACTGTCGTACATATGTACACTTGTTTGAGTAAATACTGACAACAAATCGAAATTTTGGTATTTTTTTAAACTAAATATGTATGTATATTGGTTTAAATCAGTGTTTCTCAAGCTTTTTCATACTGCGGCCCTCGAAATCGAAAAAACAAAATCTAGGGCTCCCAAAAATTTTATTATTCTGGTTCATAGTCTCATATGCGTGTCCCGCCAATTTAAAAAATATTATACCAACCCAAAATTTTCTATAGCATTCATCCTATTTACAGATAAAAAAAATTCCTATACGCAAAAATTGTAGAATTTCAGAAAATTGTTAAGTTTGGTTATATGTATTTTAGCTGGTCATATGAGTGGAGCTCTGAACAGATACCGAAATATACTAAAGATACTAAACTAAAGTTAAAGCTAAACATTTTTAAGCTTACGACTATTCTAAATTTGTCAAAATTCAATTTTTGCACGTTTCTTTAATTTGACCGGAACCCGACCTGAATTTGGTTCGTTTTTAATTTTTGTATCAAATTATTTTTACTTGTGTATTTAAAACAAAATTTGGATTTAATATATGCTTCTGAATTCTGCAAAAATTAAAAAAAATTGAATTTTTCTGTACAATATTCAAAGTTATCTCCCTATTGCACCAATTACTTATCACTTATCACTTATCAACTTATCATAATTTTTGATAATATTCTGTTGTACCAAATTAAAATTTAATAAGTATTTTATTGAGTTATAATAAGTGATAAGCAAACACTTATCAAAATTATGTTGCACCAATTCGCGAAATGATAAATGATAAGTAATATTTTGATAAGCGATAAGTTTAAGGTTTTTGAAAAGTTTTAACATCAATAATCGACTACTTTAATGATAATTATCTAAAATATCAGTAAGAAAAATTTTACTACTCAAATAAATTGTAGTGGCATGACGGAAGTTTGTTAAAAACGTTTTTTTCTCTGTTATTGTAAAATGAGAACGTTTGTTCAATTTTTATTACTAAAAACTACTATATAGACAACCGGTAGATACCTGATCGTCTTTTAAGCATTTTAATAAACTTCACTTAGGTAATCTAATTTCGACTTAATCTGGAAAAAAGGTATACACAGATCTATAAGAGGCTCGGCTAATATTATGCCGCATTGTTTACATTTCTTTTCTGTGAAGAATCAAAAATAGGTTACATGTATTCTACCTACAACAGGGAATGATCATATGCCTTATTCGAATTATAAATTATTTTGTGTGGATCAACACATCACCATGTAATGATTTTATAATTTGTGAAACTCAGAGGGGGGTTTCAACCCGCCGCAAACTCCCCTTCCCTACGCCGCTGGTCGGAAATCACCGGATAGTAATAAGATGGCACCAACGAATAGTTTATTGTTGCCCTTTAAATCTTGCATCGTTCTATGCAATGCTTCGATTGAATATTTATGAGCCATAGTACATTCATCCCAGATAAAGATCGAACTCTTTTCAACTATGCAGCCATTCCGCTTTTTTTTTTTAAATGTTACACATTGCGTTCGGTTTGTTATGAATGTCTAATGGCAGTTTGAGCGCTGAATGTGCCGTTTTTCCATCATCTAACAAAGTGGCAGCAATAAAAACGCCTTGCCGGTTCCGCCTAGGGCACCAGGTAGTTGAACCCTTTTTAAAAATTGTAGAATCCAGGAAACGTAGGTCGCTCTTAAAAAGAATGTTTTTCCTCTGTGCACTGTATGTGTATAATTATGTATATTGTTTTATTGATTGAGATTTTTCTTTTCGATACAGATTTTTTTTTCTCGCAAACACTAGTTAATTTCACACACTGCGAATTTTATTCGCAATTTTTATGTTGGTTACGTAGACTACATTAAATATAATAGAAAATTGATTAAATTAAATGAAACATTTTATTGCACTATAGTTTTCATAAACTTTTCTTTTCTTTTTTTCTACATTTGACATTTAATTAATAATATTCAATTACAATCTACAATACTCTCCCTCTCGCGCAAAACAACTGCGAATCATTCACGGATTGCTTTATAAATTTTTGAATTTTTCGAATCAGTCAGTGAAATTTTATTTTTTGTTGAAAAAATTCAAAAAAATTTTTTAATCTCGACAACAGTGATATTTATCGGATCCAAAACTATCCTATCTTTTAAGCGTGAATTAACCATCAAAATTTCATTGAAATCGGTTGGGCATTTTCGGAGATTAGCTTGTGTGAACATCGTTATATGTGATTTTTATATATTAAGATGATTATGATACACGATTATGATAAAATTTGACATGGGCTATGGAAATGGGATTCTAAGATAATTTTTGGAAAAGTTCTGGAATGTGCCCAATTAAAGTGAAACTTACCTGTTTCTTTACCGATTATGATGAAATTTGACGTGAGCGATGCAAATGGGTTCTAAAATGTCGAGTTTCATCGTAATCGATTGATAAATAGCCAAGTTCCATTCTACATGGCCATATTCCAGAACTTTATCTACAAATCATTTTAGAATCCCATTTCCATTGTAACTTTCGGGTTTCATCATAATTGGTTAAGAAATAGCCAGGTTCCATGCTTCTGGGCCATATTCCAGTAATTCATTTAAAAATCATTTTAGAATTTCATTTCCATTGTACCAGTTAAGTTTCAACGTAATCGGCCGAGAAATAGCCAAGTTATATCCTAAACAAAAAGTTGCAGTTATCGAGATTAAATTTATAATCGTTGTAATTCTAAATTTAAAAGTTGCATACTATTGAGTAGTTGGAGTTATCGAGTGTTGCAACAAGTTAGTTTATACTGTTTAATGTGCGGAAAGCACATTATTTTGCAAACACTGTCACATTTATAGTAATTTTGTATAGATCATTATAACTTATCATTCAAATTTGATAACTTGTCATTTGATAAGTTATAGAAATTCTGATGTGCAACGCTTATCACCAAGTTTTTAAATTGATAAGTGAGTGAGATTTTCTTACTTTTGGTGTACCAGTACCACTCATTATTATCAAAAAACTAACTTATGATAAGTTGATAAGTAATAAGTGATAAGTAGTTGGTGCAATAGAGCCCAGGTGTTTTTAGATTTTTTCAACTACCAATTTTCAATGTAATCAACCAATTTGAAAGCTTTAGTACTCTTATGCCCAGTTTCACAAAAAAACAGGCAATCTCCAGTTAGTTAATATTTCATCTCTTTCTCCTTTTATGAAATAGTTATTTATTTCATTATGCAAATTCAACGCACGCTAATTTGTTTACATGAAAATTTTAACTGGAGAACTAAATATTTAGCTCTCCAATTTCTTCCAGCTAATTATTTAGCTGAAGGCTAAATATTTCTATGTAAAATAAAAATATAATCAACTTGCATTGAGTTTTTATTGTGAAACAAAACGCAATTTCATAAAAGAAGAAAGGGAGGAAATATTATTTAACTAGAGATTGATTATTTTTTAGTGAAACCGAGCATGAGAAATTTTATATCGAAAATTTGTTTGAAATTTTATTTATGACGACGTTCTTCCAAAAAAAAAAAAAAAACGGAACACGCCATAGTATAGAAAATGTCAGCTCAGTAGAAGAGAGAGTGTAGATCAGTTTTTTTGGGTATCCATAATTTACCCAAAAATTGGCTTTTCTAGAACAAAATTAAAGAAAATTCCTACTTTCCTTATAAATTCTAAGCGAGCACATAATTTGCCAGAATTAAAGTTTGTTTGATACAAAAGCTTTGTTTCTTCATTTTTAGCAAACTAGCTGACCTCATTGTTTTATCGAGGTCTGTAAACGTTAAATTAAATAAACGTTTAATTTAAATGGTCGTTTTGAGTCTTAAACAAACCTAAACAATAGTTATGATTACATATGTCACTTAGCCAAAATTTATATTTTATGCAATACTACCCTACGGCCGAAAAGGTACTTTCGATTTCACGAAAGTTAGTTTTATAGTTAAAAAGTGTTGACAGGCAAACTACAAAAATTCCCTCATAATTGTTTACTTTAAACAAAACTGCTACTCATTTTATAATGCTACCTAGTCAACGCTGTTGCGTTGAATAGTAAAGGGTTTTATTCCCCAAACCTGATGCCAATTTTTTTTCTACTTTCATGATAAATTGATCGGATTAATTAAATTCTCTTTAGATTTGGTAGATTTGGGTAGATTTGCAAATCAATCAAAAGATTTTTGACACCAATGACGAATATGACATTTTTATGTGTAAAGGTTTCTACAAATTTATAAATGTTATTAATAATTTGTGTTTTATAGGCATTTTGTCTGAAGATAGTTACAGAAATTTTCGGTAAGTTTTCCAAAAATTTACCAACATTTCGGTAATCAATCGTTTTTCCGAAAATTGGTATTTGATTCCCTACAAAAAAATAATCGGTATTAGAATCCTGGAATTTTCGATTTGGAGTTCTCAACACTAACCTGATATACAATTTAACCAAATTGAAATTGTTGAAGCCAAATTTGACAAGCTGCCATTTGAAATTTCAAATTAAAATAAAGTACGAGTAACTTTTTAAAATTACATACTACATACGTACCTCTTTAATATCCTCGTGATTGTGGAATTGATATGAACATCACATATCTTACAAAAACCATTTACAGCACAGAAAACCGTAGCGGTTATTGATAATAGGCAGATTTAGAAATTTGAGTGCGACGAAATTGTGCGGTTTATTAGAGATAAGGCGAGGTTTTAAGCAACAGCTCCACGGCTTCGTAGGGGGCCGCGGCCCACAGTTTGAGAAGCACTGGTTTAAATTATTTATGCCAGCTGCTTGATTTTCTCTGTTATATACTATTGATATCATCAATGATTTCACGTCATATTTTTGTAGCATGGATGAATTGTGTGGGTGATTTTTTCGATAAAAATATATCCTTAATTCGACCTTTGAGTTACATTTTATTTTTGTTATTAGACTGAAATTATGGAATAAGTTTAGAAATGCAGATAAAGTGGAAAAAATCAAAAGTGGCAGATATGTATGTTATTCAATGATAGGAAATACAGACAACAACTAAACTATAAAAACAAAAACAACCCGTGTCGACAAGTTCTTTAATGAGTACCAGCATACGTCGAATGAGGAGCTGCAGAATTCAAAAGAATCTTTATCATCTGAACCACGCCTAACAAGAGCTTCTACCAAATCATTAGCAGCTAACAAATAAGAGGTTAGTTTTCACATTTAAAACTGTTGTTAACTCAGCTGGTTATTGTTTACATTTTTTTTTTAAGAGATTTTTGTTAGATATTTAGCTATACATTGAGGTATACATAATTATAAGATGTTATTTTTAGTTCAACTTACCCTTGTTTTCTGTTATTATAATGAAGTTGTTTTGCTATTCTTTGAGACTAAATCTATATTAATGTGTGCGAATTATTTGTTGCATGGTACTGTTGTGTTTTCTGCATGTCCAGTAACTTAACATTTAATATGACTGATCCTTCTCGCATCATTAATTCCATACAATAATATTGCACTAAAATCTCCCATCAACCACCGGCCAGGATTCAATTTTTGGATGAAATTGATAGGTAGCCTTATTTCTGGAGTTAAACTAAATATTTTTTGTTTCGTTGAAACTTGGCTATCTGACTCTGTTTTTAATGCAGCGATAGAATGCCTGGTTACAACTTATTCAGAACGGACTGTATTGTAGCTAATAAGAAATCGGGTGTCGGAATAAGCGTATATATAAGATCAACACTAACATCTAAAATAATGTAAAAGTATTGTGTTCGAAGCGTAGAGGCTTTTAATTGAGGTCAAATTGGGATCATTGTCTGAACTGGTGATCGTTATTTATATACCGCGAAAGGGAGGATTTATTAATGATTTAAAGTCTATAATAGCTGAATTTTCAGTTAAATATAATGATGTTGCAATGTCAATGCTAACAGTACTACATCACAAAAATTTAAACATATATGTATGCTAGAAAGGTTCGGTTGTAGGTGCCAAAATAGTGAACCCACTCATTTTACCAAAAACTTCAGCATCGGTTCTTGAATTAATAATTACGAATACTAATAAGATTGCATTCTTCAACCAGATCTCAGTTAGATTTTCTGATCATGATTTTACTTTCCAAGATTTCAAGAACATTAATATATCAGGTCTAGTTGAGAAATGTGTTGAACTGCCATGGAATACTTTTTATTCGATTTTGGACCCTGAAGGTAAACTTTTTAATTGATATATACTATTAAATGAGTTCTTTTCCCTTAAAACTATTATTATAAAAGCCACTAACCCACATTGGTTCAATAATCCTATTTTATACCTTATTAATCTTCATAATCTAGTACCGATATCTTAAATGCGTCCGATGAAAAGCAGTTCCATTATCGGATACTATCATATCAGGTAGTCCGTTGAGAAGATACTGCGAAGCGATTGTATCGCACATTCGGATGAAAAATATTTTGCCTTAGAATGATCCAGCAAAATCCACATGTAGTCTCGACCAAGGTCGAGTTTTTGTCTCCCGTGGATGAATCAGTGCTTTAGGATTTTCTGGACGATTACGTTGACACTGTGAAAAGAAATAGGTACATGCCAATGCCTTCATTACGAAATTTGTTGTTGAGCAGCTTCCGGAATGATTGTTCTTTGGCCCCAGAGCAGACAGTTTTTTATAGTCGATATCTCATTGTGCCGTTGAAAAATTTGAATGAATCGTTGAATGACTTGAATTTATCGTCAATTTTTCCGTCAGGCCAACCCCTCATCGCTCAACTTAAAACTCGTGTCAAAGTTTTATTTTTCGCTGTTAACCTTGCGACATCGATAGCGGATAATGTAGGATCGTTAGTTGTTTCGATCATGAGAACTTCTTCTTCATCAGCGGAAGCTATTGCGGTTGGGTTAGGTCTGCTCAACGCATCAGAATTTTGATGTTTGTTTCCCGGGCGATATTGAAGATCAAAGTCATACCCATTAGGAAGAATACTCCAACGTAACATTCTTGGTGACAGGAGTGATGGTGTTAATTTTTTCGGATTAAAGAGACCCAGTAACGGTTGATGATCAGTAATAATTATTACTTTGCGGCCATAGACCAAATTATGAATTTTGTTTATACCATTTATATTCGATGTGCGAGTATGACCCCAGTTCCATATGGAGATGCATCACAGCTGAGGAGTAGAGGCAGTGACTCATTGTAATACACTAAGAAACTGTCGTTGGAGAGAAATTGTTTAATTCCTCAAATGACCGTTGATGGGCGCTATTCCAAATCTACTGTGAATCTTTCTCCAGAAAACGATGTAGCGGCTCGGCAATGGTTGCTTTTCCTGCTAAAAACATGATACCAATTAAGAATCCTTAAAAAACCTTGAAGTTGCTTTTTGTCTTGAGGTGCTAGAGTGTTAATGATAGCTATTATTTTTGCCACAGTAGGGCGAATTCCATTGGAATCGATGCGAATACCCAGGAAATTTACTGAAGGGATATAAAATTGGGAAGGGATAACAAAGACCAGCTTCATCTAATCTTTTGAAAATTTGGTGTAAGCGGTCCACGTGTTCCTTCTCTGTCTGTCCAATTACGATGATATCATCCAAATAAGGAAGAACGCCTTTGATTCCTTTGAGCACTGTAAACCTTTTACTTTGATTGCCCCCTTATGAGTGATGATTGTTTGAATCAATGCAGAATTGTCATCCACTGACAACTGGTGATACGCTACAGCTAAATCAAGGCTCAAAAAATATTTTCCCGGTGGTAACGATGCCAATAAATCTTTGGAAACATTGGGAAACAAAGTGGGAAACACTTGATTTGTAGTCCCCACAGATATGAATTGATGCATCTGAATTTTTCACCGGTACGATAGGTGTCGCCCAATCGCACAAATCAACAGGTTCTAATTCCTTGATTTGTTAAATTTTCCTATCCATACTCAACAAGTCGGCGAATAGCGAGAGGAATATACTTGGCAGGCGGATGAATTGGAACCATATTCGGATGAAGTTTGAGAGAAATTGGTTTTCCCCAATATGTGCCAAGCTCAGTTTAAAATAAATTCTTTTATTGCTTGACAATCTCAGTGACGGCTGATGGTTGGATTAGGTGAACCCCTTGAATTGTTATTCCTAAGACCGCAAACCAATCGCAACCAAGAATGTTGGCTTTGCTTCCTGAAGTAATTTATAATGGTAGTGACGATATAATTTTGTTATTATATCGCATATCGACTTATATAATATAACTTAGATGGCAGTGATGGCAGTAAAAATTTTGTAAAATCTTACCAAAAAGTATCACCTAAAAAAATTTTAAATTCAAAAATTGTAGGAATATCAAAACAAATTCACAAAATATTAAGAACGTGTACTAATTTTGCGATTAAATAATTTTTTTTCGTATTTTTCTGTAACCATCTTAGACATCTATCGTACACTAGTAAAACTAAAGCCAAATTTATCATGCAAGTATTATTTTAAATCGTGAAAGTCAACTTTGATGTATTTTTCAAACTGAAAGTTCGAAAAATAATATATTTTAGAAATAATTTAATTTTGACTTAACACAAATATAGCCATCATGTATATTGTTGTTAAAGATATTGTTAAGTTTTTGCCTTGTCAATCAAGGTTCGTGTCATTCCTTGTCAAACAAAACAAAAATAATAAAATTGTGTGTCTGGAAGGACGGAAGGATGGAAAAACGGACACGACATTTTTCTTATCAATGTTTCGGGGTCTTGGTAACCTAATTCATCGAGAAATTTGAAAATCTGGACCACAATTTTTTCGCGATTACAATACTTACCTAATATAACTTCGTTATAGTAGGAAAATTAAAAATTACAGACATTGTGGAAATCACTTAGGTATTATGTGCTGATTTTTACTTTTCCCTCACTATAACGAAGTATAAAGTAAATTAAATTCTTATGGATTTTCAACGGTATACTAGAGGTGTATAACTGGCTCTAATGCTTGCTGCTCAAAACGTGTCAGTTCTAAACAATCTAACATTATTTGTGAGTATGTCATTTGGTGGTATGAGAGTACATATAAGATTTTTATTGTCGTTCCCAATTGTGATATTAAGAAAGACTTCTCCAAATTTAAGAAAAGCCGTGACATATTTTAAGGATCTTACCTACCCAACATAACGGAAAATGTTTGGAAAATATAAATGGTTGATTGCGTGGTCTTTAAAGGATGCTTTCTGGGAGGGTGTCGTCCGAGGAGTCGGATAGATGGATCTGGATGGATATTTTCTGTTTAGTTATAAATCATGCTTAAATTACGTAAAAAGTAGCACGCAACACATTTGCGGAAAGAACCATTTCAAAACTCGTGTAATTGGAGTTTTCGTCATAGAACAAAACAAAATATTTAGAATGTATGTATTCTGCTTTTCGCAGTTGTATTTCAACATACCATTTTCTTTTGTCTTCGTGTACATTTTATAATTTTTTATTTGTTTTTTAAATACTTTGACGATAACAAATGAAATGCAAGCTTTTGTAGCCTAAATTTTATGTAAAAACGTATGGAAATGTTTCAACACATGTAATTACAAAAGAAAAAGCACCTTTTAATCTTCTCTCTGTGTTTCCTTCGCTTAGAAAACTCGATATGAGTTTCAAATTTTTTTACTTTACTGTGGTATATAAGAAAAGATAAATAAAAAATTTAAGTTAAATTGAAATAATGCGACATTTCTTCTTAAGAAACAAAACAAAACTTGGGGGGCAAAAATTTATAAATGGTTGACCGTAACCGCACTAAGTAATAATGTACCATTTAATAAAAATAAATACAGACAAGAATTTTTATTGATTTATTCTTAGCTCTACAGTTTTTTAATATCTCTAAGGTGATTATTCTTTGTTTATAAAGTACAGTGTAAATGGTCTGGTTATTATTTGTCATCGAAGTAAATAGAAATAACCGATTTTCTTTTGTACGGCATGCTATTAATAATATGATAAGTTGTTAGATTAGAAACACTGAGGTGAATATACGCAGGCGACATACATTCACATTTATAGACTTGTATGCGCAGCTGAATTAAAATCAAATTTTCACTGGCCTCCCAAAAAAACATGATAATCTCAGATGATTACTTGTTAATTGAAATCGATCTTAAGAAAACTAAATTTAAAATAAAATAATTTCATTACAAGGAAGTAAATAAAATTAAAAATAAAATTAAAGTAAACATTAGTTTTATTTTAATTAATGATTTTAATTAATTGTAAGATAAATAGGCTGTTAAAATTATTATTTTGTCGATTATCGTAAAATTTTTAATTGTTGTTTTTCCATACAAAATTCGTGTTAACCAAAAAAAGCAAATTTTCAACGGCAAATTCTTATGGTTGAATCTAATCTTGGTTGAATACCAAAGAAAAGTAAAGTGGTATGAACATTTTCTTCCCTCAAAAAAAAGCGAAAACTCTTTAAATAATTACAGGTCTATATTCACACAGATTCTTTCTAGGTCATAAGAAGTAATTTAACTCTGTGTTCTTAAGACCTGATTAATAACCTTGTTTTTAGGTGGGGTATCTTAAGTGGCCTTCCCTAATTCCCATTTTAATCTTAGTTTCGTTTAGGAGATTTAGAAGGAGGTTCCTTATTCAGGGATTCAGGTAGAATTGCTTTAAACATTCATTATCAGTAAGAGCAGATCCTTCTAGAGTATGGAACCGTACTTATATGTCAAAATTTTTTAGTAGCTGTTTTAGCGGTATAACTTGTCACTATTCACATAGGAATCCAAAGTAAAAATGATGTCTGTTAGCTTCAAGTTTTTCAATGAAAAGAGGAGGAATTTTATAAAAATGTTTGTCCAAAAGTTTTCTACATAGTATCTTTAACAACAACATACAGGAAAACTATTGCTATTAAATAAATGTTATTTGCAAAAATATTAAAATTAAATTATGCCTAAAATAAGTTTTGCAAACTTTCATTTTGAGAAAAAGTAATATATTTCAGAACTTTTCTCTTTTTTGCTTACCACATGGAATCATAATGTTTACAGGTAAAACATTCACGTCAAAAAAGTTTTTGGTTTTATTCTGTTTAAAATACTCCAGAAATGTAATTAAAACGACCTGAAAATTCATATAAATGTATGTACTATGATAGTAAATAGCAGAAAAAATTCTTGCTCAATAGTTTTGCTAGTACACCTCAGATGTCTGTGGCCTTTTTTACAAAAAATTATAAATTATGGTTTAAATTATTACGACACAATGAAAACAATTTTCTTAAACGAAGCTCGTATATGTTGAAATTCAACCATTTATGAAAATATCGCAGAAATCATAATTAAGAATTTGCAACGTATTCATTTAAAAATCGTTAGAAAAGGATGACTTCCCATATGCTTTTTTCAATTGTGCTATGACTGTGAGAGGCTGTTACACTTATCAAAACGTTTGCGTTGAATCAAAAGATAATAAAATACAACACTAATGCGAATTTCCTCAACCATATTGTTGCTTGATTTAGGCAGGAAGCGGCGAATTTTTTAAATATTTAAATTTACTTTTCGAAATCTTTAATGAAATGAATATTATCATACCATATCCATTGGCTTCGTTCGTTGTACCCATCTGTCTGCATAGCGTTGTCTACCATGTACCTAGCTATGTGGTATCGTACTTGCTGAAGTCGTAATGCTTGTTTCAAGACATGTTTATTAATATCCTCGCTGATGTATTATATCCTTAAGTCTCGATGATGATTCGCATCAATTTTTTTTGACGTTCATCTTCTTACTACAGCTCCAGATGATGGAATGGTATAATGGTACGATGGTATGATTGCACGTATATTAGTACGTATGATGGTATGACGGTATAAATTCTAGAATGATGGTATGATAGTACGATTGAATGATGGTATGATAAGATGATATCATAGCCTCATAGTATGTTGGTATGATTAAATGATGTTATGATGGTACGATGTTACGATGATATGATTGTATGAAGGTGTGGTGGGTTGAAGGTAAAATAAACCATCTATACCATGGTTACTACGGTACGATGCATGGTGCGGCTGATTCCAAAAAAGCCGACCAAAAGTCAAAAACTCAAGTAAATTATCTCAAAATCTGCACTCAGGGATTTTTTCGGTCGCAGATTATGAATCTTAAGTCAGAATTGCAAAATTATTCTTGAAACAGCCTGCATGTCATATTACAATTAAGATGCACATCGTTTTCATGGTTGTTTGGGTCGCTGATTTCGAATCTACAGCCGGAGTTGCAAAATTGAGCCCCATTCATCCCCTATTGACATCTCTTATTCGTAAAACAGTCAAATTTCGAGGACAAAGATGCACGACGCTCTGGTCGATCAATCACTCAAAAATTGATGAAATCTTACAAAAAATCGAAAAGAAGACCGACACATAAGCAGCCATGGTATTACTAAGGAATTAAATATCGATCACAAAACGGTTTTAAACCATTTGCGTAAGGCTGGATACACAAAGAAGCTCGATTTATGGATGCTGCAGGAATTATCATGAAACATTTGATTACCCGAATTTCCATCAGTAAATTGCTACTGAAACGCAACAAAATCAACCCATTTTTAAGGCAAATCTTTACTGGCGATGAAAAACGGGTTAAATACGAGAATGTCTTTGGAAAAAGATCATAGTCAAAGAAAGGTGAACCATCACAAACGACTTCAATGCCAGGATTTACGCTCCATAAGGTTATACTGTGTGTATGGTGGGATTAGAAGGGAATCGTACATTGTGAGGTTAATCTGGTCAAACGATTGATTCTAATCTCTACTGTCCGCAGTTAACCAGACTGCAACAAGCAATTCAACAAAAACTGCCAGAATTGATCAACAGAAAGCTTGTTGTCTCCACCACCACCATGACAATGCCAGACCACACACATTGTTGATGACCCGGCAAAAATTAAGAGAGCTTTACTGGGCAATTTTGATGCATTCACCGTATAACCCAGACGTTGCACCTTCTAACTACCATTTATTTCGATCTCTGCAAAACTCCCTTGATGGCCTAAAAGTGGCTTGAAAAAAAGGACTGTGAAAATCACTTGGCCAAGCTTTTTACCGATAAACTCCAGAAGTTCTATACGAGTAAGCACCGATGGAATTATGAAGCTTCCCGAAAAATGGCAGAAGGTCAAGATAATAATGGCCAATATATTCTTAAATAAAACTCAGTTTGAATAAAAAACAAATTTAATCAAAAAATGACAAAAAAATCTCTCTTATATACTTCCCCAACTTATTTTTCAAATATTTCAATAAAATCCGAAAAAGCAGCTTGAAGCAGCCAACTTTTTTTATATTCGGAAGATAACACTTTTCGACAGAACAACACAACAAAGAACAAGAATTGGTTGTGCTTTCAATTTTCTGTATTACTTTCAACAAGCGCGTTGTTTACCATTTCGGTAACAATGTTGATACTACTCGAATAAAAGTAGCACTGTGACGAATATTCTAGAGCAGGTAGAAAGAAATATAATCTTCTATGAGTGATTCCTGAACGATGGACATGTACTTTAGCCAACCCAATGGAAAACAGAACCCACCTGGAAACTTTTTTTTTGTTACTTTTGGCCAGCTTTTTACTTTCTTTTACGAAGTAAAATAAAGTATAGTAATCATGAAAATTTTCGACCTTGAGATTATTGAAGATTTATCTGTTTTGAGGTCCCCTGAGTCCGAAAAAGTGAGTTTCGAAATGATGTCTGTCTGTCAGTCTGTCTGTCAGTCTGTCTGTCAGTCTGTCTGTCCGTCTGTCCGTCTGTCAGTCTCTGTCCTCTCTACAGCCCAGATGGCTTAACCAATCCAGCTGAAACTTCAGATTTAAGCTCTTTTGATAAATTGGAAGGCCCCAGTGAATTTTAGTCCAAATCGGGCAACCGGAAGTGGCCACTCCCTTGGGCCAGAAAATTTGTTTTGCAAATATCTCAAAAAGTATAAGGTTTACAAAAAACTACTAAAAACAAAATGTTTCCAAAAAATAAAAGTAAAAAAAAAATAAAAAAAAAAAAATTAAAAATTAAAAAAAAAAATTAAAAAATTAAAAAAAAAAAAAATTAAAAAAAAAAAATTAAAAAAAAAAATTAAAAACTTTTATAAAAAAAATAAAATTGATGTGTGGCCAACACATTTCTTCTACCAACAGGGAATTTTGAGAAACCAATTACGCAAACTTCTTACAAATTTATTATTTTTTATTACTTTCTTTTACATAAGTAAAGCTTAAATCTAAAGTTTTTGATCGATTGGTTAAGCCATCTGGGCTATAGAGAAGACACAGACTGATAGACGGACGGACAAACGGACAGACAGACATAATTTCGAAACCCACTTTTTCGGACTCAGGGGACCTCAAAACAGATATACCTTCAATTCTTCATTAATCTCTTACAAAATATTTGGGGTCCCAGCTCCCATATTCCGTGAAACAGAAAATTTATTTTATAAACATTTCAAAAATAGACAATTTACAGAAAACATGAAAAAATAAAACAATCTTAATAAATTTTGCAAGAAATTTGCATTTTAATAGTTTCTTAAAATTCGCTGTTCGTAAAAGAAAGTCGTGTGTTGGCCAAACCTCCATTTTTTTTCGATTGGGCCGCACTGTGCGATGGAATGATTGTTTAAGGATATGATGGTACGACTGGAGGACGGTAAGTATTCCGATAAGATTTTACGTTGCTATTATGGCAAGATGGCGAATAAGGTTTGCGTTGAAATTGAGTTTGATTTGAGTGAGAAGTTTGGTTCGGGATTAATTTGGGGTCGAGTTTAGGATTTTGTGAGAAGTTAGATTGAGTCGAGTTCATACGCGCATGTAGATTTAGAATCGAGTTGATTTGGGGATTGGGTTAGCCATTAAGCATGAAGTTGAGCAGAGGGTTGAGATTTCGTTCGAGCTAATTTGGGTTGAAGTTGAATTAGGGTTTACTTGCATTGGGGTTAAGTGAGTTGTTCGTTTGGGGAACTATTTAAGATTTGAATTTAAGGTTGACTTGGTGATTGAGTTGATGGTTGGTTTGGCATTTAATTTGGTGTTTGCGTTTAGGATTGTGTTGTGATTGAGTTGAAGGGTGAGTTTTAAATTAATTTGGAAGTTGAGCTGAACATTGGCTTAAGAGGTTCAGTTAGAAATTGATTTGGTATTTGAAATAATTTTCAGGACCTAAGGTCTGATGACCTCATGAGATTTCATTGCTTTATAAACTTTCCATTGACGTGGCACTTATTCCGGAATACTGAACTGATTTATGTAGTAATTTTCGTATTATTTTCTCAGGCAAGGCTTTTATCATTTGCCTAGTGATCAGTTTTCATCCTGATGCTTTTCTAGGATAAATCCTAAAGGTTAAATTATATTTCTTCTTTTAACTCATATAACTTCATAGGTTCTATATTTAGCTCATCAATTTTAGGAACAGGCAATTGTTTAAAAGCAATCCGTAAAAAGATCTATCATTTCTTTAGCACTACTGGCCAGGTTTTATCAGGTTTTTTAATTGGAGGTATTTCAACTTTAGGTTCAGCCCCTTTCTTGCTTTCCTTTACGAGCAATCGGCGTCTTTCGTACATTGAACTTTACTAAAAATAAAACCAAATCCACAACGTCGATTGTTGATTCAATTGTGTGTTATTTAAACTTTTTAACAATTTCAAGTTGTAATCGCGCGGCATTTACGTATAGTCAGCTAGGCGGAGGTAATACTGATTATGGAGTTTGATGGAAGTGCAATGGAAGGTACAAAGCTGCCATACAATTCCCCGTGACACTTTCTTAGATCAGAGAAAATAGGTGGGTGTTGCGTCGCGTCGCCAACAGGACGTGAGCCGCTATAATCATGCCCACCAAGAATTTGGTCAGGACATCCACTGCAAGATTACAAATAGAGCAGCGCATTCATTATCATTCAGGTATCAGGCACTACACAAAACCATAAAAAAGTTAAATTAGAGATGAAAAACTTCTACGCTGTTGCTAAAACGTGTGAAATGATATTAAAGGGGGAAAAATTCACTTAGAACGTATCCGATTTATGTGATAAATATTTCTGCTGAAAGAATTATGACATAATAGGTACATAAATTCATTTCCATTACATCTCAATTTTAAGTTATGCTTTTTAGAATACCAATGTACATCAATTAATATTGTTAGCCAACTAAGAATTTTATATGTTTAAAAATGACAAATTTTCCTTTGGGTCCTTAACATTTTCATTCAGTTTCATGGTTCCATAGTTGGTTTTTATGCTATTTTAGAATTATTGTATTTATTCTTCGTCAAGAATTATGTCAAATTAATTATGTCAAAATTATATCAGTATTCGGACAGTAATTGAATTTATTTGAGACAGCTAGCGTCATATTTATTACAGAAAAATTATTTATCATAGAATTTATTTTATTTATTTTATTTATTTATTTATTGTACTTTAACAATAATTTAGTATTAAAAGGAAAATCACAGATGGAAACAGAGTAAACGGAACAAAAGAACAAAAATAAAATGATGAAGCTGCTTCCATTAGGCAGAAAAACCTTTTAAATTTTTTCAAACAATTTCCATCTCATGCATACACATTCTATTTTGAGCAATAGCTCATTTACAATAAAATGTACAGCAAGAGGTGAAATAATATTAAAAATTAACAATAATAACAATAACAATAATATTAAAAATAAATTTAGAAAACTACGTATTGCCCATCAATCACGCCACTCCAAAAATTTTGACTTAAATAATTTGACCGATCCTAAACTCTTAATTTCCAATGGAATTGAATTCCAAAGAGAAACTCCCCTAACGTAAAAGGATTTGTTTAGCGACCTACAACTATTTATGGCCGGAATCAGGCGGAAGTTTGAGGAATGAGACCTGCTAAAAAGTAACTTCCTATAAAGATAACAAGGCTTCTTAGCTTTGAGAAGTTTAAAAATAAAAAGACAAACGCGAAATTCGTAAAAGGTAGATAAACTACATCCTAAAACAAGGCTAGAGTAGGCAGAAATATGATCGAATTTCCTAATACCAAAAATAAACCTAGTACATGCATTGAAACATCTTTGGAGAACGTTCATATTTTCCTGAAGCATACCGAATAAAACTACGTCACCATAAATAAAATGAGGAAGAAGATAAGACAAAAACATTTTTTTCCTAAACTGACTATCAGAAAATCCTACTACTTTATACAAACAACTAAGCATACCAAAGACCCTCTTACTAATACTAACTAAATGGTCACCCCAAGAAAGAGTTTTATTAATAACTAAGCCTAAATCTCTAACAGTATTTGAATACCTAATTAGCGAACCCTGCAGAAAAATACCAGGAAAGGACGAGGTGTCTAACGATTTTTTATAAATTATGATCGACTGAGATTTATTCGCATTTAAAACGAGCCTATTAGAGACCGACCAACTAGCGATATTACTTAAGTCTTCATTTATCAGAGAAATATTCCTATCAATAGAACCCTGATCTAAACGACTATTTTTATAAATTTGGACGTCATCAGCGAAAATGTGAAATGAACAATGGTGAATAGAGGATTCTATGTCATTAATGTACATAGAAAACAATAGAGGACCCAGCACTGAACCCTGAGGAACGCCGGAAATTACAGGAAGGAAATCAGACAAAGAATTGTCGAAAAAAACTGCCTGAGAACGATTAGAAAGATAGTTAAAAATTAGTCTGGCAGCGGAAACCGAAAATCTAAACTGAGATAAGAGTTTGTTAAAAAGAATTCTGTGATTAATAGAATCAAAGGCCTTAGAAAAATCTAACAAAGTTAAAGAAGTCAATTCCCTATTATTCATATTACGCCTAATATCATCACATACATTTAATAACGCAGTAGAAGTGCTATGAAATTTTCTAAACCCAGATTGGAAGAAACTAATTAAACTATTGCTATTTAGATGCGATTGAATTTGAGTTTTAACAACTATCTCGAAAGCTTTAGAGAGAGAACTTAAAATGCTAATTGGCCTCAAATGGGATAGCTCTGAAGGATTACTAATCTTTGGGATGGGTATGATTTTACTTAGCTTCCACTGATCTGGATAGGAAGAGGATGTGAGAATAAAATTGAAAATATGTAACAAATATTTTGAGACGAAAGGGAAAACTCGTTTAACGAATTTTAAATTGACGTTATCCAGACCAGAAGATTCCGACTTAACATTCCAAATGGCAGACTGTAAATCCTCGAGAGAAATATTTGAAAACGAAAACGAATTAGAGGACGCATTAGAGAACAAATCGACGGTACTACTGCCCGAGTTCAAACTAGAGCAAAAATAACTATTAATATCATTGGGCTTAAACACCCCACTAGAACTACTCTTGCATCTGCCTAGGCCTAAATTACGAACATTACGCCAAAAAACCTTGGGAGGAAGGGAGGGGTCTAACTTGTCCTTAAAATAATTACGTTTAGCAATCCGAATTAACCCTACAACTCTATTACGAGCCTGCTTATAATCTAAATGAGACTGACTATTAGGATACCTTTTCCATAAACGATATTTACTAATTCTAATACTTATGGCATTCGAAACTTCCTGAGACAACCAAGGCGGAGATTTTGCTTTGAAAGTAACCTTTTTAAGCGGAACGCAACTATCAAAGACCAAACTAATATACGAGTTGAAAAATTCTACTTGGGTAGTTGACGAACTAAGGCAAAAAATATCCTCCCAAGGAACCGAGTTACAAACTAAGTAAAGGCGGGAATTATCTATACTAGCAAAATCTCTAAAGCTAAAACTGTTAGGCTTAGGTGGAGAGTAACAATTCACAGAAAAAACTAAAAGATCATGATGGGATCCCATACCGAGAGACAACTGATTGAAAAAACAAATAGAGTTATCAGTAAAAGAGATGATATGGTCAATAAGGGAATAAGAGGCACCGCTAGCGGTTGGACAACAAAACGTCGGCGCCACAGTGTTGTGGACGGATAAATTAAGACTATTTAAAAGATTCAAATAATCACGAGGGAAGCCGGAATTTTGGAGTATATCGAAATTGAAGTCACCTGATATATATATTTCATCGAATCTACAAGAGAAATAACTAAACAAACTTTCTAAGTCTACAAGGGATTTTTTAAATTGGGCATACGACCTCTTACTAGTTTTTGGAGGGTTATAGACGGTACCGAATAAGATTTTACGACCACTAATGAAAACGTTGACAAATAAAAACTCTAAATCCGATACTAACGATTCCGAAATAGAAGAAGGTATGGTAACTAATCTAGCCTTAATATGATCACCTACAAACATACATAAACCACCATAATTAAGGGGAGGTACCGTCCTATCTTTCCTAAATATATTAAAACCTTTGATGGCAAAAGCTGAATTAGGGATATTTGGATTTAGAAAGGTCTCAGAGAAACAAAGTATGTCCACTGGAGCGCCATTAAAAATGTGACGAATCTCGTCAATATTTGGGACTAGACTTTGGACATTCAAACTAACTACATTCAATAACGACCTATCAACTAACATGGATTTTAGAACTATATTGGGATAACTAAGCGACATAATCAAACTCAAAATCAAAATTTAGCGTACACACGACGTGGGCGTGATTGATACGCAATACTTACAAATAAAATTAAATAAATTTTGCTTCGTCCAGTTTCAAAATAAGCCCCAATCAATGGAAATCTAAAACGAGAAGAAACAAAAAAAACGATCCAAAGTAACAAGTGCTAAGAAATAGTAAACAGAATTCGGACACGTCCCTAAGCAATAAAACAGCAAAATGAAAAAAACATTTGAAATCATAAAAAAATAAAAGTCTTACCTTTCTCTTATCCAAATTTCGTTAATGTCGGCCGGATAAAATATTCACACATTCACACTCATTATTTGTTATAACTTAAACGTATTCTTGTAAGAACGAAACACTTAACGTATGTATGTATGTCAAATTACAGCAAAACGTTAATGGAATTAGTTTACGTTGCAAATGGATGACCCAATTAAAAATCAATAAAAATTGTATGCTTTACACAAAAACAAGTTGATCAATTTTAGATCTGTCTTTTGTTTTCTATGAAAACTCGATTTCGCAGTTTCAAAGTATTTTTAAAATAAAATTTTGAATTTCATGAAGTTTCTTACAAAAAAATAGCAGAATAGAAGAAATGAGGAATAAAAGGTTTATCTAAGTGGAATCAGCCTCATTATTTCGTCTTATATATCAGTTTGGATAAATTACAGCAGCAAAATGGGATAAATTATAAATGGTTGGCATTAGCCAGCAAGTAATATGTACCATTAAATAAAAATAAATACTAACATTAATTCTTGTCACATAATCAATATCTTATAGCTCTTTAGATTTCTTGACATCTCTACGATGATTATTTTTTATTCGATTATTAGAAGGTTGGCGTTATAATTTGTCGCCAAAGTAAACAGAAATGATCGATTTTTTGTAATATTATTTAGGTTTACAAGCGTGCGATTTTAATGTCTGCTGATAAAAAAAACACGAGGATAAGTTACTGAGATTAGCTCTGAGGTATGTCTAAGAATTTCTGGACAACAAAGTTACATAATCGTTTTGATTCACTGTACATATCCATTAGATATTGATCCAATGGTTTTTATAATGCTTCTTCGAGAGAATATAAATATTTAACAATTATTGTATCTTTAACTAAACAGAGTACTTTTTTATGTTTAATGGTTCTATCGATGTTTATAGGTACATATACATAAATACGTATACTCTACAAAATTGCAAAAATAAAAATAATGTTTTACTTCGATTTTCATTCCAGCACATACATACTATATAACAATATATGAATATTACATTATCAGCATAAAATATATCCTCTCTATTATAATAAAAATGTGTATCAATAACATTTTATCAATGTTATTGCAGGAATTTATATTTTACTTTTAATACAGGTGTCAAAATCAATATTTGATTTGGTTGTGAAAAATTTCTAATTACCACAATAAAGAGACCAAGTGCCACAAAATATGAAACGTTTTTATGTGGGTATGCGGAAGGAGAATTTTTAAAGCAAACATGAATTTATTCTCTAATATACTTCACCCCCCCCCCCCCCTCATCCAATCAACTCATATCCTGTTACGTTTTAAAATTGAAATGAAGAAAATATATTGGTAAAAATGACGTGTGAATTTAATTATGTCAAATATGCGAATAAAATTATTTCGTTGCCACAAACCAAATTTTTTAAGAGTTGAAATTCTTGTATTTTTATGATAAGAGTTTAGTTGGTTTAACTTTAAATTTGACATACTACCACCGAGTATTAATAGAGGAGGATTTTGTACGAATAACAAACGTCCATTAAAAATAAAATCGTTTTTGACTCGATTTATTCAATATTTTTTTATAGAACATAAAACGGTATTAGTTGGGAAAACTAAGTAATTACCACCAGAGAACAGTGGGTTAAGTGATAAAAACTTGGTAAATGCGAGTAGCTAAAAATGGTCCATTATAAACTCTTATTACGAGCAAATGTACTCACTGACTGTACTCATCCCAAATATGTAATACACTGAATTTACAAAAATTGGGCTTAACGCCTTTTTCGCTGGCAATAGTAAATTAGTTTCCGTTTGTTTTTGTTGTTTCACGGTAAACAGTCTAATTGAACATAAACAGGTTTTAGAAAATATTTTTTGTATATGGTCTTAAGAAGTGGTTTTCGGCAGTTATCCACTTTTTGTTAATTATCACAAAATTTTAAATGGTATTTTTACAACAAATTTTATTATAACAAATCAACCAATTTGCTATAAATTCTGATTTGGCGTTTGATTCCTGACAAGCTAGGTGTGGCTGCTTTCAATTTGATTGATTGATCAGAATGTACGACTGAGTCTAAGCAAGACTTCCTGATGGCACCGGGCCCTTCGTACACCCTTTACACATAACAAAACCGAAGGAAAGGAAGGTATGTTAGTAACAAAGAATCAACCCGGTTCCAGACACCTAAGAATTTGGTAGTTAGTAAAATGTGTTAATAGTATACTTTTAGTAAATTATTTAGCACAAGACGCTTAAGTTTCTGGAAAGTTATTTCAGGTTCTTCAAAATTTCCTAAATTTAAAATCTGCATTAATCCTTTATAATAACTATTCTAAAGTTAATTAAGAATAAATTTAATTCTCTTAAATGAACTATAAATTAATCTTTATGTGCTATAAATAAATTAACATTAATTGTTTATATAACAATAATTAAACCAACTACTACCCCGCCCGTCGCGCTATCGCCTCACGCATCGCCCGCTTGATCCAGTTTCTCAGGTGTTTCTAAACTAAAATGATTGTAACGATTATTAATACATGACATTTTGCTAATTTGTATTATATCAGCACCTTATTGTTAGCCTAATAACCAGTATTACCTCCTGCTTTTATAATTACTCATTGGAGACGACGAGGCATCGAGTTGATATGGTTAGATTAATATTTTTCCTTTAAAGTAGCAAGCAAACTTTGATCAATATTTTTCCATTCTGTGACAATGGATTTACGTAGTTGGGCAACCGTTTCAAATTGGCGGCCGTTATGGTAAACGCGGTTAGAAAGTAATGCTCAAACGTTTTCCATAGGATTAACCCGTAAAGAGCGTTGTGCGGTTCGTGGGACTGCTCTACTTTTCAAAAAACAAAAATTATCCCCACTCCGTTTAATTTTTTTTAAATTTATTTATATTAATTTTATTTTAATTTTTCTGAAATTTTTAGTATCTTTCTAATCGACATTTTTAGAATCGTTCCAATTGAATAAAAAATAATTAATATAAAATTGGGGTTCGCTGAAACACACCACTCTTTCCATACAAATTTTTCCACGACGCACTTTACGGGTTAAGATCTGGACTAATCGCAGGCCACTGTAAAACATCAATACCACGTTCTTCTAAAAATGATTTTGTATGTCGAGCTGAATGTATTGCAGCATTATCTTGCTGTATTATCCGCAAATTCAACTAAAACCTCTTCCAAAAGATTTACATACTTGGCAGCATTCATTTTAGTTGATACGAAATAAATTGGAGCACGTCCTGTGTAACAAAATGCTCCCCATACCATCAGCGAGCCACCCCAAAAATTTCGTGATTGACGAGTAAGCCTGTTCTGACGAGTATCTCCCCAATACCATTGCCAACCTTATAAAAAAAACACAGCAAATATTTCATATACAATGTGATCAAAAATTCAAAGTATTAATTAAAAGAAGAAATAATTTTATTTGTTGTTCTCGAGAACTTTATTTTTAGAGATTGTTATCAATAAAACTAAACAAAACGTTGATTTTACTGCCGTAAGTACTAATTTCAAGGTTCATAATGACTTGTTTATAAGTCTCCAAAATCCTTTACGATAAAATAGAATAAATTTTTTAACCCAAATGTACAGCTGCCCTGCCCTTTCTTATACTTTCAGTGTAGTGTCCGGTTTCACAAAAAAAAGAGGCGATCTTCAGTTAAATCATACCTATTTCATTTTTTTCTTCTTTTATGAAATTGCTTTTTGTTTCATAATACAAATTCAATGACAGCTAATTTTATTTCTTTTTTAAAAGTTGCATTTAACTTGTATTTATTATGGAGCAAACGACCATTTCATAAAATAAAAAAGACAGGAAATATTATTTAACTGTAGAATTGCTAATATTTGTGAAACCGTACATAGAACATTTAACAGTTCGTGTCGTTTTAAATACTACATACCTAGTACATACTAATTTTATAATGCTGAATTTAGATTTTCAACGTTTCGAAACTGTTGTGTGATGTATTTAAATCATATCACCTAAATTCTCCGTTGAGGTTAAAATTCTATGTACTAAAATGTTGCTTATACATTGTTACAATTTACCATTAGAAGGGGTTTCTTAACATAAAATTATTAATAACTAAAACTATTCTTTAATTAAAATAATTTTTAATTACAATTCAACATTATTCAATAACAATGTTCGATGCAAGATGCAATATAATTTATATTTCTTAAATGCATTCTGACAATTTATGCTTAAAAAATAATCGCTTCAAAAAGGGTGACCCAACTATAGAGATTTCGATTTTAGCATTCAACCCGTGTATGAATTTCTATAATATAATATGAGCACTGTATTATGTGACACCCATTACTAAAAAAAAGGAACAAAAATTTTACAAATAACAAAAAAAAAATCGTAACAAAATAATCATTTCATTATTTAAAAAATAAACTAACTAACAGTAACACAAAAAGAAACTAAAAAAAAATTTAATTTAATTTTTTTGTATTTTATTGAAACAATAAATAAAGAAATTAATTTCGAGACGATAATTCTTTACGTTACATAGTGTTATACAAAGTAGTAATTCTTACGCAATTTACTCGTTTTTGTATATTTACCACTTTTTATCACAATTCGTAAACTGAGATTTGCGCACTCATTTATAATGACTATGACATTTTTATGCTCTTTTGTGGTTTAAGTGTTGCGAACGTATATTAAATAAAAGCTTTAAATTTTAAATAAAAACTAATCACAACATTATGTATGTATTATACTACTAATCTCTTTAAAAAAAAAAATAAATTAATCTTAAAACATGAAATCATATCATAAGTTCTGTTCCCATTTTTATTTCTTTTTTCGGATAATTAAATTTTCACATTTCACATAAATTTCTATAACCAAACAGCAAAACTAAAAATTACAAAAAGTTTTTATTTTCCTATTTTTATTACACTTTTATTGGTTTTTATTTTTAATTTTTTTATATAAATATTATAAAAATATACGAATTAATTAAAAAAGTTTTGTCGAAAAAATTATAAAAAATTAAAAAATAAAAACAACAAAAAAAAAAGAAGGAAGCTTACAAACTATTCATGCAGCGTTAATATGATATCACAAAGCACTAATAAATTTATGATTTTTTGTTTCTAAATGACGTCTATCGTATATTATATGTATTTTTAAAAGTTTAGTGAAGCTTTAAAATTTATTTATTTTTATTGTTTAGATCTACCCGCATCTTTAGTCATATATCATACTCGTACCTACTTGGTATCATCATTCACCATATTCAAGCTCAGTATTATATTAGCCTTATTTCGACCATGTACACCAATTTCGTCAAAATCGCTAAATTGGTTTTTTCCAGTAATAATTAATATTTACAACTCATTTCTCTTGGTATCACCGACAGGTACTTCGTCGAGAGGGTATTTAGCTTACGCTGTTACTCTATAGTCTAGTTTGTTCCTACGGTCTTCCTGTTTGCTACCCAAATGTTAATGAATAAAATAAAAATTACAGTAGTGGCAAAATCGGTAACCGCGGTCCAATTATCTTCCGACTCCAGCATGAGCTTAACACAATTGGATCGTAGAACAAATCCTACTATTACGCATAGGAGGATTTCTTTTCAGAAATCCAGGAGGATTTCTTTCCAATGTCGAGCGTAACCACAGCACAATACCTTTTTTCCCACCTTTCCATTTCTTGCCCTCGATTGCATTTTGAGCAATGTTTTTGACAAGGTTCACCGCATCAATGGCAAATCGGCCCTTCCTGAAACTGCAACCTTCAAACATATAAACCCATCATATCGACCATCCAAATAGAGAAGTAAGATGATAACTGATCCAGTGGCTTACCTGCTTTAGGAATCATTAGCAGATTTTGTAGTTTTCACTGGTTCGGTAATATGTATACCTTTACTCAGGCATGCGTTAGTCATACACCTACATAGAGGAATATTTCTGATTTTGAGGTAACTTGGTTTGGTATTTTATTTGGGCCCGGGGCTTCAAGACTCCAATCATACCACAACTCACATTACAAAAGTTGCACAATTTTTAGGGGGAAATCAAAAGATAATCTTAATTATCTTAATCTCTTTGAGAGAGTGATTAAATCTAATTACAATTATAATCTTTTATCATTCTATTTGCACCATTTACCTAGCACACCTAGCGGAAATATATACGAGAATCGCATATTGCTGTTGCGTGAAAAGATACTAATGAGAAAGACGTGATGGAAACCAAATGGAAAGATTTTTTCATTTCATTTTTTCATAGACGAGAATTGACCCCTGTACATGTACACTGGGTGCGAAAAGTATTTGCTTAAATGATTTATCAATTTTTTTTTTGCTAAACTACTTTTGGAAAACAAAACTAGTTTGTATATAGTAACCCTAAACGTAATTCGATCGTTCTCGAAAAAAAATATTTTCCTTTGTTTTTGCATAACTTTCGCTGAACATTGTGTTTACTAAATACAGCGTTTTTAAAAGGATTATCAAAATTAATCGGAAATTTTTGTTGATTTTGGCACCGAATAATTTATTTTTAACTATATTTTGGCTATAGGTAAGTAGTATAATTACTAAAAATGGTAAATTAATAAAATTTGTTTAACTTATAGTTCTCCATTTTACAGGATTAAAAAAAAGCCTGTTTTGTTATAAAAATATCGAAAACACGTGAATTAACAATTTTAAACTGTGAAGCGATTGCTAATGCTACAATACATGTATGTAACCAGAGAAAGTTGCACCACAAAGAAATGTGTCATATACTGTACGCCAGTTTCAAGGTGAGTCTAGTTGCGATCGTCGTAGTGTGAGGTTGAAACGAAAAAGAAAAACAAAACAGAAAAAACATGGAGTACAACTAATATTTAATAATTCTGTTGTTTCATATTGATTACGTTTTAATCAAGTTATTAAATTTAGGTAATAAATTAATTAAATTAAAATTATTAGAATAATACTAGTGAAAGTTATTAATTTATTTAAAACAAATAAATAACAAAGTTTTTGTGTTTGATAGTTTCTTGGTGAATTAAGAGTGAAATTTAGTATTTTTGGCATAGTGAGTGAAGTTTTATTTAGATAATGAATCAGTGAAAACAGTAATGCAAATTAAGTGAAATGGATTAATCCTTATACAATTTAAGTGATACAAATTAAAATTAGAGCAAAATAATGTGAGGTAGGTGAATATACGTAATAAAATGACATGTCGCAACATGTTTTAAAATTTAAACATTTTTGTTATGTTACGAATTGAATCTCTTTTATGTTTTAAAATCAAAATCCGAATTTTAAATCACCTAAAGTTATGTACGCAATAAATTTAAGCAAAAATGAGCTTAAATGAAAGCGCATCTGATCATCTAACGGATTATGTTCTGTATATAGCGAAGTTATATGTAGCTTGTTGTGGAAAGAGAAGAAAAATGTTATGTAGCATGCATGTTGTGCAACGTTTTTCGTGTTAAATAGATTTTGTGTTATTTACATAGTTAGAAGGACATTAGGTATCGTTTGTATTGCTGTTATTTAGTGTCTGCAAATGCCGTAGCGGTAAATTTGATATTGGTAAACTTAAAATGAAGTTATACAAATTTTTTGTGTAAACAAATTTGTTAAGCAATAACGGTATTTTGTTGCATAGTAATCAGTAATCACGCATCTTTACGAGTGATAGGATATAAAACTAAAAGTTGTTCATTTTGTTGTCGATTTTCAACGACCTTAAAATGATTATTTTGTGATTTATAAAACTGAACAAGAAAATGTCGTTTGAAGTGATTTTTTTGTACCATAGTTTATCGAAGTTAAGATTTTTGTCTGAATTGGCGAAGATAAAAATGCTGGAATGCAAGTTACAGTTGATGCTTTTTGAAATTATTTTGTTTTGTTGCTCGCCTTCGATCTCTCGTGAAAATTCAAAAAAATGGTATTTTAGAGTGAAAAAGTTTAAATTTTGAATGATATTTCGCTATAAAATGTTTTCAAGATTATTAATTAATTAAGAAAATGTAAAAAGAAATGAAATATCTAAAGTTATTATTGGATATTTCTTGTGACTATAAACGTGCAAAATTCTGACGTCTTTGTACCGTTTTGGCTTCCCACATTTTACATCTTTAACACAATCGACACATTTAATCAATGGCGAATTAAGGAAAATTTAGGCCCTAGGCAAGCTTTCTTTTTCGGGCCCACAAAATAATAGGAGAATCCGTGCCCCTGTTTGCGAAAAAATTTAAATTTAGCTATAGAAATTCCTAAAGGAAACTTGAAACAAAACAACAGACTCTCGATTTATATCCTCTAATATGGCGGATTAGTTTCTGAAAATTCCGCGTTATTCGAAACCGTGCGAAACGTGTTTAATTAGGAAATTGACCCAACAAATAAATGACATTTCTAATTTTTATTATTGAATTGACAACGGAGATTTTAATTGAAAACATAACACTTACAAATCGTAAGTGGTACATGGCTACATGAAATTCAAAGAAATTGTTACTAGCTAGCTTCATAATGTAGCCTATCAGATTAGACAAAAATTTCGTAAAAAAAAGCGAAGTGGAACGCGCTTGAATTTTGCTTTGTTTATTAGATTCAATATAAATATCTCTTTAAAACGGCTCCTATTTATACATTATAACCAAATAAATTTCATAATAAGGTGGAAAGGTGCGACCGTAAACTCTGGAAACTATACGCAGTTAGACTACTAAGAGAAATAAAATAATTTTGATACCAGTTAAAAGATTTTAATTTGTTTGTATATTTATTAGTTGATCCCATTTTATCAAAGTCGGCAAAAAATAGCCAAATTCCATCCTAATCGCCCATGGCTGGAGTCGGTCGCTCGACGAAGAAAGGCCGTGTTTTGTCTTTCTTCGTAAATTAAATTTTAATTAAATTTTATTTAAATTCAATTTATTGTTTTGTTAATTTTATTTAATTTAAGTTAATCTGATTAATTGTTTTAGGTTTAGTGAATTAAGTTTTTGTGTAAAAGTGTTTTTTTAATACAAGTATATACAGTCGTGTGCGAAATAATATGATAGTAGTGAATGAATTCTTTATTATGAAATTTCGAATACCTGTATTAGATATTTTGCAACCTATATATGATTAAAAATTATTTGTAGTTTAAATAACCTAACAGTTACTGTGTCGGCTCAAACTTGTCAGAGCTAGTAAATGATTTGCACCTCTTATATTTTAAAGGTACTTTTGTGATGTGATGACAGCACTCATCCGCCGAGGCAATAAATTGACACTTTTCAATGGGAATGGACATCCAAGCTGATTTGATTATCTCCCATAATTGCTTTGAGTTTCGTGGGTTGGAGTTGAAAGTATTTTTTTGGTCCACACATTTTTAATTGGATTGAGGCCAGGTGATTGGACAGGCCACTCCATACCCTTAATTTTATTCCACAAGACCCATTCCTTTGCCTTTTTAGAGATATGTTTCGAATTATTGTCTTGTTGCAAACCCTTTTAAGCGGCATATCATATTTTGCATAAGGTATATCATAAGTATTTCGACGTATTTATCCTCATTCATTATTTCTTTAATCCAATATATCGGGCCAACTCCAACTCACGAAAAACAATCCCAAACCATTACGTTTCCCCTTCCATGTTTAATGGTTCTTGTCGTGAACTGCGGTCGGAATTCAATCTTCGATGGTCTTTGGACATACTAATGGCTACCACTGCCACCAAAGAGAACCAATTTGGACTCGTACATACATAGTTTGTCATGAATAGGATGTTTCTATATACACAAAATACACGTACACACTACTATTATTTCGCACACGACTGTATATGTGCATTGTTTCTGTTTGTGGTTGACAAAGAAACAATAAAAAATTAAAATTACTAATTAACAAGTGTATAGTTTATTAAATTAAAACAATAAATAGTTTTTATTTACTGTAAAAGTGTGTAGCTATATAATAGTTTATTATGGATATTTATTTGGATTAGCCATATTCAAAATTTATATAACGGTAACGGTTATATACGTCCAAGTATCCTTAGCAGGTAATCTCATGCCAGAAGTTTTTTTTTTTGCATATGGTAGTGAAACCAATTATTATATTGTGGCTTATGCCCTTCTCGAAGATTTTACTTGTTTATTTAGACATACCATACTTATTTAAATGGGTATGTTGGCGAGTTAACTTGAAATAAGTATTTTTCTACAAAAAAATCATTTTGTTTTCATTTTAGATTTTTTATTTTTTTTTTAAATGGTTAGAAATATAATTATTTTAAGTTACCTCGCAGGAATACTTGTTTGGGTGGGTATGTCTGGGTGAATAGGTGTAACTTTCGGAAAGGGCCTTATTATATTAATTGTATGTTGGTTTTGTAGTACAGTGAAATTCTACGGTAAATACTTGTTATTTACTTGTTCAATATTAAAAGAGGTAAAACAACTTAAGTCGACTTAAGCTGTTCTATACATTTTGAGCACAGAATTATTATAAAATTAACATTAACATTAAAATCGATTTCAGAACATTGTTGCGTCTTCATTGGTTTACTGAGATATTGGATTAGGAATTGCATTAATTAAATTTGTAATGCTACGATTGTTTCAGACTATAAATTTTTGAAAGATTATATCTTTAAATTCATTTGAAGTTAATAGAACATAAATTTGGTTATAGGAGGGGGGGGGGGGGACCTGATTTAATACTAATTTATGATTTGGTTTAATTTAAAGTTTGATTCCAAATTGAATTTAAATAAATTGATTAGGCGTCATGAAACCGGCAGATTCCTAAACCAAATTGAATCTGAACTTGAAGTTCGTTCAATAAATTATGGGTTTAAATTTTATTTAAGTTTATGAGCCAAATGATAAATTTTGTCGTAATTGTTTTTCTATTTGCACTAGTTATTGATTTATATTCGAGTTATTTAATATAATTCAGTATGGCAACTTTAGGTTGTTAGTATTTAATATGCTCCGTATTAATTTGAACTATTGTGCAGTGGGATTTAAGCAGAATAGAGTAATAAGCAATTAATTAAATATTTAATTAGATTTTAGAAGTATTCTGGAATTGGCTAATTAATGCCTATGGACTACTTAGGAGGATTAGGATGTAACGTGTACAATATTAAAGCATGGTTTATTTTATTGTTATGCTGGATACAATGTATCCAAGTAGATTATTATTTTAAGATGCGTGTTAGATTTAGTGATTAATTTGCTGTCCTTTCAATTTAGATGCCAAATTGAATTTAATTTTAAGGCTGTTAGGGAATGATTTTAAATCAATAATTAATTAAATGTTAATGTTTCATTAAATAAAAAACAAATCAGCTGGTCATTAAATAGTATGTCATAATGTTGTTCATATTATAATCAATCAAACCAATTAGTAAAACCACCGTAAGAGATCAATTAAGGAAACTAGATCTTCGAGGGTGCGTGGCGTTCAAAAACCATTGCTTACAAAGATAAATAAGTAAAAACGTTTACAATGGGCCAAGCACCATATAAAATGGTCAATTCGGGACTGGTAAAAGGCACTTTGGTCTGATGAATCAAAATTTGTTGTATTTGGGTCCAACCGAAACACATATGTTCTAAGACGGCCTGGAGAAAAGTTAATAATTGTTTGGCAACATCTGTAAAACACGGGGATATACGAAAACGGTATCGGGGTGTTTTCATGGCAATAATGTGAGTGATTTGATTAAAATTAATCGAAAATTGGACATATTTCAATATAACGAAATCTGCAAGATCACGCAATTCCATCTGGCATACGACTCATCAGTCATGGGTTGATTTTCCAACATGATAATGATCCTAAACACACGTCCAAACTATGTACGAGCTAAGCTAGTGAGATGAACAACACAGGCGAAAAAAATTTAATATACTGAAATGGCCACAACAATCCCCGGACCTTAACCCGATTGAATTGTTGTGAGATCACCTTGACCATGACGTGAGAAAAACTTGTCAAACATCGTCCAAAAACTTGTTTGAGAAGCTGCAATGTTTGAAACAATATTGGAACCGAAACATTAAATAAAGTAATAAATCGGATGCCCAAACTCTGTTCGGCAATAATTAAATGGAACATCCACTTCCATTTACTCAACTACAGAAATATTGCTGAGATCATAGAGACTAACTTTTTTACACATTCGTTTGATGTGCTTAATGCAAAAAACAAACATACTACATAAATATGTACTTTTATCTTTAATAAGATTCACATACAAAACAGAAAAAAGCTTTCCATATCCTTATTATTATCTATAAATAATAAAATAAAATAAAAAAACTCTTGCAAACAAAATAGCTTTTTGAGTTGTTTTTTCCATACATACTCGTATTTATAGATAAACACTACAAGTATATGTATATATATTGAGTAGCACTTTTCCTTTTGGCAGATTTACATACATTTAAATACATGTTTGCCCCCATTACAAATATTGGTACAGTTACTTCTAATACATTGTCCCTTTTTTTGTTTTTGCAGCTCAGTTTTGCGCCATTTTATTACGAGTACTAATTAACACTGGTCGTTTACTAAACCAAATTAAATTAGTTGCTATTCCAATTCATATATACAAAGCATTAAACCTTTTTGTTTTTTTTTTTGTGCCAATGTAAACCAAAATAATTTTTTTCAATTATGAAAATTACTATCTCCCTGTTGTATAGCTAGCGATAGCTGTGTCGATGTTTACGCTTGTGGAAAATGAGTTACATTATTTTTTCAAGGTAAAAATAAAGGATAATCTCAGGTGTGATTATATGATAATGGTAATAAGAGCAATAATAATAATAACATACTCGTGTAGTAGTAAAATATAAACTTTGTACATAATACGTTGTACTTTCATATATCGTTATTGTTTAAATTTAAACTTCTCAGTTCCATTATGTGTCGCATAAGAATTTCATCCATGTATTCTTCCTCCGCCTAATATGTGTGATGGGGTAAACAAATAAAAAAATAAACACATAATAGCGTAAGAGTGTTATTATTATTATTATTATTCGCTCCCCCCCCCCCCTCTCTCGGCGTTTTTGCTCATTGTTCCCATTGAAAAAATTCAGAACAAAGTGTTCATTTTTATCAAAGGATATACATATAGGTGAGATGAAAAGTTGAGTATACATCGATGAGCGCAAATCTATATATTTGCATAACACTGTTTTAAATTTGATGCCAGCGTAAATGTTATTTACTGTCTGAATATAAACCAACATACATACATATGTAAATATGTAATGACGTTTTTTTTTTGCTACCATTAAATATATTCGTGTCGACTGAATTTAAATGGAATATTTAGAATATTTCTCAGAAAATGCCACTGACTGTGAGCACTGACGCCGTTGTGCTAAATATACAATAAATTATTGTTCCAAAAAGATTATTATGTATGTATGTATAGTATATAGGAATCAATTTATTTTGATTAATTGAATTTGCGAACTGTTTTGCGAACGAACATCACATTGCGGGATACTTAACAATACGGGATTTTCGTATGAAGTCTATGTACTCGATTTTTTATTTTTTGTTAAGTATCCAACTAATTTGTAGTGTAGTATCCAAGTATGTATATAGTTTTGTTTTGGAATGCTAGACTATCTTTTTGTACGTTTGGAGAATTTAATCAAGTTAATTGTTAAAATATTAATGTTGTCAGGCAGATAACACAATAAATACATTATTATGAATTGATATAATCTAAAATATTGTTGGTGTATAAATGTACATACATACATATGTATATTGTATATGTTCGATTCGAATCGAGAAAATTCCTTCATGACAACATCGAAAAACGTTTGTTATACTAAATGATTTATCGAACATGCAACTAAATTATGTAATACGGTATGAGTATGACTTAGATGTAGTTATATGTATGTACCGTCGTTTTCTAAATGTGTTATTGTAATTATTTAATCTAGAAAGAATTTATTTTTGTAAATTACAAAATTATTTTTTGAAAACGTTAAAAATAATTTTATCATATATCCATCCATACGTGTGTAGCTGTATTTTATCAAATCATTCTATAATACTAATAAAATCGATAAATTCTAAAAAAATGTTCATATACATTATGGTATTTTGAACATACTACATCCAGATGATACATTCTATACTCGTATGTATGTTGTTTATATACAAATGGAATGAGTTTACAAAAAAAAAATAATAATACGTAGCATTTTTTTTTTTTTTTTTTTTTTTTTACCACGAAGTGTTCAATTTTTTTGAATGAGTTCATTCCATATCAACACCTTGCAAAAAAATCTAACTAAATAAATTAAACAATAAAATTAAATTTGTTATTTGTGATGTTTATCTGCGGTATTTGATTTGATTATTTTATGTGAAAAAAATTTGTTTATAAATAATTATATGTCGTTAATTGAAATGCGTCCAGTGTGTTTATTAATCGTGCTTATGTGTGTGGTATAAGATAAGATTACCATAAATTGCAAAAGTTTTCCGGGAACGGCCGTTTATTACAAGCTTTTATTTAACTTGTCTCATTGCGTGTGGCTCCGGGAGTACTAGTCAAAAATATTTCAGTCGTTGAAAGAAAGGAGTTCTGATCAATGCCTTTTGAGAAGGTCGTTTAATCAAACAACTAAAGCGGGATGCAAGTCAAAACGTTTTTGACTTGGATCCTTTTTGGTTTTTTTTGGGAGGAGATCCAGTCAAACAACTTGGCTGGTGAAGGGGATCCTTGTATTGGAACAAGTTCTTTTGCAACTTTTTCTACATGCACTTAAATTCCCAACCGCCACGTTTTCGACGGGACAGACCAGTTTTACAATAGAATGTCCCGTATCCCGGCATTAATATTAACGCTGTTTGTCCTGTTTTGGTTAAATTAATTATATTTTAGCAATTTTGAAAAACAATATGTTATTGACATTTTCAGTTCATTTTCAGCATTGGTTAAATTTTTCTGAGGAGAAACTTAGAAATTTTTTTAATGGAACCCCACAATTTTCAAACACTTCGAGGGAATACGAATTATACTTATAGGCTATCGAATTATTTTAGAATATTTTCAGACCTGTAAATCGCTGTATTATAAAAAAACATGTAAGATTCGAAAAAGGTCTCCCTATATGCCTAAATTTCATTTATTTTTTCCGTTATTTCATTTTATAAGCATAAAGCGTTTAATAGGCTGAACCTCCTGACTCTTTTAATTTTGTACAACAGTATTCTCTTAATAAGGGCTATCCGACTCGAATTTTGACGTTGTGTTGCGTCATATTACGGACATACAGATACAGCGGAATTTTCAAGATTTCATGTGATTTTTGTTGGCTTTCAAGCTATACTTGAAGTTTCTATAATCTAGATATCTGCGGGTTTGAATAGCGGTAAGTTGCTTGTTACCTAACTTATTCAAAATTTTCAACATTACTCACTATTTTCGAGATTGTTCGAGTTATTCTAATTATTTTTACGAGAAAGAGTTTTTTTCCTTTAAAACTACTTTTTTTTATATTTTTTTGTAGGGAGGGGAAAACCCTTCCCCCTCTCCTCGCAATGACTGGGATCGCAATTGTTGCATTAATTCAACCGCTAAATATCCATTGCCAATTTGTTCTACTCAGTTCAAATCACTCGATATGCGGTCTCTTAATCTTCTTTGTTAGTATAACCCTGATCTTCTGACAAATATTATTCCAGGCCTTCTCTTCAGCTAGCATCTTTGGAATTATGTTTCTTGCCCTTAGTTTTCTTACCCGATCAGCGCATACTTGCCTCTCCCGTTCCCATTTTACACAGTGTATTATGGTGTGCTCTGCAGTGTCCTCTTCTCCGCAATAACCACATTTAGATGCCTCCATAATGTGCATCCTACAGAAGTAGCTGTTGAAACAGCCATGACCCGATAAAAACTGTTAAAGATGAAAGTTGGTATCCCCATGCTTTCGCTCCACCCACTCCTTGATGCTAGGAATGAGCTGCCTCGTCCAAGGCCCGGTGTCTGTATTCTCCCATGGAAGGAAGGACAAGATAATGTCTTATGGAATCCAAAAAAAATCGAAAATCCAGTTTAGGAACATGGGACGGTTTGGGTTAAAACTGATGATAAGCTCTAACAATGTATAAAGAACTTTAAAGCTCTGTACAAGATTGCCAAATGCCACTCTTTTTCTTAACATGATGTAATGGACTTACTCATAAACTGGTACTTAATCTATACAGATACTTTGCTTATCCATAAATTCGAACCCTGTCTGACGAAGGACTGCCCATTTCTAACTAGCGAGAAACTTTACGTTTAGTAGTTTTAAACTCTTGGTAATCTGGTGAATATGTGGTGTCGAACAATAATTTAAATATCTAAGATTGAAGGCCTCGTTTAACAATGTTGATGGAATTACAGAGACGTCAACTCCTCTATCGATTAAGAAATTTTGCTTGAAATTTAAATCACGAATTAAAAGGCGATACGAGGTTTGCCCATCATTAAATGTCGCCATATGAAGATGGGAAGATGGTAATTTGGGTTTCTTGCCGTTTCGGTATTATTCCGGTACTTTCTATAAAAGATTAAAGGTTAAAATTAGTTAAAATGATTGTGGTTTGCCTGGAAGTCGTATGGGGTATATCGTACACGCTTATTTGGTATGTTGTACGACACCCATAGCATTATCGTAAGGTGATCTACTTGCCGTGCGGAGCACCACCGCGGTTATAAATTAAACCACTTAATTTATTTTAGGTTTATTTATTTATAATTATAAATCTTTTGTATTCCAACGTTTTCTAATATTTATTATGTCCGTTATAGGGACTTACATATATTGTATAAGGATATCGCTATTCGATTTTCCACAAAAAACTGAAAGTATATTTAGTTTCTTTTTGTTTTTTCTTTTTCGACATTTATATCCAGAATACCAGACCAGTTGCTAAACACTGTCCAACTCGCCACGCGCGCTTTATGCAATTTATTTTCATAATTTTTCTATTCTAATATTTTACAACAATCATAGATAGAGCTACCACAATACTCCCCTGCCAGTGAATGACATGAACGATTTATGGACTTACCGAAACCTTATCGGTAATTTTGTTGTCCTACCCGATCGCGTTACTATATTGGTCGGTTCGTTTTGGAAACTCACCGTTAGTTTTCTTGTTGGATGGGGCTGCGTAACTGTTGTTTGATTATTATTCGCCTCGTTTGAGCAACTTTCGTTTACGTTGCTATTTTCCTTATTGGTGTTGTCTTCATCCGATTCGTTGAAACACGGCTTCAACCTATTAATTGAAATGTTACACTCTTTATTCTTCCTTACTATTGTGAAATATTTCTCGGTACGACTGATAACTTTGAACGGCCCCTCGTATGGGCACTGCAACGATGCTTTGATTGCATCTGTTCGCACAAATACGTGAGAGCATGCGTTCAATTCTTTGTGAACAAAGGACGATCTATTTCCATGTCTTGATGCAGGTGTTGGCTTTGTCTGCTCGATGACATTTTTAAGCTGCAAAACGAACTCCGACTGATACACTTGGTTACTCGAATTCTCGAAAAACTGACCTGGCACACGTATAGTCTCACCGTACAATAATTCGGCCGACGTTGCTTTAAAATCTTCTCGAAAAACTGTCCTTAGCCCCAACAGTACTGTGGGCAGAGAGATAGTCCAACTAGCGTTGTTCTGACACATTATTGCCACCTTAAGAGAGCGATGCCAGCGTTCAATAAACCCGTTGGCCTGAGGGTTGTACGGGGTAGTCCGTTTTCGCTGAAATCCTAAAAATGTTGCTAGTTCGCGAAACAGCTCGGACTCAAACTGCCCGCCTTGATCCGTGACTATCGATGACGGTATGCCATACCGTGCAATCCATCCACTATATATTGCTCTTGCCACCGTTTGGGCTCGTATATCCTCTACTGGAATTGCCTCTGGCCAACGAGTATACCGGTCTATTATCGTCACACAGTAGCGCATACCTTCGGATGTTGGTAAAGGACCCACTATATCAACGTGGATCTCTTCGAAGCGCTTGCTGACGAGTGGGAACTGGCCCACTGGGCTCTTTGTATGCCGTTGTACCTTAGATTTTTGGCAACTGACACAACACTTAGCCCATCTTCTGGCATCATTCTTGATGGATGTCCAAATATATTTCGCACTCAACATCTTGGCTGTGGCTTTAATTCCCGGATGTGAGAGATCATGCACTATGTTAAATACGGCTCTTCGGAACTCCATTGGGATGTATGGTCTAATGACACTTGTTGAAATGTCACACCATAATTCTTTTCCCGAATTGTGCACAGGAAACTTCTTAAACTGTAGTGACTTGCTTGATTCTAAAAGCTCCAGCAGCTCCTTATCACTGCTTTGGGCTTCGGCCACTTTCTCGTAATCAATTGTCTCTGACCCTCGTATCTCATCTACCCTAGATAGCGTATCCGCTACTACATTATCTTTGCCTGCAATATGCTGAATGTCGTTAGTAAATTGGCTAATAAAATCTAAATGGCGAAATTGTCTTGGCGACGCTTTGTGCGGGTTTTGTTGCAACGCGTACACCAATGGCTTATGGTCAGTAAAAATCGTAAACGTTCTTCCTTCCAGCAGAAAACGGAAATGTTTCACTGCCATATATGCTGCTAGCAGCTCGCGGTCGTACGCGCTATAGCGTTTCTGGGTTTCCGTAAGCTTCAAGGAATAAAAGCTTAAAGGTTGCCAGATATCCTGTACCTTTTGCTGCATAACTGCGCCTATCGCTGTATCGGATGCGTCTACCATTATAGCTAGATGAGCCTTCATGTCCGGATGCACTAGGGTTGTGGCCTCACACAATTGTTGTTTGGTATGCTCAAAAGCTTTTATTGCGTCGTCCGTCCAATCAATTTTTCGACGATCGTTTCGTTTACTCCCTTTTAAATAATTGTTCAACAGCGCTTGATTACTGGCTGCCTCGGGAATAAATCTGCGGTAAAAATTTATCATACCGAGAAAACGACGTATTTCCTTTACTGTCTCCGGACGTTTAAACTCGGAAATGGCCTGTATGCGCTGCGGCATAGGTTTAATTCCGTGTTGATTTATGGTATGTCCTAGGAAATCCACTTCTGACTGCGCGAATACACACTTACTGACATTTATAATCAGACCTTGGTCTTGAAGTCTTCTGAAAATTTGTTCAAGGTGCTGCAAATGCTCAGCCATATTTTGCGATGCAATTAAAAAATCATCAATATATGTGTAGCAGAAATTCAAGTCGCGAAATATTGAATGCACGAATCGTTGGAATGTCTGCGCAGCATTACGCAAACCAAATCCCATACGGATGAACTCGAACAACCCGAAGGGTGTAATTATAGCCGTCTTTGGAATATCCGCCGGCTCCACCGGAATCTGGTGGTATGCTCTTACCAAATCCAGGGTTGAAAATACAGTACAGCCATGCAACTGGTGACTGAAATCCTGTATATGCGGTATCGGGTATCGGTCAGGCTGAGTAACACCGTTGAGGCCCCGATAATCCCCACATGGACGCCAGTCGCCGTTCTTCTTTTTTACTAAATGTAATGGACTTGCCCACGGACTATTCGACGGCCTGCATATTCCGGATTCCAGCATATAGTCAAACTCTAGTTTTGCTGTTGCTAACTTATCCGGTGGTAATCTACGAGCTTTCGTTGCTACTGGATGACCTTTTGTAACTATAAAATGAGTAACTGCATGTTTAACTGGTTTTATTTCCGTATTTTGACTTGTCAATTCCTTGAATTTTTTTAAAATGATCGTGACGTTCGAATCAATAGCCGTGGTATCTATAGTTGTCAACGCTGAAGAAACGATATTTACTGCTTTACCAGACGTGTGAATCCTTGTGATCGGGTCGATGATCCGGTTCTGTTTAATATCAACTAGGATACCATAATTTTTTAAAAAATCGGCTCCTATTATTGGTTTCGACACATCCGCTATTATAAAAGTCCAATTAAAATTACGCCTAAGCCCTAAATCTAGCTTCAATAATCGGGTGCCATACGTATTAACCCGAGAAGAATTCGCGGCAAACAGAGGGAAATTGTCCTGACTTTTGTGTTTGTCTTCTTGTGATGCTGGTATTACCGAGACATCGGCACCCGTGTCGATTAAATAGTTACGTTTACTGGACATATCGTATATTATTAGACGACAACTAACATTACTGCCCCCATCACATGCCGTCACTTGCGATGAAGGCATTAGTTTTCCGATCGTTCTACGTAAGTGCAAGGCTTGATACACCTATTTGCCTTGGGCCCGAAACGGAAATGATAGAAGCACATTGGATGCTTTTTATTTGTGCGGGATCCTGACCGATGCCGAGACCCGGAACGTTGCCGAAATCGCTGAAAACTTCCAGCTGCTTGTGTCGCTTTAAGCTCTTTAATTTCCAGTACTAACTCGTTTATTTTGATTTCCAATGCATCTCGCGAGTGGTGCGCCTCCTTGTCGCGTGATACTGCCATTACACTGGCGCTAGCGTACGTTTCTAAAATTTTGTCAGCTATTGTTGCCAAATTGCTCAAATTTTCAGTGCTCGACGCCAAAATTACTTGAATTTGTTGTGGTAATCTCTGAACCCACAACTTGCGCAGCATTTCCTCCGAGATTTCTTTATTAGCCAGTCCACGCATTTCCCGGAGGAGCTGCGATGGTTTCTTGTCCCCTAGGTCAAGGTCCTTTAATAGTTTCTGTAATCGTGAATCCTCTGATTCGGTTAAACGTGCAATCAACTCCTTTTTCAGGGTATCGTACTGATTGTCAGTCATATTCTGCAGCACGATATCACTAACTGTTCGCATGGCTCTCTGATCGAGCCCCGCCACAACAATATTAAACATTGTCTCCTGCCGGGTTATGTTAGCATTGTTAAATTGCGCCTCGACCTGGCGAAACCACAACTCTGGCATTTCATGCCAAAACGGTGGAGTTTTTATTGACACTCGCTCCACAAAACGACCGTCTGCTCCCGCAGGTCCGGCTTTACGCGTTAAATCATTCTGCGTTGAGGTACTCTGGTCGCTACTATCTATCACATCGTTGTTTCCGTTAACCATGATTACTCTAAATCACTACAAACGTTTTTAAAATGAGACGTTTTCTACTTAAAACTTCGAATTATACGAGTTGGACACTGTTACAACAACCCGAAAAATGTATGCGGTTGGAAACAAATGGGAAAACAAACAAAAAAGAAATAAATACACTTACCTAAGGCAAACTATTACAATTTGAAAATTTTTTGTTATTTTTTCTTCTTTATCCCAAATTGGCCTGGCCCAATGCTGTGTGTTGTCGCTGTGCCAATGTTGAACCACTGACGATATGCTTTACTGCTGCGGCCTTATATATGGCTCGTATCGCCTCGTACAAACCGTATTGACCTTCTTGGTCAACAATGCTTATATTTATATATATTTATGAATAGATAGGTATCCACCCTTTTTGATAGAATATCGCTCGTTTTTTTTTTTTTTTTTGGGAAAAGTCGCTCGTGAAAATTTGCGCTTCCAACAATTTTATACGTCGAATTCCGCTGCTCCGTATATGCTTATTTAATTCGTAGATCACGTCGGGGTCACCAATTATGGGGTATATCGTACACGCTTATTTGGTATGTTGTACGACACCCATAGCATTATCGTAAGGTGATCTACTTGCCGTGCGGAGCACCACCGCGGTTATAAATTAAACCACTTAATTTATTTTAGGTTTATTTATTTATAATTATAAATCTTTTGTATTCCAACGTTTTCTAATATTTATTATGTCCGTTATAGGGACTTACATATATTGTATAAGGATATCGCTATTCGATTTTCCACAAAAAACTGAAAGTATATTTAGTTTCTTTTTGTTTTTTCTTTTTCGACATTTATATCCAGAATACCAGACCAGTTGCTAAACACTGTCCAACTCGCCACGCGCGCTTTATGCAATTTATTTTCATAATTTTTCTATTCTAATATTTTACAACAATCATAGATAGAGCTACCACAGTCGCACCTGTGGAGTTATCGTGTTTGTTGAATTTAATTTTTGATTGTTAGATGAAAGCGTCAAAAAGAGAAACAGAAAGTGAAGAAAATCTGAACTTTTACTATCTAAAGTGAGTCAATATTTTGACGGATAAATTGATTGGTTAGAATTTTTTTTTGCCAAACTGTTTAAATAAATAAAAAATGTAAACAAATTATAAAGAAATTCAATTATGAATTTTTTTGGAAAAAAACAAATTTGCCAAATGCAAATTGGTTGCAAGGCAAATTGGATACTGCTAAACGTTGTGCTATAAAATGTTTGTTTTTAGTGTTTATAGACTAGAACAACTATCCCCTTGATCGCAACTTTAAACAAACTTTTTTATATTTATTCGAGTATGTATTTAGAGTTATGTAGATGAGGATATAATGACTTTGACTGTGAGACAATTCGACGAATTATCCTCTAAATGAAACGGCAAAAATATTTTGACCTTGCACCTTTTTTTTCATCTTTATGTAACAATATATTAAAATATTCAATAAAAAAAAATTGGGCGTGAGATTACTTTACCATTTCTTAGGAATGCGAGGGTTTGTCCTTGTTAAACCTTAAAATATTTTCAGTTCAAAATACGCTAATAAAATGTCACGATTCTGTGTAATATTATTGGAATTTTAATGTTTTCTACCCAAAAAAACGATTTATTTATTTGGACTTTTTTGTTTTTGCTGTTTCTATTAAGTATGTACATGTTTACATGGCGTGGTGCTGATATGTTCAATTCCCTTTAGGGGATGTCATGTAGTTTATTATAATTTATCCTCGTTATCGCAAACGCTAAATCACTGAACTCCAAACCAATTTGATGAACATTTCAACGAATTTTTGATTTACAAATTTTTTTTATTTTTATTTTAGTGCTCAAGATGGTGGTCAATTCTATGAAATCATATTAAACACCATCATCATGTAGACGTTGAATTCGGTAAGCATTTTGAATAAATCAGCATTTTTTTAGGTTATCTTTATCGTTATGTACCGACCAATAAACCAATTGTTGACTATTCAAATTATTGAATGCGTATCGGTTGGTTGGGGTTTACAGAATTATTGAATTTAATTGAATGAAAGTGATTTTATTATTTATTACATTACAACAAATGAAATTAGATTTGTTAAATTAGAAATCATTTTATTTAAATATTTATTAGTCATAATCCTATTCATTCATAATCCTTTTGAATTGATTAACATTTCATTTATACAGTAGAATGTTTAATTGTGTACATTTATACTGTCCCCATCCATATAACTTGTGCCACCCACTCAATTCCATAATTAATAAGCTTTGATATTGATTTTCCTTGTAAATGTAAATAATTATCCCTTTCTTGTTAAATCGTTCAGCATTGTTATGCTTGTTATTGTTGTTGGTTTTCTTAAATAGAAATGAGTTTAGTTAATAAATATTTATTCTGCCAATTGTTAAATTTATTATTTAATCTCCTACCAACCATTTTATGTTTTTTTTTTGTTCAATTTGTTTAATAAACGTCGGGGTGGGATAAGATAAACGCGTTTTTTGTTCCAGATGTTTACCATCACCTCGGTAACCTCTTAAGGATTACATATTAATTATCCTCGCTTATGTACCTCGTGCCTTTCGGTTCAGAGGTTATATTTTAGGGGTCTCCTTTGTTTCTATATTTGAAAGTTCAATTATAGTTTAATCCAGGGTCTCGAATTCTGCCAATTTCTGGTTCGACTTCTGGTTCAGTGCTAAACAATACTGGGGGTTCGGTTTCACGTTCGAGTTTGGTTCATTGTTTAATAATGTCACAAAAATTTCCGCTTCAATTAGCATCAAACTTTATTAGTCTGACATTTTCAATGAACGTTTGCAAACATGAAAGTAAATCAAATAATCTGCTGACATGTTATTTACTCGTCTTAATTTTTGTTACATTGTAAAGGTAATACCGTACACGTACAAAATTAACATTTAAATCTGTAATTTTCTTTTTTAAAAATATTTTCAATTTTATTATTTTGTTTAACAATTTTTGGTATAGGTATGTACTATATATAGGTATGTATAGGTACTATATATTTACGTTTAATTAAGGAATTTTCCAAACAGGAAAATATACATATCTCGCTTTTGTTATTTTTTTTTTATTTTTGTACCCCAACCAAAATAACAGAATCATTTATTCTTGTTTAGATTAAAAATAAGTAAATTGATGAAGTTATGTAGAGTAAAACGGAAATCATCGCAAATGCAAATAAATTATCTAAATTGGGTTTTATATTTTGTTTTGATAAATTGGATAAATTTGTTGATTTTTATAATTTTGAATTATAAGTTGAAATATTGTATTATAAAACCGTCGGAAAAGTGTGATAATTTCAAGATTGCACGGTTTTAAAACGAATAAGGAAATTTGTTGACAACTCACCGTCACGTCATCAATTGTAGAAATTCCCGTCTGAATGTCTATGACTTTATGTCAACTCGAGAAATATTTATCCTATTTGGTAGAATCAAAGACAGACTTTCAAGAGTTATGAAATAATACTATAGAGCAGTGATCGCAAATACGTGGCACGCGAGCAAAACTTGACATGTTTAAAATTTTTTCTGGCATGTCAAAAAATTTTTGAATTTTCAAAAATCGACCTTTTATGCTGTTATTCTTACAAAAAATGGAAAAGACGTTTCTAAAATTTTGATAAAGACCAAATACATATTGAAATGCTGAGAAATGGGAACCCGTCAAAGTAATTTAGTCATAACCTTTGGAATAAATATCAAATATTTTTGACAAAGACGGAAAGCCCGAAAAAAATTACTTGATGATAAAATACATGGCTGATCAAAAAATCGTCAAATTTTATAATTTTGCAGATTATTTAAGACCAACTGCCACAATTGCTTTTTGGTTATGTTGGTACACTTCCCCTGACGTTTCTTAGCATTTTGAGCTATGTGTCGCGTTTGGCCAATAATTTACTAACAAGCAGAGAAGTGTGAGCAGGTGTATTATCGTGGTACAATGACCATGAGTTGTTTCTCCACAAGTCCAGACGTTTCGTTCGGATCGCTTCACGCAAACAGCGTATAACTTCCTGGAAGTACTCCTTATTAATCGAACGATCTAAGAACTCATGTTACACTACTTGACGAGCTTTTCTTGGTATTGCATCTTTAGGAAGCTTTCAGTGGGACGATTGAGCCTTACTTTCGATGGCATATTCGTAAACTCCTGTTTGATCATCAGTTATGCTCCATTTGAGCAGTTCTGGATCTTCGTTGATTTCATTCGGCAACTTCTGCACTTCGGCACTGCTTTTGGTCGAAATTCAACCACTTCGAAGGTAATTTTACTGTCACGCGTTTCATGCCTGAAACCCATTTGAAATTATTTTTGTTAAATACCGAAATGTTTCATACCGAGCAGCCACCGAGCAATACATTTTTATTAAATGCATAAATGGCATGCGTTGGTATTAATTACAAGAAAAGGTTAGCCAATGAAAGTTGTCACTACGATGACCAGGCCAAAAACAACTAAACATGAACGATTTTTGACTTAAAAAAACCAGGACAGTTTTAAAGTCTCGAATTTTGTTACGTATTTGATAAAAAAATAAAGGAAAAATTGGTTTGGTGGAGACGACCATCCACTGGTCAGAAAATAGATTTGTAGTTAAATCTCTTCTAGAAAAGTTTCAAAAGCCGCCACCTTGATTCATCATTTGGATGTGCTGAAACCAATTCATTTATCATCATATTTGTTGGGTAAATCAGATACCAAATTATAATGGGATTGGTGCACAATTGTAAAAGTTCCGTTTGGGGCAGGAATGGGGTTTCTTAAATGAAACATGGCCAGAATTAAACAAATATTCCAACCCATTGCTAATAATACTTTGGTGCATAACTACAAGCCATAAATAAAAAAAAAAATGGCTAAAGAGAAACTTGTATTTTAAGTACATGACCAATCCAGGCCTGTTCTACACTTCCAGCGTCAAATGTAATACGCACCGTTTGTCAATAAATTTTAGTCAAATTTTATATCTACGTTATTAAGCCGATTCTGTAAGTAGTTCCTAATATAAAATGAAAATATTCACGCTCTGAAGAATTCCTAGGATTATATCATTTGGGGTCGGGCTTAGATAAAATTAGAGCCAAATTCAAGAAATATTGCGGAACACCTCTACTGATATTATGGTACCATTAATCAAAAATTGTTTCACCAATATTTTATTACACGAACAACCAATCTAGAACCGAACTATGTAGGTGACAAGTTTGTGGATGTATTTTAATAAAATTTTACATCTGAGATTTGTTATGTAAAGTCGATTCTTTAAGTAGTTCCTAATATTAAATTTAAAAAATTCCGGCTCTGAAGAATTCCTTCGGGCAATATCATCATACTTTAGTCGATATCTTAAATCAAAAATTATATTCGCGAAATTTATTTTTACATACTGAGTCAATTCAGACTATTTTGTTAACTCTGTAGCATCATATGTAACAAGCTCATTTGTTTACGGATTTTAGTGAAATTTTATGTCTGAAATATTTTGTTGTTATTAAAAATAATTCCAAATATAAAACCTATTATTACATGGCCTGAACGATTTTTTTAGCCCTAAGGTTGGGCTGAGATCAGCATTTATAAATTAAAACATCGCCCAATGGCAAAAAATATTTGGAAACATTACTCGTACCAACAGTGTTACGGTCGATACCGTAAATCAAAAAATAGGTTTGCCAATTTTGGTTTTCCATACACACCTCCAGTACCAAATGGAATAAACAGATTTATCGATGTGCTTTTGTGAAATTTTATATTTCAGATATTACGCCGATTCTATAAATAGTTCAAAATCTAAAATAGATTCACGTCTTAAAGAATTTTTTGGGCCATATCATTTGGGCTTCAGTTTGATTTTTTAATTAAAATATTTAAATTGTATGGAAATTATTATTTTTCTGTCCGTCCTATGAGTTTTCAAGACAATTTTAGGCATTTTCCCGGACGCCCGCAGAAGTTTGAAAAACCAGAACATGGCCCAAGAAACCAGGACGTCTGGCCACCCGTAATTGTCGCTCCTTTAAAATGAAAGAAATGTATTCATTTGAATTTGCATATTAATTTATTGAAGAAGCGTTGAACCAAAAGTTCTAAACAAAATACCACAGAAATACGATTAGCAGTAAGGTTCACTCACAGTTTGGCACGCAAAAAAAAAAAAACAATTTTTTTTAAAAGAAATAATTGTGTTGGCACGCCAATAACCAACTATTTCTGAACACTGCTATATAGCCTATAGATCAGCTCTATGGTTGAACAGATTGCAAATATAGCAATTACACACAGATTTTAATGTTTACTTTATTTTTTTTTCGCTTTTGCAGCGCTAATGTGCCACCCGAAGACATTCCAATCATATTGTTTTAAAATGACATACACAAACAGGTAAAATCATATTTATCTGTTTTTTTTGTTTAGATAAGTGAATGTCCTGCCAGTTTTAGAATTCTAATTTCCTGCCGCTGCATGGTCTCGGTCGCCAATTCGAATCTGATGTGCATGTGATTTATGAAAGTAGGTTTCTTTCCCCTATTGACAATGCCCACATTATTTTCAATCAAAAATTCAAGAGGGTGTCTCACCGCTATTATTGGTGTTTGTACTGCTCCACACCGTGTGGTGCTCGTTCGCATTGCATTCTATCATTATTGGTTGGGTACGAGTGTTTGATTACTTTGATGGAGATTGTTGAGGTGCTGGGCTTTGGTATCGAAGTGTGTGTTCATTTGTATTTTAAAAAAAAAACAATGGCAATAGATCTCAATAGAGACTTTCTCAAAAAGTTGAGAAATCTTATGAACAGTAGTATAAGTATGTCGTTGTAAAGGATCAGCTGTTAACTTCGGGAAGACAATCGATTTAAATGTAGCCAATTTAAAATACTAGCTCCGTTGAAAATAAAATTAAGTTAATCTAAAAAAATTATTATATTTCGTCAACTCTAAACGAGGTGTAGCGGGGTTTCTATGTACTATGAAATTTGAGAATGTTAAAACTGATTGTGCAAGCGAAATTGGTGAATTATTTTTAAAAACTGAGACTCAGGGCTTGATGGCGTTTCGTCAAAATTTACTGCTATATGCGCTTGTTCTCTTGCCATTCCGCTGTCATAATTTTCAACAAACCATTGGAAGAGGTCGATCGTCGTTTATATTAATATCTTTGTACAAAAATAGGAATAGAACTTTAATTGTTAATTGTATAGACCTATTTCCTTTTTTACTTATCACTAAAACGAATTGTAAAAATTCAATGACAGTTCACCCGTTTCATATGGCGAACGCTGTTTTTTGCTCAACTCAAACTACACCCGCTTTAGCTCAGGAGGCCAGTTCTCTCAGGTTGTTGTATTTTTGATATTCTGCTTGGTAATTTGGAGGTTCCCTCGCTTCTCTGTAGCCTGGATATTTCAACGAAAAACTTAAGCGTTCGTACCTCACGGAAATGGTTGCCTTAGGTCAAACTATTTTACGGCAATCTGAAGGCAATATTCTTTAGAAGAAATTATTTGCTCTGTGATTTTGAAAAACTTTTGTTTTTTCTTTATTTGGTATATACAAATGCTAGTTAAATTTTATATTTTTGCCCTCCAGCATCTTCGTCGATTTCTTTGGAAATACTTCGACTCAGTAAAATTGTAATAAATTCGATTTATAATTGTAAATTTAGTAATTATTCAGATTGTTTATATTGAATTTAATTATGAAATGACAGATAAAACCATTAAATATAAAAGGTTTGATTCCAACGAGTGCATTGAAGTCAAAGCTCTCATTCTATCTGAATTAACCTCCACAATTCCACAGATACAAAATGAGGTACAATGGATGGACGAGGTGAATAAACATAACCTACAGTTGGCCAATCCAGCTTATCATATGCCAAACAAAATCAATATCCTGGTCGGTCCAGATATATATTTTGAATTGCTCAAACCAGCCACAGAGTTACAATCAAAAATCGAATTATTGATTAGTCTACCAAGTTCGGATTGATTATCTCGGGAACGGCAACAGAAAGCGCAGTCAAAGGTTCTGGTCCGTGGAAAAAGTTCCGACAATATCAAAAGCAGCTCAGATTTAGGATCCACAAAATCGTTTTCACCGCAGATATTGAAAAAATGTTTCGGCAAGTTTGTGTGAATGAAGCAGATACCGAATACCAGAAAATCGTTTGGAGAAAAGAACCCCATGAAGATCTACAGATCTCCAAGCTAAGGACCGTTACATATGGCATTAGTCCGCTCCATTTCTAGCAACTCAGACGTTAAATCAACTTACTTTGGATTACAAAACAAAATATCCAGAGGCTTCAAAAGTGATACAATGCGTTTTATACCTTGACGATCTGATGTTGGAAACGGACAATCTGAAGAGCGCGAAATTAGTTGTCCTGGAGTTAATAAGTATAATGAATGAAGGAGGATTTAATCTTAGAAAGTGGTCATCAAACAGTGCAGAACTCATGCAAACTATGGTAAGATATTCCCCAAGGGGCGATAATTTCCAATTTAAAGTAAAATTGGAAGACATAACCTAACGAAGCGCTACATGTTGTCCGAAGCATCGAAAATATTTGATCCGATCGGCTGGCTGTCCCCAACAATAATCAAAATATATTTTTATTCCAGAAATTATGGTTATGGGGATGATCTTCTACCAGTTGCCAAAGCTATATGGCCATCAGAAATATTTTGATAAAATTCGAGGACATAAGGCTTAATAGATGGTTGTATACAGAGGGGGAAGAAATAAAATTACTTGGATTTGCAGATGCTTCAGAATTGGCATACGCCGCAGTAATTTATAGCAGTGTGCAAACGATTATCTGCTACAAAACAAGGTGGAAGATGTGTCAAATGTGTAAGACTATAGGCAAAGATAGAACAACCGAAGTTGCCGACACAGAGAGTAGCATATCATTGACCTTTCTATTCCACTGGAGTGGATTATGCAAGGCCACTGTTAATCAAGGCATCCAGACTGCGAGGAGCTAAAATTCTACAATGCTATTTGACATTTTTTGTATGTATGGCAACTAAAGCTGTACATTAGAACTGGTCTGTGACATGACCACTGAGGCATTTCTAGCAGCTTTACGGTGACCTTGCACGTCGAGGTGTATGCGGCCACATCTACAGCGATGTCAAAGGAAGAACAATTCATGCGATACACAAAGGTGGTATAAAGATTGCCTCCTTTCACTGCAAAAGCGTCACAAATTGTAAGTTCCTACGCCGAATCCAACAGTTGGAAATCTAGTAGTTATCATGGACAAGGATATTCCACCGACAAATGGCTAATAGGGCGGATTGTAAGTTTGAGTCCAGGTTAGGATGGTTTGGTACGAGTGGTAAACTTCATAACACAATTTGGCGAACTAAAACGGCCAATTACCAAAATTTGTATTTAAATTGAAAATCTATATAGTGATTGTTTGTATGTATGTGTGATTGTTATACAAATCCACCCGCGTTGACTGATTTGAGCCAAATTTCACACAATTATTGTTTAAGATCTTAAGACCGTCACTATAAATATTTCACGTCTCAACCCACTTCTTGTGGGATGATAATCAGTTCCAAAGTTACCATCGAGGAATTTCTAAAACTTTACCGATTGAGCTGATTTTTGGATATTTAGTGTAAAATCAAAAATAAATCGACACGTGTATCATTATTTTTTTAATGGTGTTGGTGGTGGTGATAATGATGGTATTAAAGATGTTGATGATGAAAACTGAAATGGGGATGGTGAATATGATAGGGATGGTGATAGTGATTGTGATGGTGATGATGTACGATGGTATGATGGTAAGATGGTATGGTGGTACGATGGTACGATGTTACGATGGTTCGATGGTTTGAAGAAATATTATTATAATTGTTATGGTGGTGTGATGATAAGATGGTACAATTATATGTTAATTATATGATATAATGGTTGATGGTACGTTGGTATAATTATATGATGTAATGATATGATGGTATTGTCGAGTGATGGTATGATGGAATGATATGATCGATTGCTTTTATAACTTTATGGTAGTATGGTGGTATGATAGTTTGGTAAAGCTGCGAGACTCCTTCCACGCGATCTGCAGAAATCTAAAATTATTTGTATTCAAACTTTTGAAGTAGATATATGTAACCATGAAAGCTAATTATTTTTATTATTGACAATCAGCAGCAGTGCGTTATGGGTAAGACGGGCAGAAGAGCTAATGCTGCAACGCAGTACTTCTACAAGACGATTCCTTAACGCGGTACTTCTACAACGCGGTATCAGTATACGACAAGGTTAAGAGAGAGATTGTAGATATTTTAAATTTTGGTTCCCGAAATTTAAAAACAAAACATTCAAACGTTCTTTTAAGAAGAAGGAAACTGCTGCGATTTGTAGAAATTTCAACACCCATAGAAATTAGAATATTTTTCAAAAATTCAAAGCTTTATTTTTTAATAATTTGGTTTTTATTAAAATAGAGAACACCCTTGGATATTTCAAGTGTTTTTTCGGTGGTCTTAATCCGTTGTGTTATAGAATAGATGAATTTTTTTGAGTGGATTGTGGATTTTTAAATTAGTAAGTACTTCATCAACCTTTCAGACACTGATGTAAGAATTATGTCATTCGTATCGCTGATACTCATGTCCCAAGTTGGCTTTGGTTGGCTTAATCCCTTTAGTTAGAATAGAATCGACGAATATATTGGAGTGGATTGCGAATTATATTATGGAAACGGAAAGTGGAATTTTAAGATATTTTGAAGAGAATTTTTCAGAAGAATATTTCAAAAATAAATCTTTATTTTCAGAATTACCACATATGGGTTTTAGTGGCAATCCGAAATGGTAATTACGATCGTGGGCCTTATTTTTTCATTTTTACGGTGCACCTTAATGCCATTTCAGAAAGGAAATAATACCTTTAGACCTTAATTTTTAAGAAAAAGGAAATAAGTCCTTAATTCACTCCACCGATTTCATGCCCCCCATAAAGAGATTTCTTCCAACATAGTATTTTTCAACCGTGTTGTAGACATTTTACTTGAAAACCTATAATTTTTAGCATTACATTTGAAAGTATGTAAAATTGTCTTTCTAACGAGCTATTGGGCCCGATTCTGCAACGTTAAAATTCATTTTATGTTATTTTATTTCTCCGCTTCCTACTTGAATTTGTATTGAAATCAAAAATAACGTAACATAACATAAAATTTTGGAAGGCAGAATCGGGCCTAGTACCTACACGTGAAAATCTGATAAGAAATACTTAAGATACACGAAATTGAAAGATGTCAACATTCGAGTTTTCGGCAAGAACGAATTATAACGGAACTTCGCGTATTTTAAACTTACCATCGTCATTAGACTAACCATCTCCCCCAATTTCAAATGAAATTTGCTGAATTGCTTAATTAAAGTGTTTTACTGTATCACCCTATAAAATAAATGTATCCCAATTAAAACTATCCTATAAAATACCAAAGATAAAATTCACATAACAAAATATTCTTTTCAACTGTCGTTCAAAAAAAAAAAAAAATCAAAATAAATGTTTGTTATTTTTTTTTATGTGTCATTGAAATAAAATCGAATGCTAAAAGCTGCTGTTGTTACTATAAAAGCTAACTCATATACCGAGTTATTAAAAAAAATAAAAATTGATTGACAATTACGTAAACGCTTTTCGTGAAATAATTTATTCTTTTTATTGGTTAATGACTTTGTCATATCATAATTGTCAATATCGTGAAAAGCAGACAATGTGGTTTTGCTATACTCTGTCAATTAAATGTCATTTGCAATAAAACTGGACCAACACCCACGCTCGCTTTCATATACATATACGATATCTAATTTAAAACGAGTGTGACTCTTTTGTTTATACACATGCTAATCGAATTAACATTTTACGAGACCTAAAACAAAACTTTGTCCGTAAAGCTACTAATTTCATTTAAATTATAAATTAAATTTTAATTAGATGAAAAACTATTAAAACTAAAAATAGAAAGAACGAAATTAAATGTGATTTTTGTGCCCCAGCCCTCCCTCCCCCTAAAAATAAAAAACAAAAAACTTTTCCCATAATCAAATTTTCATACCTGTTTGCCTTTAACTTTTTATACCTATATATTCGACATTTGGGAGAAAAAAAAACAATTTTGAAAATAATAAAAATTGAAATGAAATAATATAAAAAAGTAAAGTTTATTCAGAAAACAAAAAAAATCGTAACATAATTTTTTCCGACTAGAGCTTTTTGTGCTTTTATTCTGTCGAAAAAATATAATGGAAATGTTTTATTAACTTATTTTTTCGAGTGTTTGTAGGCTATAATAATTTTGACTTAACTAAGTGGAAAATATAAATTTTCTCGACTTAAGATATTTAATTAGATTTTTGAGTATTTCCCTTCTGTATATACACTCGTTTACTGGTATTTACTGTATATTAAAAAAAGGGGCACCTGTTGATAAATTTCATTCTGATTCTTTATACCTTATCCATTTTCTGATCCAATTTTAATTTTTATTTTTTTTTAATATTGATATGTGTTCTGGTTTTGATGCTATAACGGTGAGTTGGCATTTATTTATGAATACAATACTTATTCAACAAAAGATTTTTATTATGTTTGAGTTTAACGGATTTCGAAACATAAAGTGAAATCAATTGGTGCTGCCAATTTAATTAAGTTCCCACGTATATATATACGTATGTATGTATAAATATATTTATAGATTAGAAGTCAAATATGAATGCCATATAGAACAGTTTGATTGATTCATAATATTAATAATAAATACAGACGGAATCAATATTGTAGTGAAATCGCTGGTACCGCCTGATACTTATAAAAATGTAGATTTTTATCAAAGTTTATCGATTCGAAATATATGTGTTTTATGTTGAGTATGTGTGTGTGTGTCGTGTGTCTATAGTTTATTTGAAGAAAATCGAACTATAAAATTTCTTTTGAAATTACCCATCAAAATATAAATTATTACTGTTATAAAAAAAAAAAGTGTTTTGTAAATTTTCCACGTTCTTTGTTTTATTTTTATTTTTTTATTAAATTACAAAACGAAAAGAAACTCAAAATAATTTTCTATTTTCCAAATAAAAAGACATCGTAGTAAAATGCTTTTTGTTTTTCTCTTTTATATATTTCATCAGGATTACAAAAAAATGTACAAAGTGTTTTTTTTTGTTTGGAGTTTTATAAATAAATGTAAAAAAATGAAAAGCTTCTAATTCCAGTTCTTTTCGGCATTTTTATTCTGTTTACAAAATTCATTGGAAATCATAAAAGCGATTAATCAAAATAATTTTACCAGATAAATAATTTATATAAACCGGAAAGAATGTATAATTTTTAAAATTAAATAAGAAGCTTTTCTTATTGAGAATATAAAAGCAATTGGCAAAGTTAAGTGCATTAGCTTCCTTAATTGTTTATAAATATAGAAGAGCATTTTCAACTTTGGCAGAACAAGGTCAATCAATTCAGTTTTGCGGCACCTTATTTACTGTATAGAGTTTTTTTTTCTCGATATTTTCTGCCCGTCCTAGATAAGATGACATCGTTTTTTGTTTCCTTTTTTTATATTTTTAGTCAATAATTTTTTTTCACTAAGCTACACAGTTAAACCAATACATTAATTTTATTCCTTCGTCTCGTATATACTTTACTCGATATACGTATATTGTAACTATTTGCAATAAATAACCCCGAAAAAAAAAACATATCGACACTATCGACATACAATATATCAAATATGTATTATTCAAGGTTAATATCTCTTATACTAATTCCACATTCGCTTATACATACCTACCACTCCAATTTTAGATAAATACAAATCATCAATAGATAAAAAATCGAAATTAATTCTAAAGAAAGCAACTGAATATAACAAAAAATCGATTTTAGTACGTTCGAGTATTTAGTTTTTCCCATTTTACCAGCAAACTAATACATATTACATATTATACATATACAAAGAAATATATACAATCACAACACAATAGTATAAAATTGAAAGCACAAAAAAGCACTTTTGTAATTTAATAACATTAGAACAATTGAGGAAGATGAGCGAGAAACGAGGAAAATGAATTTCCACAGTTGTTATTTTAATCAATAGGGATGTACAGTTTATTATAGTTGATACAATTACAAATAGCAAAAAATAAATAAATCAACTAATGAGCGTTTTTGGGGTTTGGTTATTTTATTGAGTTTGAATGGTGCCGTGTTTTGAAATATTTTCCCAATGTAGTGTGTATATATGTACGTACGGCTTAGTTGTGATATAATTTTAAAAATTTATGTTTTTCAAAATGCTTGAAGCATTTTAGGCGACAGCAGGCATAGACACCTATTTTATACCTTTACAAGGAATTTACAATTAAAAGGATTTAAACACAACTAATTTTTATCTTTAATTTATGTACTTGTACATATTCACATTTTTTAAAGAACTTCGCCCTTAAAGTAAGCTAGTAAAAATCGATTTAGATTTTATTTGAGGACGATTAAATTTTCGATTGATTCATTACTGAAGAACAAAATCAATACGTTTATGAGATACAACACTATTGATTAGATATAGAAAGAATTTTTTGTCTCAAGTGGTATTTTGTCTTTTTGTTTTAGTTTGGCAAGCTAAATTGATCGTTGAAAGCTTTCTTGCGTTTATAATTTAATTAAACTCGGTTTGACTGTTATATCTGTGTCTTATTGTATATTCTGCTATTACTTCTAAAATCACTTGATACAATTTTCTAACAATTCATAAGTTTGTATAGAAATTTTGAAATGTTTAACGAATTATCAATCGAATATTTCAAAAGGAAGCGTTGCAATATACATCGTAATTTTTTTAAAAAATAATTTGATTTAATTTAGTTTATTGTTTTTTTTCGTGTTATTGTTGTGCTTTTGGTCATTTAGTGTTGGTTTTTTGTATTCCATAATGGCAATGTGCGTCACGTGTGACAGTGCTGTTCCTGAAAATGTGTTGCGGTGTAGTGACCAATGCGATACCATCGCGCATTATAAATGTGCAGGTCTAAAAAAAACAGTTTTTGACGGAATAGCAAATCCCAAAAATATCCATTGGTTCTGTGATGCGTATAATCATATATTTAAAATGCATAATGACAAGCTTGCAGAGCTAACCACTTTATGCCATAGAATTAAACTTTCTGTGAACAAGTATGCAATTGTAAATAAAAATATGTCAAAAGGTGATTTATGTACTAATTCGACATCGAGTTGGTACTGCAGCCGTAGGGCTAAATAGTGTTATGAACCATAACATAGCTATGCCGCGTCAAACGAATTCAGCGAATAACAATATTGTAAGAACCAATGATGCAGTAGAAACTGTTCCGGCCTTTCTAACACCGGTTATGAGTTTGGAGACAAATACAAATTCAATCACAACTGAAATAACTCTCGCTAATATAACTAGCAATGAACCCGTATTATAAATTGTGCCAAATCTTGCGGTCCCGGTGTCACACCCGGTTGCATTTGTAACTGATGTCAAATTAGATTTAAAAAATAAATCATCTTCGATGTGTCAACCTTCATCGCTTATTCCAAGCTCTAGTTCTTCGTCGACTAATCAATCCACGATAAATTCAAGTTATGGCAAGAAAATTAGTAATTCTCCTAAAAGTTTCAGTGTCGCTAGAAGTGTGAGCGCTACTGCTGAGCAATCTCCTTCAAATAATTTGAAATCAAAAATCGTAAATATTATGAACAACGTTATTATTGGCACTGGGAGTGATACAGGCGGCCTATTATGTGCAGTTAAACCACGGAAGCAGATTTTTGCCTCAAGGCTTCATCCGGATGTCAATGAATTAAATATTATACAATCTCTGGAGACTAATTTTAAGTTAGTTAATGCTGTGGCCGCCCTGGTGCGGTGGCACAGTTCTTAGCATGCTTGCTTTAAGCTCCGGAGGTCTCGGGTTCGATTCCCGGCGGGTGATGAAAAAATCACGGCTGGTTAATGTTGGATCAATGAATTAATCACTCATTATCCGTTAAAAAAAATGATTACGAAACTTCAAATGAAGCGGCCAAATTTCTCTATGGGATGTAGCGCCAGCGAAAAAAAATGCTGTGGTTTGATTGACGAGACAATTTTACACAGGACTACTCGTCTTTCAAAATAAGGGTCTCGGATGCCGATTTCGAAAAGCTGATGGCTTCAACCTCATGGCCAGCTGGGGTTCTTGTGAAGGAGTTCCAGAATATAACCCGAAGTCATCCTTTTTTAGGGGTAAGAGAACCAAACCAACAAAAGCCAAGCAGTGTTGTGCGTCTACACGTAATTTAAGATTGTCTACATACTACATTTAAGTGTCGACAATAGCGTAGACAATTGTTTTCGACGTAGACAATGTGTAGACAATGTAGAAAATTAGTAGACAATCAAATTTTTCTTGTTGTTTTTTCCTATGTATAGATTTAATAACTTCTGCGAACTACGCTTATATTTCCAAATTCAGTAGTAAGTTCCAAATTCAGTAGTTGCAAAATAATTTGAAAATTGAGTGAAAAAGAAAAGATAGAGTTAAACGAAGTACCCAAATTAGTATTCGGATGAAACCTGCTCTTAAGATTGGTGGATTCGAAACATATTAAGTCATTAATTAGATTGTTAAGACCAGCTTCCGCTACTAAAGTTCCAGGAAGAAAACACTATCAACGACTTTATTAGACATTGCGTATCTAAAATGCATTTCATGTGCTAAAGCCAGTATTTCTGATGAGTCAGTGCTATTAATAAATGGTTGGAAAAACAGTTCTAGTAAACATAAAACTGGTCGTATCTATGCTGCAGCATGCCATTGGCGAGCAAGACTTCTTACAAGCTTGGTATCTAACTGGTGAAAGCGAAACTGGAGCAAGATAAGCCGAAATTTTGCTGGAATCGGTAGACATTGCCAAGCAGCTATACACAACCTAAAGTATATGCGGTTGTTTTCGATGTAGGTGCTATGGTCAAAATGGAAAAACTTACCAACCACGTTTTATTGCATAGTACTTGCAATAGCCATACCGTGAACTTGTTGGCAATAACAGAGAAGGTGACTACATACATACTGTACTAAAAGAATACAAGCACCCCAATTTAAAATAACAAATAGTAATGCACAGTGGTAGTAAAGTTAAACTACCTTGTGAAATGCGATGGTGCTCATACAGAGATGCTTACCGCTCTCTAATCAAGAACTTGGAGCAGATGAAGATCGTAGCAGCTGAATCTAAAATTAAAAAAGTTAAACAAGACATTGGTAAACTCATTTTTGACGATCAGTTCATTGAACGGGTGAAGGAAAGTTTACAGATGTTCGAACCAACATGCCATATCATTAAAATGTGCCAATCGTCTTCATTTTCAATTGCCGATGCGGATAATTTTGTAGTTAGATCTTAAATTACCAATTAAATTTAAATTGAAATTGAATATTCGGAAGGAAATGGCTTTGAACGAATATGCCTTGGCAGCATTTTATTTGCATCCTCATACGGATATTGGCAAACTTACAAAGGATCATTTAGAAAAAAACACAATATTTCTTTAAAAAATTGAGTGGAGCGGGGATCAAAGAATGGGACGAATTTAGATATCAAAGCACATATTTCAAAATGCTCTATGAGAAAGACCTAAAAAACCTATAGTTTTTTGGAACATGGATGAAATAAAGCATCTCATTTTATCGCAAATGACAAAGCAATTCCTTAAAATTCCGGCATCATCAGCACAAATTGAAGAAATATTATTTTCTAGCTGGGCACATGTGCATTCGCCAATAAGGAATCGTCTAACTTTCGAGCGATCGAAAAAATTGTTACACGTATATTATTCCCTCAGAATTAATGATGAATTGTGTACAGATATCGAGGAAGAATTAGAAGCAAAGTTTTCTGAATTAGAATAACTTAGCTTAAAATTATTACATAATATATACTTATATTAATTAAATATTAGCTATGTTTATGTATTTAAACAATTGAAATTCTTATCATATTATTATTTATTATTTATATAATTTAAAATAAACAAAAATTTATTTAATAAAACTATGTATTAATAACTGTTGTTATTTTGATTTATAAACTTTATTACACACCAAAAGTGTCTTTACTTTTAAAATTGACTCAAAGTATTGACGAATATGGTACGATCTATGATGTGCTCCAGCGGACAGAAGTGAACTACAACATAAATTTGCTTTATGAAGATACACGGAAATAGTGCCCGAGTAATTTTTATTTTTATTTGTTAAAATTGTAATTATTGGGGAATCTATTTAATCCAATACGTGATTTAAAGTGTGCTTTTTGTATATTTGATTCATTTGCCACAGTTTTGCCATTTTAAATAGCAGCATACTGTGCTTACACATTGTATAAATTTAATATTAAATTCACTATAAATAAATCTTTGGGACACTAATAATTTTTGAAATTAAATTAGGCCATATTTTCTATGTTTTAATTGATAAATAAATACTAGTTAAACTTTAACATTTTTAAAACACTTTTAATAAAACAAGGCGCACTTAATATCAAATTATTGTAATTTTTAAGCACAGTATTCTGGCATTTAAAATGATAAGACTGTGCCATATGAATCAAATATACAAATATCACACTTTAAACTATGCACGTGCATATTGAATTAATTTCACTTAAATATGAAGTTATCAAAAAATTTTGTTGCAGTGTATTGTCGCCGCACTATCTACATTGTCTACATTATCGACGTCATTTTTTGAATTGTCTACATACATTGTCTACAATCATGTAGATTACGCGGCACAACACTGTTTGTAATGTTACACAAGTACGAGTTTTGCTACATCGTCGCACAACAAACGTTTTAAAATGTTGCACATGCGACAAACATCAGCTGATCAGACGAGTTTTTTTATGCTAATCTATTTTTATTCAATTTTCGTTCTCGTGGAAACACTTGGATTATTGTCCAGGTCAGCGGTGGATACTGTGGCAACATTATTTCTCTCCGAGCGATTATATTGATTGCCTCTATAAAATGCGACACAATTCCCATAATCGTACATCTCAATTATAGAGCCTAATTTAAAGTTAAATTACACTACCTTAATTCGGTCTTCATTCAGAATTTTTTCAATTATTCTGAAAATACAAAAACCAAATAAAACGAAACCAGAATATTCACTCAGAACTAGCAAGATTTGTGCACCACCCTGTATTTTTTATTTTGTACATCGATTTTAAAATTTTCCGTCCATATACAATTCGTTTATGTTGTTCTAGTTTTATTTGATATATAGTAATTGACACCTCCTTAATGATTATTTATTTTATATTTCCGTTTATTTGTCTATTATTGGTAATTTATCTTGTTTCGACAATTTCTCGCAATATTCTGAGATCAATGTAATTTGACTTTTTTATGAATTGTTTTCTTGGAGGGTAGTTTATTCACAAAAGTTTTTTTCACTTTAATCTAGTTTTACTGATATCGTTGGTACTGGTGTAATTTTTATTTTCTCACTATTCATCTTCTTGCTGTCATCGTACATAAATTAAGCATTTCTTAGTATATATTAATATCATAGCCTAATAAAATGATTCTTCTATAGTTAATCGCATTTTCCAATCACACATTATCACCGTAAAACATTGATGTATCACATCACTTGAAGTTCCGAAGTTGAGTCTAATGTATTTATTGAAAAAAGTTATCTATTTATCTATTGAACTTTATCTTTTGTATTGAAGATGACATGAAAAACAAGTTTGTTAAATTTGTGATAAAATTACTTTTGTCACCATGACATCTCATCTTAGTATTATCTAATTAAGTTTAAAAATTTGTAAATATTTTCAACAATATCAGCCCTCGGTTATTTTTCCATATTTATAATTTAAACCATTACAGCGGATTAATAACTTTCCTAAACACAACAAAGAAATTTCTCAAGAGCTATAAGTTTACTGAGTTTCCATGAAAGTTTTCTGGATTAAGTACAAACAACAAAAACAACAGGTCTGTTTTCCCTAATTTAAATTTAAACAAAAAATGAAGTGGTTCGGGTTCGAACCTTTTTTGTTAATTTATTTCCTCATACAAATTCTCAATCTTAACCCTCAATCCATGAAGGTATTTTAGGCGCCTTAGTTCCATGAACCAGGGTCCTTTTCGTCTTTGCGCTATGAAAATCAACAATTATTAATCAAAATATCTTAAATAATTCATGGATTATCTTTTGCCCGGAAAAAATAATGTTATTGTTTTTTAATTGCATATCGAGCAACCTTCGGAAAAAATTACAAAAAGTAGTCTTGGCCAGGGCGAAAACGACCAAGGTCATGGATTTAGCGTTAATTTTCGATTCAATATTTTTTTTACAGGTACAAAATATCTTCACTTCAAAAATTTTTTTGCGTCTATCAATTTTAGTGAGAGTGGTCAAACCTCATATATATTACAACTCAATAAATAGAGTAATGTCCGAATCATTGATTGCTCATTTTTGAACGTCTAGATTAGAAATTAAGTTGTGATACAAAACCGTTCTCAAGTTGTGGTGGACACGGCCAGACGAAACGGACCGACGACAAAAAGCGAAACTAAACAGCGTTTTTTTTAAATGCTTAAAAACGCATCGTCTTCTCAATTGAAAAAAAAAATGGTTATAGAAATAATCGTTTTACATTTTATACATTTTGATTCAATTAACTGTGGCCTTAATTAAATAATTTTATCTTTTTACGTGCAATAAAAAATTGTTTTGAACCGATGGAAAGGACATTCTGTTCGCCAGAATGTTCTTGAATGTTCTAGAAGGTTCCAGAATATTCCCAGATTATTCTATAATATTCCAGACAGAATGATCTAGAGTGTTTTGAAATGTTCGAGAATCTTGGAGAATGTTGGAGAATATTCCGGAATGTTATAGAATCTTCCAGAAGGTTTGAAAATGTTCTATAATGTTTCAGAATATTTTAGAATTTTCCAGAAGAATGTTCGAGAATGTTTGTGAATGTTCTAGAATGTAACGGAAGTGTTTATGGTGTGTAACCACACCATAAAAGTGGTGATACAATTATCTAACAAAGAAGAGAAGGAATTCAACGTATCGCAGAAACTCATCGTTCTTACGATGCACTTCAATATCTGATCCCGTCAAATGATTGAAGAAGATGATGAAGTAATTCATACGCATTTAGTTCATAATGTATGATTGAAGGCAAGTGTACAAAGAGATATCTAAAACCATAATATGAATGCGAAGAGATAGAATTACTTAGATAATCAATTAATGGTGTCATACAATCATCCACTTCTCTCAAAAATGTTTCAAGCACGCATAGATCTGGAGTACTGGAAACTCAGTGAAATCAATTAAATATATGTGCAAATATGTTAACACAGGCTGTATTCGCAATAATAAGAGAAAACAGAGAAAACATCCGAACGATGAAATACTTAAGAATCAAATGATCAAATGAGCGTTTAGCAAAATGGTCAACGAGTATATCTTAGAAGAGATACTGCAGAGATAGTAGGCAGTAAACCACCTGTGAATACGAATTTAACTGCATTTTTCCAATTTTGTTAAAGTTATCAATTTATACATGAAATGCAACAAGGCGAATCTTTCAATGAAGAAACAAAGAACTCCAGCCGAAGGTTATGAAGGACTTCTCAAAAGTGAGACATTGGGATGGGTGTATACAGTACATCTAAACATTTTTGAGTGCTTCTTTCTCCGAATGCTACTACATGAAATTCGTGGACCACCATGTTTCACAAATTTAAAATAAATCGGTGAATATGTATGTGAAATGTACAGAGAGCATGTTAGCGTTTAGGATTACTGGAAAATGATAACGATTGTGAATTAGCACTTCGAAAAGCTGCATTGATAGTAACCGCAGAACAAGTGAGAGATCTAAGCGATAAGTTCATCCGGAATTAAATATCGAGTTCAATGGAGAGATATTTAATCATTTACATTTATTGACATACATTTTGTGCCCCACGCTAACACACCCTGTTTTGAGCAGTAGCTCATTCACAACAGATTGTGCAGCTTGAGGTGAATTAATTTAATAAATTATTTAAAAAGAAAAATTATAAAACTAATTACATATTTCAAAATCACGGCACATCTCCATATCCGTGGTGGCATCTGATCTTTATTTACAAGATTACAAGATAGTAGTCCCAAGTCTAAGAACATTAGTTCTCTGTGAGGCAGCTTCAGCTTGTTTTTTTGATGAAGGACTTCGATACCGGATATTTCTGGCTGTAACATTTTAGGATAACCCGACCGCAGCCTACCTCTTCCACTGTCCATTTCCTTCGCTTCGCAAGCTGTCACTCCTGCGATAGCTCCCGAAGTGACCTGACGATCCTCTGGTAGCATTCCTATTGTTCGACTTCTCAATATTTTCTCCATATTGATGGGTTTAGTATTATTTTTGCCTATTACCAAAGACCTACCTCTATTAACTTGCGGCCCGAATTAAATTAATTTCAAACTTGAAATAGAAATTAAATAAAAATTTTGCGGAAAAAAAACAATTTACGACCGATGACAAGAAAGTCGATTGGAAGACAAATGCTTAGCAACAGGCAGTCAAACTTAAGTTGGACTCGGAATGCAAGCATCACGAGGAGATGGAGTCGTTGCATTGAATTTTGAAATATTGAAAGGGAAAAGTTATAATGGTGATGAAGTTTTGTAATATATCGCTCCAAACAAACCATTGTTAATTTGACAGTCAAAAGCAAGCTTACGATTTTTACGTCCACGTTAATTACCAGATTAACCGGAACGCACCGGTGGGTACAGTGCATGGTGCATCACTAACAAATTATAGAAAATACGGAGAGTGGTATTTCAGGACTAGATGAAACGGCTCATAACAATACACTATGCGAAATAGCTATAAGGGATAAAGCAATTTGTACTGTTTTCTTCAAAAGCATTTCGCTGATTTTATTTTACGTTGTATGGAACAATTAGTCAATGCTTATTCAACAAACTGAAGTTAAAATTTTCGTTCGTCCCTTTCTTGCAATACCGTTATGTTGATTTAATGTTTTAACAACCTCCAGTTAAAGGAAATAGCTATATGGGACAAGTGCGGTTTTTGATTGTAAAAGCGTTTTGTTGTTAATTTTAATATTGCTATTATTGTTATTATTTTTTCTTTTAACTAAAAAACTAAAAAAGAATTATTGTTTACATTAAAAAAATTATTTTTTATGACTCAAGAGCAATTCTTAAAGAATTATATCACGAGAAACGCAACTTTCAACCCATGAATTGGCAAGGATCGTAAGCTATAGGAAATCTGGCGTTACCATTAGTCAGATAGCCACAAAACTATATAGAAATCAAAATACCATCAACAACTTTTAAAAAAATTCCCAAACATACGGCATAGTAAAAAGAACACGACCAGAGTCTAATGTTGTCGCAAGAGGTAAAAGGGAAATAAGGCGTCTTGCAGTCAGGAAAAATATCAGTTCATCTCAAATAAAGCGTGACTTGCGTCTGGACGTCTTTAAACGAAGGATACAACAGATTTTAAAAGAAAATATTAATATGAAATATCAAAAGCGAGTGCTTAAACCTAAACTTCTTATACGCCATAAATTGGCGAGAATGGAATTTGCTAAGAAATTTAAATTTTGGAATGAAGTGTGGCGATCAATAAATTTTCGGATGAAAAAACATTTAATTTTGATGGACCAAATGGATGCCAGAATTATTTGCGAGATATTCGTGAGTCACTTTAAACGCGTCATACCCGCAAATTTTAAGAAGAGTCACTTATTACAACAATATGTTTTGTCTCCCATAAAATCAATGCGGGGAAATATGTGCAGTTATTAGACGACGCTTTAATAAACTTTGGGGAGGAAATGTACGGTGAAAGTTGGACATTTCAGCATGATGATACGCCTATTCATGCTGTTTGGTGCACCAACAATTTTTTCAATCGCTAAATATACCAGTATTGCAGTGGCCTGTTACTAGTCCGGACTTAAATCCAATGATAAAGCTCTGGAGCATTCTTAGCCAGGAAGTCTACAAAAATGGACGTCAATTTAATACTTTAGCGAAGCTGAAGACAGTTATTCAAGTGGAATGGGCAGAAATTGACGTTTCTGTTTTCTAAACGTTAATAAACTCAATGCCATGTTGATTGATGGATGTTATTAATAACAATGCAAGTCATACAAACTACTAAAAGACACTTATTGTTAAAGCCTTGTTCAGACTATGTTAGTAATTTAGTCGAGTAGCGAGTATTTTAGTAACTAAAATCGATGAACTGACCAAAAAACGTTCGCACTACAGTCGAGTACAAGTTACAAGTGAGTGAACAGTGTTTACGCAACAAAGTAATAGCCACCTATGTTCTATATATTTCGTTGTTTCTTCGCTCCAATGAGAGTGAGACGGCATCCTTGCGGCAATGGCAACTAATGAACTCGACTAAATTAACATGTTCGCACTTGTTTTGTTTTCTTTTGTTTTTATTTTGTTTTGTTTTTAAGAGTAGTGGGGGCCTTACTCGACTAAAAAAAATAGAATAAAATGGATCGACTCGACTAAATCATTTACTAATCTACTCGACTAAAATGTTTCTGTTCAGACACATTTAGTTACTAAAACACTCGCTACTCGACTAAATTACTAACGTAGTCTGAACAAGGCTTAAGCCTTGTTCAGACTACGTTAGTAATTTAGTCGAGTAGCGAGTATTTTAGTAACTAAATGTGTCTGAACAGCAAAATTTTAGTCGAGTGGATTAGTAAATGATTTAAGCCGTGTGCGAAACGGTTAAAAAGTTAGATATTTTAACTGTGGTAAAAATAATAAAATTTACCACATATTTTAACCGATTTGCTGTGCGAATTGCAATCAGTTAAAACGTTAAAATTTTAACGTCTGCTTGTTTATACTTTTGGAAATAAAATTAAATAATTAATAAATAACTTAGAATATCGAAAACGAATATGTACTAATTTTGGCTTAAATATTTACTTATTTATAATAATTCATTTAATAAATTATAGAAGTATACAAAATTGTAAAATTTAATTTCAAAATTCTACAGTATCAAGAATAATTATGATTATTAAAAATCTTTAGGAAGCTCAAAACAAGTCTCTAAAAATTGAAGTTAAATAAGGGATGTTCATAAACATTTAAAAGATAAAAATTTTAACTGGTCTGTGACCAGTTAAAATTTTTGTGGTGAATATAATGTCAAAAATTTTATGCACAAAAGATCTTTTTGGTCGCAGTGCGGGGTGGCTTGAGCCCCCACATGGCCCTCAAGTAATAAAATGTCAAAAATTTAACTTTTTAACTTTAAATGCGGTATTTTTTTCGTTTCGCACACAGACTTAGTCGAGTCAATCCATTTTATTCTATTTTTGTTAGTCTAGTAAGGCCCCCACTACTCTTCAAAATAAAACAAAAGAAAAACGAAACAAGTGCGAACATGTTGATTTAGTCGAGTTCATTAGTTGCCGTTGCGGCAAGGATGTCGTCTCACTCTCATTGGAGCGAAGAAACAACCAAATATATAGAACATAGGTGTCTATTACTTTGTTGCGGATTCTCCTTGAAGAACAAATAATTGAATCGTTTATTCTTGAAAGGGCTCATGTCCACTTTTTCAAATTATTCAGGAAATAAAAAAAACTTTTTTGACATGAGTCCTTTCTCGAGATAAAGGATTTTTTTGTTTGCAAGGTAGGTACCGTTCCATTAACCATATGGTAATTTCGTCTTGTCATAAAACGTATATACGTGTCTGTGATATAAAACCGTCATAATACTAATTAAGACAAAAAGTGGACATAAGCCCTTTCAAGAATAAACGATTCAATTATTTCCTTCGACCAATGAGAATAAACTGCTATAAATAACGATGTAGGCACAATAAAAACTAACCGAACTGAAATCTGTATGCCCTCTGTATTGGCAAATATTCTGATGCAAATAAAAATAAAATAAGAGGGTGTTTATTTAAAAAAAACAAAAAGCAACTTGTCCCATATAGCTATTTCGCGCAGTGTATTAGAAATAGACTTGTAAATATGTTGACGCAAAGGCAAAGAAATGTTTGAATGGGCATCCCGAATTGTATATATGTGGTGAAAGCTGACAAGGGTAACATAACGGTACTTATGCCAAACTTTGAATATTCAAAAAAAATGGAGGTACTCTTGTCGGACAACAACACGTACAGTGAAATTCGGAAAGTTGGTATTTCTTCAATGCAATCTAAATACATTTAATTTCATTCATTTTCATCATTGGCTCTTGGGAACGTTTGGTTGGCTCTTGGGAAAAATTGCGAAAAACTTGGCAACATTTCTTAAAAATTATCATGGTACGACCCCACGAATATATCGTCTGACAAAAGTACACAAAGTTGGTTTTCCATTGAAACCAATTGTAAGCTATTTAGGTTCACCTTTATACAATTTGTCCAAATTTTTGTCAAACATTTTGAATTATTACGTGGGAAATAATTTTTCTGCTGTACAAAACGCGGAAGATTTTAGAAATAAAATTAAAAATGTATCTCTACCAACAAATTATATATTAGTATCATTAAATGTGGTCTCGTTGTTTACATACGTGGACTCATCTTTGGTAATAGTCTTGGTTAAAAAATTGTGGAATAGCATAACCATGTAGTAACACAAATCTGGAGTCAAAACATTTTGTAGAAGGGGTTGAAATTTATGTTAGATCATACTAAATTTTCGGGGGAAGATGGTTAGCCAGTTAGTCCAACAGTGGCTAACCTATAGTAATGGAACACGTTGAAACCGAAGTGTTAAAAACATCTTCCGTGAAACCTATTTTTATTGCGGCTATTCCAAATTCGGAAATTGATAATTTTCTGGACTCATTTAATAGTTTTACCCCGCGAATTAAATTTACATGTGAAATTGAAAATCAAGGTTGCTTAGCCTTTCTAGATACTATGGTAATACGTAATGACGATGGAAGTTTAACTACAGTATATTATAAAAAAACCTGGTCGGGTAGGTATCTAAATTATAACTCTTGGCTTCCATCATCTTACAAAAATAACACAGTTTTCTTGTTAGCTGAAAAAAATTTGAGATTTTCGGATA